>JAPHCH010000018.1:0-584656 GCA_030772445.1 Cladosporium sp. MBC 237 | reverse complement strand
GGGCGGAGGATTTGACGGGGAGGGGGTGTGAGATTGGGGAGTGGAAGGGGGGAGCGTGGGAGGAGGGGGTGGAGGGAGGTAGTGCGAAGGGGGTGAGGAGAGTGCAGGTTGATTTGAAGGAGGCGGAGGAGAAGAGGGCGGTTTTTGTGGATGTTTCGGAGTCTGGAGGAGAGGGGGTCAAGGCTGGTGATGAGACTTTGTTTGTTAACGCGGCGATTATGGATGTGAAGTATCGCCCGGTTAATGCGCCGTGGGTAGTGGATTTGGATCTTCCTGTGAGGGAAGGTGCTTCGTTGTGATGTTGGGAGAATTGAGATTGCGAATCTTGTGTCTCGGATGTATTCAGTCGGAATGCAAGATGTGGAGGGTTGGTGTATCCAGCGTGACTTGTTATATGGATCAATCACTTCTTAACATTCGTCTTGGGTAGATTCTAGACTTCTTCTCCTCGTTTCACATCTTCGCCATAGTAAAAGCATGTTTGGCGCAAAGCCGATATATCAAGACGGGTACTATAGCGACAGAGCAAGGTGCCTTTCAAGTGAGATTACTATAATTTTTTATTTCAATTTTCTTATACAAGATCAAATAGGAGAAAGGACACCATCTCGGTGGATCATATTAATATCACTACTAAGTTATGCCACCAAGACGCTCTCCTGGAGCACTCGCATGTCGAAAAGCGATGCTTTCATGGCTTGCTTGCTTGCTTTTGGCGAGATGGAATGCACTGGCTCCCGCGAAACATGCAGCCACAGCCGCAGATCTCTCGATCGCGTGCCGCTGGCAGCCTTTCTGGCCTCCCACGGTTAGCGAGAGAAAGGCTCGAGAGCTTTGGGAAGAGGCTTTTTGGTTAGCTTTCTTGCAAGGGGTCGTGGTTGTTGGGGCGTAGGATAAGCCGCACACAGAGCAGGGATGGTGAATTTTAGCAATTCTAGTATGTGCAACACACAGATGTTTGATGAATTGATCGGATCAGCGAGAGAGGAATCGGAGGGCGGAGACGGGCATCGTCTGTGCAAATGGGCGCATGGTTGGAGGCTTCAACAGGTCTCCTCCATGTGGAGATCTACCCAGCCAGCCAGCCAGCCATGGCCAGCGATCATTGATTGGCATGGCATGTTCTTCGCTGCCTCTCTCGTTCTCGCCCATGCACCATGCCACCTCGCCAATCACCAAGCGTCGCTCACCACTCACTACTCGCCCGCCCATCATCTGATATTACCATTATTGCCCTCTCTCTCTGATACTCCCGCAATACTACCTATACCACTACCACTCCCCTTTCACTCCTGTTATGCATACATGCTGTAGGCCCTACCACTCCATTTCCTTATCCACAGTAGTCTTCCGCTCCACCCACTCGATTGCCGCGTCTCACCCATCTCCCCCCATCTATACAAGCTCCCGCCGCCTGTGCCTGGCCACATCGCCGTCGCATGGAAATGACGCCGCTTGAACTCTGCTCCCGTCAAAGCCCACCACCTGCTGCACTCGCCTTGCTCCGGGCATGAAGCACACTACTACCACAACCCCCTCGCCCATTCATTCAAACACTAAACAACCCTCCATCTTCGCTTCACCCAACCAGGCCCTCGTCAACAACAGCCCTCCCACTCCGCTGTCTTCCACCTCCAGACTCCCGCGAACCTCGAGCCCATTCCAATCCCACCGCCGCCGCCGCGCGAGCATCCCGAGCCACCACGAGCCCAACGCCGCTCAGTTTGCGCCGGGAGAGAACTCCGATTCCACACAGATCGGAACCACCTCAGGATATACCACATCTGGTTCAGCTGCGCCGCCCGCATCTTCGACATGGGCCGCGCTCGTTCCTAGCCAGCACCCAGCCAGCCTGAACCCAGGCAAGAAGACACGGGCTGCCAGCATCAATATCGCTTCTCTCAACACCACATCACAGCCGCCCTCCCGCTCCGAACTGCTGCCACCACCGCCATTGACTGTCCAGCGTTCAACGAGCAATAGAAAGAAGCGGAACTCCGACGTGCGGACACCAGACGCCTCGGCCGACCAGCCTGCGCAAGTCAAGCGTCCGCGACTGAAGCCGCGACTGACATACAATCTCGACGGTCTCACATACCCTGGTCCATCGAACGGCGCGCTCCAGCCTCCCAGCCCGCTATTCTTCAGCAACACACCGCGTCGCCAGCGCCCACAGCTCCCTGCCCGCTTCTCAAGCTCAGAGGCGGCGGCGAGGATGCTGAGCAAGGCTCGAAACGAAGACTCCCATGTCAAAACCGTCAGTTTGGCGCGCGGCAATGTCACCACACCTGGGCCCGCGGGCTTCTTTCCTACTTCCGCTCCGAGCAATGCTAGTCGTCGAAGCCTGGACAGGAGCTCAACTGTTAGTAGCAACAGTCCAGACGTCAGTGGTTTGAGCGTAGAACAGCAGCTCAATTCTATTGGTATGATTGAATTACTTGAGCAGGACGAGAGACCGAATTTCATCATGGATCTTTCAGAGACTACGAATTACGGACCTGGCCAGCTGCATCCCCTCTTCGTTAACTCTTCACTACGTTCCTACGATGGCCTGTATGAATCAGTTGTCGGGCTCAACAATGCTGAACAATCGCCCGGTCCTGCAACTTTCCTTCAATTCAAATCATGGCTGCTCAGCGCATCCGTGAACGGCGAAAGCCTTAATGTGTGCTTGCCAGCTTTCTCCTACGCTAATATCTTATGGACATGTTCAACGCTACGGAAACGGCTACGCGTCATTAGCGGCTCGTTTCAATCGCCTCCTGCCTCCCGACAAACAGCCTCTACATCTATACCTCCACGGAATACCGAGACAGATTCGTTGGGCCCTCTATCCGCCCATATGGTAGAAGTGGCGCCAGAACCGTCAGACTATTTCGGAAGTGCTGCAAGACCACGAGGGACGTCTGCATCCACAGGTCTGGAAGCTGTTTCCAGTGCACCGATTCCGAGTATCGAAGCGCCCACAAACACTCTCGCCACACCATCAACTCTGGCCAGTAATAGCGTCATCCAAGACTTGCAGACACCTACGGATTCGTTACCGAGCCCTATGAACAATTTGGCGCTAGCCCCATCAATAACACCCAGCTTCGATTGGACTCGCATCCCTGTCAGCGACTCCATGCCACCTCATATACAATTCGCACGCTCGATAGACTGGGGATCAACATCCCTAGGACCGATAGAAACATGGGGTCCAGACCTTCGTCAAATGTGTAACCTCATCATGGCTTCGCCTCATCCGGCTGCGATGTACTGGGGCGAAGACCTCATTGCAATCTACAACGAAGCCTACATTATGCTGGCTGGCCAAAAACATCCTTCTCTTATGGGCCAAAGCTACAGGGTGGCGTGGTCGGAGATCTGGGATGACGTGAAGGATGTCTTCGCGAACGCGAAACTCACAGGCGAAGCTACCATGAAGGACGATGATTGTCTTTTTATGAAACGTAGCGACTATCTCGAAGAGACTTACTTTTCTTGGTCTATCATTCCTATGGTGGGTGGCGATGGCAGCGTCATGGGTCTATACAATCCAGCTTTCGAGAAGACCAGGCGCAAGATTGCAGAGCGCCGAATGCTTACCTTGCGCGAGATTGGTGAGCGCACGGCTTCCGCAAGGGATGTCAAAGGTTTCTGGGCACAAGTAATGGGCGCTTTTGATTACAACCAGTTCGATTCACCATTCATGCTGCTCTATTCCGTATTCGACGAGCCAGACAGCGATGCTAGCAGTTTACATTCGAGCTCAACTCTGGCTGCGAAGCCCTGCCTACTCGAAGGATCACTCGGGGTGCCAACGGGCCATCCTTGCGCTCCCGAACACTTGGAACTGCGGTCTGGAACGGACGGCTTTGCACCGGTGTTCCGCGAAGTCATGAACACAGACAAGCCCGCAATACTCGAAGTTGGCTCTCGAGATCTGCCAGAAAGCCTGCTGGAGGGTCTTGAGTGGAGAGGCTTTGGCGATTCGTGCAAGTCGGTAGTCGTATGCCCGATTCATCCTACAACAGGCGAGGCTGTCCTTGGCTTCTTGGTCTTGGGTGTGAATCCTCGCAGGCCGTACGATGATGATTATAGCTTATTCATTCAGTTGCTTAGCAGGCAGCTTGCTACATCACTCGCATCGGTGGTGCTCTTCGAAGAAGAAATCAGAAGGGGCCAGAAGGCGGCGAAGCTGGCGGCTTTGGATCGAATCGAGCTTTCTGAGCAGCTAGCTGCCCGTACTCAAGAAGCAATAGAGAGCGAGACGAAGTTCACGCGCATGGCAGAGTTCGCGCCGGTCGGCATGTTTATCGCCAACTCAGAAGGAAGCATTACGTTTGCCAACGATACTTGGTACGACATCTCCCGAGTGCCTAGGGGAGAGAGTTCCGCGGATAACTGGTTCGACGCCGTTAAAGAAGAAGATCAGCCGCTCGTCAAAAGGCAATGGAATACACTTGTCACCGAGACACTACCAGTTAGCTTCGAGTTCAGATTCAAGGCGCCTTGGGAGGACCGAAGAGGCGACAAAGGCGAGACGTGGGTGCTGTTCTCAAGCTATCCCGAGAAAGACCATAATGGCCGCCTCAAGCATTTGTTCGGAAGTTTCACGAATATCTCAGAGCAGAAGTGGGCGGAGGGCATCCAGACCAGGAAGATGGAGGAAGCTGTTGAGCTGAAGCGACAGCAGGAAAACTTCATCGACATCACTAGCCACGAAATGCGTAACCCACTGTCAGCAATTCTGCAGTGCAGCGATGAAATATCAGGCTCTTTGACGCAGTACAAGCAGAGTGGCAATACAACATTGCCCGACGAGCTTGTTGCCAGCTGCCTGGATGCTGCGCAGACTATCAGTCTATGCAGTCAGCACCAAAAGCGGATTGTCGACGATATCCTAACGCTAAGCAAATTGGACTCTCAGCTTCTGCTTGTCACTCCCGTGGATGCACAGCCTTTGACAGTGGTCCAGCGTGCACTGAAGATGCACGAAGGCGAGTTGCAGGCTGCAGACATTCAGATGAAGTTTGTGGTCGATCAAACTTTCCGCGATCTGGAATTGGATTGGGTTCGATTTGACCCGAGTCGTGTGTTGCAAGTTCTCATCAACTTGACGACGAACGCGATCAAGTTCACCACGACCGAAAGCAAACGCACCATCACCGTCTCCATTGGAGCAGCGATGCAACGTCCAAGCGAAATGCCCGACGCCCCGGTCAAATACTTCCCTACACGGAGTAACAAACACTCCATGGACGACAAAGAGTGGGGCGAGGGTGAACGCATCTACATCCACTTCTCCGTGCGCGATACAGGGCGAGGTCTCAGCCCCGAAGAGAAGAAGATGCTATTCATGCGCTTTAGCCAGGCTTCCCCACGCACGCATGTCCAATACGGTGGCTCGGGTCTAGGTCTCTTCATCAGCCGCGAGTTGACCGAACTGCAAGGCGGTGAGATCGGCGTAGAATCCGAGGCCGGCAAAGGCAGCATATTCGCCTTCTACGTCGCAGCACGCCGCAGCACGCCTCCCGCAGACGACGTAGGCATCGGTCTCGCCCACCGCTCCGCCGACACAAAAGGCAAAAAAGAAGCCACAGCAACGGCCAGCCGGGAAGAAAAGCACGGCAAACCCCCCGCAGCCCCCACCGAACCCCTCCGCAAACGCGTCCTCATCGTAGAAGACAACCTAGTCAACCAACGCGTGCTCCAAAAACAACTCCGCAACCTCGGCACCGAAGTCCACCTCGCCAACCACGGCGGTGAAGCCCTCGAGAAAATCCGCCAGAGCACCTACTGCACGTCCGAGCCCGGCGCTCTGGAATTGGGAGTCGTCCTCATGGACCAGGAAATGCCCGTCATGGACGGCCTGACTTGCACGCGCCGCATTCGCGAGTTGGAGCGCGAGGGGAAAATCAAGGTGCACGTGCCCATTATTGCCGTCACGGCTAATGCGAGGCAGGAGCAGGTCGCTACGGCGATTCAGGCGGGTATGGATGATGTTGTCAGCAAGCCTTTTCGCATTCCGGACTTGGTGCCCAAGATTGAGGAGTTGATGGTTAGGTATCCCATGCCTTGAAGTAGGGGTGTTTGAGTGGGTTATTGGAGACACCTTCATCGTCATTGGGGAGGGGAAGAGCGCACAAGGGCTTGGTCTGGACACCTAGATGCTCGAGCCGGCCGAGCAAAGGGAGAGAAAGAGCTGCTTTTTTTCTGGTTTTATGTTTTGTTTTTTTTTGGCATTAGCGATGGGCGCTGTTGGATGTTCTGTTTCAAGTGCTTGCTTTTCTCTCCGTTTCATCATTCCCCCTAAGCTAACAAACACCATTGGGCAATCTTCTCCTTTTCTTTGGCCCTTTCTCTACGCCTTTTGGATCGCTTCGCCGTGTATGCATTTGTTTAGATACGATTAGAGACGGAAACGGGAATGGAAACAGGGGAAAACCGGACATGACAGCATCAGAATCATGAGAAAAGCGGACATTCTCCGCCAGACGTACACGAAATGGGAAATGATTCTGATGTGGTTTTTTTTATATTCAACTTCTTACTTCTTTTCCAAGTTTACGTTGGTATTGCATCTCGAAGCCCCATTTCTCACCACATTACGATATGAAAATTCGCGATCAAAAACGGCAGCTTGACTTTGAATGGCCCAGAAGGTTTCAATTCTAACATGTCGCTTATGGAGAATCGCAGGTCTCATTGTAGCAAAGACCACAAAACCCCTCAAACCTCTACACGCGCGAAGCTCTCTGAGCAAAAGCATCATAAGCCTCCAGCATCTCCGCCGTGATACCCCTAGCCGTCATGGCGAAGCCCTTCTCGAAATCCGCCTTGCAGATGCTCCTATCCGCTCCGCCCCTGATGACACGACCGATCGCTTCCTGGACCGCCAAATCGCACGCGCTGACAATCTCGGCGCCGGAGTAGCCCTCGGTTCCTTGCTCAAGTTCGTTGAGGTCCACGTCTTCCTTGAGTGTGAGACCCTTGGTGCTGATGGCGAGGATGTCGCGTCTTGCGGTGCCCGTGGGAGGGCCGAGATAGATGTGTGCGTCGAAACGGCCGGGGCGGAGAATGGCCGGGTCGAGGGATTCTGGCTTGTTCGTGGCGGCTAGAACTTGGACGCCCTTCAGTGTTTCGAAACCGTCCATTTCGTTGAGCAAGGTTGTGAGTACGTGCAGGCCTGAGCTGCCTCCTGTGTCACGGCTGCCTCCGATTGCATCGATTTCGTCGAAGAATATGATGCTGGGCGCTGCGGCGCGGGCTTTGCGGAAGATCTCTCGCACCGCACGCTCGGACTCGCCGACGTACATGCTGATGAGCTCGGCACCTTTCACTGCAATGAAGTTTAGGCCGTAGGTGTTGGCTACTGCTTGAGCAGTCATTGTCTTGGAGCAGCCTGGTGGACCGTATAGCAGAACGCCTTTCTGCCAGTTCTGGCGACCGAAAGAAGCAAGGATATCAGAATGGAGAATAGGCCATCCGATGATTGTGTCGAAGCGCTCTTTGACTGTATCAGACCCTCCGATGTCGTTCCAAGTCACCTTGGGCGTCTCAAGGATGATCTCGCGAAGTGCGGTGGGACGGATCTGCGTCAACGCCAGGTCGAAGTCTTTGAGGGTGACTGACACGTTGGCGGGCTCCTGCTCTACGCTTGTAGCGGGCTGTTCAGACGTCGCAGTATCAATGAGCGTGTCGTCGGTGTCCTGATCGGACTTGGAGCGTCCCTGCACCTTTACCCATTCCTCATGCTCTATGTAGCGCTCAAGGGCACTGTCCATAGCGTTGCACACTAGTTGACTGAGGTCCTTGCCTGTGAAGCCGTGGGTACGAGCACCGACATTGTTATAAAGAGCTTCGTCCTTCAGTGGTGTCTTATGAAACAAGGCCTTGATAACTTCCACGCGAGCTTTGCTGTCTGGGACTGGCAACTCAATGGTCTTTCCAAAGCAATCCGGGGAGATGAGTGAGCTTTCGATGGCGGTTTTGTCGCGAGTTGCGGCGACGACAAGGACTCCAGTGCCTGCGATCGACTTGAATCCAGAGTGAAGTGAGTCAACCGTCGACGACAGGACGGCGTCACCAGAGGCAGCGATTTTCTCAAGGTTGTCAATGATGATCAGACTTGGCTGATGCGATACTGCATCGTTGAAGGCCGCTTGGATCACAGCATCATTCTTGGACGCCGTACCCAGCAGTTGTCTCTTGTCTAAGCGGATAGCCTTCTGGGCGCCCGAGTTGCGTTGAAGTTCGTCGAGAATCAAGGATTTGCCAGTACCTTCGTACCCATGCAGCAAGACGCCCAGATTCCAAGGCAAGCCGTCATGGGCATTCTGCGATCTAGCCTTGATGCACAAACGGTGCAGTCGCTGGTTGAGATCCACAATTTGATCATTAAGTCCGCCAATACGATCGAGACCAAGGCGCATTTCGATATCCTTAGTGGGGCCAGGTTCTGAAGATTCGGAGGTACTCTCGACGAAATTAACCTCTGTGGTGTCGCTGTGGACAAAGAGAGTTGTCGCTCTATCCTGAGAGTCTGATGATTCAATGTGCTCAATGAAGAATCGCTTCTTAAGTCCCTTCTTTGCAGCAACATCGAACGTCATACCGACTGAGAATGCATCCAAATTATCTGTTGAACAAGCGTCAGTATTCAACAAAGACGAGGGATTTGAATGAGCGTCTTTCCGTAGGCGCCTCTTCAAAGCGTCGATGGGGTCCCGTGAATAGACTCACCAAGCATATGGCGGCATCTGGTGATCCAGCTACCGTCGTCCGTTCCGTCGTAGTCCGAAGGCGTGACGTCCATCAATGACACTTTCTGAGCCCGTGTGACTTTCCTGTCGGATTTGGCGATGGTGATCTGGGTGCCTTGTTTGAAGCCAAACGTTTCACGAAGCGTATCGCTCATCTTTGCAGGCTGTACTTTCGGGCTGTTGCCCATCCTGTCGGCAGCACGCCACGCAATACCAAGACCCGAAGCACCATCTTCGTCTGTAATCTGGCATATCTCGCCAACTTTCAAGCCGAGTTTCTCAAGAGCCTCAGGCGATATGTGGACTCTGAAGGCACCGTCGAGCCCGGCGGCCGTGAGAGGGCGGACGACGAAACGAAGCTCACCCATGTCGCTGGTCGAGGATCAGATGGAGAGACCTGATGATTGCACACAAATGTGGCGAAGGCTCCTCACACTCGACGTTGTTGGTGGCCGATTACTGATGTTCTCAGCTCCCAGTATCGTGATTTCTGGAACCTGAAAGGCGAGTCGAAGCAATCAAGTGATGCAGAGCAAGATATCACTCATTTGATCAAACCTTCAAAAAGAAGGCGCGCTTCCATATCAGGCTTAGCGTGAGGGTAATCCCGCCTGCATCGCTGCTCTCCCCAACTTCAGCAGCCTTGCGGCTCAAGTAATGAAAGACGACCTCATTTTCCCCAGCATTGTCATTCATGCGAGCAATTGATGCTCAGAGCGCCATTGTCGAGACGGCGCGCTGTCTGGCCCATATGGAGCGGCCGTGAAGCCTCTTTACGCGCGCGCAGCCATGGAGCCCAACGCGCGCAACCACTTTCAGATCGACCTTTTGGCATAGGCCGCAACGGATCACCAACCAGCAAAGGGCAACCTACCAGCAAGAGGCAGCCTGCTAGCAACGAGACCAAGGAAAATGGAAACAAGGCGCCCTCGCTGATTGAGCAGCTATTTCCCGAGGAGCACAAGCGCTACGAAGAAGCGCAAGCAAGAAAGGAACGTGAGATCCCTCGGCTACCCTTGGAGATGCCTATACGCGAACCAACACCTGCCGATCGGCTTGGAGAAAATGTGACAACCAACATTCCGCGAAACGCTTTGCGTGCGCGGAGAGCGATGGAAATGCAAGCAAAGGCGGACAAACAGACCAGTGTTCTGGTCCTTTTGAATGCGAGCAAGAATCTGACTATGGAAGATTTTAAACGTCTCATACCAAAGGGCAAACACGTAGAAGGCTGGTCACTCGAGCAGGGTGATATTCTCAAAGTCATTCCTGGCCGCAACCTGGCCACATTGGAGCAGGAGAATTATTACTACTTGGTGTTTTCCTCACCTCTGAGTGCTTTCACCTACCAGGGCCACGCTACCCGTATCGCTCGCCTCGTTGCCGAGCATACACCTGGGTCGTTGCATACTGCTCTTGCTCCATCACCAGGATATCTGTTAAACGGCATGGATGTCCACGCGGCAATACAATCTTACACCCTTACCTCGTCTGGCCAAACTCTCAATCTCCGCCAGCTCAAACCGCCGCTCTCACCTTTACTGGCGGATCTCGTTCGTGACGGTGGTTATACAGCTCTCGTTGGCAGACCAGACAAAATGCCGTACGAAGTACGCTTAACTTTGGAGGGCCCTCAGATTCCCCTGAGTCGCATCCGGTCGGTTGTGCACGACTCCGGCCGCAACCGAGCACTCGAGTGGTCGGGTGGACATGAGGCCAACATCCACATCACCAAGTACGAGCCATATGCAAATGAAACAAGCGGAGCGCCATCCCATCTTGGACGTACACAACAATCTCAGCTCCTCTGGGACATGAACAACTCACGAGTCACCGTCGGTGTCTCCGAAAACGGCGAGAGTCTTCAGAGGAGGCGTACATCCAATGCGGTCTATATCGTTGGGTTTCACACTGAACACGCTGCTCAAAGCTTCGTGCGATATTGGCATCGGAGACCAATGGACATAGGGAAGCGGGCTGCGGATGAAGAGGGCGACCTTCCACCAATCGCGAACGTCGAGCTTCTGTGGTAAATGCAAATTAAACACCCGATTTCCCTTGTCTTTACGATCTTGTCCGTCTCCTTTTATGTTACTTGACCTTTGTTGATCGCATTGGCTCTTCAAGTGACGAAGTTGAACTATTGCTGTCGCGTGCCTTGTAGCCATATGACTAGACTACATTAGCATCCTCACCATGTCTATTCCAAGGTTACTTGTGATTGAAGCGATATGTAACGTTAACAGCATGAGGTCAAGTGTCGATTTTGTTTATCAACTACCTAGGGTGTTGGGCATTTTGTGCAATTGAACCCTATCACTCGCGCAAACTTGCTCCGAGGGCTGCATCCTGTAGCGCCACTTGCTCGTAGCGAACATCGCAACCAATGGAAGGACCACATGTGACGATACGCAGCAGGACAGCATGACAGCATGACAAGCTCGCGAGCATAATGCAGACATGATAGATTGTCTCACCCTTCAACCTCTTACAAGGCAAAGGTAATTGCAATGGCCGTGTCATAAAGCCGGTAGGGTAGCTCTGTAGAAACCACAGGCCGTGTCTTCATTCTTTCTCCTCGGTAGTATCATTCTTAATCTTTGCATCCTTTCGCTGAGGTCGCTCGCCGAAAATGGTTGTGCCGACTCTAACCTCGTCGCTTCCCTGGCGGAGCGCTGCTTCGTAGTCTGAGCTCATGCCCATGCTCAACTCAAGGTCCTTGGGATCCAAAGCAAGATCTTTCACAACCTGATCCCGGACGTCTCTCAGAGTCACAAAGTCCTCGTTCTCCGTCTCAGGCGTGGAAGCTTGACTCCTCGCGATTGCGCCGATAGTCATCAGGCCAGCGAGTTGGAGGTGAGGGCACTTCTCTCTGATGTGCTTGCACAAGTCCGTCGCATCCTTCGGTTCAACTCCGCTCTTCTCTGCTTCTCCAGACGTGTTGATTTGTGCCAGTACCCGTAGCTTTTCAGGAAGTTCCTGCTTCTCCGCCAGCGCTGCGCGGCCTTTCTCCAAAGCGTCCGCCTTCTTCGCAGTATCGACACTGCTAACGCACCACAGATTGGGGATCTGCTCCGCCAGTGGCTTGCATTTATTTGTCTGTAAAGCGCCAATCATGTGCCATTTGATTGACCTGGGTAGAATGGCGGCCTTCTCGGTGAGTTCTTGGGCATA
This sequence comes from Cladosporium sp. MBC 237, assembly GCA_030772445.1. Lineage (NCBI taxonomy): Eukaryota > Fungi > Ascomycota > Dothideomycetes > Cladosporiales > Cladosporiaceae > Cladosporium > Cladosporium sp. MBC 237. Next base: position 572,735 of record JAPHCH010000018.1, on the reverse strand, counting down.
GTTCTCGCCAAAGTGCACATGCTTCGTGGGCTCCTGGTGGAGGGCAAGGATGTCGTTTGCTGGCTTTAGCTTGGAGACTGCAATGAGACGGACCTACACTCGAATGTATCAGCAGCGTTGGATGCTGATGTCGCTTTGTGATGTGCTATACCTGACGCCCATTGCTGGCACCGGAGATCTTCTGTAGCACACTGCCGACATTCTCAGCCAGCACCTGAGCGCGCTGGGGATCTACTCTCATCTCGTCGTTCGCTTTGTTCTCTTCCGACATTGCTTGTTCGTTGTTTGGGCGGCAGCTTGGCTCGAAGGAAGCCTCAGCTTCATCAGATCTGCCGTTCTTGCTCCAACTTTCCTCGATGGTGCGTGATGAGATCAGCACTGTGCGCTTTCGGGCGATCTTGCACCGAGGTTCCACGTCGCCCACCTTCTCCGCTTCGAACACCAGTTGATCAACAACGGCCCATGTGGCTAAGTGAGGTTTTTAGACTTCGTCGGTGGATGCCAATGCCTGGCAGCGCGCTCTGATAGGGTAGAAGGCAAGTATGCTCCTCTTCTCGAACACTGCGATGCGGTTTCGGGCGAGTAGGGCCACGGTAGAGGCATGCGGCAGAGGAAAGAGATGGACACTTAAATTGTTTCCTTAACCCGAACAGAAGACTGCAATTTGCAAGGACAATTGTTTTGTCAGATCCGTTATGGCACCTCTATCTCGTTTGAGTGGTGGACTCTCGATGCTGGCCGGCGTGGTGGCAGCGGCAAAGTACGAGGAATACATTTTGGCACCACGATCTCGTACACTACACCCAGTGAAGGTCCATGGATTCAATGGCTCGATTTCCGGCTCCGAGAGTCTTACCGGCAGCTCTGGCGGCGAAGCCGTCTTCGATGGCGTCTCTGCCGTGACCTACGATTTTGTATGTACTTGATTCCGAGGCTTCTACTTGCAAGCTGCTGACAACTACTAGGGAATCAACATTGCAGGCCATGTCACGCTGCAAATTGGCGACGTAGACGAGGACCAGTTCATCGGTCTCACATACACTGAGAGCTCTCTGTGGATCTCAAATATCAGCTCTGATGCCACCCAGGATGCTGGTATGGACGAACCGTATTGGTTCCAACCCTCAGAGCCTGGCACTTACACCACCGACACGGATCATGAGCGTGGTGGCTTTAGGTATATGACCTTGGTGCACAACACTACCGGAAATCTCGAAGTCCAGTCGATCTCTGTTCATTACACGGCCATGCCGCATTACGAAGATGACCAGATCGCCAATTACACGGGATATTTCCACTGCGACGATGATCTCCTGAACCGAATTTGGTATGCTGGCGCTTATACTAACCAGCTTTGCACTGTGAGTACTGCCCCTTCATTCAAACCAAGCTGTGCTCCACACTCTCAAGGTTATGGCACTCTTTCTCATGTTTTGAGGCCAATGATACGATCACGACGATCGAGGAGATCCCTGGTTTCTCAAGCCCGCTTTCTCAATAGCACTGATACTTTTGATCAATCAATTTTTTGCTGGAAGACCGACTGATCACTCTGTTTAGATTGATCCCAAGACAGGCAACTCTCTCGTCCATCCAGAGTTCATGTCCAACATGACTAACGACGATGTGGGCCTTGTTACCTGGTACAACAATTTCACTATCGCCAATGCGTCTTCAATCCTCTCAGATGGAGCCAAGCGCGATCGCCTCATTTGGCCAGGCGACATGGCTATTGCTGTGCCTTCCATCGTTGTTTCTTACTACGACATGCAGTCCATCGAGGATTCTTTAGATAACCTCTTTGACCTTCAAAACACCTCCACAGGCCTACTTCCTTATGCTGGAATCCCTTTCACTGAACGTGGATTGCAATCGGATACGTACCACTTGTACAGTCTGATTGGTGTGGCAGATCACTTTCTCTACACTGGTGATTTGGACTACGTCGAAGGAAAGTGGGACCAATGGATCGCTGGCCTCAACTACTCCCTCTCCAAGATTGACGAGACTGGCATGGCCAACATTACCTTCTCCAACGATTGGCTTCGTTTTGGTATGGGCGGCCACAACATCGAGGCAAACTCGATTCTCTACCACACGATCCAGCAGGGCATCATGCTCGGTAGGGCAGTTGGTGCCAACGAGTCACTGCTGGAGGGCTGGGCTCTCTCTGGCGAAGGAATCAAGTCTGCCGCAAACGAGATGCTTTGGAACGAGACCGCCGGCTTCTACCACGACAACGAAACCACCACTCTTGCACCTCAAGATGGCAACGTTTGGGCAATTTTCTCCAACCTGACCGACTCTCAAGAGAAGAACGAGCGCATCAGCGCAAGCCTTTCGTCTCGCTGGACTGAGTTCGGCGCTCCAAGCCCTGAAGCTCAGAACGCCGTTTCGCCTTTCATCTCTTCATTTGAGTTGCAGGCTCATTTCCTCGCCAACAATGCCAGCGCTGCTCTCGAATTGACGAGGCGTCAGTGGGGTTTTATGCTGGATGACCCTCGCATGACCAACTCCACTTTCATCGAAGGCTACCAGGCCGATGGTGAACTGCACTACGCTCCGTACAAAAACGATCCCCGCGTAAGCCACGCACACGGATGGGCCACTGGTCCCACATCTGTTCTTACCTTCTACATCGCCGGCCTGCATCTGCTCAGTGACGGCGGTCTGACCTGGGAGGTCTACCCGCGTCTTGGAGACCTCAAGTTCGTAGACACTGGCTTTTCTACTCGCGTCGGTGCTTTCAGCGCCCTTGTCAATGCCTCAGAGGGTGTCGTGACTGCTATGGAGTTCTCAACGCCATCCGGCACGAGCGGTGTCGTCCGTCTTCCTGGCCTGAGTGGCTCTTTGCAAAGTGTGAACGGATCTTCCTTTGCACTTGTTGACGGCGAAGCCCATGACGTGCCTGGTGGAAGTTATACGCTGAAAATTACAGGAGTCAATGGAACCGCAGATGGTAATGGCACCACGCCAACCGGCTCTTCTCCACCAGCGCCATTCTCTGGCAATGCTGCTACCACGCTTTCCAGCAGTGCCTTGGCGTTTGGTGCGGCGGTTTTGGCCTGGTTGATTTAATGGTACGATATACTTTCACATGTAGAATTACCACAGATATCAAGAGCAGTTGACGATCAATCGGTAAAGTAATTACATGTAATGCTTCCATTGGCATGAGAGTACCATTCGCAAGGTAGTCGCACCATGGCCTCCACACATGACCATTCCAGCATCATGACGGTTAGGTTGTTTGATAGACATCCCATTACTGACAGCAGTTGCACGAAGAGACCAGGTGTGACTCAATACGACATGAAAAACATCCTTGGGATGAATCCCGATCCTCTCTGTCGCTTGCGCGTTCCATCTGTCAATCTCGGCCGTGTTCAGAAGCCTGCGTTTACCCAGGCAAGACAGCCTATAATTACATCCCTCGATCTCTCTCCAGAGGGGGTGGCACTGAGTTCTAGGCCCGTGTGCGTGCCACCGACTTCTGGAATGCATTCCTCGCGTATCACAGAACAACAACGCAAGCTTCGCCCAGCAATTTTATCCCTGTCTTCACCCAAGTCAAACTATGTAAGTCTTTTCATCCTAATCGCACCCAGTCGACCACAAACAACAAGTATACCAACATCAAAAAACTACAATGCGCTTCACGAACCGTCTCCTCTGCCTGGCAGCAGTCGGCGCTGCTACAGCTGCCGCTCAAGCCGCATACCCTCCTGCCAGCAACTCGACTGTACACGTCATGCCGATGAACTGCACCGCCGGCTGCACGACGGTCACCGAGCCTTGCACTGAGTCGCAGACCCCGACACCATATGGTACTGGTTCTTGGACTCCACCACCGCCACCGCCAGCTACTGGTGGACAGCCCGCACCGTCGACCCCTGGTACCTGGTCTTTCCCGTCGCAGCCTTTTGCCACTCCGGAGCCTGCGCCTGAGCCCTCTCAAGAGCCGGCGACTTCCGATATGCCAGTACGATACGAAGGTGCTGCGTTCAAGTATCCGATTGCTGGCGGATTGATGCTGGCTGTTGTTGGTGCTTTGCCCTTGCTGGTATAGTTTGGGAATCGGTGGGTACGTCACGGCAGATGTCCATTTCCAACCAAGCTACATGTACTAACGGGAATTCGTAGTCCTAGGAGATTATCATGTTGGGATTTTGATTGAAGGGGCGTTTCGAGTGGGCGTTTATTGGTGTCATTCGGGTGCTAAATTGGCATGGCTTTCATTGAGGTATCACAAAGGCTTCATTTCGATTGGGATATCTTCTTCAATTTCTAGTCGGTGGGGACTTGTTTCCTAGCTTAGTTTAGAGATAGTATAATGTATTGCTTTATATTATAGTCCTTGCAGGCGATAAAAGATTTTGCCCTCTTCAGATGATATGATTTTTCCCTTCGCTCTTCGATGCTGTGTTAAGCGCTACGTGACATAGTACGTCAAGGCGATGCTCCTGCGCAACTTAGAGAAGCGTTGATTGAATTGTTATTGTTCTTTCGATTGCCTGTATTCTTATTCTTATGTCCGAGTGCAACCCATCAAGGGGTGCAACGACTTACTGCTTGGTCTCTCGCGTTGCACTCTCGATTCCCCTGTGCTGCTGAAATCGAATTCTCGTGTCATAGAATCATTCGAAACGCCGAGAGAATAAAGTCTCTAGCTGTCGTATTCTTGAGTACTACATCTAATTGTCTGACAATGATCGATTTCTCTCGATCGAGACTAGATCGCTTGCTGCGACGTACCCCAACCCTAACCCTTCGATCGTCAAGGTGATCACTAGCCAGAAAACAATGGAACGGCCACAACATCATTATCATTAGCTACGGGAGGCCAATCAATTGAAGCCAGGCGGTTTACCGGTTTGCTGCCATCTCTTGTTTTGACTACTGTACGTTGATGATGTGCCCTATGTGATGAACGTACCAAGGGCAGCATGTCGGTTGGGAATCAACATTTCTTTATCGCACAATTAAGTTACATCTTTACACATAGAAGAGTGTCTCCCACTGCCAGAAAGATAATGATACGGCGCGCCCCGGAGGCAAAGCAAAGCATTGGCACGGCAGTTGAAGCGAAGTTCTGGGGGATCTTGCGATAATGCTGGGGTCTCCGGGCGGGCGTGATTGGTTGAGACTTCGTGTACCAAGACGCAAAGATAAGAGACCTCCAGCCAGGTATTTTGCTCAGGTGGCAGAATGACTGTGAAAAGTAAATGGTGGCATGAGAGGCACCGAGGCACGCCGATTTATACTTTGTACCCTAGAGCTTACTGCTATCGCTATCGCATTAAGCATCTCCTATCATCGAGGCAAACTAGACTTTAACCGATATGCATCATCTTATCAGTGAGCCTGCAACTGTTCCGTACGACGAAGGGCGTACGGAACTCGTAGAAATGAATGTATAACGAGGCCGTCCTCGTCGTGTTGTTGCTCCAATTCCATCCATCATCTTTCACCGTTCTCTTCCACCACACGTTCCAATCACGCCAAGATGGGGCGAACGAACGAAAACCAGGTCGATGTGGAACAAGATGTCGCCGTCGGTTCGACATACGTCCCAGATCTGAACGACAAGGCTATGGAGAAGCGCATCGTGCGCAAAATTGACATGCGCATTCTGCCGTTCATCTGTATCAGCTATCTTATCAATTATCTCGACAGAGTACGTCCATTGCCTGGTCTCTCCAAGATGATCGTAACTGACAACAGACGTAGGTGAATCTGGGCAACGCTCGAACATTGAACAATGACACCCCCGAAGACAACATCGTCAACACACTCGATTTGACCGGAAATCGGTATAACATCGCCGTCGCTGTATTCTTCGTGCCATATGTCATCTTCGAGGCTCCCAGTAACTTCGCCATGAAGTACTTCTCACCTTCAGTCTGGATCGGCCGCATCATGATAAGCTGGGGCATCATCACCATCTGCACAGCAGCAGTGCATAATTTCGCAGGACTCCTCGCCATAAGGTTCTTCCTCGGTGTCGCCGAAGCTGGTTTCTTCCCTGGATGTATTATGTTTTTATGCTATTGGTACAAACCAGCGGAGCGAGCAACACGAATGGCTATTTTTGCAGGATCTGTCGCCGTTGCCGGCGCGTTCTCAGGTCTGTTGGCGTCAGGAATCTCGTTCTTGAATGGCAAAGCAAACCTTACCGGTTGGGTAAGAGCAGCATCCAAGCATGATTGTCGTGTCCAGTGTGCTGACGTTTCTCAAGCAATGGCTTTTCATCCTGACCGGAATCCCTGCAGTCATCTTTGGCTGCATCGTCTGGAAGTGGATGCCCGATTACCCACAGGATGCCACGTTTTTGACCCCAGAAGAGCGCGCATTTGCAGTTGCGAGGATGGGCCCATTCGCCCCTCAAAAAGAAGACAAGACGTTCGACCTTAAAGTCGCGAAGCAGACGCTACTCGAGCCCCTCTTCTGGATATATGCGACGTCCTATTTCTTCATGGTCAACAGCCTCAACGCCTTCAGCTATTTCTCACCGACGATCATCGCAAACCTGGGCTTCTCAGGCTACGTTGCCCAGCTACTCACCGTCCCACCGAACGTGCTGGGTTTGATCATCATTGTAGCCAACTGCGTTCACTCCGACTATTCGAAGGAGCGTATTGGTCACTCAATGGGAGCCCTTATTTTCGTCGGCACAGGCTACCTCCTGCTGGCACTCCTGACCAACTGGATCGGCCGGTATGTGGCAGTGTTCATGATCGCATGTACCAACGCCGCAGTTATGCCATTCCTGGCCCATCGCACGGCCACAGTATCGGGTTCTACCGCAACCGCACTTGCGACAGGAGTGACGATCGCGTTCTCGAACTGTGGTGGCATCAGTGCGCCGTTCCTATTTCCCGGATCGGACGGGCCCAACTACCTCACGGGAAATGTAAGTATCCAAGTCCATTCATCATTATGCCTCTCTTGCATCCAAAGCAATGCTAACTTCTACATTAGTGGACTGTATTCGGCATGCTTTGTGCCACTTTCCTTATGGTCATTTATCTTGGATTCAGGTTGGGAATTAGCTCAGAGTACCGCGACTTCGCGCCTGGAGCGCAGGAGCAACTGGCCCAAAGTGTTGGTGTTGAGGGCAAGATAGTAGATGAAACGAGGGATTCGCGGGAGTTCCCATCTGCCACAAAGAAAGATGTGGATGCGGAGTTGGCCACATCTCAGGGCAAGCAGTCATGATACTGACGGTCGCCTTACGAAACAGCATATAGTTGGAGCCTAATGAATGAGATAGGCCTGGACAAGACTTCTCGCTTCAAGATGTGCTCGCTTCCAAAGTTTCTGTCGAGACAGCCGGCTCCATACAGTAGGAAGTATAGTACCATGGTGATCCACAGTCTTCTTTGCAATTTCCATTTCTTCTCCAAACTCGGTGCTACGTGACAGAAGAAGAAATTTGGGTCAATTATTAATTCGGGATAAGCCAGTGTTTGCAATCCAGCAGGCCGCAGTGACGGGTCCGGTACTAGAACCATCGTAGCGGAACCGGTTCGCTAATCTCTGTCTAGTTTGGGCAGCACTGCCCGGTAAATATACTGTACTGTAGCGGCGTCGGCGCAGAGCATGGACATCATCTCTCGGTCTGTTGTTCGTCGCTTCTTGTTGAGACAGGTACTTGCATCATCAATGGATTGTTCCAGCGCTGGATGTTCTGTCGTGATAGAGAATTTCTTCGAGGTGACATATGTATTAGTCTTAGTCCTCTAGAGGCGATGATTGGTGCGCGCAGTGGCTCTGGCCTCCTGTTCGACATCTTCACCGAATAGCGGTGGGTTTCTCTTAGTCGAAACAAAGGTTCGCGCGCCACGGGCATCCTCCATCCTTGGGCAAGAGGACATGACGCAGGGGGCCATGCTTCGGCACCAGTTCGCAGATAATGCAAGGCCCACTTTAGATTGATTAGATTGATTTTTCAGCAAAACCTTGTGTCTCCATGTGTTCCAGACACCTGCGGGCCCAGTTCCGTGAAACGGCTCTAACGGTCACGCCATGATTGGCGCCTTTGCCTCCCACGCGAACCTCTCTTCCACGTGCTGTAACAAAGTTAGTCGCCTTTTTCTTCTAGGTTCGGGTATGGTAGGTTCGGATTTGGCCAGTATCCCTGCTCGTCGAGTCGGAAAAATGCTTTCTAGTACAATGCTCCGTCATCGCTAAGGACTTGGTGGGATTTGGCATCAGCGATGAGGGCTCTTAGCCAGGGTGTTGGCCTTGGATTCGGTACGGTATAGAGTACCTTTGTAAGGCCTGTTCAGATTTTTCTTCTCATTATAAGTCGCAGGTCGCCCTTCGATACGACCGTTCGTTCTTGATGATTCTCTATTGATCAATCGTTCTCATCGACCATTCCACCGCTGGCCGGCACACCAACCACGCTCATTCATTCAATTATCTCCGTGTGATCTACGCCGTTGAACGGAAATCCTTCACAGTCGCCAATATGCACTTCACCAAAGTTCTCGGCTTCGCGGGCCTGGTCGCCGCCGCTGAGTACGACTACATCGTCGTTGGCGGTGGTCCATCTGGTATCATCGCAGCCGAAAGGTTGTCGGAAGCAGACAAGTCTGTTCTCCTACTAGAGCGCGGCCAGGGCCCGACTGTCGACACTGGCGCCAACGTGACTCTTCCTTGGGACGACCAATACACTGAGATTGACGTCCCTGGTCTTTCCGCCTCGCTTGGAGCTTCGGATCTCTGGAGCCAGTACATCTGCGATGACACCCCGCCTATGGCTGCTTGCGTGTTGGGCGGAGGCCCGACCGTGAACTTCATGGTCTTTGTCCACCCATCAGACCATGACTTCGAAAAGTGGCCGAAAGGCTGGAACTGGCAAGATATTGAGCCTGCTGCCGAACGTCTATACAGCCGCAACCCCGGTACTACTCTGCCCTCTGCAGACGGCAAGCTTTACTCTCAGGGTCTTTACGAGTCCCTGTCCAAGGTTCTCGACAGATTTGGCTTCTCATCTGTTGACATGATCGAAGAGCCTAACGCCAAGCACGAGGTCTACAGCCACCCTTCCTGGAACATTCACGATCAACTCCGTGCTGGACCTCTGCGCACCTACCTGCCCCACGCCCAAGAACGTGACAACTTTGAGCTTCGCACCAACTCCAAGGTCATTCGTCTTGTCCGTGATGGTTCCAAGGTGACTGGTGTTGAAGTCGAAGCTGGTTTAAACTCAACTGAGATCATCTCGCTCAGCCCCAATGGCCGTGTTGTCCTTGCTGCTGGTGCCCTCTCCAGCCCGCGCCTGCTCTGGAACTCTGGCATTGGCCGCGCGGAAGACATTGAGGCTGCCGTCGCAGGCGGCATTGGGGTCCCTTCTAACGACCAATGGATCAACCTCCCCGTTGGTGAAGGTCTCATGGACCACCCCATCTTCTCCCTGGAGTTGAAGGCCAACGAGTCGTTCGCTCCTATCGACTCGAAGTCCATCTTGGACGGCTCTGCGCTCAAGGATATTGAGAACTTCGAGATCCACAAGTCGGGTGATTTGGCTGAGGGCAAGCACGAGCTAATCTTCTTCACCTCTCGTGAGGGCCCTGATGGCCAGACTCGTTACTTCCAGGGATCTTGCGCTCCTGAAGACAAGGGAGTCTTCTCCATCAAGATCTACTTGACCCACGGCTTGACTTCCAGTGGCAAGCTGAGCCTCAACCAAACCCAGTCCACCTACCTCTCCGAGAAGCCCTACCTGACCACCGACGCCGACAAGAAGACTGTAGAGGCTTTTGTTGAAGAAATGCTCAACAAGCTCCTTTCACGCGGCACCGGCTATTCGCTTACCAAGTCTACCAACGTCACTGCCATCATTGACAACCTTTCCGGAGGCAACCACTTTGTCGGATCGACTAGGATGGGAGTTGACAGCGGTCTTGAGAATGGCACTGCCGTGGTTGACCTCAATGCCCAGGTTTACGGCACCGACAACCTTGTAAGTAATTTCTTATGGCTGCACGTCTTGTCCAACTCTAACATTCTACAGTTCATCGTCGACGCCGGAATCCACCCCGATCTTTCCACCGGCAATATCCAGACCATCGTCATGGTCGCAGCTGAGGCCGCCGTGGCCAAGATCCTGGCGAGCGAGGCCTAGACTCCGTTGAGAAGGTGAAACATGCCTCGAAACGTACGCAGTTGCGGCACATCATGACACTGTGCTCAATACTGAAATAGATATACTGAGATTCTGATTGCATTATGCCCTTTGGATCAGAATGCGTAACACCATACTGGCTGAAGGGCATTATATAGAATATTAAAGCAGTCGCCATTTTCTCAACATCCGAGACCTTACTCATTGCGCATCAAAGCGATACTGTTTGCTCACTAGTTACCACTTTTCGTGAAGTCTAATGATACATGCTAGAACTATTGAAAATCGTTCATTCACCAGCTTAGGTGCTATGCCACGGAAAGAGCACTTACACATCACGGAACCTTCGCTCTCCTCCCTTTATGCCCTCATCCTCATGTCAAATAGATCCGAACTGGTAATACGAGACCAAGAAATCAGCGCCTCGCGCATACCGATCCTCATGAAACGATATTCATCACCATCACGCATCGAAGTTGCGGCTTTGCACCTACTCATCGACCAATCCCACGATCTTTCCCATTGCCTCAGTTGATTCGAAAAACATCTTTCCGGAGTCTACCTCATGCAAAAGAAAAAGACGGCTCAAAAGGCAAAAACATACAACAGGCGGGATTCCCAGATGGTCACCCACTCTAGTACTAGTCGCCCGGTTCAGTGCTTATGTATGGCAGAGCGGACGGGATGCCCAGTTTTCACTGACCTATGGTCGTATGTGCTCCTCCAGAGATTATCACTGATAATAATGCTATTGACATTACTCGCACTTCGTTTCCGATTGAAGCCCATCAGACCGGAGTCATAGAGGAAGGCTACGTGATTGGCATTCGTAGCCTTCCCACTCGTTAGGCCAACCGCTTGGGCTAGCACGAGGAGCTGAGCTGAGCTGAGCTTTACCGGAAGACCTATCGGAATCGGCGCATAAATGCAGTGCCTTGAAGGTGTGGGAAGCTCGGAGCTGATAGGAGAGAAAGGGAGCAGGCAAGCAGCCACAAGGCAACCAGTAAGCTCGGACTTTCGCGTGGCGCAAGAATGATTGATTGGCACGTTTTCAAGCCTTCTCACCTCGCAAAGTGTTGCGCGAAGCAAGTCGGGGAGGGAGACAGGCGTTTCATCGTCCGGGGCTTCAAACAGGCTCGACAGGGTATTAAGTGGTGGCTGGCGGTTGCAATACAAAGTCGCGGATCCAATAAATGCGGGGGCGGAATGGCGGTTAACTCCTTGCCGAGATGGGGTAAGCTTTGTTGCAGGTCTTCCAGCTGAACCGGAGAGCAACCGCCGCCTACTTGCTCACCGTACCAATGCTCTGCTTTCCTCCCCTTCGATCGAGGCTGTCTTTTTTCTTCGCTGTGAGAGCTGCAATGTCATGGGCTCCAGCGAAGCAAGTGTTCCTCTTATACCTGGTATCTTGTCTGTCCAAAGCAAAAGATCCAACATCTCGAGCTAGCAGCTTCCAGCCGCAATGCTGCGCAAGGCTGATCCAAAAAAGCGGTGGCCTTCGCGTGGCTTGAGCAAGACACCTATGGGGATCACCGATCCGCAGAAGTAGCAATATGTTTTATAATGCACAATGTTAATAGATGTCACAGGTAGGCGCGTGTGATGATCGAATGATCAACTTCAGCCGTTTCGGTCACACGCTGTGCAAGGGGCAAAGTCTCTGCTAATATGAGAGTGACCTCCCAGAAATAGATGTGCGCCAACTTGATCCTCAGTCGTGTGCAATTCAAATCTCTTTCCGAAATGCGAAGGAGACATGAGACGAGGGTTGAGGAATCCTAATGTATGCAGAGCTTGGTGTTGGGCTCGCTACCTCGCCACGTCGACGATCATGCATCTATCTGCGTCTACGTCTGCGTCAGCTGCAGCCTGGTACGTTGTCTATGCGTGACTCCCTTTGAGGGCGGTACAATACCACCGCGCACCATAGGTACCCCGTGCTGATTATGAACAGGACGAAGCGGTCCTGTCTCGCAGCCAGTTTACGCGTTCCAAACCTCCCCAGCCCAAGGACCTTGTTTGCGACAGCGACCGTACCTGATCGGCCAGAGAATGATGCCAAAGGGAGCAATGCCTGAGAGACCATCGAGTTCAATCCATGGGTGTTGAATCAAGCATGATGGCGATAACACCTTGTGGTATCCCGCCACCTCACCACGAGCAGCTCCCTCTTTCGCGGTAGCCTGATCAGCCATGCGGACGCCTGAGGATTCAGATGCGCGAGAACGCCAGGCGAAGGCCTAGCTGACTGGCAGGCGGATGGACTGCGATGCATACTGTGGATGCAAGTATCAGTAACCATGCCCCCTCCCCAAGAGCATCCTGATATCCGGCCTCGAGCCTGATGGACAAAAATGCCCAATCATCGATTTCTGACGACCGTACCGGCAAGGCTACAGAAAGTTGCCTCTCCAGCATGCGACGAGCTACATGGTGATGGTGATCCCCACACCATCCTCCCTTTCTGGTTCTATGGTGGCCACCAAAACCATTCACCTCGCCTGAACAGCACCAAGCCAATACCGCGAATCGGATTCAAAAGTTCGAGATGACGACCCAGATCGAGTTGTACAGAGTAGACAGTCTGGACCCCACGGAAAGCTTTCAGGAAAAGAAAGCTCCAGGGTCGACCGAGAGGACCGCTTCGCCAGCTTCCTCGTCCACACTCCCTTCAAACAACTTCCATTATACACCTCTGGATGACCATTCGAGACAGATTCGCCTCTGCCACATCTCGCCACTTTCCGCCGGCACCGACATGGTGGTTCTTATCGAGAACCACAACCTTGATAGCGTCGTCGGTCGCTTCATCGCCCTGTCCTATGCCTGGGGTGACATTTCTTCCAAGATCCCGATAAGTGTCAATGGTTGTCGGTTTGACATTACGACTAATTTGCACACTCAGATATGCCGACTGTGTGCACTGGGCTGTGAACGCAGAATCTGGATCGACTCTCTGTGTATCAACCAGTCGGACCAGCCTGAAAGGATGGCACAAGTCAGCATGATGAAAGACATATTCTCCGGAGCCGAAGAGGTTCTCATTGGGCTCGATGAAGAGACCAAAGATTTGCATCGAGCTGCAGCGGACCACGCTCTCGTCGCTGCTGCTATCAAGGCCATGGCTGACGGCACGCATCTCTCGCATCTCGCCTTGTCGCGTCAACCAGCCATGGCACCCGAATGTGAAAGTGTCGATCGTTTGCTGATTCGAGTCTTCAGATCGGCCTGGCTCCAAAGAGTCTGGGTAATCCAAGAGATCTGTCTTGCCCGGAGAGCTACTGTACTTCTCAGCCAAGGCTCTCTACCATGGGCAACGTTCACGCGAGCTTTCCAAGAATGGAACGAACATCGAAAGGCCACGTGCTGCTCCCAGTTCGTTGCAGGTCTGGATCAGCAGCTGAAAGAGGGGTTCCATCGGGTAGGGTGCACAAGTGGATTAATTCGATCGCCGAGGCTGACGCAGTCCCTGGGTCGTGCATAGGTGTACTGCCACATCGCCAATATCAACCATAGCAAGGCCGCTATCGTACAAGGGCAGCACATACTCGGAGCCATGCTTTGCTTTCAGCATCTGGATGTTACTGTTCCGGTCGACAAATTCAACGGATATCGAGGCCTGCATACCAGTGGGACGTTGTTACCACCGCCGGACTATTCCAGACCGACCGCACAAGTATTTGAGGATATTGCTGTTTGGCTGCTTGAGGACAGGCGGTGTCTAATGCCATTAGTGCTGGAACTCAAGGGTGAAGAGGCCGCTGGGTTTGCATCATGGGTTCCAGATTTCTCACGCCGACCACCAATTGAACAGAACTACTGGCGCGGAAGGCTTCTCTTCTACGAGGCCTACAAGTTGCAGCTGAGCCTGGACTGGGCTTTCGAGCATAATTTACCGGGACAGCTATGCTTGTATGGCATCGAGGTAGATCAAGTCTCCTTGGTGGCGCCAGCCGTGTTCAGGCTCCTCGATGCGGCAGACCATATTCGCCTTCTGAAGGAATGGTTTTTCTTTGCTACTGGCCGGCAAGCTTCGTCCTTGGTGAGTCGCGACAAACAATTTGACGATGACGTTTTCTGCGCGACCATGCTCGCAGGGTGCGTCAAGGATCCGGGCCGAACCTTGGGGGTACGCAAGGCTGATGCAGCAGACTATGCGTATTGGCAACATGACCTGCAGACCATGGAAGCCTCTTCGACAGATGGTCGATTCCACAGCCCTTTGATGGAGTCTCACATAACAGCTGTTCTTGAACGCGCTCTGTTCAAGACGAAGAGTGGCTCGCTTGGAATCGGGCCTCGATCTGTGAAACCAGGCGACTCTCTCTGGATCTTCGGAGGCGGCAATTCCCCGTTCGTAACGAGGCGCAAATCGTCGTCAACGCTTACGCAAGATCGACACACACTTCTCGGACATTGCTACCATCACTGGCTGATGACTGACGGGTCCGCAGTCGACACCCTCGGCATTCGACCAAGTGTTTGCGTTCTGGTGTGATCGTGGCCTTTGGCAATCCGCGGTGAGTGTCTGTCCGCGCTTGCGCATAACAAGAGCCACACGACGGTACATTGGCGGCGAGCGGCGGGGTCCAGTATATACCAATCCTTGCAGAGCCCAACCAGGGCAAGGTGCCGACACTCAAACCTTCCGGACGACGAAAAAGTTTGATCAATCGATAACGGACCCGGTATCACGATGAGGGTGACGTTGGAGGCAAGAGCGAGGGTGAAGGTCATACCAGGTTTGCCGCCGTCAGGTGGAAGTGAGAGAAGAAGAGGGACTTCGGCCTGGGATATTGTCGAGGAAGAAAGATACAGAGACAGAGAGAGACGAAGTCAACGTCCTTGTCCTGTCAAGGGAGTTTAAGAGCCAGGACGAGAACGAGGCCGTTGCGCCGAGGATGTGGCGAGGAAGGCGCGGTGTAGAACGCTGTGGGTGGTAGAGCTTGGACTGGAGAGGGCGTGAGGAATAGGTCCAACAAGAGAGTAGCCAAGTGGGATGAGGAGTGCCAGGCGCGAGGCACACAGTAGGGTTCGACCATGAATGGGTCGGACGAGAGTTCAAGGGCGGGCGTGAGCTCGAGGAAGGTGAGCTGGAGGGAGGTGAGCTCGAGGGAGGTGAGCTCGAGGGATGTGAGCTCGACGCTCAACGGCAAGTGCATGGCCAGCAGCGGACAGCGATGATGCCTTCAGCCACTTGCACATGCACCGAGCCGAGACCAATGAAGGGCGGTGCCGACGAGATGTCTACGAGCCTCCGCCGCGAACTCGAACCCGGTATCCGTCCGCTGCGTTATCCCACACACCTGCGCCCCACGCTCGGGCACTGGGAGCAGTGTAGTCCCCAAGTACATCAACTCTCGCTCTTTCCAGTCCGCTACCAACCTTGGTGGACGGCAGTGTTGCTCGAGCGATGAAGTAGACCGACATGCGATACGACACGGCGACCTAGTCCTCCTTGGGCTTCTTGATAGGCGGCGGCGGCGTGTAATCGGGGTGTTCAAGCGAAGATGGCATGGCGAGGGCGTCGATGAGGAGCGGCTGCTGGTGGGTGATGGGTCACTGACAGTGAGTCTCGAGTTGGTTGAGTCGTTGAGTTGCGGTAGCGACTGCGGATGTGAGAGCGGGCGAAAGCAGGAGCGAACTGGGTGAGAGGATGTGACGGAGGCGGAGACCCAAGCAGCCTGGGCAATGACGCTTGCTTCATCGACATTGGGTTTTACGCCAGTGGAAGCCAAATGCTCCCGCAGGCTAGTGCTATGGAGAAATGGTGGCAACATCCAGGATTGGCGGCGAAGGTTAGTTGATGCACGGCCCGGGACAGAGGAGCACAAGAGCCGCGGCGCCTGCGGACGGGAGCCGGAGGGCGACGACGCGGCAGGCGAGGTGGAGGTGGTAATGGTGGCCGTCAGGTACGTCGCGGTTGGTCGTAGGTGGTGGCGGTGATGAGAGGGAGCCCATGGGTGACACGCAACGCTGGAGAAACGGCGGGACGCTGCTGGTATCAAGACGCTGCTGCTGCTGCTGCTGCTGCTGCTCTCAGGGCAGCACAGCCGGTGTCTGGAAGGTTGTTGTCGACCACCTTACTGCTTGCACGCCTTCCCTTACGCTTGCACGTGCGGGCCCGAAGGCCTGGCCGCCGGCACTTGTCACAAAGGAGCATGGCAGCAACGGAGCCAAGCAGCGTACGGTGGACGAGGAAGAAAACAGCCCAGGGATTGGATCCCGAACGGCTCAGGCACAGAATACCAGCACGTGTAGAATCTCCCGAGCTCGGTGGCGACTATAGGCGGCATTCATGGGCGGTGCCGTCATCACGCGAAGCATGGCAGTGGTAAGCAGGAAGGAAGGAGACAGACAGGGCCGGCGAGAGCCGCGGCCTGCCGAGGTGTTTGTCCTTCGTCATGCTCTGCGAGGCGCGTACGCGGCGGCGTGTGTGGGAGAGTGGGTGCAGCGCTCGAAGCATCATCACTCACGTAGGCTTGCAGAAGAATGTTGAGCTGATGAAACGACCGGTCTGCGTCTGTTCGTCAAGCCACAGGCTCACTGCCACAAACAAGGTTGTGATGTGACTGGGTAGGTGCATATTGCATCTACTTTGTCAGCGCTAGCACTGTTTTGCTCTTCTTGCTCATATGCACAGATAGAGTTTGCCCCTATAACGGTCTACACCTATGATGTTATAGCGATAGTATTGCTCCATCCTCTCACACGCTCGAAGAGAACGCAGCATTCCCGCTGAGCTTAAGTCTTTCCCATGGGTTTGTATATACGATGATGCTAGGAAATACAGAGGCGCAAGACTCGAGGACCAACTTACGCACCACTTCATTACTACTCCTGCACTGACCGCATTCTCTCCTCCTCTTCTGCCATTCTCTTCAAATCCGTCTCTTGCCGCTTCGACTGCTCTCTCGTAGTACGACCCTCATCTAACCATCTTTCCAGCTCATGCCGAGTCTTGATGACAGGCTCCTCAATACCGTGCGCATTCCTCAAATGATCAAGAAAGTCACTCTTGCCGAGGAAAACCACAGGCTTCACCTGCCCGCACTCGTCCCATATACACAAGTAGTGGTCATCGGGTAGAGATGTGGGCTGCCTCTCCCTGCCGTGTGTCCCGTTCGCCTCTTGCAATGATGGTAGATTCCCCTGGTGGAGCGTGACTCGCCACACGTACCCGTGCATTTCGAATGCGTGCTGTCTGAGTTTTGCGCGTGAGTCGAAAGGTATCCAGTCACAGAGATCATTTTGGTTGTTCGAATGTCTGTGTGTGCAGTTGTACACCGTTTCGGTGGCGAACTGCTCCCACCGTTCGGTGGCTGAGCGCGCGCGACGGTGTTTGATCAGCTCAATGGCGCATTCGACCAGCTTTCGGTGTACATCTTCACGAGCCAGATACTTTTCCGTAGCAGCCTTGAGCCTACCCTTCGTCGTTTGACCGTCATGGCCCAACCACTCGTCAAGTTCGATATCTAGGATCTCCGGGACGTTGAAGCGATAGTAGTGTAATATGGGCGTCCGTGGATTGTTTTGAATTTCTCTAATCCATGACTTGAGCTCTCTGTGCACCCTTTCGCTGTCTGTCGCCTGGGTTATGCCGGATTTGACAACCACCAACATGTCCTTGAGATGGGCTAAAGTCCTGCCCATTGGGCGCTTGGGCTCAGGCGCTCGGATTTCAGGCGGCGCTCCTGTCCCGATGGATAGCACCAAGGTTGGAGGCTGCATGCCGTGGATCTGCCTGACGTCTTGAAACGCAACTTTGGCTGGGTTGTTGCACCCCCAACCGCCATCGATGTGATCGACGGTGCCTATTTGTACTTTCTCGAAGTAGCCTAGTGCCGCCGAGGTTGCGCGCGCTGCTTTCCAAAGTAACGTATCGTGGGCGGGACCTGGATTGAGGTGACCTCCAGTCTCTCTGACATTCCCGTTTCTGGGATCCGGATGATCGTAGCTCCGAAACATATATGCGTCGGGTGTGGCATTGCATTGCGATATCACTGTACTATAGACCGTATGAGTGATGAATGTGGAATGCAAGGCAAACTTACGTGTGACAGGCATATTGGTTGTCGTTCTGTAGCTTGACGTCGTGACGAGCACAGGCTGCTTTGTTCTGCTGTCCGCTCATCGATTTAGGCAAGGCGTTGCTAATGACCTCTTGTAAAGCATTGTTCATGTCCATCGTTCTGTACTTGGGACGCCTCAAGTGTATGAAATGAAACTTTCGTGGCTTGCTGAAAACTTTCTTGCCGACTATGTCGTATTGGCACAGTGCGTGGCCGATATCCATCTGCAGTCGTGAGAGCATAATTGCACTCAGACTTCGTATATATTAGTCATGGTGCATGGAAGCTAACTGATGTCGGGACTTACCCTCCTGTGCTAGTTCCGGCCATGTAATCGAAGTAATGATGGATTCTGAACTTTGTACTACTGTCGCGCTTCCCATCAGATTGCGGGTCTGCTTTGGCTGCGGCGGGCAAATTGTGAGCCTCGTTGCTGCTGTTCTCATGATCTTGTTCATCCGGAGCCCGACTTTCATGCTGTCCAGCCCAGGGATAGTGCGAGCTGCTCGTACATGGGGAGAATGGTAAGCCGCTCTGGAGACGAGTCAGCCATGTTACATTCATGTCAATGGTAAACATACTCCTTCTTTGACTTCGTATTTGACATCGTCCAATGATCCAGTTTCCAGGTTTCCGATTATGCGGATCAATTCCTGCAACACGAGAAGTGAAGAGTAGCCACGAATTCCGCCACCATCTGGAGTATGTGAGCTTGTTTCATTCTCAATGGAGTCGACAAGACCTACCAAGCGAGAGTAAGATCTTGCGTGCCCATGGGCTTCGGCTTGCAGTATCAGAGTTGTGCGTATGGCTCTGCAGCGACAGAGGAGGTCCAACGATATGATCAACAACCCCATCCGCCTCGTGAAGTGTGCGCGAGCCAAGCGAGGATCCCTCTCGTTGTCGTGTCGCATTGTCTGGGAGTTCGAGATGTGCCAGAGAGTCCTGCATTGCTGTCTCAACAGACTTGATGACATCTAGCTGTGGAAAGTCGAAGATCAATCAGCGAAAGCCAAGTATTGTAGAGATGATTGAGTGAACGCAGATGGCTCAGGCCCAAACATGCGGCGTAAGGCACATATCTAAATAGCACACTCGCAGAGAGGCACCAGAGTTTAGACGAGGCTCAGCAAGGCTGAACATGTAGCGAGTCGCTCGACTCTCATGTCAAGAGATCCTCATGATGCTCATGCCATGCTGCAATGCAGCATG
Source organism: Cladosporium sp. MBC 237 (assembly GCA_030772445.1). NCBI lineage: Eukaryota > Fungi > Ascomycota > Dothideomycetes > Cladosporiales > Cladosporiaceae > Cladosporium > Cladosporium sp. MBC 237. The sequence goes on along the minus strand of JAPHCH010000018.1, from coordinate 553,316 downwards.
TATACTTGGACCAAAAGAAGGCAACAAGGCTGAATGACCTGAGCAGCTTCATTGGTATCACAAAGATGGCGAAGGACTCGAGGCTGCATAAGGAGCTACTGCTTGTGACTCGAACGTGAGAAGCTGCTGTCATTTCCGAGGCACTGCATCATCCGAGCGACAAGGGTGATCGATTCGATGCCGGGCCGAAGCTGAGCTGGGTACCGACATTATCGCTTCGTCGAAACTGAAGAGTTGATCAAGTCGCGCAAGATTAGCAAAAGTGCGAACGCACCGAGTTCTATCTCAAGTTACCGTTCGTAGTGCATGATCACTGGAGATGCAAGATAAGTGATTTTATCCTGAGGCTCTCGGACGAAATAGATTGCAATAAATTTGGCAGGGCTGGGAATGTATAGGCCTGTGTATGACCGAGCTGAGGGTTGGAGGCTTAGACCCACGCCACCAGCACGCGTCAGCGTAATCATCTCATGATCGGGTGGTGGTCGGCCACTCCGGACCAATGTAGAATTCGGCTTCTTGTTGGTACTCAGAAGTTGAAATCCGGTCGGTAGATCACTCGCCGCCCAGAATGTGTTGACGTTCAAAAGTCCAATATGTGGGCACGATATATTGTTGTAAGAATCCACGTCAATGATTCGAATTGGTATGCACAGCGCCGTAGAGGCTTGCGCTAGGCGATCGAATCAGCTATTATAAGTGTAGCCGTCGAGAGCCTGGCTGCGGCTGTCTGCAGCATGCATGCACTTTGTAACATAAACACATGGATCAACTCGGCACCAGTCCAGAGCAAGTTATCCAGGCAGAGAAGCCAAAGCTGATGGTTCCAAATGATCATGCAAGGTCAAAAACTAGCTTGCCTCCAAAGCCTGCCTCGTATGCCTCAGCTAGTTGATTCAACTCTGCAAGAAGAAATGTTTTTTTCCCTCGGATTTTACTCCTTGTTTCGCCGCAAATGCAACGGTCTCTCTCAGAACTAAAATGTGGCCTAGGATAGTCCCATGGACTCTGATGTCTCGGAGAACAAGATCCCAGGCTGACACGTGGAAGCCATCCACAGGAATGCTGACCACACACACACAAAAGGAGTGATTGCGAAGTAGCTTGTCACCATAGTCAAAGCTTCGTTGGCTTTCTGGCTGGATGAGCACCGCATCTAGGCCCATGTCAAACTTGTCGGGTTTGCCGTCCTCTTTCCCTATCTCGGATATGACCTCCTCGGCAGGGGTTGATCGGGCATCCACAAAGAGGGCTTTGGTTTTCAGTGAACGCGCGAGCTGCGGCGGACCGTCTGCAGCGTCGATACCGGTGACACGCAAGCCCATAGCATCAGCACCATTGAAGTCCGAGGTTTCCAAGCCCACCACCGTATCCGACAATGCCTAATCGCTGTCCTGGCGATAAGTTGCATCGCTTTATGGTGTTGTAGATCGCAACGCCCGCACACATGAATGGGGTGGCGTCGACCGCTTGCAATCCCTCCGGTGAAAGCACGCACTCGCGTGCGTCAACGAGCGCATACTCTGCGAAGCCTCCGAACTTGCTTAGACCGTTGCTTTCACCAGTCTGGCAAAAGCAAGAGTACCCTGGAAGCTCGTTGGCCGGATATTTGCACTCTAAACATGATCCGCAAGCACCGAATCCACGACCAGGAACCCCGACTTGGGACCCAAGCGGGTACTGCGCTGCAGCAACGCATGGTTCGTTGGAACGGGCTACAACGGTACCCGTGAATTCATGACCGCCAATGTGAGGGAAGCCAGATGGATCACCTCGTCTGTTCCAGCGGCGAGGACTGCCAGCGGCGTCGATTTTGATGATGAGCTCATGTTTCGACGTTATCTTTGGAAATGGGACCGTGTTCAGTTTGTATGGTGTATTGAAGGCTTTCGGAACCTGTGCGTTCATGTGCTGAATAGTTCCGCTTGCGTTATGTTGTCTTTCAGAATGCGGTAAGAGTCAGATGAGCTGATGTATAGGCTTACCGAAGAGGCAGACTCTTGCCCCATGTCCTTTGACAGCAATGTCCTCTATATACGTATGACGTGCCCTTTTCTCGTCGGTACCGGAGAGCATCCCGAGATGTGGATCTCGGCCGCCCGACTTACCATACTGTACCTTGCTCGCTGCGGTCGTTGTCAACACGAATGGAAAAGCCTAGCAACAAGGAGTGCCTTTCGGTAGTAAGGTGATGTAGCCGCTTTTCCAGGGCGGGGTTATTGTGTTTACTTTCTCGAAGAAGACTAGTGAGGTTATCAAGCATAATTGGAACTCGACTCGATCCGGTGTCCCCGGATCGTAAGCCGGAGCCAGAAATAGTTGAGCTTCAGAGCGACTATAACAACTTGAGTCAGAACGCTTTGCATTGCACATATATATCAGTGAGAACCAGCATATTTGTTGATCCAATCCCTGACCAACTTGAGAAGATTCAAAAGCGCCAAGCTTGCATCAGTCTCTTTGCGCCATGACAGCCTTCCAAAATAAGCCTCGACGTTGTGATGTTAGGACTCGTCCCAACCAAGAAACCCGGTAGGCACCACCGTCGAAGACAAAGAGCTAACAACACTCCTCACCAACCTCGACACCAAGCAGCCTCCGACGCAATAGGCAAACTCGGCGTACCCGGCCAAGCATTCTGCCTTTTGCACACTACAACAAAACCACAGTCGGACCAACCTTCACAGTGCGCTACGTATCCGCCAGCGACGCTCCGGGGAGCGTTGGCGATTGCATCGACGACGTTGCAGCAGGCGACGTGGTAGTCATCGACAACGGAGGAAGAACGGACTGCGCCGTCTGGGGCGACATTCTGACGCAGTATGCGGGTATGAGAGGCATTGTTGGGACGGTGATCGATGGTGTCTCCCGGGATGTGAATCGTGCTCTTAACGATGCTTACCCACTCTTCACTATCGGCCGTTGGATGTGGAAGGGCAAGGGTCGAGTTGAGATTGGCGGGATCAACGAAGTGGTGAGTATTGGTAAGGTGCGCGCCAGTCCCGAGGATATTGTAGTGGCTGATGCGAATGGCGTCGTCGTCGTTCCTCGGAATCGAGTTTGCGAGGTGACTGAAGCATCTTCAAGTTCGTTCCTCGGGAACAGATGCTGTATCGGGCTAAATGCTTTCTCTGAACAACATGGCGATTCACGCCGCTGTGGGATTGATGTGGCGTTGACTTGTGACTGTTCGCAAAAGTTGAAAGTGCATGCATGATATCCCCAAGATATTGCAGAGATTTCAGCATTCGCCTTGTACTTAGCGAACGCTTTTCGCATATTAAAAGTGTGTTCATGGCTCTCGTTTGTGCTTGGAAAAAGCACAAGAACAGGTGTTGCAACAACCAACCACCTCATCAAGCGCTGGTTGATGAATTGATGAGATTTAGGGTCAACCAACCAGTTGATCATTTAATTCAGGCATCAACCAACCATTGAAATCACCCGACCAACCATCAATTGGTTGATGACATTGACAATATTAATTATCCTTGAGGGGCAGGTGGCACCACGGCCAAATTGGCCTGTTTCACGTATAATCAGTCATCTACGGCTACTCCCGTATACCACCTCGTCAACCGATCAACCAACCACCAACCAATTACGGCATATTTACTTACAACCAACTGATCAACCAACCATGGCCAAATTAGGCTATAACCAACCACTCAGATGCCCCCAACCAACCAATGGTTGGTTGTTGAGACCCCTGCACAGGAAAAATGCTCTCCGCTCGGATGACATCCTGTGATCACCCATACTCGGGTTTGGACAAATTCGGTTATTTTGGACAGCTCGCCCTAAGGCCCTTAGTACTTTTCCATCCTTTGAAGAAGAGTCTCTGTGGTCTTGCGACATCATGCGACAAAAGAGTACCCTTATACACCAGCGCGGTCTGATGAGTGGCCTTGAGAGACAGTCGGTAGGTGTTCGCCATATGTAATTCGTAATCTGCGCTCTTGGTGTTACGAGTGGTAAAGCACTTTGAACTTTAGATGTTCTATGACTTGAGAGAAGCGCTTTGCAGTCGTGATCGCGAGCCGACCTTTGTAACATTCTTCCTTCAGAGAGAGAATGGTGGGGAGGAGTACGCAGTGATTCTGCTGAAAGGATGTCAGCTAATATGTTGCGTTGTCGCCATACTCGCGGCTGGTACGATAAGCTAGGAAGGTGAATTCAGCTGCAACGAACTATAACGAACCGAAGCGCCACATAAAGGTAACGTGTTTCGATTGGTCTATGTGGCAGCCTTGCTTGTTAGTGGCTGAGAAGCCTCCCGGCGCCATATACTCTCTGTAGAGCCGGAGGTACACGAAACAATGCATGCTGCCTAGAGCTGGGCTCATCGGCATCACGCCACCGGGGTCGGGCTGAATGCAGGAATGACCCAACTAGAATATGTAGTGTGATGAACGCCACCGCGACTCCAAATCGTCGATTTCTACTGCAGCTACGGGTTCGTATCTTGCCCTGTCATCTTCACAACATTCGACTGCGTCTGCCTGATGGATTATAGACTAAGAGGCACGAGGATTAGCCATTCCTACACCATCCCGAACGAGTTCGCCCATCTCAATCCCCTCTTTGATAAACTTCCAAAAGTACTGCTGCTCAACCGACAACGCCTTGCCTATTTCTTCAAAGTCGTGGGATGTTAAAGGAACATGCAGCGCACGACGCATGGCTGTCTCCCGCGGTCCGTTGTCCGAGAATTTCCATACCGGGTTCATCCAAAGATTGCCGCATTTGGCATAATTTCTCACCCTATTAGCATCCGTAGACCCGTCACCATCGAATGTATCATGGTTCAGTCTCATTGGAGTGCCAAGAAGCGCCCTTCGAGAACTGAGGGTGATCTGATATCGTCTGAGAGAGACGTTTGCCTCATCGAGCCACTGCTTGGCATCCCAGTCTGTTGCAAAGAGGAAATTGGCCGAAAGGATGCACAGCAAGATCCAAAAGGATATGAAGTATCCGTCCCAGCCTTTCAAAGCTGCGGAGCCGATGGCCATGGCCCATTGGCCGAGAATGAAGACGCGCAAAATCAAGTACTTACCCCTAGTGGATTTCGGCTGATGAGAAGCCATGGGCCAATTGAGCAGCGAGTTGACCAGTGCAGTCTCTCCGTAGAACGCCCTCCAGTGCGTGGCATTGACGTTGTCGGCGGAAACGATGAGCCTGTTCCACTTGTCACTTGTATCCTTTGGCGCAGTCTGCATTGCCGCACGGTCAACGTCTTCTTTAGTTGAATAGTCATTCGTCGCATTGCCGTCGGACAGCACTGTCGATACACCGATGGGTCGTGCAGGATCGTCTTGTCTGAGCACGACCTTCACTGATCCGTCCGTTCCAGCTTGTTTGTTCGTACGTGTCGCAATGTCCCGAGGGGCGATCCGATGAGGGTGTCTCCCGTGAATGCTAGAAACTGTGATGCCTACGCAGGCCGTAGCCAGAAGGAAGGCAAGTGCGAGCCAGAGATGAAGAATGCCGCAGGCGATGACTGAGCCGGTCCAAAGTAGCCACCCGATTGCGACTGCTGTACGGTATCGCCACCATCCAAGGTTTTTGCTTCGCACAATGTCTCTGACAGATCCTAGTTGGCTCTGCGACTTGTCGCCTCCATATAAGGAGCCGTATTCTTCGTCAGTCGCAGGCCTTCTTTCAGAAATATCATCGCTATTACGAAGAACCAGCACTATTTCAAGATGCTGAATCCGCTTCTCTTTTTCCGCTTCCACGTTCTGTTTGTTGACAGTAGAAGGGTTCTTTGGAGACCTGACGGAGTAGTCCTGATTGACTGTGGTAGCTTCCACACACATGCGGATTGTTTCGTGGTTACTCATAGGATACTGGTTTCCCTCTCGACAATCCATGCATAGTGGGCTAGAGCTTGCATTGGCCTGATCAAGCCAGCATCCTGGTGCTGTGGGATCACTCTGTAATAGTATCCGACTTGCAGCTGGTGTAACAGGCCAACACCACAATGGGATCCGGCCGGTGAGCTGGAACATGTGCAGAGTCCTTGGGATGTCTGTAAACTCGTTGAGTGCAGACAGGGGCAGGATCCCAGCAAGCTCCGAGACCCAGGCTGTTGCCGGATGGAGACCGGGGTTTATCAACTGCCTAAGTCGATCGCGGGCGGCTCCAATGCTGGGCATTTCCAAATTCCGATGGTTTTCGAGAGACTTCTGGACAAGGGAGTATTGTCAAATTGTGAGCTGCTTTAGATTACCAATTGAGAAAGCCAGTCTTCAGACCAGAGCGATAGACAACATGGTCAGGCCGACGATGACAACCATCTTATGCTGGCGACACTACCGGTGAAACAGTCTCCTCCCCGATCTAACCAAACATAGTAGAGACTTCCAACTGGGGTGTTGTAGTTGTCCTGCCGAGCTTGCAGAGTTACTGAATCCTACTCCTGTATCCTAAAATCTGGAATCCAGATTGTCACGCAAACGATAGGCCGATAGGCGCGCGAGCTTGCTTCGGGCTTGTGTCGCAACGTCGTCGAGCCAGGATCTGGAACCTAGCATTCGAAACCACAGATCAATAGTAGACAAAGGAGGCAAGTCAGTGTCTAGAGATTGAGAATCAGGAAATGGAATATCTGGAAATGATTCCAAGTCCACCACAGAATATAGACCTAGTACATAGCTATCGTATCCTGCCTTTTATTAGCACTCACACATCCATCTGATTTGACATGATCTTCACAAGTGTATTTCCAGCCTTCGACATTTGCAAATTCCCGAACCTCACTAGTCTTGACTCAAGGGTATCGGCCGGAAGTCGGGATCCCATAGCATACAAACGACAACACGCTGGGATTCAGTAACTGTGAACGATGGTGAGAATGGGGGCTTTCGGACGGGATTCCCAGTTTTCACTGACCTATGGTCGTATGTGCTTATTTGAATAATTGATGTTATATGTATGTCAAAATAGAGTCAAGCATACTACGCTACCTACCAACCACTGCTGGACATTCTTTCGTCCTCGTCAAGATTCCAGAAAGACCATCCTGTTCGCCTCAATCTTATCATTCAGCAGTGCTCGGACCATCTTAATTAGTGGCCCGAGGCTTGCAAACCGTCCCGATAGTCTGCGAGGTGGTCATGCACACAGCAGTGCGCGTGGTCGGCGTGGCAGTCTCCCTGATGGTCGTTGTAGGACGCACACCAACGGTGATATCCGCATTACCCCTTCCCTCCTGGCCCTCCACTACGATGAAAGTGTTCCCCAAAGTTCCCAAGGGCAAGCCTGCAGCCACCCACGCCCGGTAGTGGTTGTTGAAGGTGATGGTGCCGCCGCGGCGGTTCGTCCTTCTGACAGACCAGTACTGGCGGAGGTTGCCGTTGTACTTGGACCAGAGCTCATACTGGGCGCCATCGCTGTTGTGATAGCCATAGAAAGATTGAGCGGCGTTGTCGGAAGGATTGTGAGCTGCAAACGCTTCGACGACGTAGAACTCAACTCTCGGGTTGCTTGAGAACCCATACAGAGCAAGGTATGAGTTGCCAGTGGGGTTGTATTTGGCCGTGTAGTTGACCACGCTGCGAAAGTTAGCTGATGAAGATTCCACAAGACGAATATTCTCCACAGTGGATAACGAACAGGTTCTGGCTTCCACGATAGCCTTTGCCAGCAACGAAGTTGCCGCCTGGGCCCAAGATCCAATCTACAGTGAATCGGCCAGCCGCCAAACTCGTGTAGGTGTAATTCGTGGTATCCTTTCCATTACCCCAGTTCTGTATGTAGAACTGTTGGCTATGAGCAACAGCAAGCAGTGAAAAGATGGTAACGATGATCTTCTTCAGCGAGAACATCTTGAGAACAGTATGCGTTGAGACGGTAAAGAAGAAACGCTCATCGGCGCACTTACACTGCTTCTTATAACTTGTCTGATACCGAAATGCTGCCGTGTAACCGCACGGAAACATGACATCGTCTGTCAACATCGCCAAGTATTAATAGAACCCTGCAAACTACGCATAGATTCATTTACCCGTTAGCGAACATGCAGTGGTGTAGAGCTGGGTACTTACGCATCTAGAGTACCATAAACTCATGCAGTGCTCGGATGACTTCAGCAAATGCACTGTCGTCTAAGGTGCATACACTCCTATTAGGCTTGTCGAGTGAGTCGAGCTTGAGTTGATGAGCTTGGAAGGTTGTGCGAGTTACTCCTTGTCTGGATGCGCGGAATACCCATGAAAACCAAGTCCAGTCTTCCCAGAGATTTGTAGGCCGCTCTACGAAGACGTGAGCTGACCAGAATACGAACGATCTACGTAGTCTACCTCTGCAGGGGCGAGAGGGGCTGCTGACGGCCTGAACCGAGCAGGTGGCGCCATACAATGCCAATCAATTAGCCGAGTCCAATCGTAAAGCTTGAGATTTGCTTGAGACAAGCCCAGTCAATAAATTGTTGATCAGACGATGCTGATCAATGGACATGTGGATGAAGTCAACTGGGAGCTTAGGCGACCTTGCGCTTTCAGATGGAAGACTTATACCCATGATGGTCGTGCGCACTTTCTCGTATTTTGCTATGGACTGGGCAAGGTACGTGCATGCAGTGCAGTATATGCGACTGACGTGCATGTAGATAGGTATGAGTAGTAGGCTCATATTGATGCATAAGTAATCGCTGCTCTAGCCTTGTGATTGCCTCTTTCGGCCAGAAACGATGCACGGCTGGGAGCAGAAGGTGGAAAGTCACCGTAGTGAATTTGGTTTTATCCAGAGCGTGTCTATCAATGTGGTCAGACCGTATCGTGTTACCATGATTCCCCCTCTTGCCTCGTATGTCGGTTATGCAGTATCTTGCTAAGCTATGATCTAGTCGCAGCAAGAGCCATAAGTACCATGGTTGTTTTTGCCGTGGTTGATCATAAGGTGCATGGTTGCACGCCAGTTTCCCTTGTTGTCCTAGAGAGGTTGCGTTAGTCAGTGGGTCGCGTAGTTGGTGGCTGAATTTTTCTTTTTACTTACGATTGGCCTGCAGCTGAAGCGGCCGCGCTCAGAGCTGGCATCAAGGTGGAATTTGAGCAAGTTTGCAATGCAGCCGCTGCTGGCGATGGTGTTGGCAGTGCTGTGCTTGCTCACGATCATTACGATGGTATAATCGTCGGTGCGATCACGAGCCTCGATGGCGCTGCCGGTGGAGTTGGCATTTCGGGCGGAAAAGGAAGTCTGGGTCGATTTGTAGTCTATAGGGGTATTAGTGCCGTAAGAAGATCTCTGCGTTAGCATGATGGGTCCAGCGTACAGATTGTCTCGTCAGCGTGGCTGTAGACATAGTTGTGTGAGAACTTGGTCTCGTAACCCTCATCGTCGGTGGTGTCACGTTTCACCACATTGTAGTGCATTGGGTTGCCGCGGCTGTCAAGGATGTAGGGCAGAGAAAAGTGATAGTCGATGGCAGTGACATTGTCGCGGCGTCTGAGCTCGTCGTGGCCACCGTTAGGACCACCGTGGTAAATCTGGACGACGTTCCGACCTGCAACGATCATGCCTCCGACGTCCTACAGACATGTAATGTGAGCTTTTGGACGTGGTGTATCTGCATATGTTTACACATACGTTGAGCCAGTTGGTAAGAACGCGAGGGGCGTAGTAAATGATGAGTGCACCGCCGGCGCCCCAGAACCAGTTGCGACTGGGAACGTTCTCGCAGACCATTCTGGTAATACCAGTGGTGTCGGAGCAGTAATCATCGCGCTTGATGAGGCCGGTCTCCTCGTTTGTGGCAGGGTTCATGCTCTGGAACCCATCGTCTGTAGTGAGACTCTCGAACTCAGTGACGTCTTCCCAGTGAGAGTTGTTGCTTTTGGGATCATAGCCGATTAGGGAATAGAAGGCATTGACGTCCTCAAGGTAGCCAAGGTCGACGTTCTCGCCCTGGTCAACAGACTTTGCGGCAACAAAGTCTGCTGAGGCCGAACTGGCGAGAAGGAAGGCAATGCTGGCGCTGAGCAACTGCATCTTTGGTTTGATTGGGGTTGTTGGTGTGAAAGATCTGAGGTTTGAAAAGATGGCAATCAACACGTCTACTTATAGTTTCGCATGGAGAAGCTATGGGTGTTCTGATCCGCACCAGACCGTGATATGGAGAAGCTATTCGTCTTGTATTTGCACCGAGCGCGTTGTCCATACGTCGCTCTGTTAGTAGTCCCAACAAGCGACCTTAGAGGTATCGCTAGAGTGGCGGAAAAGGTCCAGTGAGTCCGTGCCGGTATAGCACACATGTCTGTTCGAGCAGCCGGTTCGAAGTAGCGATTGAAAGTTCGATCTTTCGTGCCCACCCGCCCACTTGGTATAGCGAGAAGGATGTAGCGCAGGCGTGATGAGGTCGAAAGACTCGAATACCGACAGTCCGAGATGTCTCCAGAGCCGCTCGACACGAGGTCCCTGCGTTAGAAGCATCAATACACTACTCCACAGTACCTCAAAAAGCCTTATCGCAAGGCTGAAGCTAATAGCTTAGTAGTCCTCTATAAGAGCTTAGTGGCAGGCTCAAGAAAATATAGAAACTGAAGATTAGGGCGGTGAGATCTTGCAACCGCGTGGTTGCACACCATCTGACATGCGTCTGGCGGCTTACATTAAATGTCGATGTCGTCCAGCACCAGGGCAATACTATTTTACCTCAATTGACGACCTTCCGTGACAAAATACTGAGGTCCAGTGTTGACAGGCAATCGTGAGCTTTGAACATTTTACATCGGCAGTCCATAGTAGCAAAACTTTATCTGCACCCGGTGTCAGTATTAGCATAGTAGTGAGGGTTTGGGAATCGACAAGCCCGAGTAGTGCTTATCGTTGAGCTTTCCGCGGACGAAGTGATGACTGACTCAGTACTGCGATGACCCACGCGATCAAAAGCGCTAGAATCTTCATGATCTGGCAGCGATACCACGCGTGTGGACCAGCAGCCATTGTTTGCCTTGATCAACCTTTCTGTGGAAGACGGCGAGTGTCGTTATGATCGTTCTTCTTGAGGCGGAAAACTTACGTCTGTTCTTCTTGGACGAAGCCAACGCGTCTATTCTAGGGGAAACACGTTCAGCAGCGGACGCTGTATAAGCGGCACAGAGTCTTCAATCTCGACGAACCTGACCTAGCCTTTGGTTTTTGGTAGGCAGTGGGTACAAGGGGGGTTCTTCCACCTGGTCACCAGCGAAGAGAAGCTTTAGGAGGTACCCTCACACAGCAAGCATCTGAGGATGCAGTGGCTTCGGGCCGTGAATCGGCCCGGGCAATGACCATCGCAAGGGTGGATACATTCCATACCAGGCCGCCTTTGACGCCGTCTACCGCTATACTGCAACGTGTCTACCTCTAGCAAGGCCTGTAGGATGGTTTGTAAAACTCCGCGGCATGTAGGTCCGTTACTACTGAATCCTTCGAAAGCCAAGAGAAGCCGATAACCGGTAGCGTCTTGCTTCCCGATCAAGTGATCCTTTGTCGCTCACGACGGAGCGAGACAACGACGATTACACTCGCATCATCATATTGCAGAGCGCGACCATGTCTCCAATAGGTGACGAAGTGACGAAAAGTCCTCCTCCACCAGCATCACAAGCGAGCGATTCGGCGCCAAGCAACGGTATATCGTTCATACCGATTAATACAACATTCGACGTTACTGACCTTGACATACAGGCCTAGCAACATCGTGCAACATCCTCGCAGCTCTCCTAATCGCATCAATCTGGTTCACCGACACCGCATTCTACCGCCTCTGTCAGTTCACACACAATCAAAGAGATCTCGTTCTTCCTAACGATCTTCCAGGCGAGATAACCGCAGCCTCAGGATTACTCCTCATCTGCCATGCCTCGTTGCTCTACTGCTCTCCAACAACACAAGGCCTCTCTTCAATAATCCTGTGTTTCATCTCTGGACCTCTATTGTTCTGGTCATTGTTGACGTTTCTCTGGTGAGAATTTGGGGTCTTTATTGGACGAGGTTTGAGAGAATGATAATATGAACTCCATACAATCTGACGGCAAGTACGTTGCCGAAATTCCAACATCCTGAACCTCTAAAACGCAAGAAACCAGCGTCCCGTTAGATCTTTTCTTTTCTTTTCTTTCTTTTCCTCGCTGCTCTTCCATGCTTCGGAAAGGGACGCACGCATTCATGTCAATCTATCAACGACGCAAAATGCCAGATAAAGCGAATCTCAACGTCTCAACGCCAACGAATGAAAAGGAAGAGTAACATACGGGATATCAATCAAAAGCCCCAGACCCCCCTAAAAAGCAACAACCCAAACAAAGCAGGCAAGTATGCAAGCAGGCGGGAGCAGATCTCGTTCCGACAGATGAAAAGTATATGTCCCATACAAGCCAAAGACAAGATAGCAAAGAACGATGTCCAAGAAACTTTATCGACAAACCCTGCCCGTTCCCCCCGTTGTGGCGAATCACCTCACTACTCGCGACGTCCATTGAACCAGTACTGTAAGACCATGGCGCAGAACAACAGGACGACCGGGGCTAGGTAGTGGAAGAGAGCGAGTCATAATATGCGGCATGAATTGCTCTGGTACCTATAGGACGCGCGTAACGAACGCAGAAAATTAGCCGGGGGGTTCGTGGTTTGTCGTGGTGAGGTGGAATTGGATGAAGAAGAACAAAAGCAGCAAAAAATAGGAAGAAAGGAAAATCGACAATAGAAAAAACCGAGAAGCAACTGCCGCCCGCCGTATACGCCATCGTGCACGAATCAAACAAGAATCGCAAGGTAGTGTGCTGTTTCGTGTTGATCGGAAAGTCGAATGTCTCGCGAGACACACCAAAGACGAGATGTTCTTCAGCCTTCCCCTTGATCGAAATAGTCGCCTCAGGCTTCATAGGGGACCAGGAGCCCCGACCCTTTCTTAAGTCAACGCCAGGCACATGCGATCAGTCTGAGCTGAACGACGATCGGCACGCAAACGATGGTAGCAGGCAGTAGCAGCTGTTGTAGGTGCGTAGACACTGAAATTGAAGGATCATGCAAGGAAAAAGACGAAAACAAAAAGACTGAAAGTCAAACATAACGATTAGGAAGAAGTCGACTCACCATCGTTGCCCTTCAATCCTCCGAATCCAACCAACAGTGATTTTCAGCCGCTCTCGGACAGTAGTCGTAGGGAGTAATTTGTACTTTTCCTCGTCGCTGATGGGAAGCACGCTTGCAAACCAGAACGGGAACAATGCAGGATCGCTAGGCGGTTGACCATGGATATCAAGGACGCGCTGTTGCAACCAAGTGGCGCTTCGCGCGCGCATGCGTTCGATGAACGTACTGCCGATGTCTAGTAAGGCACGAGTGGGCATGCGGTCGAGGAGAGCTTCGGGCGTCTCTTGTTGTTGTGAAGGAACGCCGGAGATAGTTTGTGGAGGAGCTGAAGTAGCTGCCGTTGACGTCTCGAGCGCTTCGAGGCGTTCCTCTTCGGCCGTTGAGACGTCTTCGACTCGCTCGACGTTGCCAACAGCATAGCCGTCGTGGAGTCCGTGAGCGCGGACACGGAAGCGATAGGCACCTCGTGTTTCGATGAGGCTGGTGCCGTCTTGAAGCATCTGGCTGTGAACGATATGCATCATGGTGCCGTATTGGTAGAAATGCACCGGCCCAAGATCACCTTGTGGCTCGCCATAGCGGTTGTACATGAGCATACCGAATTCGCGATTACCTTCCAAACAACGCCGGAGCATAAGACGATATCGAGGCTCGAAGATGCGCAAGAAAGTTGGCATATTTGGAAACCCGAGGGCACAAACAAACAGTGGCGTGGAAAGAGCTCCTTCGCCACCGGTCTCCTCCAGTGCAACAGCGTGTTTTCGGGAAGCGACAGTCTGCGGACAGAGTGCTTGTAGGAGTGATGTGAGGGTCTTGTTACTGGGATGACCCATTAATGAAGGTGGCAAGCCAAGGTCTCGACGACAGACAGGGCAATGCAAAGAGTGATCCAAGGTTCGTGTTAGGCATATCCGGCATAGTGTATGGCCGCATGGCGTTGTTACAGGATCGAGGAGCAGATTGTAGCAGACCTGGCAGTCGACATGGTGGTGGGTGGCCTCGAGTACTTCCTGCAGAATGTCGCAGTCCATGACGTGCTGAGCGTCATCCGAGGCTGGTGTCGACTTGTAAGCGACATCGTTCGCCCGATACAGCTCGCCTTGCGCAGCGAGGGAGTATGTCGCCACCAGCCGTCCTCCAGGAAATGTTTGCGAGTTGTCCTTGTGTGATACTGGCTCACCACTAACGATTTCGTCCCATCGTACTAACTCTTGCACCAGCGTGGTCGTATTGCCAGCGATCGAAACTTGTCTTGCAACGATCTCGGCGACGGCGTCCAAGATCTTGCTCACGGTAACATCGACGCTGCAGTCAAGGGCGGAATGTTCGTGGCCGCAGTCGGCAAAAGGGCACTCGATAGCTTGTCTCCGTCCTGGTAGGTCCGGATATGAGACATTTTCGCGCTCGTGCAGCTGAGGTACGCATTGTCGGCATAGTGTGTTACCACAAGGCAGGGTTACCGGAGTCCTGAATGGTCTGGAACAGAGAGGACACTGTATCAGGCGCACCAATGCCCGGGCATCCTCATGTGCTGCTAGGCCGGTCGGGGTATTCTCGTTCGCTTCCAGGTCATCTTGGCTCATATGAACTTCCGCCAGCGCCGGCGCTGTGTTGTGATGTGTGTTGTTTGCGCTGGGCGAATCCTCGTCGTCGGCGTTTATGGCCTCGTGTCCAAGGTCCCCTGCGGTGTCGTAGAGTGCATTCATGTACGCTCTATACGGATTGTCGGGTATTCGCAGGATCCATCAATCGCAAAGAAGGCCGCTGGCTCGGAAACGTTGAGGGTACTGGAGGGCAAAAAGCGAGAGCAAGCGTGCTTGCTAGTGTGGCAGAGCACAGTGCAAGAATGCAGTGCTCACGGCCTTGCGCAGGTGGTATTGCCTCGTTCTCTCTGTTTCTGCTGGTGGGGTTGCGAGATCACCGATTATCGATGACGTCGATCTGGTAGCCGGCGCCGGGATTCAGGGACTGGTGGTAGAGTATCCGGGGGTGTGAAGAAGAAGCAGATGGCCACCGCTGTTGACGGGAGACCAGGGCTTGCAGTCGTATGAAGGCGTGGTCGTGGAAGGCGAGGAGGTGATAATGTTTGTGAAAGGCGGGAATAGCGTGTGTTTATGTGAGAGGAGAATGAAGATGCATGGATATGCGGATGGCAAAGATGTGAGTGGCTAAGGCTGGCTCACCCAAGGAAGAGAGACAGCGCGCAGTGTCGACGACGACATGACTGGGCTGGGCTGGAAGGGGGCAAAGGTAGGTTAAGGTACCCTAGTACCTACTCTGAGCTTCTCTCTCTACCTGGCCCGTTTGTGTGTGTGCGAGCTCGCGTTCGGCGCTCCGTAGTGTCTGTTGTCTTGAGTAGTGCGTGGCAAAGTTGATCGCCTGCGAAAAATGCGATTGCCAGCGTTTGACATTCGCCTGCTGCGATCGAGGGGCAGACCATCAGCTCGGGCAACGGCATCTATTTTGCCGAACATGCAAGTATCGTTATTCGCCCAGCTAGTCAGTCGTATTGTCAGTAGTCTGTGGCGACATCGCGATATCCATTCTGCCAATGTGCCCATTCGTTGATTAAACCAGGATCACGTAATTCCCAATGATTCGTGAGAGGAAAATGCCTTATGGCTCTTCTAGAACAGGCGGCAAGCGGTAAATCAATGCCGCCTTTGCGTCCATCGAACCGTGTAGCCGCTTTTCAGTCATCTTCAGAGATACCAATCCGTGTCATATATGTCATATAGCATCCGAGCACGTTCCGAGTTGCCTGTGCCTAATGCAATACCAGTGAGATCGGATCTCGCTCAGTGGCGTTCAGGTCTCGAACACCTTGAAAGCAGAACAACTCCGCGGGACGCCCGAGTAAAGAGCTAGTAGAGAGGAGCATGAGAAGACATGACAAGAACAATACAACGTTTGGCAAAAAAAGCAGCATAAAAAATCTTTGATAGACAAGGCAAAAATGTAACATTCGGCAAGAGAAAGCAGCATCAAGAATCATGGATGGACAAGGAAAAAGTGTAACATTTGGCAAGAACTTCCCTGGTCTAAAGTCCAACCTCAAGCCCTCAGGAATAATTAAAATAAAGTTGCCCCAAATCCCATATAAACGCCTCCTTCAAACATCACATCTCCATTCCAACCATCCAAAAAAGCTCCGCAACTCAAAACACCACAATCAGTACCTCCTAACCATCCTCATCATCCCCGAAAATTCCCCTTCCCTATCATGCCCTCCCCACCACCATCCTCACTACTCCCATCCTCATCCTCCTCCAGCACAATCCGTCTCAAAACGCCCTTCTCAAACAAATCAATGACGAAACGCCACTGCTGCACGCCGAAACGGTGTCCGCTGAGAATATCGAGCGCGCGTCTGAAAACGGCCTCGCTGGCGAATCCTGGGGCTTTCTTTCGGTGCTTGAGCGCGTTGAGCTCGCCGACGGCTTTGTTCGTCAGCACGGAGTTTCCGAGCTTGACGATGGAGGCCAGTATGGCTGTGTTTGCTGGGTCGGTGGCGCGCGGGTCTGTTGCGAGTGCGAGGGGCTTGGGCGGGTGTTGGTTGCTTCGCGTTCGAGTGCGGCTGCGTGTGAGGCCTGATGATGTGGTGGTGGCGGCGGCGGTCGGGTGGCTGCTTGTGTTGGAGAAAGGTTTCAGGGAGAAGAGGGTGTTAAAGTTCAAGGGCAGTGAGTATCCCAGACTTTCTCCCAGCACGTTGACAGTTCCATCCCAGCCGTGTTCCGCGAGGATTTCTTGCCCGTGTAGACTGCGAGAGATGAGGCCGAGGACATAGAACGCCGTGCCACGCAAAGTCATGACCTCGGATGATTCGGCAATCTGCACGATGAACTTGACAATGCCCGTATTCTCCAGGAATGGTGCTCCACGCTCCATGGACCCAACGTTGCCCACTGCCCAAAGGCAGCCCTTGACCTTGAGAATGGTCTCGCAATCTTCGCTTTCCATTGCGAAGTCTTGGATAGTCGCGGCAAATTCTTCAAAGTGACCTTTAGCCTTGAGGAGTTCGCAGCCTTCTACTGTTCGCGAGAGTTCTCGATAAAAGTGTGGCGGAACGTGACCATAATCCGCTGGTTCGATGTTCTCCTCAAGAGTCGCCGTCTGTGGCTTCTCTGGTACATCTGCCAGGGCTCGTGCGAGTGATGCTTCCACTAGGGTAACGTACGAATCATTGCGGCCCAGGAACCAGTCATCCATTTCCTTGGTAATATAGTCCAGGCCGTCTAGATAATGATAGCCGACAGAAGTCGACAGGAAGCGCAAGAGCAGTGGTGCACCAATCTCTCCAAGGTGGTCGAGTGCTGGCCGACATTTGACGACATACTCCAGCGAAGTGATGTTGTTGCAGGCCTCTTCTAGAATCTTGATGGCCACCTCACAAACCTCGATTTCCGGGTCGTACAGTTGGCTCACCAAAAGTTTGATTGACCACTCCGCAGCACCCCCACCAAGCGTTTGTGGTTCTATCGGCATCATGGCGTACTTGCGGAGAATCTTGGTAGCTGCTATCCGCATATGCTTGGAACCAGCGATCATCGCCTTGGCCAAGATGATACGTGGGTGGCTGTCCAGGGTATAATCGAGATTTGTCAACAGGGTCATGATCAGGTCGTCACGATCTCTGAGCTCCACGATGTGATAAAGCATGTTGATGATGCGCCAGCGTTCCAGAATTTGCAAGCCCTTGCTGTTGCTGCAGAGGACGCCCAGAAAAGCAAAGTAGCCGCCAACCAATGTCTCTGATAGACGCTCGGGCGAGAACAATGGCGCGGTGGATGTAATCCCGCTCATGGGGTCTTTCTGGGCAAGACACTCCGCTATTTGTGGAATGAGTTTGTTGTCTGCCAAATATCTGGCACTGTCCGGAGTCTGCAGAAGGGTCCGCACCAGTGCACAGCCCGCACGCACATAGCGTTGATTGACCTTCGTGTTTGGAGCATCCGAGAAGCGAAACTTGAATGGCCGCAGAAAGCCTAGCAACCGGTGTACAAATTTCGTGATCCTTGTTGCTTCATCCAAGCGCTTTGGATTTTGCATGGGACCTTCGATCAGTGATTGGATCAATGACCAATTCCACTTGTTGTAGTTGACCGTGTTCAATACACCGGTGTCAAGCATTTTCTGCCGAAACTGCGCCTCGTCCATTCCGGCTTCAACTTGAGATTTTGATGCTGCACGGGTACGAGCGGCGGAACCATCTTCCTTCGTTTGGATTTGAGATGCTTGCCCCGCCATCGAGCGATACAAGGTGCGGTTGACTCGGTCAACCTCATAGACCGTCGCCGTGGCTTGAACGCGTCCTTCAGTACGGAAATCGATCGCCGAAGAGAACAGCCCTGGCATCACCTGCAGCTCAGCACTCCATGCACTTGGGAGTAAATCCCCCGCCATCTTCAATACTTTGGCAAGAAGAAGAGACGTCTTTTTCCGCAATTGCACGCTTGGAGAGTTACTTTCGGCATGCATGAGCGCTTTGAGAAGCCCTTGTCGAAGAAGAATCGCCAACGCCACTGCAATGAAGTGCTCGACCAGATTCCGCTTGTGTGGATCTTCTTCTGATCTTTCTTGCTGCATCGCGTCTTCGGATTTGAGGTTCGTGACTCGACCATACGTTGTCAGTCTTCTTCCACCGATGAAAGAGCTTGCCCATGAGGGAAACTGTATCCTGAGGATGTCTGCAATTAGGTCCGTCACCGCGTTACGGACCGAGGCTGTTGAAATGTAGAGCGAAGAGATGACTGAGCGTACTGGCAAGAACTCATGCAACGAAAGAGTCATCAGACCTGACCAGCTTTTGAACATACCAGCAATGACTCTTGAGCTTGCTTTGAGCCTTTCGTCGTGTCCGTGAGAAGTATGAGGCTCCGTGAAGGATGCAAATGCTGTACTGAACTCGAATCCAGTTCGTAGCATACCTCGTCTCGCAGGTAGATCCATCAGGTGCATAAACGGTGTGATCAGCGTCTCAGGGGCATGATATGCACCGTTGCCCATTGCCTCAGACAAGATGCTGACACCGCCTCCTTCGACAACAATCTCAGGATCTTTCAGTAGTACCTCTGCCAAAGTGAGGATTGCGATGCTTCGCAGCTGATCATCGGCGTGATCTGCAACAGCAACGAGGACGCGGATAACAGAACTGCCGAGCTCTTTCGTACCACCCTTGACATCGAGGAAGGCTCGTACGAACTTCAATGCCTGCTCCCGCTCAACTCTGGCTTTGCTTTCTTTCACCAGAGATAGGATGACCAAGTAGTCCGTATGCAGGGATCGAATTGTTTGGAGTGATTTGCGGTCGGTAATCGCATACCGCAATAGCCTGTACCCTGCCGCAACCACCTCTCTGTTATCGCTCAACAACAGCACCTGCATACGAAGTCCGAATATTGACCAGGCCAGATCATATTTGAGTGTGGGATGTCGCTTGAAAAGCTCTACTAGTTCGTTCGCATGATTGACATAGTAATCAGACGGTAAATCCGCCGACTCGAGAGCTTGCAGTATCTCGGCGAGAATATATGACGGTGACTCCGACTCCGGATCGTAATCGCCTTCTCCGTCATCCTGGAGCATCGTCTGTGTTGGTGGAGATCTCAGCGGTGCCGATCTGAAGAGCTGGGCTGAAAGTCTTTCCTTGGGACTGCTGACAGGCTGTTCTTTGCTCCTCTGAATCTCCGCATCCAAGTCCAGCTTCAATTGTGCAATTTTTCGATTTGACGTGTTCAGCTCGGACTCCACCACCCGCCTCTGTTCGCGTATGTGCTTTTCCTTCTTCGTGTTTAAGGCCTCGAGTAGATTCTCCGTTCCGATCTTGATCTTCGTCTCCTTTTCAATCTTATCTCTGAACTCCGCCTGTCGCTGCTCCGAAGTAGCATTGCCCAGCGAGCTGCCATCTTCCAGTCCAGCGAAACTTCCAACCTCATACCGAGGAATATCTGGCCGTGAAATTGTGCCCTTCAACTCAGATGTGAAGCTCCCAGGCGGCGGGCCAGTCCTTATGTAGGACTTTGCTGTCGCAAAGCTTGCCGCCGAGGGCGCCCGGCCGTCTCTGCTCGGCCTTCCAGGTGGTGCCAGCGCATCGTTGGAGTGTGTGCCCGTAATGGGACCCGTAGGGCGAGGTGTAGGCGTCATCTAGAACCCGCACGTATGTCTGCGCTGCTCATCGCCCGCACCGAAGGTCGCTGGCTGTCGGACGTCTGCGTGCATGGAGGACGCGATAACGGGTGCCGGCCGGCATATGTTGGACGCGCGAGATGGTAGGTTGTTGTTGTTGTGGTGTGCGTGTGAGCTAGATGCGTGCCAGCCTTGCTTGTTTGGCTGGCTTTGGCGAATCGTCTATCTTCGACGTCGTCGCAGTGACTGCCGAGAAGATCGGCTTTGCCGTCTTCGAGAATGTGCCTGGATATAGGATTGGTAGAATTGACGACAGCGCCCGTTACCGTTGGCCTTACGAGTGTAATTAGAAACCCTAGCGCGCGGAGGGAGGGGTCAGTCCGTGCTTTGAATGCCGGCTGGCTGCCACGCAGCGCAGTGTAGATCTCATCAGCCTTGGTACCTTGTATATGTACCTATTTTATGAGATCGCATGGATCACAGTATTGAAACATTTAATGTCACCTATACGCACTTGGATATCTCACTTTAATCAGCTGATATGGGCGATTCTTAGGTCTATTTATTAGCGACAGATGACTATTGCCTTCATCTGACAAAATCAATTGAGAAACCAACGCCAATTCAACCATTGCTTTACTACCAAGTAGAAAGTAATAGGATGCCAAACGCTCCAAATCGCTACCCCGATTCACAAATGCATGTCCCGATGTAATTCGTATGTCTAATCCTCATCCTCGCCACCGTAAACCTCCTCGTATTGCTCTTCGTACTCCTCCCTCGCCTCCTCAATGTCAGACTTGTCACCATCTGCCAGGGCTTCCTCGTAGTTGTCACGGGCTTCAATGACATCTTCACGGTCAGAGCTGGACACGCTGTTTCCGTCCGCGTCCTCGGTTCCAATAACAGCGGGCGGTTCCCAGTCGTCCTGCTGAGCAGGCTGGGCGTAAGGGTCGGCCGGTGGCGGGTAACCATACTGAGCGTAAGGGTCGGCGGGAGGAGGTTGAGAATAAGCATACGGATCGGCGGCGGGCTCAGGAGCCGGGGCGGGGGCAGCAGCAGGAGCCGCAGCAGGAGCCGCAGCCGGAGCCGCAGCGGCGGCGGCCTTTTCGTCATCGGAAGAGTCATCGCCTCCTGTGTTCTTGTCAGCCATATGTTTGTGGTAATGAAAGTTTAGAGTCAGACTTACCAAATTGGTTCATGAGCATAGCGCCACCAATGGCACCAGCGGCCGCACCACCTGCACCATAGAGCCACTTGTTACCACCCTCTTTCTTTCCATCGGCAGCACGAGCAGCGTCAGAGCCCGGGGGAGCACCAGAAGCATCACCGTACTGAGGAGCACCACCAGCTCCCGGAGCACCATAACCGCCAACAGCAGCCTCGTTGGGTGCTTCCCAAGTAGTGCGGCCAGTTGCGTGCTCAACGTAGTACCAACGCTGGGAGCCCTGATCATACTGAGCAGTCCAGCCAGGCGGGCAAGGAGGAGCACCAGGAGGCTGTCCAAATGGAGGAGGAGGTGGGGCCCTGTTGTAGTCACCCTGGGGAGCACCATATGGGGACTGCTGTCCAGGAGGAGGGCCGTAGGGGTGTTGGCCGGGTGCCGGGGCACCGTATGGGTTGTGCTGAGGTGCTCCGTAAGGAGACTGCTGACCTGGCGGAGCGCCGTAGGGAGATTGTTGGCCCGGAGGAGCACCGTAGGGAGACTGGGCGGGAGGCGCACCGTAGGGGGACTGCGCAGGTGGTGGGCCTCCGTATGGTGATTGTGCAGGTGGCGGGCCTCCATAGGGAGATTGAGATGGAGGGGGAGCGCCGTATGGCGACTGAGGTGGAGGAGGACCAGAAGGCGGCTGTCCAGGTGGCGGCGCACCTCCCTGAGGAGCACCACCACCACCACCGTAGTAAGAGTCGGATTCACCTCTTGTGCCAGTCTGGGTGTTGTTGTCCTTTGGCTTGTCGTCGTCGTCAGTGAACTTGGCCTTGAGGCCGTCGAACTCCTTGGTGAGTTTAGAGAAGAACGACATGGCTGATGCTGTTCTTGCGGTAGTGTATGGATAGAGAGTAAGAGAGGAAGAGAAGAGAAGGATTCGTGACAATTACACCAACCGTGGCAGCTTTCTTTATATTCTCCTGGACCCTCCGCATGGAAGTGCCCCTCTCTCGCGTTGACGACAGGGCAACGACGGCGGGGGGCCCTTGCGGGTCACACCGCAGGAGAGCAGGTGGGGATCGTTTCTGTTCAGCTTGCACCATCATGCCGGCCAAGCAAAGCGAGATGAGTCGACAAACAGCACAGGCGAATTGCAACAGGGAGCAAATTCCCGCAACGCGGTTAGGCATGTAGAACAAATCGCTTAGGCACAGCGTTGGCCTTGGCTCTTTCTCTCTCTTACACGGGTCTTGACACTGCCGGCGAGTGAGCGCTTGCTCGTAACAAGGGCCAATCCAGCACTGCTTGACCGTTCTTAGCCCAAGGTAAAATTTCCAGTTGCTCCGGTGCGGCGGTGCATCTTCAGAAGTGAGGCTCTTCTCTCATAGGGTTCAGCAGCACGCTCTTCAACCATGCACGTCTCTCAGGGCAGGCATCCAAATAGCATGCGCGGCTATCCGGGGCGCGGCTACCGATGATAGTCTGTGCCAAGAAGGACAGACAGCTAGTTCAAATGCCTCGGCGCCAGCGGTGGACACCCGCGCTATGCACGCCATGATGCGCTGTCAATGTCGCCCATGACCAGAGCTTTCTGAGCGCTTCTGGTGTTGCGGGAAGTGGCTCAGGCATTCGGAGAGAGATACTTTGGCATGGAGATGAAGTCGCAGTCGCTGGCACTTAAGCCGTCGACATAAGAGGGTTCGGGAAGGCTAGGATCGGCGAGTGCCGTGGTGTACCAATCATCTGCTCCAACTCTCCCAAGACGACTGGCGCTACGAGAGTAGCGGCAAAGGAACAACAGCGCCATCCTGGAAATGCACTTCACTCACCTATCTCTTGGCAATTTGTGGGCGGTAATGTATGTGCAGCAGTCTGGGAGGATGGTGGGAGTCCAGAGTGCTTGCCAGAAACGTCTGAGCTCACCCATGGTCTACATCTGGTTCTACTCTTTGCATGCCGATCTCGACAAAACAAGCACTACGCTACGACTCCCTCGGACTTCAAGCTCGTGATCTCTTCTGGGCTCAATCCCAACACATCAGCCAATAGCTCATCGGTATGCTGGCCCAGTGTTGGAGGTGGCGATCGAATGCTCGGCTCAGAGAACGAATACTTCACCGGCGGGCTCACTAATTTCATGGGTCCGCAATCGGGATGCTCGACCTCTGTTACCATGTTACGCGCTTGCACTATCCTTTCGTCAGTATCATCTTCATGGCAAAACGATGAAACAGCGCTTACCATGCTCATGCTCCAAGGTCTGCTTTACATCGTTGATCTTCGCGTATGGCATGCCGCAACCCTCCAAGACCTCCAGCCATTCGTCTGTGGTTTTTGTGATGGTTATAGCCTCGATCAAATCTTCCAGTTCGTCTCGGTGTTTCACGCGGTCTGCATTCGTGATGAACTTGGGATCGTTCACCCATTCCGGCTTGCCGAGTTTCTCGCAGAGGATGCCAAAGAGCCTGTCATTGCCGCCACCCAGCATCACATTTCCATCCTTGGTGTTGAAGCCCTTGTATGGTACAATCGATGGGTGTGCTGTTCCCCATCGACCAGAATCAGGCTTTCCTGAGATAAGGACCGAAGATGCTAGGTTGGCAAGAGTGGCAACCTGGCAGTCGGCGAGGGCAACGTCGATGCGCTGTCCCTTGCCAGTACGTGCACGGGTGAGTAGAGCGGCCATGATAGAGTTGCTAGTATAGAGTCCCGTCGTAAGGTCAGTGACCGCTACGCCAACCTTGGCTGGGGCACCGTCCCGGTGGCCTGTGATATGCATGAGACCCATCTCACTGGAATTTGTCAGTACCTACCAGCCTGCAACTCAGCTCAAGGGCAACCTACGCTTCGACCATCACATCATATCCGGCCTTCTTCCTTAGTGGGCCAGTCTGACCGTAGCCGGTAATGCTCGCATATATGAGGCCGGGGTTGATTTTTGCGAGAGTTTCATAATCCATACCATACTTCTTGAGAGCATCCGGCAGATAGTTCTCAACAAGCACGTCGCATTCCTTTGCCAGCTTGTGCAGGATCTCCACTCCAGTATCATGTGCGAAAGAGAGACCCAGAGACTTTTTGTTTCGATTCACCTGGTTCTTTGTCAGCTTGTGGTTTCAGTTCTGCGGAGGTTGTGTGCATACTGCAAGG
Source organism: Cladosporium sp. MBC 237 (assembly GCA_030772445.1). Classification (NCBI taxonomy): domain Eukaryota; kingdom Fungi; phylum Ascomycota; class Dothideomycetes; order Cladosporiales; family Cladosporiaceae; genus Cladosporium; species Cladosporium sp. MBC 237. The sequence continues at coordinate 528,814 of JAPHCH010000018.1, read as the reverse complement.
AAGTATGCACTCTCTCCCGAGCCTTGCTTGCCGCTCTGTTCGGTGTATGTAGCATATGGGGGGCCCCAGGCTCGTGTGTCATCACCTCTAGTTGGATGCTCAATCTTGATGACCTCGGCACTGTATGTAGTCAGTAACAGCAAGGCGAACTAAATCGTAGGATTTCGATATTCGCCATACCCTAAGTCTCCAAGTATCTGCGTGCAGTATGGCTGTCCATTGTTAGCACTGAACTTAGCAGTTTATTGGAATGAAGAATCTCACGCCCGCCAGCACTCTGGTCATATCCAGCACTTTAACACCTGCCAATGGCAAAGTCGAATTGTCTGCTGCTCCGTTCGCCGTGGCCAGGCATCTTCGTTGGTTGAGAACCGGTCGACGGGCTATCTGGAGAGTGGCTCTTTGGCCGAGCAGACGAAAAGGTTGTCGTGAGAACATTCTGAAATATGAAATGCCAATTCTCAATCGAAGAGATTACAGTGTATCCTCAAGTCTATGTGTATATTCAAGCAAGTGGTTGAATGCGACATCGCAACGAGTCGTGCCTCGGCTCACGATTCGGCCAGCGGCGCCTACATCCGAAGAAGTGGTTCAGACTTCCACCCCACCACTAACGCCTTGACTCGACGATCATCCCACCAAAACCACTCACGCCCACACAAAAAATTATACCGCCATTATGTTCACCGGCATTGTAGAGACCATAGGCAGTACGTCTCGTTCCAGCCAAATTCTCCCATCTCCGCTGCTGCGCTGACACGCAGCCAGCCGTCTCGCGTCTTGTCCAACATGACGAAACCTCCAGCGGTGGCAGCGGCACCAGCCTGACCATCTCCGGATGCTCTGAGATCCTCGTGGACGCACACTTGGGCGACAGCATCAGCGTCAACGGCACCTGTCTCACAGTAACGGAGTTCAGCAAGGACGAATTCAAGGTCGGCGTTGCGCCGGAGACACTGCGACGGACAAACCTGGGCAGTCTGAAAGAAGGCAGCGGCGTGAACCTCGAGCGGGCTGTGAGTGCGCACACTCGGATGGGAGGCCATTTTGTGCAGGGACACGTGGATACCATTGCGGAGATTGCAGAGACGAGGCAGGATGGGAACGCTATCACTTTCCGTCTGAAGCCTAGGGACAAGGCCGTCCTGCGGTACATTGTCGAGAAGGGCTTCGTCACACTGGATGGCGCTTCGCTTACAATTACGGCTGTTGATGATGATCAGGGTTGGTTGGAGGTGATGCTCATCGCTTACACGCAAGAAAAGGTTGTTATGGGGAAGAAACGTCAGGGCGAGGATGTGAACATCGAGGTGGACATGGTGGGAAAGTACGTGGAGAAGAGTGTTGCTGCGTACTTCGAGGGCAGTGGTGCTAGTGGAGGGGCTATGCTGGAGAAGATGGTGCAAAGGCTGGTGGACGAGCGGATGAAGAACGTGACGAAGTAGAGAAGGCTGCTGACCAAAATGCCAACTCTTCAGGTATGTCTTGGTGTCACAGATGTGTATTCCGAGCTCGTATGGAAAGGTAGGAGCAAAGCGTTTGCACATGTGTCTTCTACCTGCAACTTACTTTCTCACGTGTCAATTCACATGCCAAACCTCAGTGTTGCTTTTTCTGTTGGTTTATGGGCAAGGCGCGTTTCACATGCCATGAATTCATACCTCACTTCCAACCCGTTAAGCACGTGCCACCACGCCCGTTTGCACTCACTGCCTTGCAGCTTGCCTCAACAACAAAATCAATTCACCCGCTTCCAAATTCAACAACATCTTCAACCACAGGCCAACAACACCCCACCTCTGACTACCGCAGCCATGGCGGACGGTCAAGACAGAGTCTCGCAGGGTAGCTCGTTTGACAAGACTCCCTCCCTCGTGGATCTTTTCCGCTCCCCGAACGAGATCCTCTGCGAGTTTGGCGATGTCACTCTGATCGCCGACGATGGTTTCCACCCCATTCTCAAGATCCGCGTCTCCTCATGCATCCTTTCCACGGCCAGCAAAGTGTTCACAGCACTGTTCAGCAAGAACTTCGCCGAAGGACAGGCTCTGCGCAAAGACGCAACAGACGGCAAAACTATAGAGCTCCACATGGGCGACCGCCCGGCAGATCTTCTCGCCCTTTGCAAGCTCCTCCATTTCCGCGGCGACGTCTGGTCCATGGCTGCGCAGTCATTCTTCGGGCTCGCGCTCATCATCGACAAATACGACTGTGTTGAGTCCCTCCGCCAATTCACGCATAGTGTGCTGATGACCGTCAAGGAGGATTCATGGCTGCAAACGGACTCTCTCATCTATTACATCGCCGCCGCCTTCGTTCTCGACGACGCGAACGGCTTCAGAGAGCTCACCCAAAAGCTCGTTCTGGCCTCTCCGCGCATGTTTCTCCACCACTACGATGAGCGTACCAACGTTCTTCCCTCGATGGTGTTGCGTAAGTTATATCATCTTCAGCCAGGCCATAACTGTTGCTAACACACCCATAGCATCGATCTCAGCTCAACGCGCGTTTGTGTTCCAAGACCTCATTCGCCACCTCGCAGCCTTCATGGAAGATTATACTAACTCGGCTTATGCGTTGGAGGTGCCCAACTACTCTCGCAAGCTAGCCCGCATCCTCACCAAGCGTAGCCTCTTGCCCCTCAACTCGTCGACTTCATCCTTGCAACACTATCTTGACACAATGTCCTCAATCCACGTGCCCGTCATGCAGCAGGACATCTACCCCCGCTCAGCGACCAAGATGCTCCCAGCGAGGTTCTGGCCCAATCATGAAAGCATGACTCTGGGCTGGAACATCCGCCACCACGGTACCTGGGCTGACGTTAACGTAGAATCACCAAACACCGGCTCTCCGACCTCTTCCGTCTTCACGGCGCCGCATCCTCGAATCGAACCCCCCAGCCAAGAAGACCTCGACAACCTGACCGAGAGATTTCGCAACCGCTGCGCTGGTCTCTGCTTGGATTGCGTCAAGGGAAACGACAGCTGCCGCGTGGGCCACCGCGAGCTCTGGGGAGAGGAGGAAGAGCTTCCAAAGGACATGTTCTGGGCATACAGTCTCGACCCCAAAAGCGGTAGGCCAAGCTCCTTCAATCAAACATGGACGATGTGGGGAGCGACTCACTGAGATTGGATCAGGAGTAACTCCGACGGAGTCTATTTGGTGATGACGAGCCTGGCAATTACCCAGGCCCTTCTTTACTGAACTCACCTTTTCACGACGTGGAAGGTACAAAAATGAGGCGCCACACTCATACGTCGAAAAGACTCGGTAGCCTTGTTATCCTCCATTGGGGGCGATGACACTTTTTGTTTTGTTGCCGATGTTAGGGGTTTGCAGAGAAAACGGCGAGAGCTCTCCATTGACACTTGATCAGAACGGCGAGCTTATGAATTGAATTGTACAGGCCACCAGTGTTGGCCATAGCGTGACTGTTTTGCAAATGAAAAATTTCCTCTCCAAGCTGTCAATTCTCGTCCATGATCATTCGCAGCTTTGATAACTCCTCATGCTCAATATGCCTATTCCATATGCCGCAACGTGCAGCTAGTAAGGAGCAGTGAAGATCGTGTGGAATTACTTCTCTTGTAAGGTAGGCATGCTTAGAGGCAATCTGCCAATATATTCACAGCGATGTATCATGTGATTTAACAGTAATTCCATTGGTGAAGCCGCGTGTTGTTGGTTGGTGACAATATCAAAGCAAGGCTCTGGTCTGGTCTGGATTCGAACACGGGTAGTGAAGGGACTTCAGCCAGACAGGCGCGCTTGCCAAGACCCACTCCCCCGCCGCGCCTTCCACTGAACCACACAAGCACAGTCACCACCAGAGCCAGCCGGCAGCTCGTGTCGCAACCTCCCAATCGATTTTGCTCTACTCCCACGCAATCCTTCACAGAGAGAGCGCAACCCATACATCCACTCAGATCCCGTCGACCATGCCGCCTCGCCGCATTGCCCCAGGCAGGAGGCCAGCACTTCCAGGTGGCGGTCGCAAGAAACCGCAGACCACCCAGTCGAAAGCGAAGTGTTGCGACGAGCCCGACATCCAGGATCGCGACGGCGCCAAAATTTGCACAAATTGTTTTACGCAAATTTCAGAGTCCAACATCGTCGCAGATGTCACCTTCGAAGAAAACGCCAATGGCGCCGCGACCGTGCAGGGTGGCTTTATCGGAGAGAACTCGCGCCATGCCAACACAATCAACACCAACGCCTTCCGCCGCATGGGCGGTGGCGAACGCAACAATATCGAAGAAATCCGTCGTCGTGGTCAACAGGAGCTGCAGAGTATCTACCCGCGCGTGCCCATCACCGATGTCTTGATCGTCAACCAGGCTCAGGCCATCTGGACTATGGCTGCCAACAATAACTTCACCGCTGGACGTACTCTTTCGGAGGTCGTTGGCGCCTGTCTCTACGCTTCATGTCGTAGGAGCGCAGACAACGAGGTCTTGTTGATCGACATTGCCGAAGTCATCAAGATCAATGTGTTCAGACTGGGTGAAGTGTACAAATCCATGTGCAAGGAGCTGTACATCGGCAAAGGAGACCTGCACTTCCAGCACATGATGGACATCGAAAACCTCATTCTCAAATACTGCAGAAGACTCGAGTTTGGCGACGCCACCAACCAAGTCGCCGAAGATGCCCTCAAGATTGTTCGCCGGATGAAGCGCGACTGGATTGCTACTGGTCGCCACCCTTCCGGACTCTGCGGCGCGTGTATTATACTCGCCGCTCGGATGAACAATTTCAGGCGCACTGTTCGCGAGGTCGTCTACGTCTCCAAAATTGCCGACATCACCATCGCCAAGCGCATTGAGGAATTCAGGCGCACCAAGAGTGCTGCACTTACTGTGTCTCAATTCCGCAAGTACTCAGAGCGCCTCAAGCACCAACACGACCCGCCTGCCATCCACGACAGTGAGATGAAGTTGAAGAAGCTCGAGGAGAAAAAGCGTAAACGCCAAGCTGCTGCGAACGAACGTCTCGGATCTCAAGGGCCAATCGTTGTGGACGATCAGATCGAGTCCGGTTCCGAAGCGGGCACTCCTGCTCCTTCGACTACTGACGAGGCGGAAGTGTCGCAACCACGTAAGCGCGCACGTGTCTCAGCACCACCCGCACAACAGGAAGAGGCGCGCTTCGATGCTGATGGTTTCGCCATCCCGGCACGTCCGATGCCAATCGATCCAGCTCTTGTGGAAGTTCAAGAAAACGAGGATGAAGATAAGCCAACTCCCAAGAAGCGTGGTCGTCCAAAGAAGACAGCCCCGGCACCTGTGGAGATCAGCGAAGAAGAACTCATGGTTGAGAGCGAACTCCAACAGCAGATCGAAGAGGCTCTCGATGATAATGAAGTCAACGAGCAGCGCGACAAGCTTCTCAAGGAGCACGAAGAGGAGAGATCGAAGGCAAGCGCTCTTGCACAGCGAGAGATTGATGCTCAGAGGATTCAAGCTCGCCGTGACGCGAGTGGCATCACCTGGCACAAGTCAACAGAGCACAACCAACTTGAACTAGTGACGGCGGAGCAGCTTGAGGAAGAATTTAAAGATGATCCTGAAGTGGAGAACTGTGTGTTGTCTGGACAAGCCGCGATTGAAAAGGAGAAGATCTGGCTCTATCACAACGAAGATTGGCTGCGCGAGCAATACGAAAAGGAGCTTCTCAAAAAGATCGCCGCCGCCAAGGGCGCCAACAAGCCCAAAGGTGGCAGGAAGAAGAAGAGCAAAATGGGCGACCCTCTTCTCACTGCCGCTGGCACCCCTGCAGAGACTCCCGCCGACGCCACTGCTGCAATGTTGGCCAAGCATGCGGGTCCAGGATTCTCCAAGTTCGTCGACTACGAAGCCTTGGGTAAAGTGTACGGCAACGATTCACGTGCCGGCTCTCAAGCACCAAGTCGCGCCGGTAGCCCATCACGCCCTTCCACACCATCGGCCATGTCTGCTACTTCACCGCCAGTTCAAGGCCTCCCATCGCCTGAACAGACCCAACAGGCTCTGCAACAGATCACCGCGGCTGCGGCCGAGAAGCCAGCGCCTACACCTAGTATGGTCTCGCCGCCGCAGACTCAGCAACAGCCACAGCCTGATGCTGTCGGCGGTGCTCAAAACGAAGACGAGACTGTGCAAGATGAAACAATGCAAGACGACGAGGACGAAGAAGAGCCAGAGGAAGAAGAAGACGAGGAAGACTCCCGCCCGCGCTACCCCGGCGGCTACGACGATGAAGATGACGACGACTATGGTGACCGCACCTATGGCGGAGACGACTATGGCGAGGATGGTTACGACGAGGCCATCGACCCGATGAGCGGTGCAGCGCTAGGAGGAGCGTGGTGATGCAGATGCAGATGCGAATGCGTACGTTGTTTATTTGTTGTGATTTTTGATACCAGGCGATGCGAGGAAAAGAACCGCCGTCATACATTTGCATTTGTTTTGAAGCAAGATATTTTTGAGGGAGAAGTTACATACAGATGAGGGTTGATTGACTCCATCTCATCGACAATTGGACTCCAGTTAGAGACGTTGTTAGCGAATCAACACATTGTGAAATAATCTGTATTCATTGATCTTCCTGGTGATTCGTTTCACTTTTCTATTTCGCCCCACCTTCGTTACAGTACCTACCTTACTTCATGCAACACATGTACATGTATTCCTCTCTCAAAACAAACAGAACAGTCTCAAGTCACACAATACGCACGTCCCCCAGCCGTTTTGAAGCAAACCGCAACCCGTCAGCGCGGATGCCGTCTCCGCACCGTCATCATCGAGTCGATCGCGCGCTTCGTCCGAGCTCAAGCTTGGAGCTTGCGTGCGCGATGCGACCGAACCAAAGGGACAGAGGCGCGGAGAGAGAGAGGCAGAGAGAGAGAGGCAGATTGGGCCCCCCAGCCGCACGTGTGTCGCCTCTTTGCCCAGCAACCAGCCTTGTGTTATCCATCCCTCTTCTCTCTGCTCTGATCTCACTTCTTTCCAAATCCCTCTCTGAATTACACCACACCACAACAACAACCATCAGATAACTCAAAATGACCACCCGCAGCAGCGCCCGCAAGAGAAAGCAGGAAGACGAAGAGCCCGAAGAGCTCGTCGAGCTGCCGGAGGGAAGCGACGAGGAGAGTGAAGAGGAGTGAGTCTCGCCCGCTGCTACAATCTAACCAATGCGCCTCCATCCGCGACGAGTCGGCGCATTTTTGCGCCCGCCGCTTTCGCACATGCGCCCGTCGCGAATATGATCTACCGATGCGCTTGCGCAACTCGCCGATGCAACCCTTGCTAATGCGCTTTCTTCCTCCCGCAGATACGTTTCCGAAGGCGACGAAGCTGGTCCCGCTAGCGATGACGATGCCGAGGAAGAGGAGGAGGAGGTAGAGGAGGAAGTGGAAGAAGAGGATGGCGGTGATGCCGCGGATCGTAAGTCTTCCCTTTTCCGCGCACGTGGGTCGGCCATTGGCGCGAGGGTGGTTGTTGTATGTATATACGGACGAAGCTAATGCGATTACACAGCTCCCAAAGCCAAGAAGCGCAAGACCGAGCAGCCGGAGGAAGTCGACGACGAGCCTGAGAACGTCGAGGGCGAGGCTGAGGACGAGGTCGAGGGGAAGGAGCTTGAGGATGATGAGGAGGAGGCTGGTGGGGAGGATGATGAGGGCGATGAGGATGTGAGTTTCCCCGTTTATCCCCCTCTCTTGCTCTCTTTTTATCGAGCGAACAAGATGACTAACGCACACTTCTTCTCCAACAGGCCGACGACACCGCCAAATCCAGCGGTCCCGCCGCTGCTGCCAAAGCGGCGAAGGAGAAGGATGTTCCTCAGGAAGCCGATCTTAAGGAAGTTGACGATGCCGAGTAACGACGGGACGCGACCTTCGTATATGTAAGATCGGCTTGAAAGAAGCCGCCGAAAGGATCTTCTTTGCTTTTTGGGATGTCGAATGGCTGTATTCATAGATGAATTGGGAATGATAAACTTTTGTAATCTGTCTTTTTGTTTGCATTGCGATATTCCCTGCTTTGCCGTGTTCTGAATGACTGTAGTAGTCATTGTTCCGTCCGCATGTACATTTGGGAAGGATTCAAGGCATTGAACCATTTCAAAGACGCCGTGATCGACTTTCCATGTAAAAAGCAGGTAAGGGTTGTTGTGATCCCGATTTCGTGCAATACTTACGCTCACTTTGCCACCTGCGCAGGGCCACCAACCAAACCCGACATGGTGGATGATCCCAGAAAGCTACAAAAAACAGACAGGCTATTCATGCGATGGCATGTCGATGTCCTTATAAAGTTCCAGATGCTCCATTGGCGCTATGTATGTACCTGACTCGTCGTTGTCTGAGGGGAAGCATTGTGTCGTCCTTCAATCCAGAGATCCTATAGTACGTGTAGCAAAACCGAATGCTCATCCCGTCGAGGCTCAATATCCAGCCGCATGATGCCAAATGAAACTTGATTCAACCACGACGAAATCCAGCAGGCCGCTCCTCACAATAATTAAAGAGTTCGAGAGTTTAGGTGTGGCATATATCCTAGCGCACTCATTGTGGCTTAGTGAAAAGTCATCCTAGATCTGACAGATGTGAGGTCCAACTCTCCTGCACGTTTAATTTCCATCTCACTCATCTGCATAATGCACATGATGCCATTGAAAAACCTCATCGTGTCTAGCCTCAACAAGCCATCTGAATCGGTACAAATCAGATCTTTAACCCCAAGGATCCACCCTCACTCTGCCGCCTTCAAGATTCCATCCCGCGATCTGAACAATGAAGGAATGACGTACTTCTGCGTGACGTAACACTCCATGTTTACTTCTTTATCCTGGCAACACATCCTCCAGAAATTAATCTACGATCGCGTACTAGGAACTCCGAGTTGACTCGCATTCGAGATTCGACCGCACAAGTACTCCCATCATGGCTGACAGTTCTGGCGTCGCCTACAAGGACTTGCTGCCCGTACCGGACACTGAAGCTATCACCCAACCGTCCAAGGAAGAATCGGCGCGAGCCATACACGATGGCCCAACCGCGAGCCATGACTTGGCTACTTCGCCCACAGAAGAGATTGGTCTGGTTCAGCAGGATCATGATGAGGAAGTGAAGGATCTGGGGTGGAATGAGCCCAAAGAGCATATCCCTGCGCCGTTGGTCGGCGGCATGGACAATGAGGATCTCTGGGTGTTGGTTCGCCGTTTCGACAAGGTAAGCAAAGGATACGACGCAGGATAGACAGAACACATTCTCATCGACCTTCTAGCAAATGTACCATGTCAAGGAATTCCCTTACCCGGTGCCAAACAACCTTGATCTCAACATCGCCGACGAGGATGAATTCTCACCTGATAAACTCCGCGCCAGCATTGAGCGTCTTTATATGACTGTTGGCATCGGCCTCATGGGAGCTAGCAAACAGATCATGAGACTCCGTTCATGGCGCGAAACTAGAAGGACCGCCTGGTTCTGCACAGCTTACTTTGTGGCCTGGATTTTTGATCTGATAATGCCGCTCATTGTCACAACTCTTATCACCTTGATCGTCTACCCTCCTTCTAGGGACATTCTGTTCCCTCCTGCTCCCTTGGCACTTGTCTCAGCCAGCACTGGTGGTGTGCAAAAGCCCAAGGCCGGTGTTCTGGGCTCCACCGATAGCGCCACCGGTGCACCAGAGAACCACAAGGGTGAGGCTGTCGAAGCCGAAGCCACAAATTTCGTCAACAGCATCGCTTCAGTCGCATTGAGCTCTGCTTCTGGAAAGCACCCTCAAAATGAGCCCCCTTCGCAGGAAGAGGCTGGCGCTCCCAATGATAGTGTGCCCGATCCTACGGCGATTGCTATTGGTGCCAGTGATGCAAGAGCGAAGCAGGACGGAGCCAAGGACAAACACGACAAGTCGAAGGTTCCCATGGAGACAGCAATGTGGAACGGCATGAGGCCCATCATGCACGCTATTGGCGATATCAATGATACATGGGAGCGTTTTGGCAATGCCCTCTCCCCGACGCCTCCATTTCCACGTGAGCTTTACCGCTTGCGATTGGCCGCGGTTGTTGTCCCCCTGCTCGCCGCATCAATTTTCGTCACAAGTTACATGGTCGTCAAGGGCCTTACCTTTGGCATCGGTTTCGGGTTCTTTGGCGATCCGATCATTCAACCTGGAATCAAATGGCTCAACTCTACGTACCCCAACTGGCAAAAGCTGCTTGAGCTTCGCAACACGCTTCTCAAAGGAGTTCCTACTAACGCCCAGCTCACAATCACGCTTCTCCGTATCGGCGAGGTCAACAAAGCTCCATTGCCTCCACCACCCTCTGCGGGACAGCCACCTCCAGACGAGCCTGTTGCTGTCACGGACGAGCATCTGCGTACCGCGGGCGCCGATGAGCCTCTGAATGCGACGCCCGAAGAGCTTGCAGCGGCCATAGAGCATGACCCAAATACAGCGCACGAGCACACTGGAAGCGACGTTGCCGCCTCGAAAGAAAAGCCGCATGGTAAGAAAGGTCACCGTGTTCTCGGCGCTCTCAAGTCTGGCGTCAAGGGTGCTGTGTCTTCCGCTCTCGGCGCCGACCATCTGAAAGCAAAGGCGGGCTCTTCACACGCAAAGCAACGCCTCGGCGTTGTACCTCGCGATCCAAAATCCGACGTATCAGGTCCCTCTGATTTCAAATGCAGATACCGCGGCCAAAAAGGATACACTTATATTGCGACCAAATCCACCATCCCCTGTGTCGCGTTCAGCATTGACAAAAAGATCGGCACGGATGGAACCACTGGCAGAGATGAGCGCGAACTGAATCCTATTTGGAGTGTGCCGATTGGCGACATCAAAGAGTTGAAGAAGCTTGGTGGCTTGGGGTGGAAGGCGAAGTTGGTTGTTGGTTGGGCTTTGGACAGGGAGGTTGCTGACGGACTGGAAATTGTTGACAAGCTTGGCAACCACTACATTGTCACTGCCATGGTGTTGAGGGATGAGCTATTCAACCGTCTGGTGGCGATGGGTGGTCAGAAGTGGGAGGCTTGGTGAGCGAGGACTGCGTTGCGATTCGCATCAAACATCCGCAAGATACCTAGCATCTGCATCTGCATCTGCATGCTGCATTTCGATCGATGCCTGCTTGTGAGATGAGGGGTTCGACACGATAACGAAGTATGAGAATGACAATTCTTTCTAAAAGTGACAACTGTTGTGCGCGACTCGACCGGGAGGTCCCGCCTTTGGTTGTGGTCCTTAATAAGCAACTCTAATCCAGTACAATCACCCCCAGGACGTATAAGTAGTCAGTATTAACACCTTACCTTCCTCTTATCACTGTTCACCCCTTTCACGTATTCACGACCTACTACTCGAACGCAGTAGGTAATCAGCATGTCCCGTTCCCGCCTCGGCTCTCGCACACGAAGAAAAATGCCCCTGGCAGCAACACCTCGCGATGCATTTGTCTTTTTCGCCAATCGATGCTACTGCCAAAGTCCAGAAAGGTGGGCGCCATCTTCTTTCGAGGGCTGTTGTTGGCGCCCTTCCAGCAGTTGTTCCAAGACTACCCGACTCTTGATATTCTCACTGCCATCAACAACGCGATCAGCCGTACACTAGCAGCAACCATTGACATGGGATTCCCAAGCAAAATGAGCGCCATTCTTGCGCGGTCGCACGTAAAGCCCGGTCGCGACGACAATCTCGTGTCGAAATCGTCCTCAGCCGATGCAAGGCCTCATGTCCAGACAGCTGCTACAGCGACGACCTCAAAGACGCACGAGGATGAGTCTGCTGCTGGCGTTCCCGAATCGCCACCAACTGCAACAGTATCAATCTCTGCCGCCGAACGAGTGTTCGCAATCCCCGAAATCCTTACTAAGATCTTGACAAACCTCGACCCTATCCCTTTGCGCAACGCCATGCGAGTCAACAGTCGATTCTACGACGCCATCGCGCCAGAGGTGTCAAGTCGTCAGATGAGAGTCGCTCTGGGCATCGAGCACAGAAGGAAAGCCGCAGAGCTGACACCCGAGGAGGTCGAAGGCTTCAACATGTCTTTCCGTGTCGACTACAGCCGTCCGAGCCGATACCTCAACGTCAACATCGGCGAGGACAAGTCACCAAGACAGGTACCCGTCCCCTGCCTCCTGATCAAACCCTTCGTCAGATCAGGCCTCTCCTACGACCCGCTGGGATCTTCCGTGACGATGCACCTCACTCTGGGTGCATCGAGCATCTCACGCTCAGCCGCTGTAATTCACGGCCGCGGCATTGTCAGGAACAACTTCCACGGCATGGGCATGGTTCACTTCTTCAATCCCGGCTGCGAGAGCTGGGGTGCCATGAAGATCTTGAAGGATGCCATCTGCGTTCAGGTCATCGTCACCGTGGACTACCGCCAAGCCATGCAGCAGCCAACGCACCCCTTCGGTCAATGCGCCATTCCCTTCTGCCAGATCGCTCGCTATGGCCAGCAGAGAGTAAGTGACCCCCATTCGTTACATTTTCGCACACATACATTGTTCTAACGATTGCTTTCCCACCAGACCACGAAGGTCTTCGAACCCAAGCAGGCGACTCTCGCAAACTTCGTCCAATTCCTCGACGAAGTCGAACTGGAAGTCAACCAGGCCGTGCATATCATGGAAGGACTTGCTCGTGCCCATCAAGCTTCGGGATCAAGACAGGAGCTTTGGGTCGGTAAGTAAATAAAGTCTCTCTCCTAAGAAGCAGCCTCACATTTGCTTCTTTCATGCCGAATCACTCACATGACTTAGGCCAAACCGCTCCTACCCCACCGCTTCTGCCCGGCTCGTGGACCTCCTCGTGAAAATTCAAGCAGTACTGAGGACACTCGCAACGACTTTCGAACATTGTGCACAGCGAGTTGACACCCACTCGAATGCCCCTCTGTTGCGCCTCGTTGCATAACACATCTGGGCACAGGCAACTTGATGGCACTCATGCATCAAGCTCAAAATATCACCAACCACATCCTAAACACAGATTGGGATGCGAGATACTCATGATTGACACGACCTGATCATGAATCCGATCCATATTGTGTTTTCGATGTCGGTTCACGACAGCAACGATACCGGTAGACTCAAACTGACTGCACTCTGATGGTGTGGGCATAAATGGAGGCGTCTTTCCACTTTCTTTTCCAAAAAACAAAACAAAAAAAACCAAATCAGAGAATAGCTCCACTTTCTTTTGTCTGGCGTTACGGGATATTTCAATCAACGGACGCTTATTGTGTCCGAAAAGCTAATTAATCAAATAATACTTTCCTTCTTACCAAAGGTTTTCCCTTCCAAATGAGCGCCATAACATTTGAGAAGTCACACCATATGCTTTGTTTGCCTTGGTGGCTAACGTTGTGGTGCAGTCGGTCAGTGGCGTTTGCTGCTGAACTGTTCACTAACAAGACGGCTCACGTGACTATGAGCTTGTTGGTCCGTTCCATGGGTATATCCCGGGCACCTGGGTGTCTGACATAACACCACTTCTACAATGGTCCAGGTCCAATGGCAGGTTCACTCCAGAAATGGTGATCTGCGGACGTTTGGAACCCAAGAAAGACTGAGCAATTGGGTTCGACGCCCCACTTGCTCGTGAGAGCTGGTGTGGCTCCAAAGGCTTTGTCCGTTGGCCCTCTTCTTAGTGTCGGCCTCGCTAATCATCATTCTGCGGGGCTCTTGCTCACAGATAATTTCCAGAATTCCATTCTCTCGACCATTTGGGAGGCAAGTCGGCATGTACATGAAGGAATGCGAGTTGGTCTAGATCGTTCTATCTGTAGAGCGAGAACGCATTTCCTATCTGTGGATGGAGTGATCTATGTTTCTATCGCCACTGCTGTAGTATTCATACATATTGTTACAATCGACCCACCCAATCAATCAACCAACCCAAATCCCCTGCCGCCATCATCCTTAGGCGGGTTGAACACCGCATCTCTCTCCTTCCTGAACTTCTCCTTCCTCGCCGCTTTCCGCTCCTGATCATTATATCTGAACTTCCTCAAAGCCCAGTCATCCTTACCCATGACCAAGCCTATTGGCTTTCCCAACTTCTTATTACCCTCCGGGCCCGGTTTTAGATTGCGCTCTCGCCTCTCAACTCGCCGTTTGGCATTGCCCAGGAACTGCGTCAAATCCGCACGTCGTGCGTGCCAGATTTGGAACTCTGTTTGGGGAACCAGTGCGCGGTGCATGAGCGTGTCGATGGTGCCGACCAGGGTTTGCAGGAAAATACAGGCTTGCTTGAGGTAGCGCACGTCGGCTTCCTCGCTCACTTTGCGGTCTGCGCCGTAGCTCATGCGCGAGCGGAGGATGTGGACGATCGAGTCCAGGCGGTTGATGACGGCGACGATCTTTTGGCCATCGTTCGAGGTGAGTGCAAGGGAAAGGTACTCGCACAAGGTCTGAGGATCAAGGTCTGAGGAGGTCTTCTCCATGACATCAATGACGGTGGTTGCGTGCTCGAGCACGTGGGGGTTCTTCATGTCGCGGCGACAGGCGTTCATGGCAAGTCTGAGGGTGGAAACCTTCGCCTCAAGTCCAGCAGCGGGAAGGTCGTCACGGATGAGTCTGGCGGCTTTGGCGCTGGCGCGGTTGGTGCCGAGCAGACGAAGTTGGCTGTCGAAGTTCTCCAGGTCCGGTTCTATCTTGTGCTCGGAAATAAGTAGATCCCAGTACGCGGTGGCAATCCTAGGGATACGCATGTTCTGACAAGCGCTCACTAGGAGAGATACTGTCTGCGGGCCGCATTCCGCCCAAACAAGTGATTTCGCTCCCTTCGATGTAGCATGCTCCGGCTGAATGGGTTTGACGGTTTTAAAAGCTTGCTTCGCAGGCGAGTTCGTGTATCCGTCTTCATCGACTTCGCCGTTTTCTACCACATCTGGCTCCGCTAGTTTCTCTTGTGGTACATGTTCTGTGTGCCTCTCCGGACTTCCGATGGGAGCTATCAGGCGCTTGATGTTCATGGTCTGCTGGATGAGGTCCAGCACGTTGTCCCAGTCTTCCATTCTTCTACTGGTGAGAAGCAGTCTTCCCATCGAGCATATCAAGTCCTCGTCGAGTTTTATTTCACCAGCCCTCCATTTGCGAATGACGTCCAACCAGACACGCCTTCCTTCATCAACGGCCTTCTGCCTCCTGATCGCCAATTGCTCCACTGAGATGTGATCCGGGTTTTTTCCGTATGCAGCGAATCGAATGGCGTTCAAAATGATCGTGTATGTCATTCTATCCGGAGCTCCAGGTCCTTTTTCCGGAATCTGACTTGCGACAGACCATAGAGCATCCATGTCCAGTGCCAGTGAGCAAACATTGAGCGTGGCATTTGTGTGTAGAATACTCGGCTTGACGCGAGAATTTGATGCGTTCATCGAGGTGTAAATTGCGATCGCCTTGCTGACATTCTCCTCCTTTACCGGTTGGCCAACATGGCTCTTGAAGCCTAGTCCGCGCAAAACCATCATGTATGTGTAGCTGTCCGGGAACTGCGCGCGCTTCTTCATCTCATTATAAACCTTGATTGCATCGTTGACTTTGTACTTCCTCATGAGCCAGTCGATTATTGCATTCCACGACACCACGCAGCTCATGCTCTTACTTGCCAGGCGGCAAAGATCCAGTGCTTTATCGAGTTTGTCGCATCGCAGAGTATATTTGACATGTTCGGACAACTTGAGAGGATCCTTTAAGTATCGCAATTCGATCTCAAGTTGTTTTCTGTTCTCAATCTGAATCCCTTTTTGTTTGTTGCTGAGTTGCTGGGGAGTCTGAGTCGCGAGCGCAACCTGCGAGGCTATCACTGCGCCTTCGGCTTCATCGAATGCATCGCCCAGAGTATCTTGCTGTGCGGCGGCGGCGGTTGATGCAGTTCGTCTTGACGTTTTTTGGTTTAGGTGAGGCGTGAGAAGGAGGCGTTGTTGCAAAGGTTGTCGGATGATAGCAGAGTCGCCGGCGACTGCGCGCACGCATCGAAGCGCACACGATCTGCACTCAAACATAACGAAGAACGAGTATTTTATGTACAATGATGATTGAATGGAAGCGATGGCGAATGTTGCCATCCAAAAAAGTCTCGCCCCCCAAGAATCGCTTGCACGTGACAAAGGGTCTGGCGTCGGTTGCCCAGTCGATTTCTCCATGTTTTGTTTGGCGGGCGTCAAGCTGGATGCGACAGCGAGCAGAGAATTGAAGCACTGCGCAGAGCACCACTCCACCACACGTCAGGATACTAACAGAAGACGGCTCTGTAAGATGGACCGACCAAACTCTGCACTGTTCGATGTCTTTCTGCGACTCCGACCCTCAGACAACCAGCGGGATCGCTTCTTGGACGTAGACCGAGACCACAAATCAACAACGCCCACTCACATCACCATCAAGCCTCCTGCGGACGACAAGCGAAAGAGAGCAGTGGAAAGATTCGGGTTCACACGTGTGTTTGAAGAAGATGCAGGTCAGCTGGAGCTGTTCCGCGAGACTGGAGCAGTCAACATGATCGAGGGAGTTCTAGGAGCTCCTGGAAAGGAAGGAAAAGATGGGCTGCTGGCCACTCTTGGTGTCACAGGCAGCGGAAAGGTACATATACAGTGCTGCATGTGGGCAAAGCAAGTTTCAGTATTGACAGCCTCTTTAGAGTCACACGATCTTGGGCTCCAAAACCCAGCGCGGCCTTACCCAACTCACGCTCGATGCTCTGTTCAAGCACACGGAGCCCTACCTTGCCAGCGTCGACAACATGTCAACCGTCTTTCCCTCACTTTGCAATGCCGACGTCAGTGAAGCACAGCTTATGACCGCGAATGGCTTTCTTGAAACTATCTACGAAGATGGCAACGGTGGACGGCCCTCGCGAGCTGCAACGCCCGGACTGGTATGCGAATCAACTTTCTTCAATCCCCCCAACTTACCAGGATCATTTCCTGCATTCAATGACGCGGCATATTCAACCTCCAAATCGCCAAAGCGAGTCTTTGACCGACTGTATCCGTCACTTTCCAAGTATCAGCTTCAACACGCTAGTTACGACGACACAACCCCGTTATCACCAACAAAGTCTCCTTCACGCCTTAAACACCTAACACACAGCATCGCAAAGCTTACCTCTCCCTTTCAGGATTCTTCGTTTCTCTCCACCGGCGCATCATTCCTTTCCGCAGGCCCTTCCTCCTCTCGCAAGCACGTTCCTAGAATCTCTACTCTGCCACAATCCCCCGCCATCGACGATATTGACATCAGCGTTGACGAGTCTGCCGAGTATGCTGTCGTTGTCAGCATGTATGAAGTGTACAACGACCGCATCTACGATCTGCTAACCGCGGCTGTCACTTCGGGCAAGACACCACAGAAACGTCGACCCTTACTTTTCAAGAACACAGAGCTGTCGCCGGATCGCAAGGTGGTCGCTGGTTTGCGCAAGGTAGTCTGTTCCAATTTGGATGAGGCACTCCTGGTACTCGAGACAGGTCTCCATGAAAGACGAGTGGCAGGCACCGGAAGCAACGCTGTCAGTTCAAGAAGTCATGGATTCTTCAGCGTGGAAG
Organism: Cladosporium sp. MBC 237; assembly: GCA_030772445.1. Taxonomy (NCBI): domain Eukaryota; kingdom Fungi; phylum Ascomycota; class Dothideomycetes; order Cladosporiales; family Cladosporiaceae; genus Cladosporium; species Cladosporium sp. MBC 237. The sequence goes on along the minus strand of JAPHCH010000018.1, from coordinate 511,249 downwards.
TGAAAAAACGTCATCGCGCTCCTATCCCCGGACCATGGGCAGGTAGCACGTTTACTATTGTCGACCTTGCTGGTGAGTTCCCCAAGAGTCTTCTCAGCAAATGCCTGTCTAACATCACGCCAGGGTCCGAGCGAGCTCGTACTGCCAAAACCGCCGGTGCCACTCTTGCAGAAGCGGGCAAGATCAACGAGTCCCTGATGTATCTCGGACAGTGCATGCAAATGCAGGCCGACAATGCCAATGCAGCCACACCTGCTCTTGTTCCCTTCCGTCAATGCAAGCTCACCGAGCTACTCTTCAGCAACTCATTCGCACCGAATGGTGGACAGAAATCGCAACAAAAGTCCGTCATGGTTGTCACCGCAGACCCCCTTGGTGATTTCAATGCCACCAGCCAAATCCTTCGATACTCTGCTCTTGCACGCGAGGTCACCGTGCCTCGTGTCCCATCCATCACTAACACAATCCTCGCTGGCACTGCCGCACCACCCAGCAAGAACTCCAGCACTTCCAACGCACTTCAGGACGAGCTTGAGCACGCCCTCGCCGCTATTGCCGCCCTTCGCGCAGATCTGGAAGTGACACAAGTGAGGCTTGAGGATGAAACTCGCCGCCGCCAAGAAGCCGAAGTCTCATGGCAAGCCGCCGAAAGCCGCATGTACGACATAGAAGCGGAAGTCCGCGAAGAAGTGTGGTCGGAAATGGAGGCGCAGATGGCCTTGGAGCAGCGTCGCTGGCGCGCGGCCAGAGATGAGGAGCTCGAACGCAACGAAGAGCACCTTGACCGCAAGCTCGAGGTCATGGCGAGGGGTATCGACGTTTACGATGCCCCTGACAACGATAAGGAGAACGTCCGGACCGAAGACAGCTGCCGAGTGGCGGAATTGGAAGACGAACTCGGCATGTTGAAGGAGCAGCTGGCCGCGAAAGAGCGCGAGAAGGAAACTCAGCGCAGCCCGAGCAAGAAGATGAGGGTGCTGAAGTCCAGGCGCTGGGATGGAAGCGGTATGGGTGTTGAGGACGGGTTCTGATCTGTGCTTGCGGTTGCCTGACTTTCTTTTCCCTTTCCTTTGCACTCTACCTCTCCCTCTCGTAGTCGATACCCGTTCCTGTCTTTGTATACAACAATCCTCTTCTCCGTGTATATCAAATCGGACTGAAAAGTAACACAAAGAAAAGATCACATTCACCGTGTCAGCCTTATAAGACCACACCAACAGCCTTGCTTGCATGAACCCCAAAAACCAAGCCAACGGACACCTACATTAGCGGGCTGCAAGACACGCCTGCGTCAGATTTTAGAACAAAACACGAGCCACGAGCCACGAGCATGGCATGGGCATGGTAGTTCCTGATCTTGCTTGCATTGCATACACAACCCGATCCCGTGGGCCGACGATCTCATCCCCGTCTCATCACGCCTACATCCTAGGTACCTGTACCTACCCTAGCCCCCAGTCCCCAAATCTCGGTTCCGATCGTACAGTAGCCTACTCTAATTCAGCCTCGTGGCGCTCGCGTGGGGGATTTTGTATCTTTACTAGCTGCCAGGTGCTAGGATCTGGGATCTGGGATCTGCTGCTATGTACGACGGCGGGAAGGTAGAGTCAGAAGCGGGCGCTTGGTTTTTAGGGTTAGGCTTGTTGGTAAGTGTGGCGTGGCGTGGGTTTTTGTGATTGATAGCGTGCGGCTGAAAGATGCTGGAATGGGGAAGTGCTTTGCTGTCGCTGGAGGAGCCGAGAAGGTTCGGCGCGGTATATCGATGGCGCTCGTGCTCATTTTCGGTATCCTTTTTGGCGGGTGAGATCTTTCGGATGATGATGATGAAACGCTTCAGTATCTATCGCAAAAAGACATCAGTTGCATACATGAATTGGTAGCCTTACTCAGAGGCGTACATGTCAGATGGGAGACAAGTAAACGTCATCAAACCACCCTCTGTTCACCACATCGGTCTTGCAGCCACTCAACATGCACAAGATAAGCCTCTTCAATCAACAGAGAAGACATCTCCCACGAGGACCCATGCTGAAGCAACCCCATCCCAGTAACCGGTCAATTGGTATCTCCCCCACGTGGCAACCACACAGTAAGCAGAAGCAAGGTCAAAGCAAAGCAAGCTTAAACAGACCAAGCAAACCCATCACAAAAGGCAACTCACGTTATCAATCTAGCACCACCCCCGTACCTCGCAAAAAACACTATCGACCTTGCGACCACGACTAGAAAGAAAGCAGCGGTCTGCGTCAGCACTAACCATCTAACCCTCACACCACGCGGTAGTCAGTTTCTCCCCAAGAAAGACCAGGGACCGGGCTCGCCGGGGTAGGTAGGGTATATCTGCAAAGCGAGAATTACACCAACAACAAGATCCCGCACAGAAAATATAAGCTTAAACAGCACCCGTTCCCATCAATTTAGTACCGAGTCCCTTCAGGGTTGCGAGGATCATCGTTCTGAGACTAAACTAACCACCGCAACTAACTAAGCAAACCGAACGAGACGAGACGGGCTTGCAGTAGCGCTCCAAGGTTCAGCTCTCTGGACTGGCGAAAGGCTGGCTTTTTTTGGCCGCGCGCGGGCTTTGTCACACGTTTAGTAGAAACAGGGTTCACACACCAAAACAAGACCGGCCAGGCTTTTAGTACACACACCGGCTTGAGGCGCTAGTGGTGATAATACCAAACCTACAGATCTGTGGCATGACGGAAAGCGCGTGGTGGCTTGGATATGTGTATTGCGTCAGATTCAATGTTGTTATTTGGTACCTAGGTACGGTAGTTTGTGGATGGTTTGTCAACGTCATGTCTATCTATTATCAATATTGCTCGAAATCGATTTTTTAGAAAAGAGTGATGAAATTGTTTTAACAGGCTTAATACAGAAAATGATGTATATGCAGTTTTCATTGCGACCGCTATGACCGCTGGCACAATGTAGTCACAAATGCCACGACTACCTAAAGCCATGCGCATCCATCCATATTGTAGAAAGCAGATGCAGCCTCGTATTAAATACCGAGCCCGGGCAATCGTACTTTCCCCTGAAGGTCCGACAAACACGAGACAACCGCTGACTTCTCATTTGATTGATGAGCAAACAGCTGTAAATCCATCTGAATATGCGTGTGCAAGCGGATAGAGGAGTGACAATGCCCGGCCGTCGAATCGCAATCGATAATGTTGTGCCGCCAATCAAGCCTGTTAGAAATAGACCTTGGGCTGGCCGCTGAATGATGCAATCCCAATTCCAAAATTCCGCCATGTAAGTTGCGAAGAAGGCAAGCTGTACAGCCTCGAAGACAGACGCCGGGAACAACCTCAAATCGTAAATGTCATGCTTCGCCGTGAGGCCTCGATGCTCCTCTGTTGATGGTGAAGTTCAGCGTCGATGCTGGAAAGAAAAGATAGTGTTAGAAAGAAAAGGGGGGAGACTCCTAGCATGCAAAGGCCAAGTACGGCTTATTGCTGCGGGTATGGTTGACTAGGCGCCTGTTCGGAAGCTGTATCAGCAATCAGCACATACTGCGACTCTATGTTTCGGAAAACTTACGCTGCTGGTAAGGCAGTCCGCCCTGTCCGTATGGGCTCTGGGGATAGCCCTGTCCGCCGTACATCGAGTGACCGTTGCCACTGTACTGAGGTGCGCCGTCGACTTGCTGCGGCTGAGCGTATTGGCCAGCGGGTTGGCCTGCGGCAGCTTGGTACCCTATTGGCGGAAGTTGAGGACCACCCATTTGCGGAGGCATCATATGCGGCTGACCATAGTGGGCAGGCTGACCTTGGGGTTGAGACGTGTCTTGACCCTGGCGCTGCGCTTCCTGGCGCGCCCTCTCGTCCTCCTGCTTGCGCTGGTTCTCCTCTTCCTTCTTCTTTGCCTTCCACTCCTTGCGAATTTCCTTGAATTCTGTATCACAATGCGTGTCAGCCTCATATGCAGGGTACGTTCCGCGTTGGTGGTAGAGCTAGCGTGACGCTAGGTTTAGACATGGATTTGCTAGCGTGGGCGTCGCATCGTGCTTAAGCAGACGACCGACCATTCCCAAATCCGCGCTTGCGCCATCGCATGCGCCAAAGTCACAATGTATACATGTGCACATGATTTCCTTGTGGCGATTTACATGGACATGAATATGAACATGGAAATAGAAAGAAAACACGAAAAACTCACCTTCGGGAGTGCGCTTCGAACCGTGGGACTGCATGGTAACGTGCGCGTTCAGATGGTTCAGCGTGCCGTACGCCTTCTCGCATCCGTTCCAACCACACTTGTACATCCTCTCGATTTCTTCGTATCTTCTCCTAGGACGCTTGTGCTGCTGCGCGCCAGGAATGGGAACAAACGAGTAAACTGTGGAAAGTGGGTGGCCGCCCTAGAAAAAGAAAAACGCGTCAGTAAAGATACCACGAGTGCTTCGCGCGAGCTTTCTGAGGTCGCGCGGCGCGCAAAACGCGTCGACTTACCGGCGGCGGACGCGGGATGTGGTGCGCGACCATGGCAGGCGCGCCGCCTGCTGTGGTTGCGGGAGAGTGTCCATATTGCATGGGCTGGGGGTATTGTCCTTGCTGCCACTCTGGTCTTGCGTACATGGGGTGCGCCGCATATTGGGGGATCTCTTGCTGCGGCGGGTACGGAGAGTAGTTGTGAGGCGGAGGGTATGAAGGGCTGGACTGCGCAATCGAGGGATCTATGGGGACATCGCCGTCAGATTTTATGTTGTGTTGCGACGCGTGGCCGTTGGGCTGCTGCCCATCGGCCATGGGTAGAGACGGACTGGATGTTTGCGCCATGCCTGGATGGTTGCCTTGCGCGCTGGGTTGGTAGCGGTTTGCTTGAGGCTGGCCTTCGGCGTAGGAGCGCTGGATGTACTCTGGGAACGAGCCTGAACGCGCCGATTGAGGCGGAAGACCGTAGCTCGAGTCTGGAGTCGCGGAAGACGAGAAGTTGGAGGGCTTGTATTCCTGTCCAGCGGGGTACTGCACAGCAGATGCTTGATCTGCAGATGTTCCTTCAGACTGATGTCCGTTATAGTTCGCGTAAGGTGAGCTCAAACCTGACTGCGGGTACTCCGGTTGTTGTCTTGCGTCCATTGGCTGCTGAGGTTGACCTTGGTGAAGATGTGACGCGAGGATGGCGCTAAGCGAGGAGTCGTTGTTGTTCTGAGCCGGGGACGTAGAGTATGGTCTGGACATGCTACGTCCTAGTGATGGTGCGCGCAGAAGCCGAGAGGGAACTAAGACAAAAGCACCGGTGACAGCGCGCCGGCCGATACAAGTGCCCGTCGAGAAGAAAGCGGGAAAAGTGTTGCTCTGAGTGGAGCCGCGTGCCTTGGTCGCGGGTGATTTGCAGCGAAATTGTCAGAGCAAGCTCCACAAAGCGTTCTAGCGTGAACGTCGAGAATGCGCGAGCGCGGTGACGAGAACTGCCCGAAACGTCGTGCCGAAGCAGAGTTGGAGACAGATGCAGCTTGCACAGGAGTGGAAAGGTCGGCGCAAGTTTGATGGGAGGAAGCGCACGGTGCTAGGTGGAGAGAGGATAGGCGCGCTATGTATCGTGGCGTGGTGCCCTGGAAATAGTGCAGAGCCAGGCACTCGCTATGGCTGGTGCAAGTACTGAGTGAGGTAATGACGCCGCGGGCTGGCCGATCGCTTTAGTTGCCGGACGGGCGGGCGATAGTGTCGAGACGACGTGAAGGAAAAATTCGACACGACCCTGCAGGAGGAAGTGGGTCGAGTGACGCTACGCTGGAACCGCGGTTCAACCCTGGGTCACGCAGCGCAATTGCGGCGAGGAGGCGGGCAGGGGGCAAGAAAGGGTGTGCTGGGCTAAGGTTTGGCAGGATGGCCGCTTGCAAGCGGTCAAGTGGGTGTGGCCGGATAAGAGCTTCTTGGCTTCGTGGAATGATCCAACACCGGGGTTTGGGTGGCCCAAATCGACGTCAATCGCAATAATAACGCGACGAGAGAATTTGCTCTATTCGCAGAGCACGCGGACCACGGTTCCTGCAACGCTGCAGGCGTCTAGGGTGAAGAAGCAGCAGCGGAGGGCTCTGCGCGCGAGTCTGTCTTTGCAGGCGGCTCAATCGGAGCGGCGAATGATACCCAACGGCCGACTCGATTCGAAGGCCGTGCTTTTCGAGATTGCACGCCTCCACCTCGGAGCTACTGTGTGCTGGGCGGTGAAGGGCGAGCACTTCTTACTGGACTGTGGGGGTGACCGCTGACGGTGGCAAGATGCCCGGTCAGACGAGGAGGCGTTTTGATCTGAGGATGATTACTGTCTTCCTCACAGCAAGCGTGCTGTAGCCTGTATAGTAGAGAAGGAGCCGTGGAGATGGCGCTATCTGTGTGCCGGGTAGGGTGTTGGTCGCGCGGGCTTGTTTTTGGCGGCGGACAGCCCTACAGACGACGCCAGCGATGATGGATCTGGTCCGGGTGTGAGATGCTCCGGACTCGAGCAGCGCCAAGGCAAGCTGGTTAATGCGGGAATAACGTGGGTACGTGGGTCCTCTGGGTGGATGAAGGGGACAGGCGAGATCAGGCTTTCTTGGGAGGGTGAGCGCGCAGAGATTGGCCACGCAGCACGGTTGCGCCCGCGGAGGAGACACACCAGCACACCAAGGCCTTGACAAGAACAGGCGAAATGGCGCGGGCGCGTGGTGGAAGTCTGGCGGCGTGCGAGTGGCGACAGTTCTGACGACGGGAGGCTGGTGAAGGGGCGCGCGCGTGAGTTGAAGAGACGCTAGAGAGAGAGCATTCGATGGGCTAGGACGGAAGGAGATTAGCAGGAGGATGGGAGAGAAGAGGTGCGCGCGCGGTGTGTGGAGAAGCGAGCAAGCGAGGTTTTTCCATGCAACCTGCGAAACGCGGGATGGCTGAGCCAGCAGAGAGAGCTTTCCCTTGTTTTTCCCACGCAGCAACGGATGTGACCGTGACCGAGGGGAGACACAGGACACCTCACTCACTCATCATTCACTCCGTCCGTCTATTCGTCATGTGCTTCGCCTCGCATCGCTCAAACCCCCCATACATGTGCATCATCAGTACTGTAATTACCCATGTCCAGCAATAGATTAGCCCTCGCCTTACCAGCCTGCATAATGCCCCTCATTCGGCCATCGTCCATGACAAGCATTGCGCCCATGATCATAATGATAATAATAATATCCCCATCGCATTATTGCAGGGCCGGCCTCTGCATGGCCTGTCGGGGCTCGGTCCGATCTTCTCGTACTCTCGTACCCTCCCCTGCACCAGCCCTGATTGGCCTGTAAACCTCCTCCGAGAGACCTTGATCGCTCCCACGCCTCGTGAGAAGTGCCATCTGCACCATCTTACCACACCTTCATGGCCGACGCATGACCTTCCCTGCAGCCACACGCGGACTGCTAGGCTCTAGCACGACGACTTGTCAGGACTCAGGAGTAGCTGTGTTGTCAATCAATGCCCCGGGCAACTCTGGCCGTGTAGCAACTTTGGCATCCTACCTTTTTTTCTCGCTTACTATTTCATTGCTGTCATGCATACAATGAACATTATTGCTGCTGCCCAAGCACCGGCTGTACGGCCGTCAAGCCCTTCACCCTTGACACGGCTCCGGCGGGGTCGATTTTACGAGAAAAGAGGCTCTCTGCCCTTTACTTTCCCTCTGATAAGATCAATGCCAGCGCACGGTCGCATCGTCTGTCGCATACTTTGATACTTGAGTGGTTCAATACACATCCCACGCCCCGCGAGTCAGCCACCAACCTTACCCTTTGCCTCGTAGTGTCCGGATCAAGGCAGGAGTCCGTCTGGTGTAGCCTCGCGTAGCGGCAGATCGGAATTATCTTATATTGACTGCACTCGAATCGCGGGGCAGGTGATGCTGCAGACATCTCGTGGGCGACGACAAATAACTACCGAATCTGCGAATGTCCATGGTTTTCAAGCGCACTTGTGCATGTCCGTACCACAGCATCCCGCGGCTTCACCTCCTAAACGAGTCGTGCCCTGACTCGGGGCTTCGAAATTCTTTTTTCGCTTCTTGGCGGCCCTTCCCAGCGGTTCCTCATGTGCTGTCCTAATTGCGGAAGAAGCAAAAGCAGACAATCAACGCACGCACCAAGGGAGAGAGGGCTGCCATCTCTCGCGCGCGCACGGCCACTTTTCCCAGCCGTCGTGAGCTCGGGAAACCGCAGATTCATCGGCAAATGCGGTAGCTGGAGCCTGGAAGCCATTCGTTTTGCCTCTCCTATCTGCAGCCACACCGCGGACAATCCTACCTAGTATGCAATATGCACGACAGAAGACGGGATCGGTTCAATTCACGCGTGATTCTAAAACACACGCTCTGCATGGTGCTACGCCGAAGAATCCTTCCGCAGCACACTCCGAGAGTTTAATAACGCCTGGCAAGGAAAGGAAGAAAGCTGCAGCCTTCGCTTGTGGCCTGCACTGGCTTCGATCGGGTCTCGATAATCTACCAGGTAGGTAAGCACAGGCGACGTTGTTATTTCGCAAGTGTGAACAACGCATCGCCAAAAGCACGTCTCGCAGATCGAAGCCTAAGAATCTCATCAGCACGGCCGCCCAACAGGTCGACAGACAAACAGCAGTTCCCGCACTCGCATGCACAGATTCTACTGTGTTTCCTGTTCCCGCTCCCACAAGCCACTTATTCTCGCATTCTCGCACTAAAACTACCTTACTCACCTCCGCATTGTCCACTTTCCCAACTCCACGACCGTGCCTCGATACTACCAACTAGTTACCACGAGTCCACGACACGAGCAGTCAAAGATTCCCTCCGTGCTCCAACTTTGACCCTTCCGGGATCTCCCTCGTCAGACCCCACCTCCAACCACCGCGAAATCGCCAACGTCCGGTTCTCTCGGTGCTCGAGCCCTACGCTCGCGCAACAGGCAAGCGTTCGACTTTCTCAACCGCCCGCCGCCGCCGCCCGAGCGCGCGAAATAATGCCTACCCACATGAGCTCTCTAGTTAGAATTGCCATGAATGAGGGTCTCTTTCTAGTGCGGGTCGAGGGCTTCTCTTTTGGGTGAGGAATCATTTTAACAGATGTAGGAGATTACCGCCTCAGAAACGCCTCTGATGCTTGTGTGGGTGAGGTGGGCGGCACGGCTCTAAGGCGGGTAAAGGTAGGCTTTGGAGCGGGAATTGGGAACGCATCCTTCTTGGTGACCTAAGTCATGACGAAAGGGGGTGATGGAGACCTCACTACTTTGTCTCGATTTGTGTCGACGCCATGCCTCGAGGATGCATGCATGCTGCCATGGTATATCCGGCTGGTAGAAGGATTGTTGGCATGCAGTCGATCATCGATGGCCCATTCGCTTCCCGTAGAGAAAGTCTTGTCCCGTGCAATCGACGTCGTCGACGGCTTGTGCATGCTATAGATCGTGTGGGTGATGTCTAGTGTACAAGGCTGAGAACCTGCTCGATTATACCTAGATGTCCATATACATTTTATAGAGAGGTGGCTCGGATTGCACGCTAGACACTCAGCTAGCTATCGCTCTATCCATTACATTCCTATATATATTCTCTAAGAATGTGAAATTGACCATTCTCGCAGCACTAAGTATAATATCAATATTTTAGATGCCTGTGCTATATAACAGATGAAAAACGGCGCAGACTCCTCCGACATATATAGCAGCAGAAATAGACGATAGCTTTAATTCCGTTGATTTTACTTGTTACATGTTTAAGCAGTGAGGTAATGATTTACCCACGTAGTTAGTAGAGATTCCGAGCTTCATATACGGCATATCGGGCATGAGCTGTCACCGAAATATTTGCAATAAGCAATAACAATTCATTTTTATACAAACCTAAAGATATTTCTGAATACAGTGCTTTCATTGGAAAATTGAGATGTGTTTTCAACTGAGAAAGTCATGTTGATGGCTAAGTATTCTTGATATTGCTGACGACAACACAAATTGATGTTGAGAGCCAGAATTTACATACATGTATAATAAGATGATCTCATACCCGTCAACACGACCACCATTCTTACCCAAACTACACGTCTCACCATCCTGCATGTGAATCGATTGCATCTACTACAAAACGATCAACCTGAGCAATCGATGAACTTGACAATATAATACCATCAGCACTCAATCCATCCAGATCACTCCAGAAGTACACCCAAATAGCCCTCCACATGCACCAACGCACTGAGCACAACACCATTACGCCCTCCGAGCACTGCCTCCAACACATCACGCAGAAAAGTAAACCCAAACCCTCGAATCCCTCCCAAAACATCACCAAAAAACCAAAACTCACGCAATTAAAAGCCATCATGCGTCTTGTTCTCCGCACAAAGAACACGAGAGATCAGTAATCCCCAAACTCCGAATCTGCCCAGGCAGGAAATCAAGTCCCGAAGGCTAAACAAAAAAGCCAAACATGCACCCCTCGTAACCTTGAAGCCATCGCTTCGACGCAGAGAGAGAATTAACAGAGAGAGTTACCACCGACGTACGACCTACACACAACGAAACAAGGTATACGGAGGGTATCCAGAGCCAAAGCCAGAACAGCGTTCCGTGGCGCCAACACGAAAGACGTCGGAGATGTCTGGTGCCATCAGCAGGACGCAGCTCCGGCAGAAAACACCATAATGATACTTGCTTCGCCTTGCCTTGCCCTTGCCATGCAACAAAAGTAGGTTCGGATGAGGAGCAGAAGCACATGCGCTGTGACGATGTTACTTTCCATCCGTATCCTTTCGGCATTTTATGGTTTGGTCGTTTTCGCACGTCGGAAGCTCGAAAGTCTGATTCCTCATGCGAGATGGAAGTTTGTGGGCATGGCAGTTTGTGACGGCAGTTGGGAGATCGTTGGTTGTGGAAGTGCATTGATGGTCTAGAAGAGATTGGGTGACTTCCATGAGAATAGGAAGAATTTAGATTGTTGATGGAAGGAATTTTTGTGAAATGATTTTTTCATTCTGATATGACAGGAAAGCCATGCTTGTTACACAGCATTCTCATCGATTACCTGTAGAATGTTTCTGCCACCGAGACAGTAATTAGCAACACTTGCCAGACCAGTAAGGCTCCAAGCAGTGCGCGCAACTAGAAACACAGAAAAAGAAGCAAAATAACAATCTATCCCTTTTTGTGGCGATTCCGCCCATCGCTTCATGCAATCAACCCATGTTTTGCAAAAACTCCATGCCGATTTGAACGCCTTGCCGCATGCAAGAAACGAGTAAGAAAGTAGTGACTGGAATGTTCGGTCGTATCATGTCGACAGAGACCTGTGAGATGTTTACCAGCGAGAGTTGCCGAGGGGAGCAGCGTTTCCACCGCTCCAGCCACCGCCTCCACCACCACGACCACGGCCACCGCCCCAGCGACCACCACGGCCACGGCCACCACCGCCGCCGCCACCGTAGCGGACCATCTCGGCGAGACGCGGGTCGATCTGCTGCTTGGCCTCACGAAGGACGTTGACGAGGTCACGAGCTTGCTTGGCGTCTAGATTGAATGTTAGTGATTGCTCGACGTCGTCAAAAAGAAGGGTGTTACTCACTGTCAGTGGTGAAGAGGGTGATAGCGGTACCCTGGCGACCGGCACGAGCGGTACGGCCGATACGGTGGATGTAGTCCTCCGAATTGTTGGGGTAGTCATAGTTGAACACGTGAGTAATGTCCTTGACGTCTTTAACGCGAGTAAAGTTAGTATGAGCTTAACGAAAGTTGTGAACGTGTTTGTTCATGGAGCAATAGCAATCCTTTGCCGGATGCGAGATCTGTGCCAGAGTGTTGTGCGCGGATTTTTGCGACATTGACGACTCGGTCTTATGGTGGCAGCCCTGTCTCCTGACAAAGGGCGCTGCTACGCTCATGGCGAGCACATCTACATCCCGTGAGGGCCGTGAAAAATTTCCCAAGACAAGGGTATCCTTGGACGCGCGCAGCTGTGAACAACGCAACATTTGAAAGACTCGAAGTGACCCGCCTCTCTACAACAGGGTTGCAAACGTAGAGAAACAGAGAAAACACGGCGAAGAAGGCTGGCTTCGCCGACAAAAGTCTCCAAGGACCCTTTGAAGTTTCAAAGGAACACGAGCGGCCCTAGAGCGGAATGGTTATGTGTACACGGAGGCGCATCAAACACAGCTTGTTGCAAAACAGATCACGCAGGAAGGACACCAGGGGAGGGGGAGGGAGTAGGGGAAGGGGGGTGTTTGCAATCATACCGATACCACGGGATGCCACGTCGGTGGCAACCATGATGGGGCTCTTGCCCATCTTGAATTCGTTCAGAACCCAGTCACGCTCGTTCTGCTGCTTGTCACCGTGGATGGAAAGCGCGGGCCAGCCATCCTGGCGAAGGAATCGGGTGATGTCGTCGGCGACACGCTTGGTGCCAGTGAAGACCAGAACCTTGCTGGCCTTGTCCTCCATAATCTTCTCGACGTGCTTGAGCATCTTGTCGCGCTTCTCGAACTCGGAGACAACCTCAACCTGCTGGGTGATGCGGTGGTTGGCGGAAAGCTCCATGGAGCCAACGGTGACCTGGATCCAGTTGGACTGGTAGTCGGCCGCGAGCTGGCGGACCTCCTTGGGCCAAGTGGCAGACCACATGCAAGTCTGACGGTCAGGGCGAATCTGGCCGATAATCTTGCGAATTTGAGGCTCAAAACCCATGTCAAGCATGCGGTCAGCCTCGTCGAGAACCAGGTAAGTGACGCGACGGAGGTTGGTCTTGCCCATCTCGAGCATGTCAATCAGACGACCGGGAGTGGCGATGCAGACCTCGACACCCTTGGCGAGATCGCGGATCTGCTGGCCCTTGGGCACACCACCGTAGACGCAGGTGTTCCTAATGCGAGAAGACTTGCCGAACTTGCTGACCTCCTCCTGGATCTGAACAGCAAGCTCACGGGTGGGGGCGAGGATGAGGACGATAGGACCATCGCCGGGTGCGAGAAGAGGCTGGGCGTTGATGTGGACGATAGCGGGAAGACAGTAGCTAAGAGTCTTGCCGGAACCGGTCTCTGCAACACCGACAACATCGCGACCAGAGAGAGCCATGGGCCAGCCCTGGGACTGAATGGCGGTGGGCTTGGCGAAGCCCTGGGCCTTAACCTCGTTCATGACGTATCCAGGGAAACCAGCCTCGTCGAAGGTCTCAACGGGCCTGGGAATGTCGTTACCGGCGAGGGTCATGCTGTTGTCGGAGCGGAACTTGTCGACGTCCGCCTGGCTGCGCGCAGTGACGGCAGGGTCCTCCTTGTAGAAGGACTTCTCGAACTTGGGCATGGAGCTGAGGTCCCAGTTTTGCTTCTGAAGGCCAGCGCCAAGCTCGCCCATCCTGTCACCACCACCGCCGCCGCGGCCACCACCGTAGCCTCCACGACCACCGCCGTAGCCACCATCGCGGCCACCGTAGCTGTTACCGCCGTCGTATCTGCGAGAAAGTAAGGTTAGCATGTGAGTTCATGGAAAATGACGAGTGTAATGAAAAGATGGATAAAAACGGAGCTGCCAGTGCTCATAGACCGTTGGGCATACCCATTGGAATAATAGTTCTGAGAGCCGTAACCGCGGTCCCCATATGTATCGTACCCGCCGCCGTATCCTCCACCGCCGCCACGGCCACCACCGTAGCCGCCGCCATATCCGCCGCCGTAAGACATCTTATCGCAAAGTCGGGTGTGAGGGTGTAGAAGTAAAGACCGGTCGTGCGTGATCTCGAAGAAGCGAGGGAGTGGATGTGATGATTATCACGAGTGTCGCAGATGTACAGCGCAAAAGAGTCGCTGGTTGAAGGGTGATGAGAGGGATGAAGGTGAGAGGGTGAGGGAAGGAGGAAGGCTGTGGCGGACGACACGGCAATATAAGCAAAGGCAACGGCGAGCAGGCGCATTTCGCGCTCAGAAGTTTTTACCACGCCTTTCCGGATTGGGACTAGTGCCGCGCAGCCTTAAACCGCCACTTTGAAACATTCACATGTCTTTGTGAGCTGCAAATCAATTCATGTGTTTGATCAAATGTAATGTATTGACTGGGTAAATTCATTCCACATTAGCTATCAACTTGCGCATGTCATATTCAGCATAGCTGAACATCTCGTCACTCCAGTACATGAAGTAGCATTCACTCCCATAATCTTGCCCTACTAAAATTTCAAGGGTCTCGGAGAAGAAATGCTGAAAGTTCTCTCCCATGATCCACCAGCAAAGTCCTAGATGCTTCTCGGACGTTGAAGTAAGAGGTTTTCTTCCGATGCACCGGATCCTCGCCGAATGTCATGTCCCCCATCATGCCCCACTGGTCATGCAGATGTAGCCCAGAATCCTGGCTCCATCGTTTGTTCATGTCAGCAACGCTGCATATGTTCGCAGGAGTCAGCAAACCAGAGCCTACCTCCAAGCCTCCTAATGAGAGTCTTCACAAGCTCATCACTTCATTTAAATAATTGGCGCTTGATATCGAAAAAGCATCTTCACTCGCACATACACAGCCCTGCCTTGCCTAGGTATTCTCACTCGACAGCGCCGCGCTAAACCAACAAAAGTCCGTAGTTCTTAATCAATCAGATTCATCAGAGTCGTATTCCTCGAAATTATTCAACTCTGCGAGCAATGTTAGCCTCGATCAAATTCGTTTGCAAACAGTGAAACTTGTGCATACCTCTCCAAAGCTGGTACTGGAATCTGCCATCGACCTTCGCAACCAGTGCCTCCCGGATCATTTCTTGCTCTTCCGCCGTCAAACACGACTCTGCTTCAGCATTATCAATAGCCAAAAGCAGGCCGCGATTGCCCTCGCCCAGCTGTTCGATGAAGCTGAGCATACCGCTGGCACTAAAACTGGTGAGGCCGCTGAATGTCAGGCTTTTCAAGTTACCGAGACGTGCGACGCTGTCCCAGACGCCGTCGCTAATGCCGTATCCTCCGATGTAGAGGTCCTCCAGATTCTCCAAGTGCTGTGCCAATATTTGAATGTGTTGATCACTGAAGAAGTCGGCGATTCGGGTGAGGTTGAGAAGACGGAGGTCGCTCAAGGAGCATATCGAGGTCATCAGAGTGTCAATGTGGTCTCGCCCTAGACCCTCTGGATCGGCTCGAAGAAGCAGCTCTCGCAGGCTGGATTTTCGGCCTATTGACTGGTGGAAATCTTGGTGGTCTTTGACAAGATACATGAGACCTTCCTTCGAGTTGATCTGCAGTTTGTGCAATTGTATCTCGTCGTTCAGGAGAATCGGCAGGATCAGGTCCGGAGCAGAGATCATGTGCGAGATACTAATGTCGCGCAAAGCAGTGCAATTGCGAAGCCATTCGGTGACCTGCAGGTAAACGTCGTTCTGCGAACCCTTCAAATCATCAGGAGGGCCAGAGTAGTCGATGGCTAGAGTAGAGATTGCCTTGCACTCTTGCAGGCATCCCAAAGCCTTGATTTCATCTTCGGCCAGGAAGAGCTTGAGGAGAGCGAGACTCTTCCCGTGACTGTTGAGTGCAATAGCTGTCTCTAGACCGATGTGGCAGTTGCTCAGATTCTCAAACTCTTTCAGTGTGTTGGGCTTCATGCCACTGATGAACGATGCAAGATTCTTATCACCGTCAGCCGACGCCGTGTAGATACAAAGAGCGTCCAATTGTGGACAGTGCGACAGTAGTAAATTGCGGACTTTCTCGTCCGCGAGCGTGCTATCATCCCATAAATCTAGACGACGAAGGTGCGTCATTCTTGGTGCCCAATTGAGCAAGGCCGATGACAAGATGCCTCCAACAGGTTCGGTCAATGCTTCCAGCAGTGGTGACTGCTCTGTGATGACATCTCCAATCGCTGTGATGATACTCGGGATATCAAGCCGCTTTGGTCTGTTCCTGCTGCCTTGTCGAACGGGTGCATCCACAGTCAAGTGAAAGCGCTCAAGCGGGCCGGCGAAGAAGTTCTTTGCTATCTTGCCCTGCTTGAACTTATCCTCGTCTAGCAAGTAGCCCAGATCTCTCAGGTCGAGCATGCGCAAGTGCTTGCAGTAAGGATAAATCGTTTGCCCAAGCGTGGACATGATGATAGTACGCCATAGGATCGACCATTTCTGCACAGCCAGATCTTGCTCGGCGAGTGGCAAGTCCTCAATACGAGACAGCTCGGAATCATGCGAAATACTATTCGAGGTCAGCAACTACAGTAATTGCAGTCACCGACAGATTAAGTCGTACCGATAAAGTGCAGTAATGGCGCCAGCGTTGGCGATCAGCTTGCTGCTCACAACGCAATTGTACAAAGTGTCGAAGTCATTGCGAAGCGACAGCTCAGCTGAGAGCAGGTGGAACAGATCTGGCGGTAGTACTTCCACGGTGGTGCCCTCCATGGTGAGCTATTCCATTGCCGACTGTATCGATTAATGTTTTGATGAGCTGCAATGAGTAGGTTGTACAAGACTTTGTCACAGAAGGAATGCGGATGAATGTTGTTGCTGAGTTGCTCGCGGTGTAGGTTGATTTGACTGGAAGGCGGAGTCGCGACACAAGCGGGCAACGCGTGCTGTGAGAGGCGGCCGCCAAGGAAGTCAACCCAAACACCTGCGATGACCACACCTCGACAACACACATCATGGCCGTGTTGAGCTTTTCTCTGACGCCTGAGTCGACCGGGCGCATATACGAAGCGCTCGTATGTCTTGCAAAATTCGGCGAGTCGGTGGTGCTAGAGGCGCGTGGCGACAAGGTACGCTCCAGAGAGCATCGTTCACAATATTGAGCATGTCATTGACAGACTGATTCACAGCTCTCACTCACGGCTCTGAACTTGTCGAAGACGGCCTATGCATCTTTCGCTCTTGACGCACGATCTTTCTTCATCAGCTACGCATTCAATCCTACAAGTCCTGCTAGCAGTGGCGACCGCTTCACGTGTCAACTATACAATCGTGCATTGCAATCTGTGTTCAAGGGCAGAGCGAACGATGCCCGCGGCAGAGAAACAGGCATCGACCGCTGCGATGTGAGTATCCAGGATCGACCAGACAAAACCGAATGCCGGCTTGTAGTGAAGATGCTATGCAAGCATGGTGAGTAAGCCCGAAGTCCACTCAAAAAAGCACAAAAGCTAATAACAATAATAGGCATGACAAAAAGCTACCGTCTCACCTACGAGCCTGCCGAGGTCATGCACGCTCTTTTCGACAGAACCGCAGCATCTCAAGGGTGGCGCGTCTCTGCCCGGGTGATGCGGGAATACGTCGAATACTTTGGACCAAAGACCGAACAGCTAGATCTCTGCGCAACAGACGACAAGGTGATCTTCACTAGCTTCACCGAAAAAATACAGGACGGCAAACAAGTACTGAAACAGCCTATGGAGACCGTCATTACTCTGCACACCGACGACTTCGAGGACTTCCACATGCAAGCGAACGTGCATATCACGATCAATGTCAAGGACTTCAAGGCGATTGTAATGCACGCAGAGACATTGCACACGCCGATTTCAGCATTCTTCTCATATCCTACCCGACCGCTGCAGTTCAGCTACCAGAACGAGGGCATGAATTGCTCCTTCACTCTTATGACTATCGGTGACTACCGCGGCGCCTCCGCAACTCCCAACCCCAATTTCGTCTCAACACGCAGTGCGTCTCGTCAACCATCCATGGCACCAGCACCAGTGCAAAGCCGCAACACGTCGGAGATGCCACCGCCTGATAGGCCTGCATCGCGTATCAACCCGGACAAACCACTACTTGGAAGCCAGAGTCAACGCGGCCCATTGCGTCCCGAAAGCCATCATACGCTAGCTCCAGCGCCCGAACCTGACGATGATAGTCTCTTCATGCCAGCTGGTGACGACGAGGAGCGGAGGTGGGATCCTCCGAATTTCGACAATGACCCGGAAGAGGAAGAGATGTTGGGGTGGGACGCCAGCAACAATATGCGCGGCTCCGAGCCTCATCCCACTTTTCGCGATAGTGGTCGGGCTTCGCAGCCACCAGCGCAGAGCAAGCAGCAACAGCAGTCTCCATCGCAGTGGGAAGATGGGTTGGAGCCAACGCAGCGACTTTCGCAGGTGAGTTTGACCGAGATGTATCGGAAACCCGAAGATGCTAACTTTTCTTGCAGCTCCACGGAATGTTTGATTGATGGCCGGGCCATCTAGAATTCGAGGACATTCCCAGTCCATCACATCCGACGCAGTCCCACCCAGCTGAGAAGCGCGGGCAATTCGCGCACCGCGTCTCAAACTCAGGGCTCTCTGGCATCGATGAAACTCGTAGCGCACCCTGCAAAAAGATCTTGGACCTGCCCCGAGACCCCGAGCTTATTCCACTTGCCCTTCACGTCTCCCTTCGCATCGGTAGGCTCGCCGCAATTTCCATGCTCGCCCCAACCCCACGCCAGCACCTTTCCATCTACCGTCAACGCCAAGCAGTGCTCACTGCCTGCAGCAATCTTCGCGATATCTGGCAATCCCTGCGGGGGCAACTGCCCATGATCATCCCGTCCCCAAGCGACAATCTTGCCCATCTCTTCCAACACAAAGACATTCCCCCAAGAAGCCTGCACCTCTTTCCAACCAGGCACCTTCAGTGGCGCCTGTGCCTTGAGTCCAAATCGATCTCGTCCATTCGGTCCCAACATGGCTATATTCCCAGAGCCTCTGTCTCCAAACAAGCACGTAAAATCCTTGCCACAAACCGCTTTCTCAATCTTGAAACCTAACCCTTCCACTTTCCTCGGCACCCACGTGTCTTCCAACAATGCTCCCAATTGCCCTTTGCGTCCTTTGCCCCAACCCCAGACTTCTCCATCGTCAAGTACAGCAACCACATGCGCCATGCACGCTGCCAGCTGCACTACCCGTTTGCCCGAAGGCGGAAAATCAGGCAGTCGTGTTAATTGCTTTGCCTCTCGCATGTCCTCTCCGAGAGCAAGTTCGCCACTGTCTCCGGTTCCACAAACCCATAATTCCCTCCCTTGCTCTCTGGCAAGAATTGTCGCCGACCATGTCGCAGCAACATCGTCCCACGACTCTCTCACACTCCCAGGGCCGGTAACTTGCTGAAATTTTCCAGCCTCTTCTTGGATAGCTGTGGCGCATCGCCCGTCACTGTTGTCGCCAGAAGCGAAAGCTGCGCCATCGTTGCAGACGATAACGGTATGGTTGCCACCGGCTGCAAGGCGTTTGATGGTACTCGGGAAACTTTGGCTGGGCAAGTTCAAGGAGATGGATGCTGGCGCGGAAAGGTCCTCGTCGTGCCCGAGTCCGAGCTGGCCGGAGCCGTTTGAACCTAGAGCGAGGAGCATGGTTGGCGATTCGATGTGTTGGTGGCCAATGTTGAATGTGCTCAGTTCATGTCTGGCTCGTATCAAGTGAATGTACTTTGTTACTTTGATATCCTGGATTCTGCGCACGGGATTGTAAGTTTTTGAGATTACAAAGAGATGATCATACAACATGCGACTTTAAAGATGGCATTTTACTTTTAGATGCGGTCTGTTCGGCGTACATGAGTCGTAAAAAACTGGAGAAATCTGGACGAACAGGCGTTGACGTCAGGGTCGGTGGCTTTGTGTGGATACCAATCTCGACATCTCCAGTCGTTCGTCTGTCGTAGTATTGTAAGGCTAACTCGTAAAAGATGGCCGAGGCATTATGCTCGGGGTAGAGATGTGTTAGTGAAGTAGTCCAAAACAATCTCGAACTGATGATATTACAGCGAGACCATATCTACTAGCCTGACACACGATCAATAAATACCAAGGAAAGGAAGGGGAAGTTTGTTTGGGCGGGTGTGGATCTGCGATCGCTCTCGTTTCGCTCTCTCCAGCTGCCTGCCGTGTTTACACCACACCACACCACACAGAGCACCTGCCATGTGACCGCCGCCCATCCAACACCGCCTCTCACCTTCTACCAACATTCTCGCTCCCTGCCTGCCTGCCCACCAATACGCTCCTTTCGTAGTATAAGCACAAAGCACCACCACGCTCTTTCACGCCAATAGCCACCGCTCCCACATGCTTACCAGCTCCCATCCCACAACAGCATGGCACCCACACCGAACCACACCCGCCACACGACCTCTTCCTGAGAAGCAAGCACCATAGAGCGTCGCGGCATTGTGACATATAGAAAGACAGAAAGAAAGACAAACACGCATTCATACTCCCACCACCACGCTCATTGCATCCAGCAAGCCTGGACAACCCACAAGAACACATACCCAAACCACCAAAGACCGTACCCAAACAAAATGGCCCACAACGCACCCTCCGACTCGCTCGAAGCCAAACTCGTCGTCCTCGGCGCTCAATCCGTAGGAAAAACCTCTCTAGTCCACCGCTACGTCAAAAACAGCTTCATCCCACCCAACAAATCCCAATCCACAGTCGGAGCCTCCTTCCTCACCACGCGCGTCCACGACCCGGAGTCCGGCGCAAACATCCGCCTGCAAATCTGGGACACGGCTGGTCAAGAGCGTTTCCGGAGTATATCGAAATTGTACTATCGAGGAGCGGACGCGGCGATTCTTTGCTACGATGTTGGCGATCGGTCGACGTTTGAAGAGATGGGAAGGTGGCTCGCGGAGTTGAGGGAGCATACCAGCAGCGATGGGTCGCCGATAGTGTTGCATGTTGTCGGGACGAAGACGGATCTTGTCGCTGCTGATCCGAGGAAGAGGCAAGTGCCGTTTGAGAAATGCATTGGATACGTGGCGGAGCAATTGTACCCCGAGGCGGCTGCTGCAAGCGGTGTTGGGAAACCAGACGGTGCGGCGGCGGGTTTGGGAGCTTTTGGAAGTCCGCCGCCGCCGGCTCCGTTGATTTTTGGAGGTGTGGATGGTAGGAATGTCCTGGCTAGTCCTCAGAGCAACCGGTCGAGTGGATTCTGGGGCAGTGAGGCGATTTGGGATTGTTGCCACGAAGTCAGCTCTAAAGACGGCGAAGGCATCGATGAGGTGTTTCGAGTCATCACCAGAAAGCTGGTGGAGCAGCATGCAAGGAAAATGGAGGCCTTGCAAGAGACTCTTTCACCAGGAATGGATGGCATGGCCGGTGGCCCGGGTTACTTCGACCTTCCTGGAGCTGGCCAGGGTAGTTTCAGACTAAGCAATAACGACAACAAGAGACGGAGCTGGCTGGGCTTCCCGAACACGCCTGGAGGTTTGACGAATTACAGTTGGGATGAAGGAGACGCAGAGGTTGAAGGCTCGGGAGGCGCACGTAAAGGGCGATGTTGCTAAGCAAGTTGGCCCAACAGAGGCGATTGCATATTTTGTTTTCATGGAGCGAGGCGTTTTATGGCATTGATGGGAACGGGAATTGGCTGTTTGTATTGGACTTTTTTGGCGCACGGTGAGCATGGGTTGCACAGGATTCGCATTTCGGGGCATGTAAAGACTTTCTTTCACAGGGCAAGACGACAGGCTGCGTCGTGTAACGGACATACATTTTGTACATCATCATCTACCGGGTTTGAACTATTAAGACGACCGTTCAATGTCTAAGAATCCCCTTTTCTCAAGTATCGACTGAAGGAAAGTACCCAACCAATTAGGATGAGTGCAATCCCCAAGGAAAAATCATCTTCACTTACCCTTGAGTCGAGTCATCTCTCATCCGCAGCATCCACATCCAGGCCGGATGCGAGAGAAAGAGTCCTCGGTCTCGTTACCCACCAGATTTTCGGGCAGCTCTTCGTTCGGCGTCTGCATCGAAGTCAAGGCGAGCTTGAGTGGGCGTTTCCAAGGAGAAGCGTCCCTCTCCTTTTGGATATAGAAAATGACGCACAAACGATCGACCGGGTTCCTCGATATGAATGCGGCCTAGGCGTTACGGATACTCCAACGTCCATCAACGATCGCGAATGCGTCTAGACATCGTGAGAAGATGGTGGCTCATGTATTGGCGGAAGCCAAACCATCAACCGCATCCCTCAAAGCCGCCACGTCCGCACTCTCTTGTGCCCAGTAGTCGATCATAGCTTTGTGAACGACCAAAGCCCTTTTCCATTGAACCTCGGTGTATCCAGCATCACGGAAGCGTGTTGATTCGAGAAGGCCAGCCCTCTGGGCAGCTCTCAACGTCAGGATCTGGACGCTGGACAGGCGGCAGGCAGACCATGTGCCCTCGTAGCGGTGGTGTATGCCGATGCCGTCGTTCGTGAGGAAACAGCTGCCGATGGCTTCGTAGGCTAGCGAGAGGAATCTGTCGGCGAGCTCGGGTGATAGCTTGTTCGCGTGCTGTATTGCGAGGTAGAGGAAGGGTCGATACATCAGAGAGCGGATGTGCACATATCGCTGTCTCAATGCGACGCGATGTTCGTCAGCTGGGGATTGAGTCGATTCCAGATGAGAGAAGTCCAGTGCCTCGGGGAGTGACCGTAGCCTAGTATGTAGGGAAAAGCGTTAACATCAATGCTGGGCTTCTATGCGGATATGCAGACTGACCATGCTTCCAATTGTTCCTCAAACTCCCTAGCTTGCTCTACCATCCAATGGGCAGTATCAGGGTTCCAAGATCTGTGGCTACAGACATAGAAAGTATTCAGTATGCGATTGATCAGTCGTCGCAATGAGATCTCTGTTATGTAATAGTACCAGGTCGCGGTCTCGTCTGTGGTCAAGGTCGATGTCTGGCCGAGAGCGGTGGATGAAGTTTCCGAAAATGGAGGAGTAATAAGTTGATTTTCTGATCCAACGTTGCCGTCTACGCGGGCTGTGGCAGGGAAGGGAGCTGGTGGAAATAGATCCTGGCATTTGAGCTCCGAGATGCCGGATTTCGGAGCATCTATTTCGGATGTGATCTGACTGTCGGATTCGTTAGCAGATGTCTCGTTGTCTAATAGTAACCATCAGTGCTACCTTTCCAGGTGAAGACAAGTCCAGAATATACGTTGTTCGCTTGGGGTGTACTCGGCATGCCTGGCAGTATCGCTCTTGAGTCGCAACATGGCATCTCGACCGGAGCGATGGCGCAAATATGTGGTTGATGCCAGCTGAAACTCGAATCCGGCCTGAAGAGGTTGGAGTTTGTACAGCAGGTATATTCCTGACAATACGTGACATTGTGCGGCCTCAACATTGGTGGATAATAGTCCGAATCTTCTTCGAGCGGCGTCGTGGTATCCGTCGGCAGTGCTCCAATCCAATGAGGCCGAGCTGGGAACCGTGTCATCGGAAGCATCCGCAGGCAGGATATCCGGGTTGAATGGCATTGCGATGCATCCTAATGCGCAAGCTAAAAGCTTTTGATCTCAAAATCAGCTACTGCGATACGAAGACAGACGATTCCAGAGGTTTGGAGAACGGTTCTAGGATGAGGTTTTGTGCCAACTTACAACAAGACATGATGAACTATCCCAGGTAGGACCAAGCTCTTCAGCAAGTACAGCGGAGCGGCGAAGGTGGCTAGGATCGAGGAAAGGGATCATCGAATGGACCGATGATATGAATCTCTCGACGAGTTGGGTTATATTTTGAGATGTAGACATGTGTTGAAAGTTGGTGTTGAATGCAAGTCGTCTGGCCTGATTATCGCAAGTGTCGGTCTCTTTCGCACCTGAGGTTTGGGAGGCGAAGATTGTATTGGCGACCCTCTGTGCAGCTACCTCATCATTGAAGATTGGCCAGGTCAGTATTTGTTCCACGGAAGAGTACGCCGATGGTACGCGCAAAGAGTCTATGGCTATGTGATCGTCGTCGTGCGGCGAAGCGATCTGGTCTGAGGACTTGTGACTCTCTAATGATATCACCTGGCGTTGATCTTGGGCAAAGTTATGCTGCTGTTGGACGCTGTCGGGTTCTCCTGGAAGTCTGTCCAGGACCTGATTCAGTTTCTCAATAATGAGTAAGCTTGCTGGGTCAAAGCTGCCGAGAGGTTAGAATGTGAGATTTAGGCCTGTCACGGGCTGCTCACGAGGAGTGGTCTGTTTGACTGTCATCGTAGACGCAACCCAGGTCGAGACTCGTGCATGAAGCACATGTTGGTCTGTCGTTGGAACATTTGATCTTCCGCGAGCGGCATAATTGACACGCGGTCACGGCTCGTTTGCGTGGATACGCCGAGATTCCGCGGTCACTTCTTCCACGTTTGGTAGATTGCTGTGGTGTGTTGTGTGCCATGGGGATGTCTCCAATAAGGCTGGTACAGGATCTCGATGGTTATCATGATAATGCCAGGGGTGAGTAATCGGGTTGCAGTGCATACAGAGTGAGCAATAGACGGGAGGTCGATGATTACCTTTAGGTAGCGATCAGCGGGAACCGAGACATCCCGAATAAAAGCCTTACGAGGCCCCGATCTAGATCTTAAGGTGTATCATTAGAACGCTTTCTATTTCATCGCTAAAAGCAAACTCGAATTGTAAACAAGTACCAGGTCTCACAATGCGCACCTCTACAAGTATTGAGGACCCGTAAAAGCTCGTTTAACCCCATCATCGCATCAAGTTGCCCGCCATGATATAGAGCGCGAATATCATTCCCTGTCCGCCAAAGAACACTCCGGTCCTGACCAACGCCAGCTTCTTCGTCTCCCCTACAACATAGATCCAGCTGTAAATCCCTCGACTGACCAGATAACCCAAGCTTAGTGCATTGAGAACACCTTTGCTGAGACCTGCGACATTGCCCGCAACGACTGCGGCTGCAAAGTAGCCCACATTCTCGATTCCATTGGCCTGCGCTGCTTCTGCACGAACGATGCGGTCTCGTATTGCTTTGGCGAGAGCCTCATCTGCACTGGCACGAGCAGCGAGACCCCGGGGAAGGAGTATGTCGAGAGGCTTGTTCGTTGTGCTTGTGTAGAGGTGAGCAGCATAGAATCGGGGCAGAAGGCATAGTATCCATGAGACCGGTAGGGTATAGAGAGAGATGTTGGTCGTAGTGAGAAGACTCGACATGTTCTTTTCTCTGGAACAAGGGTAAAGAAACCGGGATTGTTCGCTGGCGAGACAAATGCGTCGGGTGTAAGTATAAATTATATGTAGGTCGCCGTTCTCGTTATATCAATCGCTTGGTTTGGAAGATGTGTTTGCTTGTGTGGTCGTCACGGTCGTTCCCAGGTTCAGAAGCACAGGAAGATGTAGGGTATCTCATGATAAAAGTGAACATGACAGGCAAAATGGAATTGCCACCATCTACAGCACTTACCGTACCTTCTGCTCACCCTGTGACCTGTGACCCTTTCACGCGTCCTTCGCTCCCTCCCTAAGTAGGTACTATTGCCATGGCGAGATTAAGCGAAGGAGTGGCGTTTGCGGCACGACGCCGGTCTTCACACCAGCACCAGCCGGGAGCACGAGCACACCTCTTGCCGAGCCTCACCGACTCGATAAGGGTTGTGTGGTTTGGATCTGGAGCCCACTTGTTTGTATAGCTGGTGTCACTGTGATGTTTCGTCCTGGATCAGTCTGGATATAGACATGTGCATGCACGCCTCATGTAAGGGAGGGTGGAATGTTTCTGATGTAGTTGGCAGGCATTGTTGTTTTGACAGGCATACCGCTTTTCTTTGGAGATTGAGGCTATAGTAAGTATGATGGCATCTAATTTTCCATAGCACATGCAAAGAACAGCTGAAAAAGACTGCTATGGTGAAATAATGTCAGGTCAGTACTGATGGAGGCGTGCATGTGACCAAACGCGAGATGTAAATTGGCCGGCCGCTCGGCGCGTCTTCCAGCTTTGCCTCGCGTGTGGTATTTGGAAGTTATGCGAACATCTTGATCTGGCAACGAACAACACCGCAACCACCATGGAACAATTAGAGTCCTACGACAACACCCACAGGGCCTTCCTCCAAGCCCTCCTGGCACGACCAACACTCACATTCGACACTGCAAAACCCCTCCTCGCCCTCATTCAGACCCAACAAGACCCCGCCCGTCCAGTCTGTGAAGAGGACATCACCCGCGCCGACTTTGAGCACTACCTCCACGCGGTCAACAATGCCATTTCTCCCTTCGACATGGAAGTGCGAAGCACGGCGCATCAATCAGACAATGGTGCGGAAGTCTTCGCACTCGTCAACACAGCAAGCGACGCTCTCACCCAAATGGCAACGGTGCACAGCGCAGACGAAATAGCATTCGTCAAGCGCGTGCTCGATTGCATGTTCGAGACAAACAACACTCGCCGCGCAGAGATCATGGCCGTGTCTGGCCAGCAGGCCCTGAACCTCGCCAAAGCACCACCGGCTCAAAGCAACAGGCGCGGGAGTGGTGCAGATACCCCGACGCAAGCTGGCGCAAACCCACAGAATGCCAGTCTGACCATGGCTCAAGCCGAGCAAACGCTTCGCTCACTCGTTGCAGAGTCGTGGTTCGAACAGTCTAATCGTGGCTACTACTCTTTATCACCCCGTGCTCTGATGGAACTTCGCGGATGGCTACTGGACACATACAACGACAGGGAAAATGAGGATTCAGAGTCCTCGGACCAGGGACAACCACATGAGAAGATCAAGGTCTGCGCGGCCTGCCGCGAGATTGTGACGCAGGGTCAGCGCTGCCCGGATCCCGCATTAAGGTGCCCGGCTCGTCTACATTCGCATTGCGTGGGGAAGATGTGGAGGGCGCAAGGAGGAAGGGAGGTTTGCCCGACCTGTTCGAAGGAATGGACGGATCCTTTGCCTGTAGGAGAAAAGGCGGCGAGGAGAACAAGGCAGAGTCAAAGCATGGGAAGAAGAAGATCGAGTGGCATGGGGTTGGATGGAGCAAACGACAGTCAATGATGCGCTTGCTCGAGGATGGTCTCTGGACTGTCGGTTTGTGATCTTTGATTTTGAGATTTCGGATTCCTATTATCTTAGCAAGGCGTTTGGGGGGTTGCTCAGAAAGCACGTATTGCGGGAAACTAGACCGGTATGAATGACGATACCTGCAGGGTGTAGCATCACCTTTGCTGGGATAATGCGACGCATGAGATGAGACCCAGAATTTGCTTTTCCGACGTGAAAGACATGAGAACATGAAATAATATGCAACATCGGAGTATATCCATGAAACTCTTTCCTGGCTGAACGCTGGTTTTTTCCGATTTATACTTTCTCGTCCATCTTCCTCGCTCGTCTAGAAGCACGGCGCGCTCATTTCAATAGCGCGACGGGCAGAGAAAACCCGACACAACCCAACAGCAGCGCCCTGCAGGATGCGCGATCGCAACAGCATCCAGCCCAGAGAAAGCCACATGAAAACTCCTTCCCCCGCGCCAATGACCAAAAGACACGCTTTAACGGTAAGACTTCTGGTAGCGCGCGCGGGCACCGGGACCGCCGAACTTCTTGGGCTCCATGCGCCTGTTGTCGGCGACGAGGAGGGTGCGGTCGTAGGCGACAAGAGCCTGCTTGAGCTGGTTCTTGCTGTGCTCGTCGACGTACTTCTGGTAGTAGGCGATCTGTAGGCGGAGTAGATGGTTAGTGGTTGTTCTTGTCTCTTTCGGTCGAACATTTCGCGTCGGAGAGAATGATTCTTCCATGGCGACGGAGTTCATAGAATCGGAGCGGGTAGACGTACGATGCCCTTGGCAATGGCCTGACGGATGGCGTAGACCTGGGAGGTGTGACCACCACCACGGACGCGGACGCGGATGTCAATGCCAGCTGTTGCAGCAATTCGTTAGCGAATGTTCTCTTTCAAGACTTCTCCCAGTTTCAATTCATTCCAAATCTGTCGCATGCTCCTTTACTGTCCATACATCCCGCCTCTTTTTCTTCCATAATCCTTCATGCCTCCCATCCCATCTCCATCCAATCCTTTCCCAAAACTTTCCAAGCCTTTCCCAGCCCATCTCGTCTCAGGCAAACGTACCGAACTTGTCAAGACCGAGGAGGAGGACGGGCTCGTAGACCTTGAAGCGCAGAACCTGGGGCTCAACAAGGCTCAGAGGCTGGCCGTTGACCTTGATGAGGCCCTTGCCCTGCTTGCAGTGCGCGACAGCAGTGGCGGTCTTCTTCTTGCCGAAGCACTGGACAGACTGAACGGACGCCATTTTTGCGATTATGTGTCGAAGGAGAGGTGCGTCGGGGGTCGTTCTCGCGGGGTCGTCGTTGGGCGGCTGGCTGGATATTCGACGTCGAGATGGCGCTTGCTTCCAATTCTTCGGCGGTGCGAATTCAGGGCTTGGCGTAGAAGTCAGTGTGCGGGAAGACGGGCGGAAGAAGCGGGAATTTCCGCTGCCCTGCTTGAACCTCTCCTCTCCAAGCTTCCTCGCTTCGTTGCTCTACGCCCTTGCAACTACGCATGTACCGAGTATATTCCTCTATTGCGATAATTTGACATACGAAGTTATCGTTGAGCTTTGCACTACATAACTAGCAACATCGCAATACTAATCATTGGCAACACCGAATTGAAAGCCAGAGCCAAGCATCTTGAAGCCACACTTGCTGCAATCGCATCACCCATCTCACCAGCTCCAGTATCGTCTTCCTCTACATATGTACCTGCACCATTCTTATGAGTCGCATTGCTCGATGCGACGGTCTTGGTGATCGAACCATTCAGGACAACATACCGACCTTCTCGATCAGCGCTAATCGAGTTGCCACCGAGAATCGTTGCTGCGCCATCCTTGAGCGCTACCTTTTCTCCGAACACTTCAATAACGACATATCGACCGTTGTCGGATGCTCTGATTGCGGCATCATCTGCATAGCCCACGTGCTCCCCCGACTTCGAGAAAGGTACTGCATGTGTTTCCTTAAGGATTAACCCCGACTCATCTGCGAGAACCTCAACCGTCGTCCCATCAAACTCCACTCTATCACCAATGCCAATAGTGATGGTGGATGAGTCGGAAACCAGCAGAAGAGTGTCGTCGTTTAGCTTGACGGCTTCAACGGGCTTTCCATCGATGATTACGTTGACCCGCGAAGAAGGATCGAAGAATGCTGCACCCTCGCCTTCCATCAACACGCCGACGTTAGAGGGCAGAGCCATCATGGTCTTGTCTCCAAAGGTAATGGTACCACTAGGATCCAGAGTAGCACTAGATGTGCCTTCGCCAAGTAGTATCCGGGAGTCGGAGCGGACGGCTGTGATTTGTTTGTCGCCGTCTGAAATCAGTACACGATTTGGCTGTTTGCTGACTGATGAAATGAAGCCATGTCTTGTGCTACTAGCGATATTGAGGCCGTCAGTTGCAAGGCTGATCTCTTGACCTCGAATTGTGGCAGGTTTGCCGTCAAGAGTGACGGAATGCCCTTCGACGACGGCAACTGAACCTTTGTGCGATACTGTGGCCTGGACACCGCCAATGGTCACAATGCGAGAGTCAGCAGGGTTGAGGTCGTTGATGATAGAGACGATCCTGGTGGCAGGGTTCTCACTCTCCCCGAGCACATATTCGCGCGATACTTCTTCTGCCAATGGAGGCACTTGTGATGGCTGAGACGTGGGATCGCTGGGCTTTGCGACTGTAGCTGCTCCAGGACCCTTAGTCGGGAGTGTTTGAGGCTGCCTCTCAGCTGTGGCGGAGATGTAGGGCGTCGAAGGTAGGCTACCAGGAGCTGGCGATGGGTCCGGGACAGCAGGACCTTTGCTTGTCGTGATTGGGAATGTCGGCATGCTGGGTTTGGCGATGCTTGAAGCTGCCATCAACGGCAATGGTGGATCCCAAACTCCTTCCAAATGCACCACGCAATTCTTCCACATTGGATCCAGAGTTCTTAATTGCGGTGGGACTGCCAAATGGGGCGAGTATAGCAAATCAACGACCTCTGTCGTAGCATCAGGCATGGCTTGGAAGAATTGGCCCATGTATGCGTCGACGGGAACTGCTCCTAAGAAGTCTTGCCATGAAATGGGTCTAAAGAATACGATTAGCTGCGAACATGATGTCTCTGCTGGATACAGCCACCTCTTGTGGGTTATTGGCTGCTTACCTAGGCTGACCGGCACTGAGTGTGAAATTCCTAGCCAGCTCCTTGGTAGTAGTAGTGATACCGTTATCTTCGTAAGTGAATGTCTCCGTATAATTCGCGAAGTCGGTGCGCGTCCAACGAATCGAAGATACGCTCTCGGCCTGGATTGGAACAATGATGTCTTCAAAGTCTTTGCCGCAATAGTATAGCTCGGATATTCTTGTTTGCCTTGCCGCCAGTCGGTAGAATGATAGGTACACCGTGGGAGAAGTGAAAGTGTCTGTACCGAATACCATAGTGTTCGGTAAACCTGGGATCGTGGGAGTTGCTGTGGTAAATCGACGATTTGGGTCGCAGGGCTCGCCAATAGCGACGGGTGGCCAATAGTACATCTGCACCTGATCTGCTCCAATAGTGCAAGAGTCACAATATTTCCCCGGTCGATCAGGCTCGCAAACAGGTTTATATATTGGTGGGACGGTGGTGTACTCTTCGGACGGCCAGATCGTGGCGACGGAATTGATATAATCGTCGTGCATGTCCCAAAGCGAGTTGCACGCAGAGACGCCGAAAGAGCATGTCGGTCTTGGTACAGGATATGAGGCGTTTGAGGTAAACATGTTGTACGTGTACGTCTCGTAATAAGTCGTCATTCCCAATGGCGAGATTGAAAGTGTCTCACCACCGAGCTCTCGCTGTGCGCCCAAACATGAAGTTTGCACAATCTCTGCAGTCACACTGTCATATATAGAGTAATTGTATGTCTCTGTGCTGGTGACTAGAGTTGTGATCCGGTTCTTGAAAAACCATTGTGTTGACACTGACGACCAAGATCGTTTGAGAGCCCCACAGCTTGAGGCATAGGCGCCACCGGAACCAGTTGGTGCTATCAAAGACACCTAGTCGGTTATTGTGCGGTAGTCCCGACTTACTGGTGTTGTATCGGTCGAGTTCGAACGAGCGGTTGTGACCGTTCGAGAAGCATTTGCTGGTGGTTTCGGCATTCCATTCAGAAGCTTGACGATGTTACTACTTCCTCCGGAGGCAACCCAGGCTTGTCCAGTACCATTTGCTGCTGTGTTGATCGTTGTTATCTCACCAGTATGAGGCAAGCTCTCAGGCGTAGTCGCTATGCCGCCGGAGACATTCGTCAATAACCTCTCGGTCAACAAGGTTGATCTGGTTGAGTTTTTGAGCGACAAGTGTGTGGATGATGCATTGCGAAACGGAAGTGTGCTTTCGGAGGCGATGGAAGAGACAACAGTGCAGAATATGAGCAGCAACATAGCCATCATGTTTAATGTCCACTTGGTATACAAAATGAAGGAGAAAAGCAATGGTAACAGAGACAAATCTGTCTTACTTACATCAACCAGCCTCTGTCGCATCATTTCGACATCCAAAACGGGAGCATAGGGAAAAATGGCATCACATGCGCACCCATCGCGCTGAAGACCAATATAGATTTTAGCAGTCCACCAACATCTAGGGTCACGGCGACCACATTCTCGCTTCGAAGCATGGAGCCAGTGTGGTGTATCCGAGTTTGGTAGTTCTGGCTGTCTAAGCGAGTAAAGTGGCGCTCCATTAGTGCGCGCTGTTGCTGACATTGCAGCGATGGTTGCTTGCTTTCAATACTGGCCTTGGATCGCGACTCAGAAGACTGCAAGCGTGAAATCTGCTGTGCTGGTGTCCCACACAATTTTATATGAGGCGTTCCCCCAGCTAGTCAGCCCGGAAACAAATGCAAGCGCCCGATCAGAAAAGCTTGAAATGATAGTCTCTTGATAGCTGTAAGTCGAATGATGCCCCTCTGAGTACAAACATATTGCATTCAGTGTCGTCAGTAGGAAACACTGCTCGCACAGTTGCGTTCTGTCGCTTTAAAAGGTGTGACTCGAAATAATCCATCGGAAAACGGTACGGCTTTTCGTGACGGAGTCTTCATGATCCGCCGCTGCCATACCTCTGTTGTGCCAAAGATCTCAACATCTCCATCGTCTTATCTTCCTTCTTCCTGTGCTCAGCCAGTTTCTCCTCCCGCTCAGCCTCTCTGGCCCTTAGCTGCTCCTCCTTTCTGATTTCCCTCTCATTCTTCGCTCTCTCCCGCGTCTTTAGTTGTGCCTTGAATTCGTCTACTCCATCACCGCCTCCCATCATCTCGTTATCCGGTACCTCTGCTGCGCCAGAGTCTTTTGCATCCGCATAACTGCGATTCGTGGCAGTAGTTTCGCGCTTCTTCTCAAGTTGACGTTCTCGCGATCCTGGATCCGCCCTCGGAGCCAGCTCTTCCAAGCGCTCCTTCTGTGTTTTCCGGTCGAGTTTGCGGTCCCAACGGAGGTCAGCTATGCGAGCAGAGCGATCTTCTTCCGTGAGCTCCTGCCTGTGTTGTAGATCTTGATAGCTAGGTACTGCAGGTCCTAACTTCTGTCCAGAAGGTAGTGCCGGTCCGAAATCGTCATCATCTTCGTCCGGCTCGGCAGGTGGTACATTGTTGCGCCGGCTTAGTGCTTCCGTCGGCTGTCGAGGCTCTGATTTATGGCTGATCTGTGGTTCGGCTCCCATTTCTGCCGCTCGCTCATCTGCCCTTTGCTTTGTCTTCGGATCATACCATCCCTCTGCCAGCTCGCCTCGATTCCATTTTCCCATGAAACTCTTCCATCGGCCTTTGACTTCGTCTTCGGTAAAGTCGGCAATGTCGTGACCCTTCTGTAGATCCAGGTAGTCCGCGAAAAGATTGTAGTATCGTTCTAGATGCCGACGGTGAAGTGCTGCCTGATTGAATGGAAGAACAACAGGCTTGGGATCTTCGCCTCGGTGGTGGCTGTGCTGGTGATGATGGCGGCGCGGAGACCGCGAGCGATGTCTTCTCACATCGCGATCGCGTCGATTGTCGCGAGGAGAGCGAGAACGCTTTGTGTGACGGTCGGAATGGTATTCGGAGGGCATGGTAAAGAGATGTTGTCTTGGTCTGTGGGGCGGAGATGGTGTTGGTAGGCCGAGATGGAGCTCAAAGGGCGGGGAAAGGAAACTTCCGAAAATGTATGTGAATGACTTGACTTCTTATCGCGCCGCATTATTGAAATGTCACTGTTTACAATCACTTGGATGAGGTTCATATCATACTACATGTACTGGTACCAAACTATCTGGTTGCTCCAGAATCTTGATGACTCAATGATGGAACAAAAGACGCTCGTTCCATAAACCCCAAAAGAAAGGTAAACTTCCCAAAAAGACCACATAAACAAATCAAATCCGACAGTAAGAAGATACTCGGCAGAAAGTACCTGGCCCCATTATACCGGCTGCGCGGCAAGAAGTTCAGTACACTTTATCCCTTTCATGCCAGCATGCGAGACTCAGCGACCTGCGACCGAGACACGCGTAACACATTCATAGGAATTGAAACAAAGTCATGAGTTTTGCTGAGCAGACGCACGCAGAACTCTCTCAACCACGGTGCCCCTCTCTCCCCGAGTTACCCTGTGACGGGGGACGCCCTCCATAATCTGAATCTGTCGAGCCTTCTGCGTCTTCATCATTACTATCAACGTCCATAGGACTGCCTTCGGGCCCTCCACTCTCTGGAGCTTGCGGACTTTAATGAACAGCGCCCAATTGGTGTTCAGTCTCAGCCATAGTTTGGTCCAAACCATCGTCGAAGCTGTCAGGAAGCCCTTTTTGCTGGATCTTTTTCATCTCGTCATCGTCAATCATCATTGGGCTTCCTTCCTTCGATGGATTGCCACCGCCCGGGGACAGATCCTGGGGGATAACATATGGCCCGCTTTCATCGGGCTGAGCCATAATGTCTTCAATCATCTCGTTCCAGCCTTCCGGTGTTCCATATCCTGCCCCGCCCATTTCAAGAGGACTTGGCGATTTGGATTGCTCTTCAGTCAGAGTACCACCTGCACCTGGACCGGAACTTCGAGCAGATTTGATGCCCTCGAAAAATCGGACGATGCGCTTAGGGACGGGATGAGGCTCGTTTGGATCATCTTTGAGTGACGGCACATTCCTTTCGAGACGTGCCATTCTGAAATCCCTTTTCATGTAATCCTTCTTGACAATTCCTTCACGAATCGCAACCTCGAATGCTCTGTAATATCTGACATCCATATCCTGTTGGAGTTCGAATGATGGGGGTTCCACTTTCCAGATCAGACAAGGCGTGTCGCTGCTGTCACCTTCACCTCTGAAAAACTTCACCGCGCTTAAGACCCCCAAGTGATGACTTCCGACATTCGCGTTTGAATTCTTGAATTCTGCGAAAAACCAGGCCAAGTATTTGAACTCTGGTAATTCAATGAGGATTTCATAAAAAGTGTCACCAATCTCAAACCACTCTGCGTGGGTATGAGTAGGCAGCGGCCCTTGATAAGTGTATTTGATCAGATCCTTGATGATTGTTTGCGAGGTATCGCTGAGTCTGACCGACTGTAGTAAGATGTAATTGATCTTGAGCATTGGAATGTTTAGAATGATTGGGTTGTTATATTGGAATTTGGCCTCATACCAGTCGAAAGCCACGAGCTGCTGGGCGTTTGATATAGGTGGCAAGACGTCTTCCAGATGAAAAGTCCTATGTTTCGTGTTGGCCCTGATGTTCCCGTTGCGCCGTGCCACCTTTTCGCGCAATTCGTCAAGCGACTTTGCTTGCTCCATAGACCGATGACCCAACACGACCATGACACCTTGCGCAGGGTAGCATACTGTCTTCATTTCAGCATGGGATACCTATCGTGAAATCATCAGTGAGTGCGCGGGTCGGCCATGATTGTATTCTTACTCACATATCTCGGGAATCTGTCATTGCCCCGGAGTAGTTGTGCGACGAAAGGCTTGTCTTGCTTCCAGTGATAGGCTGATATTTGCGGTGAAGAGGAAGTTATATGCAATTCAAGGAGTAACGGCGCGATCGGTCCCGTATCGTGATTTTTTTGCACCTCTCGTGTCCACGGACCTCTGATTGATATCGCATGTGCCATCCTCTGGGGTTGCGGCGGGTCTTTCTGACGTGACATCCCTTTCACTCCGTCATCTTTCAGTTCGTCAATCAATTTATCGCCTTCTGCTACATCCAGCACCATCATTGGGACTGTATACCGCCAAGAATGAATTATCAGTTCGATCCACTGGTATGTTGAAATGGAAGCCCCCTGCTGGCCCTGGGGTGAAGTCATTCCGCCTGAAACATGTTGACCGACAGGATTGTTTTGTGACACCCTCGAAGACCCAGCGACACCTTCTGCTGGAATTGGTTGCAATCTTTGAGAGCCTCCTCCACCAATGTTGCTAGCTGGCGGAGGTCTTTGCGAAGAGCCCTGAGCAGGTGCCGCATCGACCGCCCGCCCTTTCCCTTTGTCTATTCTCCCCGGCGGATCTGAGTCGGCTCTGGCCTTGATTATGCGACTGTCGCTGCTGACGTAGAAGTTTCTCTGGTGGTATTCTCCAAGGTCAAGACCATCATTGACCCCGTTCCCAAATTCAATGGTATCCTTGCTGACGGTCAAGCTGACGGTCACCAACAGAGCCAGAAGCATGAGGATTGCACAGGCTGCGAGCTTGGTAACTCGAGCGCGTCTCTTCCGGTAGATGCTGTCCCAGTTCGCCATGACTACGGAAGAGCTGGTATGTCTCAACAGTGTCGTCTTCTTCGACTGATGTTACTTTGGGTTGGTGTTTACTGCAGATAGGTTTTCTCTCGATATTAAATGGCCAGGTCGATCTTCAGATATGTCGTCGATATAGTCAAGCCAAGGTAGGAATGAGGACAAGAGTAACGAGGGCGGCAACGAGATTTTATCATCAATCTTGCCATGAAAGCTGCACCGAATTTCTGGAATCCTGCTAGAAGATGTAACAGGCCTTCCAGCAAGTTTCTGATGGTATTGGAACCTTTCTCTCCTGTCGAGAAGACGAACATTCATGCTGGGTGATAATCCAGGGGTTTCTATCGCTGCACTCGCGCAGTGCCTGGACGATTCCAGTAAAGACAGTGGAAGGATAATCTCAAGGCCCTCGAAGATTGGGCATCTAAGCTCGCTGCATCTGTACACTGTATCATTGCTGTTCTGTACAATCAAGTATGTTACAAAAAGATCTATGCTTACATGCGCCTCGCCATGCGTGAAGTTGAAACATTATCGGCACACCATTCTCGCAGCACTCGCTGCTGATTCTTTACCGGCCGGTTATCCAGCTCGTCCAGCCCTTGCCGCTGCTCGCGACAGCATTTGCTGCTGATTCTGCTTGTCGGTCCAAAGGTCCACCCAGAGGTTTGACGATTTCCTCCACTCTCTCGCCCTCTCTTCTGTGTGAGGCGACATTCTGTTCCACTGACTTGAGGACACCTTCATTTTGGCCCAACAGTTGTTCCTTCACGGGCTGCACCGCTTCTTCTGCCTTTGCCGCCGCCGCACCAAGCTTGCCACCCTTTTGCTCCTCCTTCTCCAATCCACCGAAGAGATAGCTGCCAGCGCGCTTGAACATACCAGGCTGGTTCTTCTTTTCTGCCTCCGCTGCCTCCCTCACGCGCTCTCGGTTGATCAGAAGCATCTGGTCCTCAGTAACAGTGCCCATGCTCTTTGCCTTTCTCGCCTCCAAGAGCTCGGCAGCACTCTGCGCCTGCTTCTCAGCCAACCACTCATTCCGTCTCCTTCGGTTGTGCATCAACATGTCTGTGATTCCTGCCGTTGCCACAACACCCGCCACGATGGTCAATCCAATCAAGCTGAAAGCCGTGACTTTATGTGCGCGATCTGCCCATACTCTGCCAACGCGTACGGCTGTGTCGAATCCCGATTCTTTTCCTCGCTTCGCATGGGCTGCTGCCGCGCGTAGACGGGCGATTTTCTGTTGAGCGGTTTCATTTCGAGGCGCCTGGCCGAAGTTGATCTGTGAGCCGGTAGGTGCTGCTGATGGTGCTGCGGTGGGCGGGCCATTGGAGGTGAAGCGAGTTGCGTCAGATGGGGAGCGCATGATGGGCGAGAGTTGCGGTGACGCCTCTTATGGAGTTAGGATATGGGTTGTGGATGTTGCTGGTTGATTATCACCTCCAATGCGTCGGTCCCTCCTAAACTTTCCGCCTGCAAAGAAGACGATGATGCTTGCTTCGACGGCTTGGCATTCCCGTGCTTACCAGCGGAGAGGATTGGGCGCCTCCTCCTCCCCAAAACCAACCTCAGAGTGGCTATATACACGTGCCTGTTGACAACTCGTTCAACAAACCTATACTGTCTGTTCTGGTTATAAGGCGACGGTATAAAGCTCATACAAAGGCGAACACCACCGCCGTTGTCTCGCCACTTTCACACCCAACGCATATCCTCGTTCTGAACATGGCACAACAACAACCAGACCTGCAGGCAATTCTTGCAACACTCGCCCAATACTCGCAATCTGCTTCTTTGCACATACCACAGCCTCCGCAAGCACAACATGATGAGCGAAATGAAAGCAACTCTGTTTCTGCAGCGGCACAAAACAACGCCTCAACTTCACAAAACGCCAGCGTAGATGCCGTGCCTGCAGATCCTCGCCTAAGAAATAGACCCCAGAGCCGCTCCACCACTCCATCTCAGCCTGCACCTCAGACTCAACCCCAGCCGCAATCCATTATTGACCCTGCCACCATCACAGTCTGGCAAGACGGACTTCGCTGCGTAACGAAGATTGCAGCCCAGAACAAGATGTTCGAGGCCAGCATCCGTAGGGTAAGGCGTATTGTATTAGGCTGCTTCATGTGGATCCATTGACACGTCTATCTCAGATGATGCAAGACCAACGTGCCCACGAAATGCGCTGGTACTCCGAGCGTCAAGCTCTTAAGCAGGCTCAGATCAGTCGATCCTCTTCAGCGGCAAAAGCACTGTCCATCTTGCAATCGCTCAACCAAGATGCTGCTGCTGCTGCTCCTGCGGCAGAACCACAATCAGAAGAGGAAAAAGAAGCTGAGCTGGCGAGGTTCGATCGAAAGCTCTACGCTGCCCAGCAATCTATGGAAACGGCCATGACCGCCGAATTGAAAGGTCTTGGTGTTCCATTCTTCGGTACGAGCCCGGACCTCATCGTTCCAGAAGAGCAGAAAACCTCAGATGCGATTGCATCTGCGAGCCATCCGAAATGGAGTGTGCCCGTCACCGAGATTGAGCTTCTGGACCTGAAACGGAAGATGGTCGGCCATCTGGAAGCCCTCTACCGCGATTGAGCGGTTGTGTGAACTTACTTTCTACGGTAAACTTGCATACATACTTGCATACAGAAGTCCGATTTCCTATGTATGCAGTCAACGATCGCCTCTTAGTCTACAGGCGATAAAGCCGGAAGGGCGACAGCAGGCCATGCCAACGCATGAATAGACATGTCCGTCAAACGGAAATCTCAAAACTTCACTTTCGCTCTCACGCATGTGAACCGTAGACCAGCGCATGGAATTCAGACGGACGAAAGCTACACAGCGTACCGCCTTCTCAGCGATCCTAGCAGGCAGCCGCAATAATGTAAGATGCGTTTCTCGGTCCCAAGTGGAAAATGGGAGATGCGAAGAAGCGTTATAGCATTAAAATGCAATATTTCGTTGCTTTATGCAGCGCTATAAATTAGGACAAGTCTTTCACAACCCCTGAGTCTCGCTAGTACTGTTTTCCAATTCCTGACAAGACCGTGGCCATACTCCCTTTCTACCCAACCCAACAACTCCGAAAATTGATGTTTTAGCGCGGACCTGATTCTTGCCCAGCTGGCACGCTTGTTTCCTCCAACGTACCATCCGTCATGGCTACTGCTGAAGAAGTAATGGCAGATGATGTCGGATCTTGTTGGCTTTCGACATCGCCCGTCTTCTTGATCATCAAAATCCCTGCCCAAGGGATCGCTGGCGAATGCCAAAGAGCTAGATGGGCGTTTTTCTCATGCCTCAGACGACGAAGACGCGACCACAGCCGACGGTGCACCGCTCTGGGGTGTGGCTAGACGAACCGTCTTCTTCTTCTTCGCTGGCTCCACTCGGTTGTCATTTGCTTGTGCGTCATCGGTGGGCGCCTCCTTTCTCTTCCCTTTATCCATGCCACGAGCGCTCTTGACGCCAGTATCCAGCATCTCGCGCCAGCCTGGTCGTCCCCAAAGACGCTGCGGTACTTCCAACGGAGCCATCTGTCCGGCTCCATGTTTCTCCTCCTCGCGCACCGGGAGGAGTCTTGTGCTCTGGATGATCTCCCTCATTCCATAGTCATCTTCCAAATGACTCACATCATGGTGTTCCAAATTCGTCATCCGTCTTGCTCGTTCATGCATCTTCTCTTCGATTGTGCCCTTCAGCAGCAGCGTCTCCACATACACTTTGCGCGTCTGCCCGATTCGATGGGCACGCTTGATGGCCTGCGCTTCGATGTTAGGCCGACAGACAGGGTTGACAAAGTAGATTCTGGAGGCAGATGAAATGTTGAGCCCGAAGGCAGCATGTTTGACGTCCATAAGGAGAACCCGCTCGTGGGGCTGTTCGTTGAATCGCACGACATACTCAGATTTGAGTGCGGCGGCCAACGACTTCGCATAAATCTCGTGCTTGATGTGCAAGAGCTCGAGCATTTGAGCAATGTAGTAAGCAATGTTGTCACCATCATAGAACACCAGGATCTTCTCCTCCTGATAGTATTTCAGGATCTGGGACGTGAGATAGCTGAGCTTGGCTGATGTTGTGCCAACAATTTGACTTCGGGCGAAAGGTGAGTCTTCGGTAAGGTCGCTGCGTTCAAGATCGCTCCACCTTCGTTTCTGGGTGACAGTGGGGGTTGTTCCGGAAGCATCAGAGGAACCAGAGGCATTTGTCTCTTCTCCATCTCCATCTTCGACCTTGGCTGCGTCCGATTTGACCTTGTTGGACTTCTTTGCTCGCTTCACAACATTTTTACTTCCAAGATTTGACGCAGATGATCGCCGCTTCAGCGTAGGCTCACCGGTTAGGTTGATGCCAGCCTTCGAAAGTGTCGGCTTCGTTTCTCTCTTCGCCACTTGATCTTCTTTGCGTCCGTCTTGTGCACGTTTCAGTGCACGGATACCCGTCCCTGCAAGACCCTCTCCAGGATCTTCTAGACCGATCTGCCCATTGACATGTTTCTGTGCATCCAGTAGCTGAGAGATCCCAGTAAGCAGAGGTGCGACGTTGCCACAGAAAGACCAAAAGTCCGCGCTTTCTCCTGGCCACTGCTCCACAAACAAACCTAGTTCGTGTGAGCGACTCAATGATTTCCAGCCATTTGAATTGAGGATAGACTCCGCGGCTTGAACTGCCTTGTTCAGTAAGTCTCGATCTTGTTCAGAACATGGAATGCCTGCTTTGTCGAGATATCCTTTGCCCGTTTTTATACTCGCTTCGACATCGTCCTCGCTGAAACCGGTCCAGAAGAAAGCGCTCTGGCGTAGGTTGCCAATGAGTTGATATCGCGCTTGAGCACTATTTTTGTGGAACAGGTAGTCTGTATCAGTCCGCTCAGATGTCACGGCATTTGCAGTCAACACAATCGAGAACAGGTTCGATGTCAGCTTGTCATAAAAGGATGGCTCCAAGCGTACGACCTCATGGATAAGAGGCGGTAGCTCAATGTCTTGCTCAACATCCTCGGGTTGCGTCTTGACCACCATGGCTTCAAGCGTTCTTCGTAAACAATTTGAGAAACCAGAGAACGTTCGCCTCCTGTGCCCTTCGTGCCTATAGATGTGTTCCTCCCACACTGCTGGTCGTTCGCCCAGGTCTTCCGCGGCCCAGGGCCTGATACGAAGGAAGTGGCTGGCAAGTGCACCCAAACTCTTGATTGCACCAGTGGTGTCCTCTTTAGGGTTGAAGTGTCGTCGTTGATCGAGCACGACATCTCTGGATCCTCTCATTTCAGCCTGCATGACGTTCTGAGCAGCCGACATATCGGCTTCGACTCCAAGCAGGTCTTTCGCAGGTGTGCCGCTCACGACCCATCGGTGATCAGCAGTTACCAGCTTCTTCGCCACCATGACTGCTGTGGTATTTGATGATGAGAAAAAATGGCCCTCATCGATAATGAGACGCTTGAAATGCAGATGCTTCAAAGGAGACTCGTACAGGTCATCCGCTTTGACGCAATGACAATCCACTGTCCTAGTCGCCCCGATATAAGGACAAGCGCAGGACGGAGGTCTAGAAACCAGACGTCGTCCTTGGTCATCGGAGCCGTCTTTGACCTCTGCTTCAAACCGGGTGCGGCTGAACAAAACGACGTCGTACTCGCGGAGTTCATCAGCTGGAGGCAGCACGCTTCTTGGTTCCTCCATAAGTAAAATGCGGAGTATTCCCTCGTCGACATGCTTGTGAATTTCCGAGTGCCACTGCTTGCAAAGGTTGCGAGGCACTACAATAATCGTTGTCGCTGCTAGAGTCTTCTTCTGCGGAGGTGGTATAACAGTCTTGCGATTCCATCTGACCGGTTCAACCGGGATCTCGTAACCTGGGGGACTTCGTTGGAGCTTGTCAATGCAGCTGCTCATGTCATCTTGCGATGCGTGTTTGATGCGTTCGAATTCGACTTTCCAGGGAACTGACTTGCGGTTGATAGCCGAAACAGCCATGTCCGCTAGAGAGGCAGTCGTAGCCCGAACCGGCGGAAACCCATAGGCGGGTGGGACTTTAGGAAGATGATTTCTGGTGGCAAGAATGAGCGCCAGACACATCAGTGTTTTCCCAAGACCCATGGTCTCTGCCAGAATCCCACCACGAGCTGTCTCGTAGTACCGGGGATTACGGTCAAACACCATTTCGCGTGGGCCGTAGTAAAAGATGGAGCCATCAGGTGCAGTCCGCTCTTCTAATCTTGGATCCAACTGAAGTGAAGACACTGACTCTCTTTGGAGCATTAAAGCTGCCGAGCGCCGTTGGTAAGGATACAAGGGTGTCTTGAGACCAAGTAGAACAGACGCTGGGTCTAGAAGATCTTCGAGAGCCTCCTTGGTGTATCTTTCTGTGACCAGGAATGGGTCAGGACGAGGTGAAGGCAGCTTGTTGAACATGTAAAAAAGCGAACCCTCATCACTGGTGGCCCATCGATCGAACTTGGCCTCTACTCCGACAGCGTACCGGCCTTCCCAGGTATCAGGGCTGATATCAATAAGTGCAATCAGGGCTTCCAGAGCAGCTAATAGCCTCCTGTTCTGTCGATCGAAAAATCGAAGTCCCACATCGCCGGGCAAAATATATACCCGGTGTATGAGAAATTTGGAGTCAATAACACTTCGACCGCAGCGAACCCGAATCCAGCCTGCAGAAGCCAGTCTTGACAAGTCTGGATCTTGAGGTGTGATGTCCTCCCAACCCGCACACGCGTGGCCTTGGTAATCGTCATGTCTATATGCGTCTTCGGTGGAGTCTCCAGTTAGGTCTTCGAAAGTAATACAGCCTAAAGGCAAATAATTCGAAAGGTCGGCAAGAAAGGCTTGGGCCTCGTTAGAAAGACCGGGGACGTAGACAGTCCGCTTCGAAACATTTTCATCTACAATTGATCCAGAAGGAGAAGTCTGCGACCCGCTTGACGGAGTACCGACTTCTTCCGCTGACGACTGGTTTGGGCCAGGCGTCGACGCGTGTGAGGACAAGGCGTCGAGGACTATCACATCATCCATCATGGGAGGCCTTTATGTGAGTTTCTGAGTCGCTTGTACGGGCATCTTCAAGTTGAAAACCAGTCGGCTCGACAGTCGCGCATTTGGACAGTATTGAGTAGATGTGGCGATCCGGACGCTGAAAAAGCTAACAGGAATACAGAACAGGCCAGCCGAACAATCGAGCGGTGGAATTGGCTTGACCAGCAACGCCTTTGGGATATCCAGGGAGATTCGTTGATTTACGACGATACTGTGGTGCTAGGAGTCGACATGCGAGCGTGGTGAAAGAAAGTGCATTGCTGCCTGAACCTTGTGGATGAGTGCCTTGTACATGATGTACGCGGAGCCGTGCTGAATAATACCCAGCTCCTGTACTCACTCTCACTTTACCCGCCGACGCCAGTCTCAAATAAATGAGCACTGAACGTTGAGAGCCAACCGAGTATTGTGACCCAGCGAAATGCGAGAGACCAAACTCAAGTAAACACAACTGGGCATCTTCGCCTCAACAACACGGTTTCATGGCCATTTGAGCCGTCGCTCAAAGCTCGTCGGCCCAAATTGGCAACATGAGGCGCTCTGGTGTAACCAGCTGAGCTATTCTTGGCACGTCTTCAGCATGTCCATTGGTGCAAGAATCTACATGATGCCTTCCGACAAGGTCCATGACTGCAGGGGGTAGGAGTGAACGTATAGGTGACAGGTTTTTGCCTATGAATGATTCAGCGACGCTGTTGCTGCATCCTCTTCCCCAATAGCTTTCAATGCATATGATTGCGCTCTGGATACCCTGTAGCCATGGTTTTCACAATAGCAGTTTGGGCCATGGTGACTCTGGCCGTCTATCTTTTCTACCGCCTCAACAAGCGAGAGCCCCCTCTGGAACGTATACCAGGCCCCAGAGCCTTCCCAATTCTAGGGAATATTGCAGACTTCCCTCCTGCTGGAGTACCCGAATACCAACACTGGCTAAAGCACAAAGACTTATACGGTGGCATAAGCTCCGTCACAGTGATGGACATGACACTGGTGATGATACACGACAAGCAAATCGCCCATGACTTGCTCGATCGAGCCTCGAGCAAAACGTCCGGTCGACCAACAATGATTATGGCAAATAAGCTCTGCGGATACGAGTCCATCGTGCTGTGTCAGGGTTACAACACTACTTTTCGACATTGTCGCGCTTTGTTACATCGCGAACTGGGGACCAAAGTCTCTGCTGCCCAGTTTCACGATGCACAGGAGATTGAAGTCAACAGACAGCTCGTGAGGATGCTCAATGAGCCGGAGGGATGTTTAGCTCACTTCAGAACGTAAGTTTGGATATGAGTACGCGATATGTGCATTACTGAGCCTTCTTTCAAACGCAGGACCGCTGCTGCGACAGTCTTGAAGCTAGCATACGGCTACGCGATCGATACACAAAAGCCTGATGTGTTGGTGGCCACCATCGACCAAATGATGAAAGAATTCTCGCTCGCTGCTGTACCCATGGCTTGGGCAGTAGACATCATACCAAGCTTGCAGCATCTCCCAGAAAACCTCCCTGGTGCAACATTCAAGAAGACTGCTCGTTCATGGCGCAGATCCATCCAAGCGTCTGCTTATATTCCGTACAGGTTTGTGCGCCGTAAAATGGCGGCCTCTGAGCATCGTCCGTCATATGTATCGAAGCTTGTCGAACA
Source organism: Cladosporium sp. MBC 237 (assembly GCA_030772445.1). Taxonomy (NCBI): domain Eukaryota; kingdom Fungi; phylum Ascomycota; class Dothideomycetes; order Cladosporiales; family Cladosporiaceae; genus Cladosporium; species Cladosporium sp. MBC 237. The sequence continues at coordinate 467,090 of JAPHCH010000018.1, read as the reverse complement.
CTTGAGGCAAGAAGGAGACGGGAATCTCAGCGATGAAGACGAACAGGCCATAATCTGGTCTGCTGCTAGTCTATACGGTGCAGCAGCAGACACCACAGCAATTACCCTTACCGCATTCACTCTCGCTATGATCCTCTTCCCGGAAGTCCAAAAACAGGCCCAAGAGGAAATTGACCATGTCGTCGGCACCGACCGACTCCCCACATTCGCTGACCGCGAAAACCTACCATACATCAATGCCTTAATCAAAGAATCCACGAGATGGTGGCCGATAGCTCCCATGGGCTTCCCTCACACAGCCACAGAAGACATCCAATACAACGATCTCCACATCCCAAAGGGCGCCTACTTAATGCCCGCCGTGTGGTGGTTTCTGCACGACCCGGAAACCTACCACAACCCCAAAGTTTTCGAACCACTTCGCTTCTTACACCCTCGAAATGAGCCCGATCCTTCTAGTGAAGCCTTCGGATACGGGAGGAGGATTTGTCCTGGCCGATTCTTCGCAGACGCTAGTCTGTATCTCAATATTGTACAAACTCTGGCCGTTTTCGATATCGGCAAGGCGGTAGATGAGACTGGAAAGGATATTGAGGTCGATGTGAGACCAAAGCCTGGGATCCTGACTTATCCGACGGAGTTCAAGCACAAGATCAGGCCGCGAAGCGAGAAACATGCAGATTTGATTAGAAGTGTTGGGCAGCGATGCGCATGGGAAGATGGTGACGCCGAGCTTCTGGATAGTGTGTCTGACTTCAAGATGATGTGAGAGGCTCTGCAGCGTCTTAAGGCCAATGAAACATTATGATACATGTCTTCTGAGTATAGGGATGATTGCGTACCCAGCTCACTTTGCGTGGCATGGCTTCTTCCAATTGTATGACAGCTTAGCCAATACAGCCCACGCGTGTAATTTGAGATAGATGGCACCTGAGATCGCCTACTGGATCCTGTCTGTTCCAGGCCACTGGCTAGACAGGTCACGCTGTCCGGATGCGCGCGAGATGGAACAATAATAATAATGTCTACTGTGCCTCCATTCAATTCGTCTGTCTAATCCACCGCCACAAAAGCGTAGCCTGAGACTCTGCAATAACGCCCTGAAGCTCAAGCAATCCACGGCATACAACCTGATGTCACACGAATGATGAAATGATGTGTTTAACAAATTGAGGGTTTGGTTAGCCCTCAGAATCTAACCCAACACCCAGCGTTCGCGATCGAAGTCTGAAATCACCGGAGGTAGATTCTCAAAGCCATCTCGCCTAGACATGCCAGATGATTTGAAGTCCTCGTCAATGACACCTGCCAATGATGATACCATGAGATACCCCGGACAACAATGATACCTCCCACGACTTCTCTTACACATCTGACATAATGCTCGATCACGATTGCCGTTTGGTACTTTACGCGTGAGAGCTTGCGTACGTGGCACCGGTTAAGCTCGCAGACGCGGATGAAATTCCTGGTCGTCACGAGTAACCATGGTACGACTCACCGCCGTCGCATGGGAAGAAATGCCGTTGGAAGCGTCGGCATGCTATGGCCTCCACTCTGCGGTGTCATGGCCGCCTGTAACCCGGGCATTGCAAGAGAAGTGGGAAAGGCAGATGGGACAGCCACACGTCAGCGCCGAGAAGAGGTGTGCAGTGAGGACTTGCTGGAAGCGAGGAGTTGACGCCGCTCGTGGCTCGATACGCCGCAAGTGGCTCGATCAGCGATGCCACACCGCCGCAGATCGCGATGGGAGAGAGGTGTGGCAGGGATTTCCAAGTGGAAGTGTGCAAGGTGGCACGGGTGGAGTTTCACTGAGTGGAGACAAAAAAGCGAGATGGGCGTGGAGCTTTGCCCGGGTGTGGCGCAGGAATGGAGAGCGAAAGCTTGGGCGCGCATATGCAAGTGGAAAGGAAAGAGGCGTATTGCGTCAAGCTGCTTTTGCGCGCTGGGGAGGGAGATCTAACGAAGCGATGCCACCTGCCAGCATGGGAAAACAGGTTTGTGCCCGAGGGTGGGCAGGCCTAGGTCTAAACCCAATCAATCGATCCCAAGCTCTCCTCCTCTCCTGATAATTTCCAATTCGTCTTACCATCCTCATTGCATTCGTCCATCTTCCTAGCTCGGTTTGCAAGTAACCATCAAACATCCGACATCTGACATTTGAACAACATCTTACTGGAGCGAGAACAAGAAAAGAATTAAGGAACCTCGACAAGCTGAACAACTCTCCCCAATCAAAAGACACCCGTCGACATGTCGGAACAGACTCCCAAGAAGACCCCCAAGAAGCTGGGTGGCAAGAAGCAAGCACAGCAACCCACGCCTGACCAGACCGACGAGGCCGAGGGCGGCGAAGCTCAGGCCGAGGGCGGTGTTGAGGCAGAGGGTGAAGCGAACGCAGAAGCCGACGTCAAGGCCGAAGGCGGTGCTGATGCAGACGGCGAAGAAGAGGCCGAGCCGCAACAGCAACGCCAGCAATCACGCCGTCGTCAAAGCCGCGGTCGCGGTCGCAAGGGCGGACAGGAAAGCGACAACGAGTCCGTGGCACGCTCCGATGTGAGCGCGTCCGGCGGTCGTCGCCAACGCCAGAAGCAGAAGAAGCAAGCCAAGAGCTCGCAGGGAGGCCCTCTCGACGACATTACTGAGCAGGTGCCTGGCGGCGACTTGGTCAACGGTGCCGGCGATATGGTGCAGAACACGGCAGGCGATGCAGTCAACAAAGTCGGCGACACTGCAGGCCAGGCACTCGGTGGTCTCACTGGCGGCAAGGGCCAGGGACAGCAGGAGGAGGGTGGTGATGAGGGCGGCGGAGAGCAGCTTCGTCTTCGCTTGGAGCTCAACTTGGACATTGAGATTCAGTTGAAGGCCAAGATTCACGGTGACTTGACGCTGGGTCTGCTGAACTAGATTGTTTTTATGCGTGACGATTGCGATATGTGGTTTTTCCTTGTTATCTTCGATTTCCTCTTTTTTGGTTAATGGCTTTGAGTACTGGGATGCTCTGAGTTGACGGCAGGCGTTGATTTGGATTGATATATGCTGGATACTGTAATCTATCTTCAATTACACTGCTAAACAAAACTTGCATTTTTCTCAATGCCATCTGAAGTGATGTTTGCCGTATATCTGCTGTAGTTTACCTACAACTACGCTGCTACACAAATATGCACTTCTCTCGATGTCATTTGCGGTGATGTATGCTGGAAGTGGTTTTCTACCTTCGACTACCTTGTGACACAGGACTTGCATTTTTCGTAATGTAATCTTTGCACCGTTTCTGATGGCATTGGAAAACACCATATGCCATTTTGCATGAGAATACTATTCGCAGCGCCACAGGTGATGTTTCCCATACTGAGCCTCGACTTGTCTGCCGTCTCTCTGCCACTGTGGCCTGTAACCATGTGGCAGCGAATATCTGCGAGTCTCTGCCTCTCTGCCACTGTGGCCACAGCAACTTTCAAAGTGGCACTCGCCCAACTCCCTCACTTCTCTGCGCCATCCCTCTCTCTCAAGATTTCCCTCTCGCCGACATTTCGTCATGACACACTTCCAAGCGATCCCGATGCACACTACCACCTCGATCATCGAGCCCTTGTCACTGCAGCAAAACGACCTTGCCAGCGAGCTCCGGACTGGTGCGTGGCACACAAGAGGATCCAGCCACTATCCCAAAAGCGAACGCCACGGCCGGGTCCGGTGAGCAAGTCCGCGCAAGCCAGCGCCTCTGTCCAACAGCCGTGGCTCGTCGGCGACCCAAGCGGCTGCAGCATTACGAGGCGCGTGTGTCATTGCGCAGAGAGTTTTGTGCTACGCCAAACGTCTGATGAGGTGTGGCGCAGAGCATCCTGGCCCGCGTTGCTCGTTCCCAACTCTGGCGCAGCGGGGCATGCTCGATCATCGACATCGAAACCTGTTTATGGCTGGTGCCCGGTCTGGCTGGCCATGCGCCATCTTTGCTCGCTAGCAGTCCTGCGATTTGGTCCTGCTGCTGCTGCTGCTTCTGCTATCGTGTCGCTACCTTACCGATTACCGTTGACTGTCTTTCTGTCTCGTCTTGATTTTTGCTCTCCAATTTTACTGCTCTGGAATACTTTTGGAAACGATTTACTTGGAAGATTATTACCGACGACAACGGACACGACGACATTTTGACGATTTGCGACGACCCGTATATATCAATTCAGCACAGCCACCCTCCAAAGGGCTGCAAGTTGACACTTCCAACACACAACCATCGCCATGTCGTCTAGAAACGCCTGGGATCGTGAATATCACGACGAAGCCGTAGATGATACCGAGCAGCAAGATGTCGACCGTCGCAGGCAACAACTCACCACCCGACAAGGCGACGACGGCGGTCCTGAGCGTCAGCACGATGGCGCTCCTACCAAAGGCCGTACCGTCCAGGAGCAGAAGAAGATTGAGAACTTGATTGCCATGCAGCGTCGTGAAGAAGGCATGCAGACCAACCGTTCACGCAGCTCCTCTCGCCGCGCCCGGCGCAAGCGTGTGGAAAAGGCTCAGCGCGACGGAAAGTACATGCACACCTCGTCGCTCGAGGGCATTGAAGAGGCCGACGCCAGCATGGAATTGATGGGCCAACAACCTTTCGAGCGCATTGGTCCTGACAGCACGAGTATGGACGGTCCAGTGACGAACGCTCGCGCCATGCGTGGTGAAATCCCTCTGCGTGGCAGCGACCCGAGACAGCCCAAATACATCCCTGAGGACCAGAAGCAATCATTCGGCGCCGACGGCAACCTAGGTGACAACGACGGCTTGAAGCTCTCCCTGGAAGCGAATCTCGATATCGAAATCGAGCTGAAGGCCTCCATTCGTGGTGACTTGACCCTCAGTCTATAGTAAGTTCCCTTCTCTGTTTTTTTATGGTTTCCTTGTAAACTTCCATCACCGCCACCCCCACCAAAACGGCACAACAGCACAACACCCTCCTCTGCCACCGCCACTCTCTACCATGCGATTCTCCAAAGTCCATGAGTAGACGTTATGCATTCAAATTCCCACAAGCCACACAACCCTGTCCCATACCATAACCCTACCCTTCCCCTCCCCTTCCCTGCACCATCTCTTGCATCATGCAAAAAGAGGGTTCCAAATACTCTTTCTCACACACCCGACACAGCGAGTAACCGTCAAATAGCGCGTAAGGAGAATCCAAACCGCCGAAGAGGAAACATACCCGACGAAGAAAGGAAAACGGACTCGAAAAATCGCGCGCCGACACTCCCCCAAAAAAATATTCGCCCATCACCACCTACCTCCCTCATTCCCCCAAACCCCCTCCTCCTTTCTTTTCTCCTCGCCCAAAAATTGGACTCGTATCACGCCGTTTCTTCGATCTTCTACCTATCTTATCTTTTCAACGAACCGGGACGCGGGACGTGGGCTTACGATGCTCAATAGTTGCTGAAGGAAAAAGGTCGCTTGTCGTCGTCTTATAGAGAGGTGCAGTTCATATGCAGCGATCTATTGAGGCGCGACGGATGGGGGAATGCGCGACTTTGTACGCTGGCTTGTATGTTGTAGAGGAGACTCTTTATGGTTGTTTGGTTTTCTTGTTTTACTTTGCTATGGCGAGTTTTGGAGCAATGGGGAATTTTATATATAGTTCTTTTCTTGTCTTTTTTTTTTTTTTTTGGGATGGGATGGGTTCTTTCTAAGTAATTTGACGAAACGAGATATAAGACTTCTTCTTTCAACGACATATATACAGACACTTCTTTGTGCATTGGTTTTCCAAACGATTTGTGCATAGATGGTGCGAAACTGCACAGGGAGCGGGGAGATCTGCGTGACATTATTCACCATACACTTCCCGTATCGAACATCTTGGATCCCAACTATTTCCTAAATCTTTGTCTGTTCAGCTCGAAGTCTTTGTATTGTGTAAATCGACTCGCCGTTGCTTCGCTTGTTTTCAAACGAATGCCGGCATCATGACGCGCCAAGCCCTGCTTTCTGCGAAGCCGGCGTGGTGAGTGATAACTTGTTGTCTCTCCTTTCGCATGTGACAAAGCTGCCCCCCGTCATCGGTACCAAAACAGTTGATTATATACTCGAACACAGATTCAAAACCGGACGAGTCTAACGAAAGACTGAGAAATCACAAAATACCACCAAAAGACAACTTCGTCGCCAACAGAAAAAAATGGCAGCCCCAGACCAAACGGCCAAAGACCTCGCCACCCAACAGCGTATCATCAACCACATGAACAAAGACCACCATGACTCCGTAAGCCTCTCCTCCCATACAAAAACCTACACCCCATCCCGTCCCAATACTAACAAAACAAGATAACCCGCTACCTCGAACACCACCACGCCCTCTCCCCCTGGACAGCCAGCAAAAGCCTCATGACCTCCCTCGACCTCAACGGCATGACCTTCCGCACCTCCCACGGCAGTGGAGAGTCCTACCACATCCCCTTCAACCCCCCTCTAGACTCCTACACCTCGGCGCGCGCCCGCGTCGTACAAATGGACCAAGAAAGCCTCGCAGCACTGCACCGCTCCCCCATAACCATCACCACCTTCCCCCACCCCACAGGCATCTACGCCCTCGCTCTCTTAATCTGCACAACCACCTTCCTCTCTTTCAGCCAGCGGTGGTGGTTCGCTGCTCACGGGCCCGTGGCGAGTGTGCTCGGTGGGGGTTTCGCGGGTTTCGCGTGGGGGGTCCAGCCTTGGGTTTTTTGGGGCATGGTTTTGATTCATTCTGCGGAGCTGGCGTGGTTCGTGCCCGCGAGGTTGAGGAGGCATTCGGTCGATGTGGGCGGGAGGGTGTTTTGGTTGTGGTGTGTGGCGGAGTTTGTTTGTGGGGTTTTCTGTACGGGGGCTTTTGATGCGTTGGTGGAAGAAAAGAGGGTGGAGAAGGAGAAGGCGAAGCATTGAGAGGGTTTTTGGCTTTCTTTTTCTGTTCGTTGATTGCCGGGCTGTCTGAGCTGTTGGTGGCGTAGTCGAGCGAGAATATACCTTGTTGTCGCTTCTCAAAAGGGACATCACACAGTTGATTTGCGAACTGCGAAGTGCCGACACCTGCTTTGAATACATATATACCACGGTGCATGTGGAAATTGTCACTGACTTGATAATACCGCCTAAGCAATCGGCTCGCAATTGGAACGATAACAGAGATTGATTCTTCAAACCAAAGCCATGGCGCTGGGAGAGAAAACTAAATATACATATGCTGTTCATGTACAGTACAAAAGACAAAACGACAAAAGAACGCTGCGTTTACGGCTAAAAGTTGGAGAAAAGCAAAAAGACAAGAAAACAACAAAAGAAACCAAGCAAACGAGCAGAAGCCAAACACCAAGCACTAAGCCTCCTGCATCGTCGTCGTCGTCGACCATCACGCAGAATCAAGACCCCCCTCAAGCATCCCCCTTCCCAGCATTCGATCCCCGAAAGATAACCCTCCTCGTCCCCCCAACCTTGCCCAGCTCGCCGAAAAACTTCCTATCCCCCTTACCCTTCTTCTCCGCGCTGGCTTTCTGCACCCTCTCGACCATGCCCTCGACCCACCTAGCTTTCTGCTCCGGCAATTCTTTCTTCCCACCGCTGCCGCCGCTTCCACCTCGAGGGCCGGCCATGCTGATTTCAGACCAGCTGTGTTTGCTGCCGGGGCGGTTGGATTCTGCCGTTGAGGGGCGGGAGTGCGAGCGGGGAGGGATGGGAGGGGTGATGGGGTTGGGGTTGGAGTTTTCTTGTTTGTGGTTGGTGGTAGTTGGTACTGGTGGTGGTACGGGGGAGTTGCGACCGGCTGTACCCATTGTGGACAGAGGGCCACTAGCCTGCCGTCTCAATGCTGGGTGGATGTTGCTGTTGGAGCCTGTGGCTGGGGAGTTTACTTCTTTGATATCGACTTCCCCAGAGACGGTGCGTGAGCCATGGTGCTCCGCGTACTGCCGCAGATAGTCAGCGAGGTCAGCCCAGCCGCCTCCGACTCGGACCATGACACGCTCTCCTTCGCCAACCAGACGGACGAAGAGTTTGATAGGTTCCTCGCGGCCGGCTTGCGTGAGGTGGTACAGCTTGACTTCTGGCTCGTTGGCGGAGGTTGTCTTCCTGCTCGGTGTGGGGTCGGCGGGTGCGAGAGTGAGTCCTCCAGGGCCAGCCGACGTACGCGAAGGCACACGCGGGTTGTTCTTGGGTCTCGGGCCGCTGAAGTTACGAGGCTCAGCTGTGCGAGGTTGAGGGGTTGTTGCGCCGCTGCGGAAACGAATGGGCGCTGGAAGCTGTTGAAGGACTTCGTTGACGTGGCGGTCGAAAGAGTCGGCCTCAATTTTGGGCGATGAACGCAAGTTTGTCAAAGAACCATTAGGCTGAACGCCTAACCCGCGGCGCTTGCTCATGAAAGAATTGAGTCCTCCTTTCTCGGCCACTGGGGTGACTTGGTCAGAGACAGCGCTTAGGTTAGAAGTCTTGTGCTTCAACCAGCCCCGCTCTGACGATGATGGCAAAGGAGATACAGGGCTCCTGGGCCGTTCTTCGTGGATTGTCGGCGGTGTAGGGAATATAGAAGTGTCTTTCCGGCTCACTGGACTTGCAGGGTCCTCGTCGTCGAAAGACGACTGGGACGGTTGATGTTGATATTGAAATTCAGGTTCGATAGCGGACGAGCTGCTGCTCTTGCGTCGCGTTAAATCGATGCTTTTCACCGAGAGTCGAGGCTGGCTTTCGAGGCTTATCTTGCTTGCTCTGCGGAAGGCAAAGTCTTCAGTAGTTATAGCACTTCCAAAAGGATCTTCCACGGCCTCGTCGTGCTCATTCGGTGCATTTCTAAATTGCATCGGAGAGCTTGTCTGTGAGCTCCTCGGCCTTGTTTGTTGCGGCGAAGGTATAGTAGCGCTGGTTCTTCGCGACAGAGGTGGTGATGCGATCTGAAAATAGCTTACTCTGGCGTCCTGAATCTCGGGGGAGTAAGTATCAGAAGCAATGGAGTTGGGTGTGAGTGGGTCATCCATGCTGTTGCGCGGTATAGGGAGAGTGGACTTCGTGGGCAATTCTATGCGATTCGGCCTCACCACGCTTGCTGGCGATGCCACAGAGCCGTCCTCTTCGGCAGGTTGAGTACGATACACAGACCGAGGAGAACTCTGCAGCATTGATGGGTCGACCACGGGCACGCCAGTATAGCGAACAGGAGATTGATCCTTTGGCGGCGCCGAATAGGCAGCAGACTCCGGTTTGTTCACTCGAGATTGCGCTCGTTCAACAGGGGTTCCGGGAAGACTGTCAACGAACATGCGATCAAATGATTCACTTTCCAGTGGCTTTTTAGGACTGGTCATGGCTGGTGCAGGGTCCATCCCATGACGATGGAGTTCGGCGACCTGTGCCACAATGTGAGAGTTGCGCTCATTGTGTGTGTCGGCCGAAGCAAGGGGCCAGTTATTGGCGGAGTCAAGCCCAGGAAATGCCTCGGACTGGGATTTCTCAACAGCAGGTGATGGCGGTACAGGCTCTAGTGGTCTTGACTTGAATATGCTCTGCATCGAGCGTCTTGGGCTCTTGGGTGGGAGAACCGGTACTGGAGGGGCATCGGCATCAGCCACCACCGGTGCATTGTTCATATCGCCGTTCGACTCATTGACAGCATCACCCGAGCTACTGCCCACAGTCTTCCTCCGCACGGAGCTCTTAGGGCTGGAAGGCGCCCTGCCGCCCCAAATGATACCATTTTCATTCTTGATACTTCCGCTACGTCGACGAATTTCAGATCTCAGCGAGCTGCTACGGCTGCGATCCGGCGTTGAGGGCTGAGAAGGCGACTCCGTCTTAAAGAGTCGCGCGAACGCGTTGCTAGCGTGCTCGAACGGTCTGACGGGGGATTTGGTGTTTCGTTGTAAGGATTGCGTTCTTTCCAGGTCGCCGGCGAAAATGGCACGCTTCTTAGCGAAAGATACAGATGGCTCTCTTGATGGTGCGAGTGAGTTTGACTGCGTGTCGTAGACGGAGCTTCCACGGCGCGATTCGCCTGTGATGCCTTCGGTAGGGTATTCCTGACCATCTCCACCATCATAAGGAAGCATGATGGGAACGTGCCGAGCGCCACGGATTGAATTGGTCGAGCCCGTGTCAACTATCGTGTCTGCTTGTTCAGATGGGATAGTCGAGGAGTCGTTTCTCGCGATGTCTGGTCTTGCGATCGATTCATCTAGCGCTCTCGGACTTGTCATCTGGTTTTCATAAAGCGGTGTATCGGCGGGCGTTGATTCCCTTGTTGCTTTGCCAGAGAAGGACTGATGAGCAAACGATGGATCATACTCTCCATTATGACCATTCTCCGCATCGACCATTCCTTGCTCTGGATCAATCAAACTGCGATAATCACTGGCATGTGCTTGCATCATCACCGGCGAAACCGTCCGTGACATCCGGTTCTTCTTCAGCTCGTTCTCCAAGACTTTTCTCTCGGCACGCACGATCCATTCGGCGTAGTCTTGCTCCAACGCTTCCATATCGTCGACCCAGCTGTCCGGTACCGTTTCAGGTCGCCCTTCAAGATCATCTAGAAACCTGTCAAGCTTCCGACCAAGGCTGCCGACCTTGTGCTCGATCATGCTCTGCAACTCGATCATCTGTCCTCTGGAAAATCCTAGCGACGGCGAATCTTGGCCATCAAGAGAGTGTGTAGCTTTGATAGACGCCCATCCACGCTTGAGATCTGCTTGCGCTTGCCAAAGACCTTTCAAAAACCTAGGCGCCTGACGAAGCACAGTAAGCCGTATTGTCCAGGTGTCCAACAAACGGTTCAGACGCGAGAGGTACGGCAGTGCCTGTAGAATCGTTGCGGTGATGATAGCAGTGAAGTCATCCAACCTCCGCAGGTCGGTCGCTGCTCCAATTGCGCCGATACTATCGTCGATTGAAGCAGCACCATTACCCGCCTGGTTGTGCGCAGACAGCACGAAGTCCTTCAGCTCTTCAACATCAATCTCGTCTAGCTGCTGAGAAATCTCGTCGGAGCGTTGTTCGTACTCTTTCACCGTCTTGGAAGGTATGCTTCCCCAGTATTCCATCTCTTCTCCATTCTGTTCGGAAAAGCTCTTGTCTTGGGCATTCTTATCAATGGAAATGATACTGATGCGTTGCTTCTTTCTCGCCGGCTCGGGTACGTCAAAGGTGCCTGGCCATTCCCAAGCTTCCAACTCGCGCGCCCATGATCGCACATCGAGGCAGGTTTGTGCAGCTTTTGCGCCAAGATTGCGCTGGGCGGTCGTCGCTGATTGTACCGATACCGCGAGGCTGTCGCGAGGTGATAGGTGATCGTTTTCGGAAAATGCGCGCAAAGTGGTAGTGGGAGAGAGGCTGCGAAGGATTGGATCGAAGTCGCGCGCCTGAGCGTAGTGCTGGCGAGAAGAGGAGCGCGAAGTTGTGGAAAGCATGCTTGATCTCGTCGGCGAAGCGATGCGCGGCGGGTCGAGAGCTGAATTGGCCATGGCGAGGGGTAGATGATTCGCCATGGTCGTTTGTTTGCGGGTTGCTAGGTAGGCATTTGGGTTGGAGTGCGAGCCAGGATGAGGAGAGGAGAGGTGGTGTGCAGAAAGCTAAGGGCGCGGCTCTGCAGTGTCAAGCATGTCTCAGGGCCGGTGCAGCTGGTGTTGCATGTCGAACATGCCGCTCCAGGTTATACCTCAAGACCGGTAGACTAGTTTCGGGGTTGGGTGGTGGTGGAGCCGGGATGCGTGGATGCACGTCTGGAGCAGTGTGTTAAGGTTCCACCCGTGTCAAAGGTCTGTCGGAGAATCTGGATGGTGGATTGCGATGGCTGATCTTGACGATGGGCTTGGTAATGAAGGCGATGATGATCAATGTCAAGGTGGTAGTTGTGTTTGTTGTTGTTGGTCTGGTCACCAATGGCTTGACGCGTGTTTGTGAAGGTGGAAGTGTTAATACCAAAAAGCGAGGTTGGACAGACGCGATATTATTGATTGAAATACATTACGCCATGCATGCAAGCCACTAGCGAAGCGGGACATAACAGCCCATACAGCAGCACAGCTCACTCAGCCCAATGCTTGGATCGTCGTGAGATGCTTGCTTGTCCCGCCTTGATTCGCCAACAATAAGACCACATGCGTCTCTTATACTTCCCACACATGTCATAAATCCATTCGACACATACAAGACCCACGCGCGCCGAGCTCCATGCGATGCTATGCTCTCAGTCCCGCATCTGATCTTTGCTTGTGTGCGCATATCATATATGTGCACAGGCATTCATATCAAACACTCGATATATCTACCTAAACCCAGTCTAATGCACCCGAATCACAAACAAACAAACAGAAAGAAAAAGAAGAGAGATAAATTTTCTCCAGCTTGGAAACCACCACTCTCGCTAAAATGATTTTCGTACCTTCGTGCTCCATTATTATCCGCCGTACCCATCGTGCCGCCTGCCCTACTTCTTCCCAGCCTCGGCGGCACCACAGCTCCTCCAAGCACTCAAGATCAAATCCGCAATCGCATCCACACCCTTGCCGTTCTTGACCTGCGCGAAAATCGTAGGTCCACCCTCTCTCATCTTCCTCGCATCGCGGTCCATCACATTCAAGTCTGCGCCAACAATCTCCGCCAGATCCGTCTTGTTGACGACGAGGAGATCGCTCTGCGTAATGCCCGGTCCGCCCTTGCGCGGGATCTTGTCGCCGCCGCTCACGTCGATCACGTAGATGATAAAGTCGGCCAGTTCGCGAGAGTAGTTGGCTGCCAGGTTGTCGCCGCCGGACTCGATCAGGAGCAGCTGTGTGTCGAACTCGTTGTGCAGGTCGGTCAGCGCTGCAAGGTTGGTGGAGATGTCTTCGCGCACTGCGGCGTGGGGACAACCACCGGTCTCGATGGCGCGGATACGCTCGGCAGGGAGTGCTTTGTGGCGTGTCAGAAACTCGCAGTCCTCGCGAGTGAAGATGTCGTTGGTCACGGCGGCTATGCTGTATTTGTCGCGCAAGGCAAGGCAGAGGGCAAGCATTAGGGCGGTCTTGCCAGAGCCGACAGGGCTGTAAGAAGCGCATTAGTCGGACTGATCTGTCTTGAAAACGGAAGAGAATAGTACAGAAGGCGACATACCCACCAATGCCTACGGTGAAAGCTCTCTCTTTGAAATCGCGGCCTTCAATGATGGGCATTTCGCGGCCGAGGAAGGAACCGGGACCGTCCAAGATTTCGTGCGAGTGGCCATGGTCCTGGCCTTCGTGAGAGTGACCGTGATCGTGCGAGTGACCTGACATTCTTTGTCTATGTATGGGTGTTGGTATGGGCTATTTTTTTCGGCTGTCGACACTGCTGGGCGACCAAGCTGTCTTTATAATGTTTGCGATCGCCCAAAGGCCATGTGGGGGTTTTTAGCTGTGGAGGGGCTACGTAGGTCTCTCGAAAGACAAGAGAAACAACGTGGGAAACATGGTGATTTAGTATCAATGCCATCGAATACCAACCTCGATGAATAGACTATCGATTTTCTTGCACTGAGTTGAGCCGTCTTTGGGCCATCATAGAGCAATCATCGTTCCGATTAACGCCATCCTGGCCATGCAGCGGCGTTTTCATACATGTCACATCTTTCTTCCCCGTAATGAGACCAAGTCCCTTCCCCATCAAACAATTCGGCGAAGTCAAAGATAGGCATTTCAATGTGTTACCTAAACTCCCCTACATCCATCAACCGGCCATCCCGCAGCCAGTAATACTGTAACCAATTCCATCAACACATCCCGGAAGACCATCCAGGAAGGCGAATATAGAAGATGGAACTATTCACCTCAATACAACACCAACAAGCATCCTCCGTCTTGAGAAAAATACGCTCCGCCACCCAAACGCAGATATCAAACCTCGACCCATCACCAACAACCGCCTTCATCGGCCTCGGACTTCTCAACCTCCCAGCTCCAGCAGCATACCATCTCCTCAAAGCCAGAGCAACGCGACAAGCTCTAGCATCATGGCCCGACAGCTGGAACGCGCGCTGGATCGCGTATTATTTCCCGGACCGCAAACCTTCCCTCCTCGCCCACCACATTTCCTCCCACGTTAGCGACTCCCTCCGCCCCTTGACCAAAAACCTCATCCTCTCGCCCCTCACCATACGCCAAAACCGCTGGTGGACCCTCCTAACCGCCAACCTCACGCACCTCAAACTCACGCACCTGCTCAGCAACACGCTGGCTTTCAACGCCATCGTACCCGCCTGCCTTGAAGTCCCCGGGATGAGCGCCCTGCACGTCTTCGGCATCGCCCTCGCCTCCAGCCTCACCACCAGCACCTACGCTCTCCGCCGCTATGCCGACTCCCCAACAAACTGGGAGATGTGCGGTTTCAGCGCCGTCTTGTGCGCTTTCACCACCGTGGCTGCCCTGGGCGCGCCGGCGCCAAAACCAGATGCTGACGGCCGGTATCCTCTCAAAGTACGTAGCGTGTGGACCGTTGCTGCCATGCAGATCATCGGTGATGTTGTTTCAATGCTGAAGGTGAGAGGCGGGAATGCAGGCGCGCGAGTGCCCGGGGATTCGAATTCGGTGAGCTATGATGGCCATTTGGTCGGGTATGCCTGCGGAGCTGCGTATTATGCTTTCTTTCTGTGGAGGCATAGTTTTGATGATGAGAGTGAGGATGAAGAGCAGGTGGAAGAGCAGCTTTCTGATGGCACTGTTGCTGAGATTCTGAAGAGGCATGCAGATGCCCAGTCAGCACCTGGGCCCGTAAAGCCAACTGAGGATTGGGAAGAGGTCGCCAGTAAGCTTGGTTACTCTCCTCCGGAGAGTCAGACGTGAAGCCTCTCCTGGTAATCCAGAGACGATTACGGCCGCTGTTTCTCGCCTGCACGGCGTGAGTCTCTGAAGACCCACCGGATCAAGCACAAACCTGTCCCTAAAAGCCCTGGCCACATAAAAGCCGAAGGCCACATGAGTGGTCTCTTGCGATGCTCAACCACCAAGACCGAACGCCATCCCGGATATTTGCCCATGAACGACACCGTGATCTACCAGCTCGCCGCGAAGTCTGCATGCACTTCCACCCAAGAAGTGCTCAAACCGCATCGGGCAAAACTCCACGTCTTCTTGGGTTCCGGAAACCAGCACGACGCAAAGCACAATAGCACACCAATCCATCAAGATATTGCTCCTTATGTGCATACCATCTGTGCATGAAGTGCCACACTACTCAAACAATGGCATCGCTCCATGCATGAGCCGGACCGTCTGTCGAGACTAGATCAGACCAGATAAAGCTATATGTAAGCGACATTGGCGAGGTCCACATGTATATTTATGTAACATAGTTCATTTTCTTAAGTAGTTCGCCCATATCCATTGTCAATACAGAATCCTGCAATTCCGGGCAGGGGAGAAAAAACAAAACTAAGAATACACGCCATCAAGATGATTGCTTCATCACAGATAGATGTAAATCAAGCGTAAGCACGGAGACGCCTAGAGTATGGAGTATCATACAACAGATTTGACATGAGAAGACATTGGTGGAAAAAATTCTCCATTTTGTAGAATAAGAAGTAATAGTAAGGTAATAACAGGGGTGGAAAGCCAAAAACACCTCAAATCCTAGGGGGTATATCTGTCGCTCCGGCCGATTAGTAGTAACAAAAAAAGGCCCACAACGCTTTAAAAACTCCATCAAAAATAACAAAAGCCCAAAGAAAAGGCCCAAAAAGACCCCGAAGCCCCAAATCAAAGTATGCAGCCGCCTGGTTTCCTGCCTCTCGGAGAAGAAATTGGAAAAAAGAGCCAACGCTCCCTTCCCGCCCTTTCTCTTGCAGCGGAGATTTGTCTGCTCTGCTAGACCTGGGATTCCTGTGTTGTGTCCGTGTGTGCTGTTCCGAATCGCTTTTTGGTGAGGGTTTCCCGCTTTCGATCGTCTTCCAGAAAATGAAACAACCATGAGCTTCCTGAAAAAGATCACTCCGACCTTGCGCCTAATCACAGGAGATGCCTGCGCCAGCGCTGGATGGGGGAGGTGGGCTGTTGCTCGAGATTGCTCTGAGATGAGGAAGAAAGATCGACGGGGAAGGACAAGAAAGGAGTGGAAGAAGAGCTCTTGCCTAAGATTCTTTGAAGGATGGAAAAAACCATAGATGACCAGTTTCCGGGAAAGTACAAGCTTAGGCTGAGATTCGGTGTAACGAAGACAAAGAGTGTGTCGTAGTTGGTGTGGAAAAGGACAAGATGCTGGAAGTATTTTCTGAAGCTCGACCGTAAGGCGCGCAAGATTGTAAACGAGGATCGTGAGCGCACAAATCGCGCGTGCATCCATCTTCATGGTTTCGTGATCGTGAAAGGTCGTTGAAGTCGTGATGATGAATGCTGATTCCTGGAAATCCGGGCCTTAATCGGATTACACATTAGTGTTGACGGTGTCGTGAGTGACGGCGATGAAATCCGCCAATGTGAAATGGTTGGCTGGTTCAATCATCATCGTCAGCCAGGAGAGCTGCGAAATCGACCTCCTTAAGGCCGAAAGCAGCCATCACGGCTTGGTTGCCCATCTGGAGCGCTTGGAGCCAGTCGGCGGAGTGCTGGAGAATCTCAGAACGAGAGAGACCGTGTTGACCACCGTGAAGCGTGGGAACGTACTGGTTGAGCACGTCGTAATTGGTCTTCATTGCATCGCGGCGCTTCTGCTCAGAGGCGATGTGGTTGTTGCGCTTCTGAGTGTCGGAGAGGTTCTGGCGATTCTTGGCATTTGAATCGGAGCGGCGCTTTTTTGTGGAAGAGGACGGCTTACGAGAGGCATCGATGGGAGTGCAAGGCGAGGCACTGGCAGTAGAGCGGACACATTGTGCTTGCACGGTGGACTTGCGGCGCTTATCGCCTGAGCCGGGTGGAGTGGTCCAGGTGTTCTCGTGCTCGTTGGCGGGCTCTTGCTTCGGAACAACAGGGGCGCGGCGAGGCGGGTCATTGGTTTCAATCGGGTGTGCCTGCTGAACAGCTTGAGCGGCATTAACATTGTTGCCCTCGACTTCACTGATGCGTCTCTTGCGAGATTGCTGGGATGCGGCGAGATTTTCCATAGCGCGCAGCGGTTGGAACTGATTGGTTGCGTGCGACTGGGTCTGGCTGGTTGTGGGCATGGAGTTGTAGTGAGAAGCAGCGGCGCTGAGGTGGTGAAGGTTATTGGGAACACTGTGGCGCTGCTGATGATCGTGGCGCACGCCGCCGGTCTGCTGAGCAGAAGCAAACGGTGCATGTGAGTCGCCAGCAACCTGTGTTGCCAGCGGGACATTCAACAGATTGGTGGCTTTGTCCTCAGCTGCGGTGTAGGCGGTGCCTCGATATCCCTGCTGGCCGAAGCTCTGATCGCTGCCGTACTGAATCAATGGCGGACGACGCGGGGTTGGGTAATCTTGAACGGTCGCTGCCTGCTGCGCCTGCCACTGCTGCGGCTGACTTTGGGCAAAAGTTTGACTGCCAGAACCTCCTACTTGCAAGGATGGGTGACGTGTGTGTTGGTAAGTTCCAGACTGCATCGCCTGACGCATGAAATTAGTGCTGTGCTGGGGATACTGGGACTGAGCAAGCGAGGCGGCACGACCAGGGCGCTGATACTGGTGCGCGAAGGTTGGGGTGAGAGGAGTGGTGGTCGAACCAGAAGATGGGCCTCCAGATACCACAGGGCTGTTAAGCTGGTCGCCCGTGAAGCCGGCAGGATTGCCCATGTTGAGGTTGCCCCAGGAGCTGCCGCTCAACTCACTTGCGACAGCTGGCTGCGGGTTCTCCTGACTGTGTGATGACATGTTCATGAGAGCGGTGGCAGCCTGATTGTCGTGAGTTATTGGGTGCTGTGTGTAGGAGTTGTTGTCACGGTCGTATTCCTGAAAGAAGCCCTCGTAGCCAGAGCTGACGTCGTTGTGTGACAAATGAGCCAGTGCCATGTGATCGGCATTGCGAGAAACTGAAGGGATTGAAGGGGCTGTCATGTGCATGCCGCCATTTGAACCGCCGACTGCGAAGTTCATACCGTTCGGCATATGCATCCCAAGGGCGTTCATGGTGGCGTCGCCGCTCAATTCGAAGCCGCGGAAGTTGTAGGGGATATTGTCGTCGTTATTGGGAAGTGCGGTGTCCGGATGCTCAAAGAAGTTGTTCATCAAGTCCTGTTGATCTTGATTCATGAGAGGAGCATGTGATTGATCAACCATGTGATCGGCTTGATCATGCTGAGGGAACTTGTAGGCGAACGGGTTTTGATCGACGACATCTAGTGAGACAATTAGTCCAACATTCGCATATTGCATTTCGGACCACAGTATGGCTTTACGATGGTACAGAATATGGTACATACAGTCGAAGGTGGCATCTTGCTGGCCATTGTGGCCGCTGTAGCTCATGACTTGAGCCAGGTTGACAAAACGCCGATCGGCGCTGGATGTACGAATAGAGGGTGTATGTGGATATTCTGATCTTCCGAAAGGGTGCGAGGTTGCTGACTGAAGATATGGCAATGGTCGGATGAAGTAATGAAGGGTGCACTCAGGGTGTATCGCTCATAGTCTCGGAGGTGGAAGAAATGGGAGGGAAGGGATAGGTAGGGCGGTGGACAGGCAAGGTAGAGAGGCTTTTGTCGATTATAAGGAGGGCCGACACTGGAAAACTATTCAGCACGAGACTACAATGGGTGTTTCATGTGTTATTGTTGTCACCTGTCAATGAAGATGCTATTGTTGTAGCCCTCACTGTCGAGTCCGCGGGCCAGCCGGGCGCACCAGCGCAGTCTTCGGGCTCGTATTGTGCGAGGGCGGCCGACAACTCAGGCCGTGTCTGGAGGGAGTGCAAGTACGATATCTTGCTATATCTCAAGGGATCTCCCGCTCTGCTATTGTGCGGCGCGGTGGTGGAGTGAAGTGTGCATCGACGAGGTGGTGGTCCGTTGAGGTTCGCTGGCTTTCACATGCTCTCGCGGAGTCGAATCGCATGTGAAAGCCGCCAAGCGGGGAAAGCCACTGTCTTCAGCCACACGTCTGCGGAGGGCTGAGGCGCTTCAACGATCAAGGAGTCAAGGACCCTCGGCTTGGTCTGGCCGAGAGGTGTTTTGCCATGGGTATGTCTTGATCATCTGGTCTTTTGCGTCCTTGTCAGCACTGGTGATTTAGTGTATGGCATCACGTTCTGATGTGAGTTCCTATAGTGCCCAGCATCCGGGTCTTTCAGGATCCGCTTTTGTCCGAAGTCAAGTAAGCATTATTACATTAAACAGCTGTCATGTCTTCAGTGTCCGGCTTTGAGTTGTCTGTACGGCATCTGAACTGGCACTGGCAGATGTGCTTATTAGTTCACGGTTGTCTGGAGTTGCCTGGCGTGCAACATATTATCGGTCAGCAGCATGGACAAGGACCTCTCGACACTTGGTAAGGCGTCAGCTCTTCTCGGTGACATGTCCAGCAAATAATGTCTCAACGCCAGCCTGATCGCCCAATGCTTGCAAGTCAGGTTCTTGAAATGGCCCCGTGTTGGCTAAATGCTGGTCGAAATCGCCCTTTCACGCCGAGAGGATGCGGTTGTGCACGGAGTAGAAACAGATGTGTCGTTTGGTGAACCTAAGTCGTCTGATCAAAAACCAGGCAGCTAACAGTTGCCTTGCCCTCTGAGCATTACACCTCATTCTTGGGCGAAATAAACACTGATATTCACAGCAACACTCACGGAGATCTGCCTGCATGGTTACGTTCGAGTGATCTCTAATTAAGTGTGCAGAGCTTGCCTAAGCGAAACAGGACTTCGCTGCGCATCCTGCTTGCACTTACGGATATGGTGCCGCATCATTTTTCAAACCATCCCCAATTTTTCATGTCACTTTCTCAAAGGGCATTTGGGAAGACGATAAAAGTTGTGCTGGTCCTCCCCATTACTTAGCATTCTGTGATTGATGTTCTATGGGAGAAGCTGAGGCGAATCGCTTCTCCCGACAAACAATTCAAAGATCAACGTACATCAGTGTTCTAGAAGACGAATCTCTCTCCAACGATACTCGGCCTTTGGTTTCGTCAACTTCTATCATATACTCGCTGTGTTCACCATAGCATGGTAAGGGCTTTTGTTCCTTTTCTCGATACAAACACCCTAACCAACGCTAACCCAGAGAGGCTAGCCTTCGTAGCCGCCACTCCTCCCTTCCCACGTCGCTTCTTCATCGCACAACACAGATCCATTTTCCATCTAGTGTATGTGCCAATTTGGGCGCTTATGCGAAGAAATGAAATGATGTGACATCCACCGCATTCAAATCTCAACCATTTCGGTCTCGAGAGAAAACCCTGGATCTCCACCATCCACCAGTCCGCCGACGGGGAATCTGCGCCTGAAGCCAAGCCATGCGGCTACTCGCATTGGAACCCGTCATCTTGCATGAAAGGCCGGTGAAAGAACCCACGAATGGCGGGAATGGCGACGGCTTGCGACGGGAGCTCCGAAATGCCACACGAGTTGTATGTGCTGTAGTACGGTCGATGCGAAATTCCTCATGGACTTGGTGCGGACCTCCCGAACGAGCTTGCCCTGTCGTCGAAGCGATGCTGCACCCAGACCATACCTGCCAGTGCCAAAGAGAGCACTCAGAGAGAGAAACAAGCTCTAGGGATTCTCGGTAGCGACAAATGCCTGCGCGGGAATTGATTGTGCAGGATCAGCACTGTGGAATCCACGTCGAAGCCGGGTTCAGAAAAAGCCGTTGGATCGTTCGCCAGAATCCACCGCCATGCTCCACTGGCGAACCACAGACACCAAAATTCTATGCTCGAATAACACCAGGTGAGCTACTCGTCCCTTGAGCCGGCTAGTCCTTTCACATCTCGAACATGGACAACTCATGAGGGAGGCCTCGAATATTTCTGGTCTTGACCGCCATATAGCGTCTGGCATCGCCTTCCTTGCCTTAGCAGGAGCATTACTGAATGTTCCTAGAATGTATCCACAGCTCTGCGTCGTAGCTTATTACTTTCGTCTGTCAATAGGTGCCGTGACGGGTGGTCCGTGTTTCTGCTTTGCAGACATGGTCGACCGGAAGCTGCCCTGCATCTTCGTCGAGGGTGCATCCTCGTCACCTCCGCTACAAAGTACGCTTTGATAACACCATCACATCGGTCCAGACACTTACCCTCCGTGCTGTTGTCGTGTGCTGCGTTTACAAGCTGCAGCAGGATCAAATGGGTTATCGGTGTTCTGGTGACCTTTCCCAGGTAGGATCAACGAGGGCAGGTCTTGTCCATGCATGCATCTTCTCTTTCATAATAGGCTTCCCCCCTCCTACAAACGTTTCTTCCCTCGATCACAATTTTTTCGGTTTCCTCACCACCCTATCTGGAAATGTAAGCACGCATAGCCAAAATGTCGGCCGGAGATTCGGAGTACACTACCGCAAGTGGGCGTCGTGACAGCGCATACTCTCCGCAACGCATGCAGGGTCCTTCGCTCGCCTTTCTGGAGTCCCACTCCCACGATGTCCATCCCAGGATCGAGGATTGGAGTCACGACCGAGACACAACAGGGCCAAACTTCGCTGTCGGAGCCTACACATTCCTGGAGGGCCCAGCCAGCATTCCAAGATCCTTGCCGCTTGACACCAGCTCCATGACGGCCCTCACTCTCCAAAACCTATCGGCTTTCGGGTCCGGTTATCCCGAGTCGGTGCCCTCGCTGGTGTCGTCCCCATCCATCGCAAGCAAGCCATCCCTGCTAAGCTCGGGCGCTCGATCTATAGGGCAGACCTATCAACTCGATCCAGAAGGAGGCCACGACGAAGATCCAGACACCTCTGAGCCTCCAAGCATCGGTTCGCCAAGTCCAGCAGTCCAGCATCCCAGCCCGACATGCCTTTTCAGTTTTCTCGGATGCCAGAAGACGAATTTCTCAAACGCCGAGCATTGGTATGAGCACTCCAAGACTCACTTCCGTGGCAACCCACCACCGAGGACGTTGAAATGCCCGTATTCGTCATGCCAATGGGCTATCGCGAGCAGAGATGGCGAAGAGGCCTGGGCGGAGAGATGGGAGCACCTCGAAGAGGAGCACGATATACTCGCCGACACCGAGAGTCTGTGCGAAAAGCGCGACGCGCGGCTGTACGAGCACCTGTGGAAGTTCCATGTGATCTCCAACGCACAGCTCCAGGAGTTACGGGCGTCCGGTTCGCTCGGGTCCATCAGCCAGCCATACGTTACGACCGAGAAAGCACCAAAACCTCCACGCCGTCAGGGGAGACCGCCATCGAGTCGTTCTGATCGGCCACCGCGTGGGTATTGAGCGACCAAGCCATGATGATGGTGCAGAGCAGATCCATGTCGAACGGTCATTCTTTCTCCGGTCTTTCTATTTCTTTGAGATATCTGTCAGCACATCTTATTTCAGCAGGACTGTATCCTACATCACAATAGGGCACACGCTGTGCGAGTGTCTTTTATGTGGGTATGATGGAGCTCCACGGCCGCCAGCTTCTTTTTTCTTTATTCTCGAAATTTGAATTTATGAACCGCGTTTGAGCGAGTCTTTCCACGGTCGCTGTCTTGGATCAAGCGCTTTTGTATCTAGATGCGAGCGAGACGAAAAGGTCCCCTTGCTTCGAGGGGTTCCGCGTCTGAGGCATCTACGCAGCAACGAGGAGGGAAACAGGGAAAGGAACGAAACACGACGCCTGTCATGAGGCACGAAGAACGAAACAAGTCAGGACATTCCCTTCATACGATTCATTATATATTTCTCAGCCCAACAGACAAAATGCAAGATTCTTTCTTCTTTCCTGCCCGAAAGCGAAGCATCAAATCGGAGTTCTTCCCAAATCGCCTCCTCTCACGAGGTCCCGCTGCGCCTCGTTTCTCCGTCAGGGAATCTGACATTAGCGCCTTTCTTGCTTGGGCGGCCTCAAAAATCTCTAGTAGCGTAAGGCAACCTTTTCTGCAACGTTGGTGTGTCGCTCTTATTTCCAGGTCACAGAATTTGCCTGAGAAAGAATCTTATACTGGTGCGAAAGCGCCGCTGATAATGTGAATCTCTTCAACGGCTCAGTCTAATGGACGATGTGTTTGCCTGAAAAGTCCACGTAGCAGTATTGAAAGCAACCACTCACGGCACAAGAAAACCACATGCGACGAAGCGAATTCCCAGCCCAAAATCCAGGGCGATTATCCACACAACCAGACAGCAGCAAGACGCGCCTCGCCTCACCCTCCCGCCTCAAGCTCCGCAATCCTCTTCTCCACCTCCGGCACGCCCCTCAACAGCACATCCAACTCGTCCTTCTCATCCTCAAGCCTCAACCTCTTATCCGCATCGAGTTTGGTAAAAACGTACCCGCCCTGCCCGTCGAACTGCAGAATCCAGCCGTGATACCGCCACAAACTGCGGCGGTGCGAGACAGTCATGAGAGTGATTCCTAGGCGCTTGGCTTCGTCGTACATCACCTTTTCGACTTCTGCTGTGACTGAGGAGGTGCATTCGTCTAAGATTGCGTACTTTGGTGCGTGGTAGAAGAGGCGCGCGGCGGCGATGCGTTGCTGGTTGCCGGTGGAGAGGACGTCGGTCCATTCGGCTTCGGTGTCGAGGCCGGTTGTGGGTTTGCCTGTTTCGTTGGAAGAATTTTTCGATGAGGCGGAGAGGCCGAGGAGGGTGTCTATCCCTAGGACTCTGAGGATGTCCATGAGGTCCTCGTCCGTGACGCCTTTCTTGCGCATTTCGAATAAGCCGTCGGGGTACAGGATTTGTTGTCTGAGGGTGCCTTTGCTGAGGTACGGGCGCTGGGGGATGTAGAAGATGTCTTCGCTTGGTGGCTTGCGTACTTTACCGCCGTAGACGGGCCAGAGGCCGCCGAGGATGCGGAATAGAGAGGATTTGCCGCAGCCGTTGGGGCCGACGATGAGGAGGTGGTCGCCTCTTTGGATGTGGAAGTTGAGGGCTTTGATCAAGACGTCGCCGTTGGGGGAGACGATGGGAACGTCTTCGAATTTGATGTCTTCGCCTTCTTCTTGCTCGCCTCTGCCGCTGAGGATGGCGGAGTTTGCATCCGTTGAAGCAGATGAGACGAGTTGCTTTTCGAAATGTCCACGGCGGAGATCCGTCAGGACTTCGAGAAGTGTGCTGACGCGGCTGGTATAGCCGGCAAGCTGCGAGACTTCCTTGTAGGAGAACATCAGTCGGCCGAAAGCATCGCTGCTTGCCAACAATAGCCTTCGACTCGTAATGAAACTCTCCGTCCTGTCACGGCCTCCACCAGCACCTGCAACAGCACCAGGAACTTGGAAGAAGACCGGAATAGAGCAAAGAAGCAGCCCCAGAGCGCCCCAGAAGTACTTCACAACGAAGTCCTCCATGATTCCGTGGTAGAATTTCCGCCTGAGAATACGGTTGACATGCTTGATCAGAGTGAAGTAGCCCTTGTCGAGAGCATCCTTCTCCGCCTCGTGTCCGTTGTACAGCGCAATCTCCTCACTATAATCGATCAAGCGTGAATGTTGAAACCTGAACTCGCCTTCCAGCTTCGCCTCTTCCGCGACATATTTGCCGAAAGGCGGCGTGAGCGCCCGCATCAGACTCGCGCTCAACTGTACCAGCAGACTCATGGCGAAGAGACCTTCACCACCCACACTGCGGCTCAGACTCCAATTGTAAATGATAAGATCCAAGATAGGCTTCGAAAGACTACCGTAAAGCTCAGCCAAGCTGTTGGAAAACCTGCTGACATCAACAGTAACCAGCTGGTCCGCATTCTTGATCCGATCATCCAGAGCCGAGAGCGTATAAAACGTCATCTCATGCAAATACCGGTTGTGGATATGATGCGTCAGTCGCGTGCGATATCTCAGCGCCAGAGTCGTCTGATGCCATGAAAGCTGTGCACACCAACCCGTCAGTAGTGATCTCCAACCCAAACCCAACACACACAACCCACCACAGAACAAACAAAACAAGCAAAAAGAAAACATACCATAGAATTCGTAAACGTCGCCGGCACAGCCACAATCATCCACCAAACCAGCCCCTTCGCAAACGCCTTCCCCCGTCCTTTGACAAGACTACTAACCAACCGTCCATCCAACTCCGCCACATAAAGGCTAATGAGCGTCCTCAGCACCAAAAAAACAGAATAACTCCCCAACAACCTGATCTCCGTACTCTTCCACCCCGGCACGCAAATCCTCAACAACGCACCCAAATTGCGGAAAAACTCCCTGTTCAATTCGACTTTCTTGCGGCCCGTTGTTTCGCTTTTGTTGGTTGTTTGAGGGCCTGTAGTGCTGCGTTTTCGGGCGGTGGCTAGGCGCGCTGCGGTGGCTTTTTGTTCTTTTATGGTGGTGCGGATGCGGTTCGTGATGAGGAGGAAGAGGGCGAGGTAGATCCCGCGGGAGATGCGGGTGCGGTGCGTGATGTAGAGGGTGGTGAGGTGGGTGAGGAGGCGTTTCAACGAGCGCGTCGAGCAGGTTTGGGGGGCGAGCGGCGGGGCGGCCATGCTGTGCTGCTGCTGATGGGGGAGGGGAGAGGCGGCATTGACTGGAGGGAGGAGGTGGATGTTGAGAGGTAGTTCTGGGGTGGGTTGGAGGGTGTGGTTACTCTGGAGGCTTGACTTACCTATCCCTTCCCTCTCGGGCTTTCACATGCTGCGACTTCGTCTGGCTTGTCATGAGCTACGTGACCATCGCTTGCTGGAGACCGAGGCTCCCCGGACTTGTCTCCACGCTTCTCCACGCGGGATGAAATGGAAGGGGGACGTGCTGGGGTTGGCGCATGACTTGCTGCTTAACGATGTTGGAGGTTGTAAGATATAATTGCTATGATTAAAGGACAACCAGCAAACGCTCTATGATGATGGTACAGCGATTCTGTTTGATCTAGCTAAGCTTACAAATCTCGCGAAGTTCGATGTGATCGATAATTATGGCCAAAGTTGCTCTCCAACCGCGCCTACGAAATTAAGACAACACAAGAAAAACGACACTGCCACAAACCATATACTACACCGATTCCTTACTCTCTATGACCTGCACCTCCACCTTGACCTCCTTCTCGATCTATCAAACTCACTTCCCAACCCCAAAAGCCCTAACCCACTCTCCAACTTCAAACCCGACCCTCCTCAACGTCGGCCCATCAATCTCCTCCGCCCCCCTGCGCACAACAAAAAGCCTCTCCTCGTCGAATTGCTCCACAGACTTCCCCTTGTCCTCGCCATCTTTGAGGTAGATGGTCAAGTCCGGTCCAACGACGCCGCGCCACTGCGTTGCGTTCCACGACCAGTGGTCGTAGGGCGCGTAGTGCGTGAGTGGGATGCGGCAGGCGAAGGTGTTGCTGGCGTGTAGGGAGAAGAGGGGGAGGATGGCGATGGGTTTGGTTGTTTGGGCGGTTGGAGGAGTGGTGGTGGTTGAGTGGTCATGATTACGGTTGTGGGTGTCAACGTCCATGATTTCTGTGAGACTGGATTTCTTGGGATTGGTGCTTGGGTTCGCTGAGTCGATATGTGTTGCGCCGTTCGGCTTGAAGGAGGTGTCCTCTTCGTCATCGTAGTTCTCGTCTACCGTGTGTGCTGGTGCAGATGCTGAAGTTGACACGGGTATGGATGAAAGATCCATTTTGCACGATTTGGCAGTGTCAGGCGGGTTGATACCATCGTACTCCAGATCTTTGAGGATCACCTTGCTCTTACCAAGCCACTGGGCGGCGAGCATGTGGTATTCAGCCATAGCATC
Organism: Cladosporium sp. MBC 237; assembly: GCA_030772445.1. Classification (NCBI taxonomy): domain Eukaryota; kingdom Fungi; phylum Ascomycota; class Dothideomycetes; order Cladosporiales; family Cladosporiaceae; genus Cladosporium; species Cladosporium sp. MBC 237. The sequence goes on along the minus strand of JAPHCH010000018.1, from coordinate 440,377 downwards.
ATCTCTTCCGCCTTTAGCCGCAACATCGGGACCATCAAGCAATTTGACATTGAGTTCGCTGTCCTTGCCCAAATTCTCACTGAGCCATTTTGCGAGATGCACAACCGCTTCGGCGTTGTCTCCTTCGATGGCGATAAGTGGACCTCTCGGGGCATTCTGTTTGATCGCATTGGGCGGTGCGAGCCTCCTGAGAATCGCAAGCTTTGCATCGAATGGCATATTCATGATGGTTTCTTCGACGGACTGGCCAGCAGATTTGGCAGATGCAAGAGCTCCGTTAGAAGCCCCGGTCTGTAGCGGTGGGAGCTGAAGAGAGCGATCAGGAGCATTGTGGCCTTGTGACATGCGATGCTGCTGATAGCCTGGTCCGGGTCTGGGAGGAGGGGCCATCGGGCCAGGAGGGTTGATCACTCCACGGAGAGCTGGCAGGCTCTCGCGACGATTATGCGATGCGCCTGGTGAAGGAGCTACTGGTGAGAACATATGTGGGTGCTGATTGGGAGCCTGATTGAATGGGAACGGAGTACCTGGGCCAATTGGCGTGCCAGCAGGAACGCTTGCATAGCGTGGTGGCATGACACGTTGGATTACAGGCTGATGGCCATCACCGTTGAATCGACGGCGCTTGATGTCTGGACTCAGTGGTCCGATATCATCGCTCTCTTCTAGATGATGGTTTGCCGGCATTGTTTGGTATCTCATCCGACGAGCTGCTGGAGATTGCAGACTGAGATCTCGAAGAACAGGGAGAGTACGACTGACAGGTGTAGGAGCAGAACCAGGTGTGGTTGGTGGGAGACCAGCTGTGGATGGACTGGTTGAGTTGGAGTGATGACTGTAAGGAGCCAGGATGGTACGTCCACCGCACTTGGTACACTTTGGTTTGTCTCCTGCTGAGCCAGGGGTATCTGAAGACGTGCTGTTACGGCGACCGTGACGTTTAGGCTGGTAACGATAGGTGGGATACTGCTGTTGGTGACGGAGTTTCTCCTCTTCAGCGAGAGCTTTCCACTCGTTCTTGACTTCAGGCGCCTGATTACGCCACTGCTCGCCGATGATCTTGGAGATCTCCGGATTAGCAAGGCCTGGGTTTTGGGTAACGACCTTGCCTTGATGATGCTGGCGATAAAGAATGAATGCTAACGCACGTAAGTACAGCTCGTCAATCGGATGAGGTCAACCAACGTTTATCAACTCACCGTTGCGAGGCCTGGGGATCTTGGGTTCTGGTTGGCAGATGCAAACGTGAGAAGTTGAATCACCACTGCTTGCTCTAGTGTGAACTGGAGTCACTTCATGGCTATCGATGTCTTTGTCTTCTTCTCCAACAATGCCAGCGTTGCGTTTTCTTGTTGAACGAGAGGGAGGGGACTCTTCCGGCGTCAACGGCGCTTTGGAGCTTCCTGAGGGGCTGGGGTCACTCCTGAGCGAGCGGGTAGACACGTTTGAAGAGCCCCTTCTGCCAACACTGTTTGTATCCGCGTGGTGTACAGATAGTGATCCTTGGGACTGAGACCTGGTTGAAACGCTGTGTTCACTCGGATCCTCTGGCATGGTTCGCTGCCACAACTGTCTGGTGAAGATGATGTGGCCCTGCTCAGGGACAGGCGGCGGAGGAGGATGATGGCCAGGTTGCGGCGGCGGCTGCACTTGTATGGGAGGAATCCAGGTTGGCGGTGGGTGCAACGGAGGCAACAGCGAGGAATTTTGGAAGGCAGACATCAGGAGAAGAGAGTAGGCGACAAGGAGATGGCAGGGTCTTGCAAGCCTCTTGTCCCACTGGCATGCTCTTCAACAATGAAAAATCGGAGTGCCCAATAGATGTGCGTAACGAGTCAGGTATGGCCATTATTCTCGCAGAGAAGGGAACGAGCCACTGTCGGCGTGGCTTTGTCCTTATTATCCAACAAGCACGAACAGCGACGAAAAGGAGCCTACCGTGGTATGCGACACCCATTTCTTTGTCGTCCAATGACGAGCACAGTCAAGCGAAGGATCAAAGAGCGTGCGCTGATTGTTTTGGAGTCGATGGGTGCCCGCTAGTGAAGCAGTGTGCATTGCTTGGGATGACCTTCTTTGTTCTTTGTTCGTGCATTGCGGCACCCGAAAACGGCCAAGCCGAGCAAAGCGTCAGCTGCTTCTGAGACATTCCAGCGGTCAGCAAGCAAGGGAACTCCGTGGCAAATAAATGCAGGTTGCCACAACGCGAGCAAACGGCATACATGAGCCCATGGGGCCGCCGTGTCCGTCTGCACGATCGTAAGATTTCAGGGCCGCAGGGCCGCAGGGCTGGGAGGGCTGCGTGGCTCGTCAAGGCTGCAGTCTCTGTGGAGACACGACCTTCCGGAATGTTGCACCACACCGCTAGTGCAAACGTGCTGTGCAACTCTTGACACTCACTGGATGACTGCACGCTGACCTGATAGAGGGGAAGATTCCCGAAACCGGCTTGTTGGAGATGGTGTCCAGGCGATAGCAACCGGTACCGAGCAAAATATCGCGCTGAGTACGACGGAAGACAATTACCAACACATCCGGTCATTTCGATTGCCCTGCAATATCACTTGCCACCGTACTGGCGGTTCTTACAGTGGAACATCGGTGTTCCCAAAGGCGCCTCTATCCGCACACCGCAACAACGGCAACAACTCTATAAAGAGCAGAACTGATATATGAATGCTCAAAGACACTGTCGGGCAAAAGTGCAGTGTGGGAGCACTACTTGACCTCCGTGCCACTGCGCCGGGCCTAAAGGCTCCGATGTTCGCCGGCGGTTGCAGCGGAGTCGCCGTTGCATTACATCTAGTGACCTTGGACGGAGAGCAATGATCGGATAGCCACGAGTGGTATTGCTCGCTGCACGATGGTTGCACAAGGATCATTGCCAGCAAACGCAAGAGGGTGCGTTGCGTCTCAAACGCCTGGAGCCGCAACCCGACATCGGGATATTGTTGATGTCGCAGGGAAACACCAGGCAACGTCAGCTCATGTCTGCAGTTTCGGGAGAGCTCTGCAACATGAAGGTGGGCATCCGCCAAATTGGCGTGTACGGTAATGGGAACGTGTTTACAAGGGTTTCTCCTCGCACACGCGGATAGCTGCTGCGGGTTTCGTTTCGTGTAGCCATGCTGTCAGAGCGGGTATTGACTGGGTTGGTGCAAGTCATTTCGGTCCAGCTAGGAGTGAGTGTCCGTGTTTCTTTTGGCAGGCGTTCGCATGATCGGAAAGAAGCATGAACGGCGGTTGGGTGCATGCAGGAAATTGCATGCGCATGGTTGGACAGCGCCATTTATTTCAAATCTTGTCGGTGGTTTGATTATGTCGTGCATCAATGAGCGTGTCAAGGCAGTAAACAGCGGATTGGGTGATGATCATGCAGACTCCCATCCATGTTTTGGAGAGGTGCCCGGCGCCAGAGGGAAGGATACGCATGTCTTGAGGCGCAGACTTTGGTGATTCGCCTGCACTGTCCCATGAGTTTCGTCTTGTTGGTGGTGAAGTCTTTGGCATGTCAACGGGTAAGTCGCGTCTCTGACATGCCGTGTTTGCCGGAGACCAGGAATCAAATGGGTATAGCTACACGCGTACACATACTGGAAGTTCCAGAGTTGATAGGAGGTGTGGTGAGGTATGAGTTGAAGGAGGGAAGCTGACTGTCATGTCGGAAGGATCTCGTCTTGCATGCCGCGTTATCGGTATCCATCGCATTGCAGTGTCATGGATGCGAGTGGCTAGATGATGAAGCGCATTTCCACGTAATTGCCTGCCATGTCGACACAGTAAGGTTGATTATTCATTTTGAGTGAATGGCATTCGTTCCATCCTTCAGCCTTCCTCTCTCGCTACCAAATCCCATGTTTCCACGTGCCAGCTGACGCAAGCCAAGCAAGCACCCCGGTTTCTCCCCCAGTCTCCAGTCTCTCTCGCTTCCCTCTGTCTCTCTCTCAGCCGGCAACTCTCCCTCTAGCCTCTTGCCTTAGCTTAACGTTCCTCTTTCACATGTCAAGGTCAGCATCGCCTCGCTTGCCACCACTGGCCGTCGGCTTTTCCTCATCACAGGTCACGATGGTCGAGTCCTGTGCTCGTGTCTTCACAACCCACGCCTACCTCAGTTTGCTATAGTCTTCTCCCTTTGTACCATGTCGCCCACTCTTCCTCTTCTCACTCCTGCTTATTAGACTTCATCCTACAATTCTCCTTGTTCTACCACCGTCAGCCTCATCGTCGAATGCCTCGAGTGACAAACACTGCCTCACCATCCTCGTCACCGTCCTCGTCACCATCAACAAACGCATGCACACATGTACATGTACTTATAGCCCGCCAACACGCCGTAAGCACTCAATAGTATGATAGGTACACTCTCTATCCGTGTCCTTCCTCACTAGCACTCCACCTCTGACTCTCCATCTCATCACAGACCACGCCCTCGGCAAGCCCTCCCATCGCTACCGCAAGTACCAGATCTTCACCGTGGTGCTTTTGTGGTCTCTATATCTCTACAAAGGCAACAGACATGGCCCACCAGTCTTGCGGAAGGTCTCGGCCTTCTTCTCCAAACACCTTACGCCATGGCATACCATGGTCCTCTCCATGTTGTATATGTACCTCATGCGCAACTTCTCCAGACTCGTCGGGCTAGAGCCTAGAGAGCCATTGGCAGGAAAGTACGACCGCAATTACTTCAGAGCCACATGGGTAGCCACGGCTTTGGATGCAGGCTTTTGGAAGGCCATGTGGATACGTCCGCGTTGGCTAAGAGATATCGCAAGCATCGTTGGTACTTTATACTACATGGTTTGCGCAGAGCAAGCGGACGAATATGTTCGCAAGGTCCGCGCTGGCGGTTGCGACATCGACCATATGCGAGTCGCCTGGAATAAAGGCAAGACGCCTTACATCAAAATGGCTTCGTGGCTAGTCCGCCCGAAGTGGTGCATGAAGACGCTGCCCATCCGTTCTCAGATCCAGCGGCCTGAAGGAAGTGCCTATACCGAGCCCATTGACTTCTGGCTTTACTACGACAAGCCTCAAGAGAAGCTCAAGAAGGAGACAAAAATTATTCTCGACATCCCAGGCGGAGGCTTTGTGGCCATGGACCCACGATGCCATGATGATAAATTATTTGCATGGGCAGGAAACAGCAAACTGCCCGTTGTTGCACTCAACTACAAAAAAGCACCCGAGTACCCGTACCCTTTCGCCTTGAATGAGTGCTTTGACGCATATTTCCAGATCATTTCGACGCGCGGGCAATGCATTGGCTTGTCTGGCCACACCATGCCAAAGATCGTCTTGAGTGGCGACAGTGCAGGCGGTAATCTCGCAGCAGGCTTGATCATTCGACTTTTGCAAACGGCGCCATCGAACATCTACGACGATTCCTATCGCCAACAGACACATCATCTCCCCTTACCAGAAGCGTTGATCATGATTTACCCTGCTCTGGAAATGAACATCCACAGCTTCATGCGCCCAGAAGACGTAGAGCTCTTGAACAAGCCCGAACACAGAAAAATGAACAGGAAATTCATCAAGCGAAAGAGCGAAGCTTACCGAAGATTGACACCAAAGACGCCCCACGGCTCCGAAGATGAAGAAGATACACCCCGAGCAGGCACGCCGAGAATCGGGACTCCTCATATAGACAGCCCTACAAGGCCAAGTAAGACCAAGGTCCTCGAGGACAAAGCCATCACCGAATCACCCACAACAGTATCCCGTTCAGGCCTGCACGCACTGAACGGCAAACCAACAAATATGCTCCTTGCCCAACCACGCCAACTACGCACCAACGTCAAAATGTCCAGCATGATCTCTCAACTCCACGACCGCGTTCTTCCACCCGAACTGCTCCGCGCCATGATCCTCCTTTACATCGGCGAACAGCACAAACCAGACTTCACCGCCGACTACCTCCTCTCACCCCTCCTGGCACCAGAAAGCATCCTCCAACGCTTCCCCAAAGTCTACATGCTCTGCGGCGAGCAAGACCCCTTAGCAGACGACACTTTCCTCTTCGCCGGCCGCCTCCGCCAAGCGCACGCGCACCGCTTCCGTGAACGCCAGGAACTCGGGCTGGAAAGCTACAAAGCCGTGTTCAACGACAAGCAACATGTAGAAACCATGATCATCCACGGCGTCAGCCACGGCTTCCTCCAATTCGTCACCGTCTACCACCCAGGCTGGGCCTACATCGACCAATGCCGCCGCTGGATGATGGACGCCTTCTTCGACTCCGACCAACGCGACGCCGCAGCCGCCACAGCCATCCAAAGCGAAGCCCCGACACCCACAACCACCGAACCAACCAACCCCGCCATAGGCGAAGACTACTTCTCCCACCTCAAAAACGACCAACACCGCCTCCAAAGAATCGACGCAGCCCGCCACCACCGGCGCAAAGAAAGCAGCAGCGATGCCGAAGACCGCCCGCTCGAAATGACTCCCCTGCGCCAGCGCGCCGACAGCTCCCTCGCCGAGCGCAGACGCCGAAGGAGTTCGAGCGGGAGGGGCTCCATCAAGAGGCTGGATCCCAGCGGGCGCAGGAGTCCCGTCGCCACGCGTAGGAGCGAGGCGGTTTTGATTCGTCTGCCGAGCGATACGGATTTGTTGGAGAGAAGGATGGGCAGTTTGGCGGGGCCGTTGTTGGGGAAGAATGGGGGGTTGGATACGCCGTAGATAGAGAGAGGGATGCAATGCGTATTTACGCGGGTGTCCCGTGGTACGTTGTGTTGTTAGGTTAGGGTAGACGTAGGCGAGCTTGATGCCCCTTTTTGATATACAAAACTCGGTTTGGTGAGCCAGTCTAAGGAGATCCTACTACCTTTCCTTGCATTTTTCCAACCCTGCAAGTCGGCGCGACAGAGACATTTCAACCACAGTGCCATTCCATTCATTCGTCCGTGTCCAGCACCGTTTCCTGACATGATACCATGCCTCATCCACGACCGAACGAATCCGCGCTACCTTCTCGTAGAACAGTCGCAAACCCACCGACAGACACATAGAGAAGATCATACAAATCAACACTTCAACACAACCATAAACTCAAAAAGAAAAAAGAAAAGAAAAGAAAAGAAGAACAATAGAAAATCTCGCGCAAACTGACGAAAAAAAACACCTTCATGGTCAATGATCTATGTAGTTACGGGACTGTGTCTTTCCTTTCTAAAGCCATACCTACCTAAAAAGGCCATTCACTCGACTTTCCAACACCACCAACCCGCCCGACTGGGGAAGAAGAAGAAGAAGGAAAAGAAGAGACCAAGAGAGTCAATCAGAAAATGAAAAAAAGTTGTCGAATTCGTTCAAAGCGTGAAAAGAAAAGAGAAAGAGAAAAACGAACGCTTAATCGCGTACAACCCCTCCCCGACTCGAAGTTGTGGGAAGGGGGGAGATAAGAAAAACCGACGACGCCCTTTCCTGTATGTTGACGGTTGGTCGTGTGCGTGTTGGCGTCCATGTACTGACGTCCAAAGATCGTGCAACAGGCAAACGAGGAAACAAAAACCCAAAACACCCCACCTCAACCCTTCTGGTTGCAGAAAGCGCTGACCAGCAGCTCCGCAGCAGTAGGACGCTTCTCGTGCTCGATCTCAAAAGTGCGCTCCAAAAACTCCGTGGCCTCCGGGCTGCAACCCTCGGGCAAATCGGGTCGGGCGTTAGTGGTGCTTCCGGCGCCGCTGCCACCGATTTTGAAAATCGCCTGCAACTGCGTGCAGTTCGGGTGCGGGTGGCTGCCCGTCATCATCTCGACGATGAGGCAGCCGAGGGACCAGATGTCTGCTTTCTTGGTGTAGGCGGTCTGGCGGACGACTTCCGGGGCCATCCAGAAGACGGAGCCTTGCAGGGAGACGCGGGGGCCGCCGCGCTTGAGGTGCGGTGTTGAGGAGTCTTTGAGGAGGGTGCTCGCTTCGACGCGCTTGGAGATGCCGAAGTCGGAGATTTTCACCGTGCCTTTGTTGTCTACCAGGATGTTGGCGCCTTTGATGTCGCGGTGGATGATGTCTTTGGAGTGCAGGTAGTTGAGGCCTTGCAGGATTTGGCGGACGAAGTTTGCGCATAGGGGCTCGGGTAGAGAGCCGTAGTTGACGAGCATGGTAGCGACGGAACCACCGGCGACGTACTCGAGGAAAATGTTGAGGTGCTCTTCGTCGCTGTTTGATCCAAGGTATTGCACGATGTTCGGGTGACGTAGTTCGCGCAGCAGAGAGATCTCGTGCTTCAGGGCTTCGATCATGTTGTTCTTCTTGGCCGAAAGGGCTGTGCCGGCGTCGGAAGGCATCTCAACCTGCTTGACGGCCATGAGCTCGGCGGTGACGGCGTGCAGAGCAAGGAATACTGTGCCGAAGGAGCCTTGTCCAATCATGGCACCCTTCATGTACTTGAGGTCGTCCCAGCTGTCTTTTTCCAGATGCTGCATGAGCTCTTCATCTTCCTCCTCGCCATCTTCCGCAATGTATTGGGATAGTCGTGAGTTGAGGCTACCGCTTCCTGCTTCTGTGACAGCGGGAGAGCTGGCCGTATCGTCAAAGTATGATTGCATGGTCGTCTGACCCTCGGGGTCAGTAATGGACAAGTTGTTCGTTCTTGTGCCATCCGAGCTGCTATCTTCACCAAAAGAAACGTAGCTCCTCCTGTTGGGTTCCAGCGGTGACTCTTCGTCCAGAGGCTCAAGCATGCTGCTGGCAACTGAATCTCGGAAGGTAGTGCTCGGGAGTCCTAATCTCACAACGCTGAGAGGGCGTGGGCCGGGCCTGGCTTTCTCTCCTCCACCGCTGACATTACCCTGTGTGAGCCATTGATCGGCGATAGAAGGGAGAGGCGGTGCGTCCTTAGCAACACTGGCAACGCTGAAGCTGCTGGCCATGCTGAGCCTGCTCATTGCCTTGGACATACGGTTCGAGCGGCGGATTGACATTCGGACAGTGCGGTCCATCTCTTCCTTCTTTACTTCTGGGAAGTAAGATTGGAGGTCTTGCGTGATCAACTCGGTGGGAGGGCGAGCGCCGTAGAAGTCTTTGAGCTTCCGCGCGCGTATGGAAGCAGTGGTGCTTGTGCTGACATTGCGTGACAAAGTGCTGTCTCCTTGTTGGGAGTCAAAGTAGCTGTTTCTTTCTGCCTGGCTGGCAGGTGACATAGGATAGCTTACGGCTGCCAAAGGCTCACCAGTAAGCTTTTCAATCTTGAGTTGGCTTCTTGATTTCTGCGGTTGCTGGATCTCGATAGCGGGAGGTGAAGGCAATTGCTGTTCTGCTATCCTAGCAGCAGCCCGCAATTGCTCGCCTTCTGGTTCACCAGCATGGATCTTTCGAAGAATAAGTCGTCCCCTCTCGCTCCTGACGCGGTCGTTGCATAGCTTGACCAGCTCTGTTTCACCAATTTTCCGGCAAAATGTGGGGTTTGGATCGGTGCCGTCAAGGACATAGAAGCAGTACGATCTGCAGTGGTTCTCGTTCAGCGCGCCCTTCTTCAAAGTAATTCTGATTATGTCCTCAGCAGAACGAAAGCCTTCGATGTTGACGACAGAAGATCTGCCAGTCTCGTATATCACCCTGATCAGCGGCTTGTGGGAGGGCAAGGAACCAGCGACCAAGGCCGTGGCTGTTGTTGTGTCGACAGAAGGTGCTTGCTGCGTATGACCGGCAAATCTTGCAGTCTGTGGCGTCTCCAGTGGAGTGCTTCGACTGCTGCCATATCTGCTCCCACTGGTAGGCGGCTGTGTGAAGTAGCCGTTTTGATCCTTCCGCGCAGTCTCCATGGGAGCAGGAACATGGGCTCTCTGCATTCTAGGCCGAGAGTTGTCTTGATCTATGTGTGGGGATGTAGGCCGTGACATTGCCTTGGGAGCAAGCAGAGGCCCATAGTTTGACGGATCCTGTGTTGTGATTTGGCGGGACATGCGCTTCTCTGCGAGCGTCATCGCAGGTTGGCGGGAGGGGTGGGCGGGGCGGGGTGAGGCGGAGGACGGAGGGGTAAGCTGGGTATTACCATCCAAGGTTGCCAAAGAATGCTGAATATCGTCAGTATGATATGTTACTCACATATCCGCATTGCAGACTTACCCTGTTGATGCTCTTCATGCTCGCCTTCTTATAAACATTATTTCTAAAGACCTTTGCTTGAGAGCCAATCCGTACACGATCTCCAATCTTCTTGATGCCCATCTCTTTAAGCACTTGTTGATCCATATCCATCAAATTCTCGCCATTGATGTTGTTTCTCCTGAAGATTTCCACATATTGTCCGCAGTTGATACTCCTCAGCCAATCGCCCACCCGAGACTCGTCCCAATCTTGCACCGATTCGGCAGCGTTATCTCGGTATGATTCCGAGAACTCGGATTCTGTGGGTGAGGTGAAGAGATTGTGGGTAGTGTTGCTGACAGCAGCGGATGCCGAAGGCGACACGCGGTAGTGTGCAGCTGAGGGCGCCATCGCTGCGGAGCCCAGCGGTGCAGGATGTGGCTGTCGTGAAGCAATCGAAGTCATTGTGGATGTCGTGGAGGGTCGTGAGAGGGACAGCTGGTGTGGCGCTTCCCGAGAAGGGAGTGTTGATGTTTCTTTCTTTTCCGTCGAGCCAGCCGAGCAATAGGAAGTTGATGGGGTCTAGACAAAGAATGTCGGCGCTTGTGTCAGACAAGGTCGGGTCAAGGTTCCATAGCCTCGTTGGAGAGTGCTTCGTGTCTCTGGTATTTGGGCGGGTGCGTCTCGGAACCAGTCCACGTGGTGTAGGGTGTGTGTATTTGAAGGCGTTGTCAGAGGGCGGAAGGTCGACAAGACATCAACAGCAACGACAACAACAGCACCGGGCACACGGTGCAGCGGCGAAGAATGCCACGCTGGGTTGATGCAAGCAAGAAGAACGGGGGATCTGGTGGGCGGCGAAGTCACGGCGGAGGATGCTGGCGCGACGGCCGCTGGAGCGTTGACACAGACGGTGTTGGAGGAGGTCTGACGGCGAACACAGACGGGGTTTAGTGGTCAAGTTGAAACGCTGGCAAAGGGGACGTGCCACAACGCTAGGAGGAGGAGCCCTGGGCAGTGGACGATGCGGCGGCGGTGATGATGGGAGGTGGCGGTGTGCTACTGTTGTTTCTTCATTCAGGCAGGCAAGACAATACGAAACGTGTAAGTGAAGTGTATTGGTTGAGGCAGGAGTATTGTTTAGCGAGCAGATAACAGCACCTACAACAACTCCTCCTCCTTCTCTCATGATCTGCTCTGCTTCTTCGCCAGTTGAAACGGCTGGCAGACGGCACACGCTTGATCTGCGCCGGGAGCTTCAGCACAAGCAGCCCTGAGTCGCTAGGCATGTCTAGCGTGAAACACTTCCTCGCCCACTATCCCACTATCGTCTTTTTGCCTTTCCGCCCTGAACACATACCCATGACATTTTGCCGTCTTCACCAGGCTCGCCTGCCAATCGCAACAATCACAGTCTCGCTTTTCGCCATCTGTTGGCATATCAATGCCGAACAAGGAATGACGGCAAAACAGAATCAGGGTCGTGCTCATCCTGTCTTGAATCATTCTTCTCCAAAGAAGCACTTGACGCGGATTTGACCTCCGTTCTATTCCTTAGCAGCATCCTTATTGGCGGAGTCGGACACGATATGAGAACCCTACACATGTCTCAGGCTGACGACGAAAATATTGCAAGGTAAACAACATCTCGCAACGCGAGACAAGGGATCGCATATGGTGCAAACAAAACTTCGCCAGCTTATGATTAATGAAACTCGTCCTACAAATAGCAACAAGGCCTCCCAAGATGCGAGCTTGGGGTACCGGGGTAATGTTTGGAATGAATTGATTCGCAATACTCTGCACGCACTGACCGGCGGATGACGCCTCTTGGAAGGCTATTCATGTGGGTGATTTGATTAAGATACTACAGCTTGCGACGAACAATTATGGAGTTACTACACCGTATTACGACTTGAACGCCTGATTTGGTCGAGTCCGATATCCAAGACCTCCCAGCCTGATGGATGTAATCAACTAGCCACAATTCTACGCAAACGAACTCCGGAGACTACAGCGGTGTGTTTGTGTGGGAATCCAGCATAGAGCAGATTAATAAGGCTGCCTGAATCACCCAAACCTCAAAGATACATCCATGACCGGTGACTGCTCGCTTTCAGTTCGCTATCCTTGTCGCTGAGGTGTACACCTTGCAGCTCCAAACCGAAGTCGGTGCTACCGCGCATGAAAGAGTCAAATATGGTAATCAAATGTACCGCGTTGCCTGGTCGTGCCATAGTCGATGTAAGCTTTCGAAACTCCATGCTCGGAATTTCAGTATCCATTACGCTTTCATGGAGCCTGTGCACAACATGCCCCGGGATGAAGCCAGCTCGAGCACAAGCACGTGTGTCGACCAGGTCATCGTCGGTCAACGAAGAATAGGCGTGGAATGCTGTTCACGATATGCGCACGGTGATGTTGCGTGATGGATGACTCGATGTTGGAGTTGCATGTAGGTGTGTATGATTAAGGCTGTAAGGTAGTTAGTTATGCATGCTATAGATGTCGATGTTGGGCAGCTAGCTTGTCTGGTACTACCGTGCTGTGGCTCCTTGGCCTCGTGGAAGTCTGCAGATTGCGCTACCTCATACTAGGTACAGGTAGGCAGCATATCGAAGAGCTATATGCACACAGCCTTGACGGGGATCTTGTGCTGGCAACTTGCTCTTGTGGTGGTTATCCATTCATATGATAAGAAGATAATACAGACTTGTAGAATAATTAGCGAGAATATTGACGATCGATCGGGAATCGAACAGACTCCCTCCCAAATAATGTGGCAGGGCTCGGGATATTTCCAGAGAAGCCCTGATCCTGGTCGCAAATGACGTCGACGCAGTTGGACGCCAGGCTGAGCTGAGCGGATGCGTGAAGATGGGCACACACACAAACCTTGCAAGCAACTCCTCCAACCAATACTCGACCGTCTGCCTTTCCTCGTGCATTATTCTCACCGGTACTACTACATCCAGGTGCCGTGAAAGTCTGCACTTACGCCCCGTCATACCACATCCAACATTCGAGAGTGAGAGCCTTGAGACGCACTGAGGCATCCCTCACCACTACCATCATAAAACCGGCCTCCTCCACTCCATCCTGGCCATCACCTGCCGCCCGCTGATCGCACTACTGCTTGCTGCTGCCACCTCACTTCATCTCTGCATTAGCACTGACGCGACACTGAGACATCGAATCATCCACCGCTAGAGATTGACACAGACCATATCCCCGACCTGACTCGTCGCCATTCGCCTCTCCAGCGCACAATACCAAGGAATACCATTTCATTCCTCTTGACCATCCTCACTTGGCCTGAACTACGCGCCCGTGCCTTTGTTTGCTTCTAGAAGCAGCACAGATGCGCAATGGAAGACGCGACTTCAAACTCGCCACCGCTCGCGCCTGATCCGGCGCCGGCGACACAGCAGCAACCCATGGTACAGCCTTTCCAGGAACCATTTGTCACACCATCGTCCCAGTCGCAATCACTGCCGCAGGCCGAGCAGAAGCGTGCAACTCCATCACGATCACGCGCGTCATCCATCACCGAGCCTGTCGTTCATCAACCTCAGCCTATTCGCGATGCTGTCGATCGAGCATTTGGCCAATCGCAACCGCCAAACACCTTGGACCCGGCATTCATTGCGCAAGTCACTGAGGCTGTTGTGAAGAACCTTCAAAATGCGACCTTGAATTCTTTGCCACCGCCAGCGGCGCAAGCTGCGCAGTATCCGCCGCCGCCATCTGTCCATTCTGTACCACAATCTCCTATGCAGTCGAGTGTGACCTCGCTACCATCTCGATATACGCCACCTTCTCCAGAGAGAGGAAGAGATCGCCCCGAGACGTCCAGCCGCGCAAATATCTCACCTGGTCCAATACTGTCTGATAATGACAACGTTCGTCGCAAAAGTGGCGACAAATACGACGCAAGCAGGTCGGTCGACCGAGACGACGACACTCCGAAGCCTTCTTTCGGGGAAACCGGGGTTGGAGCTCGATTGAATGAAAGTATTCGCGAGGAACAGGAAGCTGAAGATCTCTCGCGAGTCGAAGAAGGCCGGGCTTCGACTACGAACCCTCCTAGACGCGAGAGTCGTGACTCTGTTGCCTCCCTGGATGGCTCAGAGACCCGCATTCCGCCTCCCAAAGTTGCAACCGCCCTTACTGAGGCTACGACACTGGAAAAGATCTGGCAACCTCTCTTTGATAATGGCATTCCCACACTCCGGCTAAGCCAGTTCTTGAGAGGCATTGCTCTCCAGCTCATTGAGGAGTATGAGCCAAAGGGCAGCCTAGTCATCACTCCTCCCAAGATGCTTCTTTTCTTCGAGCAAACGAAGATCGAGGATGAACTTTACCCATGGCATCTCATCTTTGGTGGCGGCATGGTCAGCGCCTCTATCAGTGTCATGTTTCGGAGGCTGAAATGCGAACATCACCTTGTTCAGACCCACAACCAAGAGGCCCCCAACGTACCAGCATTGACGCCGCTTGGGTTCGAGACATTTCTTACTTGCCTTATACAAGCACATCCTGACTTGGAATTCGAACGTCTTTCTAAAGCCGTCATGAACATGCCGATATCGAATGCGGACTATAGAACCGAACGATTTCCTAAAGAGCTTTCAAGACGCTTACTGCCCGCTCTGCCCAGTTCCATCGCCGAGCAGTGCATTATTGCCAGCATGGCACACGAAGCCAATCTTCTACATCTAAGGAACAGCAATGCGATGCCGCCGCCACCCACATCTGCTCCGCCGCAACACTCGAGCTTCCCAGAGCGCGAGAGAAAGCCTTATTCTCAAGCGACCTTCTCGAACGAGGTGAACGATGACGATCTGGAAGATTTCGTCCCTTCTGTGCCTATCGAACGTGAACGTAAACCTTACTATTCGAAAGAAGGCACCGGCAAGATGTTCTCAGACAGTTCGCGCGAAGAACCTGTCGGCGTGAACCAGGCTAGACCGCACGACCCTGCTCATATGCCTCCACACAGAGCTCCTCAATACGACCATGGCAGCACCGCGCAAACTGGTGGCACTGCTTCCTCTGACCCTCGAGCTATCCCACACACAAAAAGACACCGGAGCTCTGTAGGCCCGGGAATGCCACCAACCGGCCAGGCTCCTGGTGGTAGCTACCCAAAGGGTCGAAGGTCTCCACCTCCGGCAGCTGCCTACGTCAGAAGCGATCCTGTCAATCTTGGCGATATACCAGCTTCGCAATACACCTCCAATTTGCACAATCCTAGACCTCAAACTCATTTTGAGCGTGATCAGCTTGACGACAGTCAATACAATTATCCTAGTCGTCGCGCCACTGCCTCTGCCGGTGTTGGAAACTCGTTCGAAGACGAGCCTTTGCGAGGCAAACCTATCCCTCGATCCAGCCAACCGCCACCTCCAACAGGCCTCAACGGCTACGACTCTGCATACGGTTCTGCCGCATCGGGCTCATACCCAGGCCCTCGTGCTCGCAACCCTGACGATCGTCGACGCAGCATGTATGGCGGGCCACCGTCTCTAAACCCAGGTGGTTCAGACGGATGGGGCTCTTTTGCGAACGGCAACGGCGCGCCGGGCATGTATCCGCCTCAGCAAGGGTATGGGAACGCGGGCACGCAACACTAGGAGCGTCGCGGCAGTAGCGATTTCCACACCAATGATACGCGCTCTGAAATAACCACGCGAAGCACAACGCCGATCGAAAGGCTCCGCCGGCCTTATTTCGAACGACTCGGAAGAAGCTCCACGCCTCCTCCACCTTCGCCTGCCTCTTCGCCTGCTACGACTACTACGGGATGCCAGCAGCAGAAGAAGCCTGTAGAGCGCTCAAAGTCACAGAAGAGATGATCCGATGTTCAAAGTCGATGTTCACGACCGAACGAAAATACCTCCACACACCACAAAACAAGGCGTCAGGGCCATTATCCCGCCAGTCGATATCTCCGTCTCTTCTTGCTTATTTTCTTTTCCATGGACTGTCCCCTACTGTTGAAAGTACACACTATACCCCTTCTTGCTGTCTTTTCCTACCTTTCCTTCTCAAAGCAAAGCAAAGCATAGCGTATAAGCGTTGACGGAACACTGTCGTTAGCGATACCCAGATACCCCCTCTATTTTCTTTCTTTCTTGTGGCTTCTTGTTGGTAGCTCTAATTACTGCTTTACCTTGCTGTATACTATCTTTCGTTTGGTTGTGTTCCTGTCATTTCGGGTGATGGCTTCGGGCGAGTTTGTGGATGTACGTTGTACGTAGCGAGTGGTTGATGGCGTCGACTCTGGTAGTCGAGCTGGAATTGAATGAATTAATATGTCTCTTATCATACTTGATGATTGAGGATATCCATATCAGAGAAAGCGATGTTGTTTCACATTTGATTGGTTCAGTCACATCTATTGATGTGTTTACGTTACGTGTTATATGATATTCAATATTTTTATCATCAAGAAGCAAGACCTTGAAATCGTCATCAAGCTCAAATTGCTTGCCCTCCAATTTAGCGCTCGGTCGCGCTTTCGCTTTCCGTCGCGTCTTCCCGGCCGACACGCGCGCTGAGCCAGACCTCCAAAAGTACATCACCACTTTAGCCGGTGCAACACCAAAACACCTCCACCAACACCACCACAACCACCTGCACAATCCCTTAATCCGAAATCACCACCATGGCCCTCTTAGTCGACAAACACCGTCCTCGCTCCCTCGACGCCCTATCCTACCACCCAAGCCTTTCCGATCGGCTGAAGGCCTTGGTGAGTCGGCGCAAACACTCTTGAACATGCGCAGAATGGGAGCTGATTCGGTTTACAGGCTGCTAGTGGAGATTTCCCCCATCTGCTCATCTATGGACCTTCCGGCGCGGGCAAGAAGACGAGGATTACGGCGACATTGAAGGCGCTTTTTGGTCCCGGTGTGGAGAAGATTAAGATTGATTCGAGGGTTTTCCAGACGACTAGGTGAGTTTCTTGGGAAGGTGTGTGGATTGGATCTCAAGATGGGGAAAGGCAGTGCCATTGAGCAATTGGGAACAGAGACAGGATACTTGCGAGACAACAACCAGCTAACAAGACCACAACACAGCAACCGCAAGCTCGAATTCACCCTCGTATCCTCCAACTACCACCTCGAAATCACGCCCTCAGACGTCGGCAGCTACGACCGCGTAGTCATCCAAGACCTGCTAAAAGAAGTCGCCCAGACCCAACAAGTCGACCTGTCCGCCAAACAGCGCTTCAAAGTCGTGGTCATCAATGAAGCCGACCACCTGACGCGCGATGCGCAAGCGGCGCTGCGCAGGACCATGGAAAAATACTCGCCCAACTTGCGCCTCATTCTCCTCGCCAACAGTACCAGCAATATCATCGCGCCCATTAGGAGTCGATGCTTGCTTGTGAGAGTTGCGGCGCCGACGGTGGAAGAGATCGAAGGCGTGTTGAAGGGCGTGGGTGAAAAAGAAGGGTTGAAGAGTGGTGCCGGTCTTGAAGCGAGAGTTGCGAAAGAGTGCGGAAGGAATTTGAGAAGAGCCCTGTTGATGTATGAGGCGGTGCATGCTCAGAAGTAAGGAAGAAACGCCCCGGTACACGTTTCTTGGGAATGGTTTTGCTAATCCGTCCACAACAGCGACCAAATCTCAGAGAAGACACCCATTCCCCCACCCGACTGGGAGGCTTTGATCGAAGTCGTCGCCAAAGAAATGATCGAAGAGCGTTCGCCTGCGAGGATTCTGCAGGTGCGCGCGAAACTGTACGATTTGCTCACGCATTGCATTCCTGCCACAACGATTTTGAAGGTACGCTCATCGAAAACCTGTGCGACAAAGCCATTTGAACCCCAATACTGACCGCAGTACACCAGACTCTCACATTCAAACTCATGCCCAAAATCGACGACAGCCTCAAAGCAGACGTCGTCAAATGGAGTGCTTTCTACGAGCACAGGATCAGGAATGGAAGTGTACGTTTTTGCCTGCCTGCCTGCATACCTGCTTTGAATTCCAATGCTGGGTTTCTACCTCAGGGATTAGACCGCTAACTGTTTGAGCAGAAAGTCATTTTCCATCTCGAGGCTTTTGTGGCGAAGTTCATGCGCTTGTATGAAGGGCATTTGATGGGTATGGATTTGGATTTTGACGAGTGAGAAGGTGATAAGGAAGCAAGCTGCGAATGACGGACAGACTTGCAAGGTTGTTAAGTATGGATACCTTATTAGCGCGGCGTTTTTGGGCAGGCAAGTGTATTACAAGGAACTCGAAATTTTCCAGTTTTGGTTATTGTCGACACGATCGATCCAATCTTTTACCAACAACCCAGTCTGATAAAAGTCTCATTGTGGGGGCGACTTGAACTTTTGGGATAACTTTGGAGAATGATATTAAACCATAAAGCTACCAGGGTATATCACAATATCATGTTCCCACCAAAGATCAAATCATTATCACCCCTGCAATATCTCCGGACTAATGCCCAGAGCTGACTCGTCTTTCCTGCTCCTGCTCACCTCCCACGAGCACTTCCGCCACCGGACGTACCAAAGCTACCTGATCTCGCAGTCGTGGTTGGGTCGAGTAAGCCGAGTTGTTGAGTCTGCGGCATTGCAGAGCGACTAGTCGAAAAGCGAGAGTCATACATGTAGCCATTGCTGGGTTCGCGAGGCTGAGTGTTGCTTGAGATCGTGCCATTTGTTGAATGAAGGGACCCCAATGCCAATTGGCGAGAGGTCTGCTCGTTGCCCTGCGCTTGTGCGAGAGCACTGGAGGGCAAACGAGCGTCACGACCAAGTCGGGTCTCAACGGGGCCGTGAGGACGGTGTGGATCGCTGCTTTGGGTTTGTTGGCTACGGTGTAATATCGTATTGCTTGGTGTGGATGGATACTTACTTGTGGGACATGGTTGTGTTGTCGTTTGTTCGCTACTAAGTACTCGATAGGGGTGTTGTTGAAACTCACTTCATCCAGGCAAGCGAACGCAGCAAGAGCGTCTTATTATACCCTCCCCGTTACACAAGCTTACGCGGTTTGGTCTGTATATCACACCACGTCAAGTCAAAAACGCGCGAAAAAAGCACTGCAGCCATTCGCGCAATGGTGCCCAACGAGGCGTTGCAAACGCTGCGCTGCGCCACGACAAGGCTGGCTTGGTCGTGACTTGGAACAAACGCATATGAAAGGCAGCGATGGCAGATGAGAATGCATTCAAGGCCCACGACAACAATACAATGGACCCCATTGGGGCCACGGCTAGTCTGATTACTCTCGTTCATACAGCGGCGTTGCTTTTGAAGAAGACACAGAACGTCTACGGCAGGTGGCGTAACACGCCCGGGGATGTGCAGGCTTTGAGCGATCTCCTGTCGTCTATTGAGATCAGGCTGGACAGCATCCACTGCGCGGCAATAACGGGTCATCCACTGGTTGTCGATGCTGAAAGCCGAAAGATTTTGGTGAAGCTGGTAGAAGAAGCTAGAGATATTGTCGAACAGCTAAAGGATTGTCTCGCACGCGTACGACGACATGGCAACCTTGGCCAGCGGGCTCTATGGGCCATGAGGGAGAGCCAGAGCATGGATAAGATGATGGCAAGGCTGCGGGTTGTGGAGGGTAGCATGTCCCAATGGCTTCAAGCCCTGTTGCTGTATTTTCAAGCCTGGTATATGCAGTCCTTGCACATGGTCAATGGCTGATTCGATTTTAGAAAGGGACAATGCTCGACACTGGCCGGCATCGACGAATTAAAACAAATGATGGCAAATTTGCTCATGACACTCAACGCGCAGAACGCGATTGTTCTCCCGGGGCCTACACACCCATCTATGTCAACACCAGGCAGGCAAAAACGGATCCTTCGATACCACCCACTCACACTAAGCATCGGTTGGCCTTCCTTGGGCATACGTGGCAGTGTCATATCAACATCGCAAGGCCCACACTGGGACTACTGTTTCGCAGTCCAGGTGTCAATACTCGGGTACTACGTACTCATTGTTGAGGCGTGCGTGCGGACTTTGCCACTCTACCGAACGACGTTTACTTTGCGAGATCCGAGCGCTTTCGCTCTAGCAAGATTTGTCGGCGACGACGATGATTTCATGGTAGCCTGCGATCGTGGTGATCTACTGGCTGTGAGAAGCATGCTGGCAGATGGCCGGGGGAGACTTACAGATGTTGCAGCGAGGAACTGGACACCGCTAACGGTGAGTAATAACACCGGTGAGACACGGAGGCCTTTCTCATTACCGACTGACGGTACAAGTTCGCCATTCGCAGTGGCAGTGTTGAAGTCGTGGCGGAGCTGCTAGACCACGGTGCAAACGAGACTGCAACATTCGGTCTTTTGCAGACAACGCCCTTGCAGTGGTCGATCTGGCAAAAGCAGCTCGATATTACACGACTTTTGCTGCGCCGTGGAGCCTCGCAAGACCACATCAACAGTATTGGCTGGAACGCGATGTTCTGCTGTTGGCCATATCCAGAGCATGCCCAACCAAGCATGATTGATTTCCTGAACGTACTCGCCGACGATTCAATCCAGGATCTAGACATCGCAGATACGAACGGGTGGACTGTTCTGCACCGCGTGGCAGCGTACGGAACAGCCGCAGAAGTTCTGGCCTTGGTCAATCAAGGCGCACACATACAGCAGGTGGCCCTACCTTTGCGTTGGAATGCACTTCACCACGCCGTCTTTTACTGCAATGTGGCCACTTTCAGAGCTTTGTTGCCTTTGTACGGAAACGATGCGAGGTCGATGGTGGATGAGCGTGGTTGGACTCTGCTTCACATCGCCGCATCCGCCGGTCATGATGCTATCGTCAGGGAGCTTTTGGAGCAGGGTTTGGACATAAACACATTGAGCAAGCCATTCATGTCACACATGCCAGAGTCGCTCTTCAAGCGAGCATGCACTCCGAGGGGAGTCGCTGCGGCCGAAAGTCAGGAGCGGGAAACGCAATTTCTGAAGGCTTGTTGGGATTGCGGTGTTGGTGGACTTGGAATTGACATCCGTGTTGACGATGATGGGGATATTTTTTGGGAAGCTGTCGAGGCGCTTTAGTCCTTGGATAACGATTTGACGAACTACATATAGTTAACTGGGAATCATCGTAGTGCGGTGCAGAATGTATGGTGGCCAGTGAAGGCGCAGCAGTCAACCATGACACTTGATAAGCCTCATATCCCCTCTGAATACTTGGATCGCATGCACATGCAAGTACAAGCTGCGGTTGAGATGTGTATAGAAGACAGGGGAGGTTCAAGGTGTCGAAAGCGTTGAAGTCTGACGTCGCCATGGAGAGTCTCGTTCCCCGCTTGCATCATCGTTTCAAGATCGGATGGGAGATATCAATGCGATCTTGAAGACTTCAAAATCGTAGTCTTTTGTTTCAACTAGTCTTCTACTAAACCTTTTGTATCCTCATCAAACCATACAGTATCACTCCGGCACTTGAGCTTAGCAGTTTTCAAACGGCCCTACAACCACCTACCTCACATACAACAACACCAAACTTACAATGACTTCCAACCTCATGTCAACCGAGAAGGGCGGCGAGCAGACCCAGTAAGCATTCTGAAACCAACACAGCCTCATGCTTCCCACCTCCTAACAACCCAACTCCCACAGGTACGAGAGCCAATACACCGAAACCATTCCTCATAAGAAGTCCGGCGGCCAGATGGGCCAAGCCGAGACAGCAGTCGACATCCAGCCCGAAGCCGCAGCAAAAGAGAAGGCTGAGAGGGGCGAGAAGACGGCGGAGAACATCAGGTATGGCCAGGCAATCTCTGAGACCGGTGCTGGTGGCTTCACCTCGACGGTCTCGGGCAAGGCCGACCAGGTGGGCGACACAGCCGATGCGACGCAGAGCAGGAGGGCTGAGGGCTATGGAGGCGAGAAGGACATGAACAGAGAGATTGGTGCTTAGATGCTGTAATGTGTATAATGGATATGATATGACGATTTCTGCAGTACACACATGGTGATGCTGGAGGATGGCTGGGGCTTTCAAGAGACCGAGCCTAGGTTGAGGCCGGTGATACCCAATCACTGCAATCAGTGTTGTCGGTCGGCTCCATCAACAACACGTGAGTTATGCGCTCGTCATTGTGTCACGATCAGCCTCGATCATGTACTATACTGCATGAGCTGACGGGCTGCCTCTAAGCGCCGAAGGCACAGCCACAGCACGGTGGCGCCTAGCTATATCGCTGATTGGGTTTTGTCGACCTGCAAGATGCCTTTTCATGCAATACAACAGGTCACATGGCAGTATAGCCACCACTCTGGCGCCTCGGTGAAGGTGTCTGCGGCGTTTCGCCCTGCCGCAGCAGATTGATGTGGCTTGCCTCGCTTGCCCAGCTTCGCCTCACCGAAGCACTTGGTGACAGCACTCGAAGCAGGCGGAGTCCTCCACCGTGCATAATATTCGCCACACAATGCAGTATTTCATGCCTCAGCTCCCCCTTCGAGCCGTATTGTGGTTGCTAGCGCCATCTTGCCAGGCAGAAGGATGCTTCGCCCGCTATCTTCACCGGTGCGGAAGCACCTGAGGTTTTCACACCGGACCTTCAGGCATTGTGGGAGGCATGTGTGCCAATGCTCAGCCTCGACATCTCCCATATTCAGGCGTTGGTGGTTGTTAGTGATAACCGTCACTGCGGCTTTGCTCTCTGCTCTACATGTAAGAGCACTGCCCAGCCAAGTAGGCTTTTTGTCAAAAGCATAGCAGCAGCATAGCATTATCTTTAGATCATTGTACTCCACCAACCCCCAATGTCGTCTTGCGATCTTTCCTTTTCGTTTAGGCCGTCGGAACTCAAACCATCCGGCCTCAGACCTTCTGCCAAATCTTTGTCGTCGTCGTCGTCGTCATCAACACGATCGTCGTCAGTGTCGCTGCTCACTCCCTCGCCAAAATCATCACTCTACCTGGCCGTTAAGGTTCGAACGTTGATCAACGCCTTCCGAAAGCGAGCAAAGCCGCGTTCGCATACCGCACGAAAGAAGATCAGGAGCAGTGTCTTTTGCCAAGATATCGAACGACAGGCTTACCGTGAGATTGATCAGTATCTTGGTCGGAAGCCTAGAGAGCGCAGGAAAGCAGTGAAGCAGGGTGTAAAAGGGCCTAGCAACGTCTTGAGGTGTGACGCCATCGGCGCATGTGAAAGGGTGAATACCAAAGAGTAAGTCAATGGTAAACAACGACAACATCAACAATGGCAATTGTTGACGCGGGACAATAGGTCACTGAATACCATCAACAACACGATTAGCGACGACAGTCTTTCACTCGCGACACTTGCCAGCGACCACCGCTCCTTCCTCTCGCGCAACACGGAGATTCACATCAAGCGTTTGAGCTTCAAAGCACTCCAGCAGACTCTCATCATCACCAGAGAACTCACCGAATTCCTTCATCACGCTCTCAGGTCTGACCAAGATACATCCGCTTCTCCATTCAGCCACATACTGAAGCCAACCTTCGACCTCAACCACCTTGCCAACCTCGAACATTTGCTGCTGTGCCTCCAACAGCAACTCCTTCGCCAGCTCGTCCATCGTTGCGTCGAGCTCGTCCGTGATCACATCCTCGAGTGTCAAAAGATCCAGGACCGGTCGTGCAGAGACTGGTTCTTCGAATTCCCAGACGCTCGACATCCGTTGTCAACGACATGGCCTTGGGCTATTAAGCCTTCGCTTGCTGTTCTCTGGGGCGTCTGCTGGATGTTCATCGACCCATACTACTGGGACAAAGAAGGAAACCTGTACATCAGAGAAGGGAGCGGTCAAATACTCATCCCACACGAGCAGCTCGACCAGTTCAACTCGGAACTGGATTCTGCGCAGAGGCTGCAGCAGAACACAACCGGTCGCGTCGCGCCAGCTGCACAGAACAGCGATAGCAACGCCAGAGATAATAGTCTTCACATGCAGAGGTTGAATGCGAGAGTGGGAGCACCAGGCGTGATATACAACCACAGACTCCAGTCTCGACTAACCCCAGTTTCGGGTCAACCTCGGCATCTGCCACCTTCGCTCTCGCCGAATCCCGTCGAGATGGCCAGAAGAAGAATGGCTGCTGCTGCAACTCCGCCACAGCACACGTCTTCATCGCTACACGTGCGGCCAGGTCTCGACAAATCTTCGCAAGCGAACAGCGCATACGGTGAGTCAAGCAATTCCTCCTACCTATCACGTGTCGCTGCTGACAACAAGGCAGCGGCCCAAAATCAGGCTGCAGGATCCCACCTCGGCCTAGTTCAAGACATCACAAATACACACCAAGCCCCCTACCCTGCTGCTCCGCCTTCTGCCGGCCGCTCCGATCTCTCTGTGGCTGGACCTTGGCTGCCTCAGGAACCGAATTTTCATCAGGCCGATGCGACGACCGCGTACAACACATACCTCCAGCAGCAAGCACCAGTGTACGAGTGGCAACCGGCGAACAATCACACGATACACGCGCAATCTCACTATCCGCAGCCGCAGAACCGTGGCAGCCTAGCTATTGATACCCATTTGCCACCAAATCGCCGTCCGCGCTCCACCAGCCAGGTGACGCCGACCATTACAGTCACAATTCCGCAGCCTTATACTCCAGACTCCCAAGCGGCGCAGCCTCAGGACTCTCAACACACCTCTGCGACATCACTCCAGGCGCCATACACCATCGATAGCGGGTCCTTCATCGATCAAAATTCTTTTTCCTTTGGACAGCGACCTCTGCAAGACTCACCCTTCGACATGGCCGACGTTTCAGTAGCACCCCAGGTTGGGCCCACAACTGGAATCGCGTCGCCAATTTCCGATCATCCATCTTTGAGCAGACCTATTTCGCCCTCAAATGTACCTATGCCGGATCAGATGGTGAGAAAACGCTCGTTTTCTGAGATGTCGCAAGGCCCGCCGCCGCAGCCTCAAATGCAAATGCAGCCGCAGCCCCCACCGCAACCCCAACCTCTCGAGCATCAAAGCCCGCAGCCTCCATCTTACGAAACTTCTCCCGGTGGTGGCATGGAAGATGTTCAAGGCCACAAGGTCCAGCGAAACATCAAGCGTGGTGATCCTCCGCAGGCGCATGATGGGAAATATTATTGCAATTTTGCCCCCGAGTGTACGGGGCAGTATTTCGACCGAAAGTGCGAATGGAGGTAAGTTTTGTTAACAGCATTTCTCCTCGCCACCCTATCGCTAACTATCTCGCAGCAAACACATGGACAAACACGATCGACCATACCGCTGCCCCCAGCCTCAGTGCGCTAAACTCCAAGGCTTCACGTACTCCGGCGGCCTGCTACGTCATGAGCGTGAAGTTCATGGCAAGCACGGTGGTCCAAAGGAGCAACTCAGGTGCACAGTAGCTGATTGCAAGCGTCACACTGGCAAGGGCTTCACCCGAAAGGAGAATCTAAACGAGCACCTTCGCCGTGTCCATGGAATTACTGCCCCCGACGCCTCGCAGCAGCATGCATCACAGCAACAGCTGCGACAAATCGCTGCGGATGCTGCTCCTGGCGCTGATTTGATGGAAACCCCGGGCTCTCGATACTCTGAAGGCGGCGACATGGACGATCTGAACGCTGCCACACCCGCCTATCCAGAGCTCGCCAACAAGCGCAGACGGCTAGAAACAGGCGTCAGCCCACGAAGCGGAGCCGATGACCTCGAGCTAGAGCTGCAGCGGCTCAAGCAAGACAACCTCGAGAAAGATGAGCGTATTCGCAGAATGGAAGAAAACGACGCACAGCGCGAGGCACGCATGAAGTCTCTCGAAGATACTCTCGCTCAGCTGACTGCTCAGGGCCTACAGAGGGTACCTGAGCAGGCCAACATGGGCGCCAGCATGGGAAACAACATGGGAGCGAACATGGGGAACCACATGACTGGCAACATCGGGCAATATCCCGAGTTCAATGGCAGCGTCATGGACAACAAACCTGTTGAATAGCAGGGTCTCCTATTTTAAGGTAAGCGTCCCTTTGGCGAGCGAACCCCGGCGTTTGGCAGAGTCGGTGCAAGATTGATTTGACTGCGTGTGGACATATGGGTCTGGGCTATGGTGGATATCCATTTGCGATTTGTTTTTCCTATGACATTTCTATTCTTCTCAACTCCTTCATGTGGGACTGGCGGCAGATTGCAGACAGACAAGTTACACCGGGACAGGCAAAGAGCGAGGCAGAGAGAGTGTGTGTGTGAGAGGGATTTGGTTCTTATCTTTTTGTTTCCTTTTTCATGATGGCTTTTCGCTGGCTGCTGGAAATACCCCCCGAACATCATTCATCGGCTCGAATAGAGATTGATTTTCAATGGAGATTGCTTGTTTTCTTTAATGATGTTTCATACTTTGAACTTTTTTTCTGTGCTTGATTTGTTCTCTAGCTGCGAATAGATGTTGAAGTGAGGTCTTCTTCTGCCTTTCTAGGTGTTACACCTGAGGCATTATTTGCAATATTGGCTCAGAGAACGTGGCTAGAAGCAGTGGCTTCTGAACTTTGTACCTAGGTGTCCTGTCAAGACAAGGACATGCATCCTATTATATCCAACATGCTCGGGACGATCATGCATCTAAGCTGATACCAATCACCACCCTGAAACCTCAGTACCCCCCGGTATATACTCTTCACGTCAATTCCATGCCTCAAGTTAGCAATCTCCACCCCAGCTTGCAGGCAAAAGGATTTTGACTTCTCGCTAAGCCGGCCACGCACCACCACTAAGTCAGCGAAGCACTGCGCTACAAGCGTCCATGCATACCTACAAAAGCGAAGAGAGGCTTGCCCATGGTGCGTGTGCCCTCATGCAGGAGGAGGAGGAGCTGAAAAACGCAAGCCGCATCACTCCACCCCCAGCAGGAGCCCAAGCACGAGCATGGGCCTCGATTAGACTGGGGCGTATATTGGCTGCAGCCAGCCGCACGCACGACCAACGCGACTAGCTGTTGGATGACATGATGAGAGATAGGCACTACTATTTGAGTCTGATGGCGCCAGCGAGGCTGGTCATTTCAAGACTTCCTGGTGTTTGACACCCGGGAGATAGAGAAGATGTCGGCTTTCTGCGAAGATGATCGAAAACACTCTGCCTACCCTAAAGGCATATTGGGCAAACCTCGTTTGGCAAACACGCCTCTGATCCGCTGCTTGCAATGGGGCGATAATATCCCGAGCAACGAGCGTGACATTTTTCTGAACTCTGCTAAAGACCTCATCGACGGCGCAGTGCCAGGCCGGCTTCGCATTGTATTACTGCCGCAATTCGTGGAAGACTCCAGTCCAGCAGACAAGGAAGAACTCGCCAAAATCTCAAAACACTACTCGGTCCCTGCTGAGGTGTTGGCAGAACGCATGCGCAGCGTCAACCACTCCTTTGGATCCTCGCCCGTCATCGGGAGCAAAGCTGAAATCGCCTGGTGTCACGTCAACTGCCGACAAATCAACCTACAAGACAACAAAATCGCGAATTCAGGCTATCTGCGCGACGCACAAGGTCGACAGAGCAGCAACCCCAACGCGCTGAGCTTGTGGTTGACGTGTGATTTCTTCCTGCAGACGGCTGAGGATGGGACGGTGACTTTGCTCTGCTTTGCTGCGCCGGATCGCTTGGTAGATCGCTTCATCAGCTTGCTCGGCAATTCCTCCTGGACGGATATGCTGAAGGAGCCGTACATGCTTTTTGTGATTGTCTTCGACGAACTGCATGAGATTTTCGACCGGTTCAGTAAGAGTCTCGCCTTCGCCATGCGCCACGTCGAAGAATCGGCCATAAATGGAAACGGTCTGCCGAATCTGGAGTTTTCGAATTTCCACAATGTTCAGAAGTACGTATGGCCTTTGTCAGACTAGAAGTGAAAGGCGCTCCGGAAAAGAAACTCACCACTAACAAACCACCACCCATCCACAGAAACTGCATCTTCATGGCCGAAACCGTCGAAGCCGCCCTCTCCACTCTCTCAGCCATGCTCGAAACCTGGCAAGACTCCACCCTCACGCCCCCACCCCCCTCCAAGCCCCTCCGAGCAAGCACCCTCCGCGCCCTATCCTACCGCAAACGAACCTTCAAATCCACCCTCCTCTCCGTGCAAAGTTCCGAAAAACGCGTATCAAGCTCCATAGCAGTCTACCAAGCCCTGGTAACGCAAAACGACTCCCGCGCCATGAAATTCATCGCCGTGTTGACCCTCATCTTCCTCCCTGTCACGGGTGTGTCGACGGTTTTCAGCAGTCCATTTTTCGACGTGGATTTCGACGATTATTCCACGCCCTTGAGGGTCGCGAGGTGTTTTTGGAAATTCTGGGCGATCGTCGCGCCGCTTACGCTGGGGATCGGGTTGCTTTGTTATTTCTGGTTTCAGTTCCCGAAGTTCTTTGCTTTTGTGCCGGGGTTGATGGCGCCGAGGGGTTGGGGTTGGAGGGGACGCAGGGGTGGGAAGGGGGGAAAGTCTGTCGTTTGATGAGATTTGTTGGTCTTGTGTAGGTATTCACTGGATATTTTTCATCCAGGTTTTTTTGCATATATTGTCAACTCGAACCACGGCCAAGTGGAGTCTAGCTGCCTGGAAATTCATTTTATTACATGTCGATTGTTCCATGTGTGTCGTCATCTAGACAACCTTTCTTAGGCCCTTCTCAATTACATTCGTCCGTAAGAAAGTCTTTGAGCATGTCCGATGATCAGCGACTCTTATGTCCTATTGGTGAAAGTTGAAGAAACATGTCCATCCATACAGGAGGTGTATTCTTCTCTCTAAGCATCCCTCTTAGGGCCTCTCAACAG
Organism: Cladosporium sp. MBC 237; assembly: GCA_030772445.1. Taxonomy (NCBI): domain Eukaryota; kingdom Fungi; phylum Ascomycota; class Dothideomycetes; order Cladosporiales; family Cladosporiaceae; genus Cladosporium; species Cladosporium sp. MBC 237. The sequence goes on along the minus strand of JAPHCH010000018.1, from coordinate 411,577 downwards.
CAGGAAAAAAATCATGGATCAAAAGAAGGGAATTTCGACGTTAATCATGAGGCTCGGATGGATTCTCGTATCAGATCCAATCATTCATTCAAATAAGTAACGAAAAAGAAGAAGAAAAAGAAAAAGAAAACGGCTCAAAAATCTCACCCACCCTAACGCATCCTACCAAACCCATGCCTATGCGCACCCAAATGCCTCTTCCTCTTCTCCTTCCCACCAGAAGAAGAAGAACCCCCGGCCCCAAACTGCGCATTAACGCACTCCCCATCCCCCTCACACTTCCGATAAACACTCAGCGCCCCAGCAGCACCACAAACCTCCCCCTCATCCCCCTCACAAGGCATCTCGCAAGCTCCCAACACGCCCTTCTTCGGCGCGCGGTCCTCGTCGCTATACGCATCGCCACAATAGCATTCCTTCCCGTACTCCAGGCCAGCGAGAACGTGGCCTTTGGAAGCGCAGAAGTCCACGCATTTCTTGACCGTCATGTCGTCGGAGGAGGTGGTGGGGCCGGTGAGAGTGCGGTCGTAGTAGTCGTCGGAAGCGCAGCCGGCGTAGGACCAGCCTTCGGAAGAGGTGAGGTCGGTATAGTAGGTTGTTTGGTTGGAGATGGAAGTTTTGGGGCAGTCCTGCGGTTTGGGGGCGTATTCTGGTCCGGAGGTGGGGGTGTTGCAGCCTGGCAGGGATTTCAGGACGCCGGTGGTTTTCTCGTCGACGGAGGGCGGGAGGCGGCAGGCTTGTTGGTCGTCGGCGGTGAAGAGGTCGTTGGCGAAGACGGGGCAGTCTTCCATGCGACCGCTGTCGTTGGTGCAGGTGTCGATTGCGTCTTGGAGGATGGCGTGGTCCCAGCCGTTGACGAAGTCGCCGTGAAAGCCGTAGCCTGTTTGGTCGCCTTGGGCGAAGACGAAGGGGTGGGAGTCGCCGTGCCAGCGTTCGGCGAATTGGTCGATCGAGTAGATGACTTCGTAGAAGATGGAGACGAGGTGCACGGGGTGGGAGTCCGGGCAGGAGCCGCTGTCGTATTTGCCGATTGGGTAGTGCATGTGCGAACTGTGATCGGGGGAATCGCCGTTCTTGCCATCCCAGCAGGAGGGGAAGTAGACTTGTGCGCGGAGTCCGTCGGGGCAGTTTTTGTTGGGGATGCTCTTGGTTTCGTCGGATGTGCCGCTGTAGTCCAGGCAGACAAAACTGACAGCGTTTCCAGGGGCGGCTTCTGCGTCGGTTTTGTTGCGTTGGAAAGGGTCGCCGGCGACCATGCGGAAATCATTTGGAAAGGCTTTGAGCTTGTCGTTGTTGGGTCCGCCGCGTTGCTGGTAGTAGACAGTCATGCCGCCCGTCTTGCCATTTCCCTCACCAGCCTGAGGGACGTCTTCGAACGTACCATCCTCGGCCATGTAGTAAAGCTTTGGAGTCCAGTAGTTTGAGAGATCCTTCTTGATGGGACAGGAAGAGCAGGTGGAAGCATTGGCCTGCTCATAATCCATCTCGAAGCCAAAACCATTGCCTCCGGAAATGGTGTGTACGTGAGGCGAGACTTCACCAGGGAAGACGACTGGATCGGCACGTTCGAGTAGAAGGCGACCACCGCATGGCATGCGCCAGAAAGCATTGGCTGCGCCGGCAAGGGCTGTAACAGCTCCGAAGAGTTTGGTCGACATGACGGTGTGTTGCTTCCGTATCAGGCCTGCTGGTTGGTCCAAAGTAGAATAACGAATCAATATCAAGATCAATGAGCGACTGATGAAACGAACGAAAAGAACGAATGTATCCGGTCACCCAACCAGGAAATCAAACCACAAACCGACCTGCGGAATCAAAGTCGGGTAGCAAATGTCTCTTCGCAAAAGAAAAAACCCCCGAGCGTAAACGGGAGATACGTATATACATACCCTGTCGATTTCCGCACAACCTAGAGCATTCGGTACACGGGTACCTACATGCACTTCAGTCGGCGTTCCACGAAACTCCGTCGTTCGCGGTATTGGCGCAACACAGAAACCGAACTATAGCCAGGGGCCAAGCCTCACGGCGTGGTTGAAACGGAATCCTTCTGATGGAAGTAGAACGTAGGCGTGATAGACGTCCGACACAGCCTATAGCAGCCTCGCAGCAAGCCATTTCCAGTCCAGAAAGAGAGCACTACCGCCCTATCTCGGCACTTCCGTCGTTTACTGAGACTGCCATGTGGAGAGGTAGGAGCGTAGTGCACACTCGCTTTGTCGCCCGCAGCCAAACCTTGAATCAGGGGTATGGGGTGCTTGTGGTTTCACATGCGCCGTCTCTCCTCGTTCAGGCAGACGGGTATGCGAGAGATGGAGCGAAGAAGAGCAGCAGCCTCTGTGATGGCTTGCATTGCGAGATTGCAGTGGTGGGGGAAGGGGAAAGCCAAAAATCCATCTTCTTTCTAGACCGGTAGGGAGGATGCAGGCACGGGACGGCAACAACCGAGTGATGAGTGGTCTTGAGGCGCTCTCTTCTGCAACATGTCAAAGATGAAAGTCAAGCATCGTAAGCGAACTGAGGCGCTGAGCATTCTGAGAAGTGTTTTGTCTGTCTTTACAGAAGGAGAGGTGACAGTCAGCGCATGTGGTTTCATCCTCCTTGTTATCATGAGATCCATCCATCCAAAATCAACAATCCCAATTAAGCACACCCTACATTCGGCTGACAATCTCAACCCAAACGCACCTCACCTCCAATCGCCTCTTATTTCCCCATCAAAGGAAATGAGATTTTGCCTCCTAGCATGCATGCAATCATCGTAGGGACTTTCCAAAGACCTGCCCGAGCCAGGCGTTCGGTTCTCACGAAGCGGGAAAGCAGAGAAATCTGAAACGCAGGCGCTCGCCCTAGGCGCCGAACGTGCTGCAGATCCGGTTGAAAGTCAATTTGTCCTGCCATCAGGCTGAGGCTAAGGATGTCTGTCCAGCGCTTATGTTGCTGCATGTGTGAAGTGTGGACTTTAACATAGAACGTCTGTCATCTTTGTGATGTTGCACGAGGTATCAGAAAGAAGGGTGCATGCATGTTAAGGTAGTCATCGTATGGAGATAAGGAATCCTCATCACAAAGTCTTTCAAACGAAAAAAACAATTTCATATTCCCATGTAGTCCTGATGGTGGTCTATCTAGCATATCTTTTCTTTGGATTATTTTTCCAGAAGAATCTCAAAAAGAAGAAGTGAAAATCGTTTTCATGTCCCGAACTTCTCTCCGCTTTTTTGCTTGTTCATCCTTTTCTGTTTTTCAGGTTCGTAACAAAAATACTCGTCGCACATTCATCAACACGTCGATCGCTTGCACGAGCTTAGATAAGCTGCTGGAAAGCGCGGTTGACGGGGGAGCGGAGGGGCTTGACCTCCTTCCAGAAGTCGACGGTGGCGGCGGCGCGCTTGGAGATGCCCTCGGGGGTGAACTCGAATTTCTGTTGGATCTTGTCAGTATATTGTTCGTACGCATGATTGTGGATTGATCGTTTCTTACCTCGTAGACCTGCTTGTAAGGGCCGGAGGCACCGAAGCGGTTGAGACCGAACTGCTCGTGAGAGTACTTCTCCCAGCCGAGAGTGGACATGACCTCAACGGACATGGAGGGGATGCCGTCGGGGATGACGGAGAGCTTGTAGTCCTTGGACTGAGCATCGAAGACCTCAGTGCAGGGCATGGAGACAACACGGGCCTTGAGGTTGTGCTTCTCCTTGAGGGTCTTGACGGCCTCGAGACAGATGGAGACCTCAGAACCGGTGGAGACAAGGGTGACGGCGGCCTCCTTGTCCTCGAGAGCGACGTAACCACCCTTGATGGCCTTCTCGATGGTGGAACCCTCGAGCTGGGGAAGGTTCTGGCGGGTAAGGGCCAGGATGGAGGGGGTGTGCTGGGAGGTGAGGGCGACGTAGTAAGCAGCGGAGCACTCGTTGCCGTCAGCCGGGCGCCAGACCATCATGTTGGGCAGAGCGCGGAAGTGAGCGAGGGTCTCGATCGGCTGGTGGGTGGGGCCGTCCTCACCAAGACCGATGGAGTCGTGGGTGGCGATGTAGAGGACGCGCTGCTGGGAGAGGGAAGAGAGACGGACGGCACCGGCAGCGTAGGAGACGAAGTTGAGGAAAGTGCCACCGGCGGGGATGAGGGTGCCGTAGGCGGAAAGACCGTTCATGATGGCGGCCATGGCGTGCTCGCGCACACCGTAACGCATGTAGCGACCGCTCCACTCACCGAGGCCGTTGGTGGGGGGCTGGAAGTCGACGGCGGCCTTCCAGCGGGTGTTGTTGGAGCCAGTCAGATCGGCAGAGCCGGAGACGAACTCGGGAATGACATCGTAAATCTTCTCGAGGACGGTCTCGGAGAGCTTACGGGAGGCAATGGCGGGGTCAGAGACCTTGTAGGTCGGGAGAGCCTCCTGCCAGCCCTCGGGGAGCTTGCCAGTCAGGCGACGCTTGAGGTCAGCGCCCTCCTTCTGGTACTCCTGAGAGTACTTCTCGAGGAGCTTGTTCCACTCGGCCTCAGCGGCGGCACCCTCGTCGGCGTGCTTGTGGTACATGTCGTAGACCTCCTGGGGAACGACGAAGCTCTTGGAGGGGTCGAAGCCGAACTTCTCCTTGACCTGCTTGCAGTCGTCCTCCTTGAGGGGGTTACCGTGGACACCGCCGGTACCCTGGAGCTTGGAGCCGAAGCCAATGGTGGTGGTGAGTCTGATCATGGAGGGCTTGTCCTTGACGGCCTGGCACTCCTTGATGGCCTTCTCAATGCCCTCAAGGTCGTTGTCACCGTCCTTGACCCAGACGACGTGCCAGCCGTAAGCCTCGAAGCGCTTGCTGACGTCCTCAGTGAAGGCGCACGCGGTGTCACCGTCTATGATATGCTGTTAGATTTGTCCAATTTATTCAAAGGGCATTCATATCGTCCTTACCAATGGAGATGTGGTTGTCGTCGTAGAAGGTGATCAGGTTGCCGAGCTGAAGGTGACCGGCGGTGGAGGCAGCCTCAGAGGCAATGCCCTCCATGGCGCAGCCATCACCGAAGAAGCAGTAGGTGTAGTTGTTGACAAGCTCGTAACCGGGCTTGTTGAAGGTACCGGCGGTCTGGCGCTCAGCAATGGCGAGACCGACAGCGTTGGCGAAACCCTGGCCAAGAGGGCCAGTGGTGACCTCAATGCCCTCGGTGTCGTGGGACTCGGGGTGACCGGGGGTGATGGAGTCGACCTGGCGGAAGTTCTTGAGGTCGTCGATGGAGAGGTTGTAGCCGTACAGGTGCAGCAGAGAGTACTGGAGCACACAGCCGTGGCCGTTAGAGAGGACGAAGCGGTCACGGTTCAGCCACTTGGGGTTCTTGGGGTTGAACCTCATGAACTTGTTAAAGAGGACGTGAGACTGGAGGCGAGAGGTTAGCGGGTGCGAGGTGAGGAGATTGGAGGTGAAATGGAAAGACTTACGACCGGGGCCATGCCCATGGGCGCACCGGGGTGGCCGGAGTTGGCGGCGAAGGTGGCATCAACCTGGCATTGGTGTTAGTGAGGGGTGTTTTCAGGCGATAGAGGATCTTCTGCGATCTTCTGCGATGGAAGGGTGGAGCAGAGGCAGAAGATGCCCCTCGGTTGACTGGGAGAGGGCGAGTCCCAACAAAACAAACATACGGCGAGAGTGCGGATGGTGTTGATGGCCAGCTGGTCGGTCTTGTCGTAGCCCATCTTTGCGGTGTTGTGAGATGGAACTGTCGTAAAGCGTGAGGATGTTGGTGGAGAGAGAGGGAGAGAGGTGGGATGGATAAAAGAAGAGGAGAATGATGGATGAGACGGTAGGAGTGAAGTAGCAGTGGAGCACACACAAGGCCCAAGGTGTCCAAGTGGCGTGAAGTCGCGGTGGGTGAAAAGTTCGGGGCCAGCGAATGACGCTGTGGTGGGGCAAAGTTCGTTTGGTGGGCTGCCTCTTTGGTGGGAGAGGTGGGCTGCTTGTTTGGCTGGTGGGATGTGCGGCGGCGGGAGAAAGTTGAGTGTGAGCCTGCGCCTGTTGCTGTGAGCGAATGGTTGCCCGCGCTGTCTCCTAGTCTCTAGTCTCTGTCGAGTCTGTCTGCGCGTGGTGCCGCCGAGATCAGCGATGATTCTATTTGTTCCCTCATAATTATCATTCCAGCATTATTGCAGCATCGGCCTTTTCTCCTCCATCGCGTGGCACGGGTTTGCTAGTCTGTCAGTGCTGGTTGCCAGTCCACTGTTGCAGTACCCTCGGCTTTTGCCTGATATCGTCACATCCCCCAGTCTCCCCTTCGTATATGTCTCTTCCGCATGGGCAATCCTTACTCAACCACTTACCAATGCTCGTGCGCGGTTGCTGCGCGGAAATCGGTGTCTGCGCGGCGGCTAAATGAGATCAGAAGAAGCACCGCGTTATCCGGCGAGACTTGCTAATATCGTCCGGTAGGGCTATCTGAATGTTTGTCCTCTGCTGTTTCTTCTTTCCAATCACAACAGACCGGGGGAAAATAATGGCCAAGAGCAATGGTAATAATCGAGTTGCAGTAGTCAGTATGGTAACTAAACGATCCCGTCTGGTGCAGCAACGTGGTGATGATGCTGGCGGGGCCAACGGCCTTCATAATGACATTTGCCAGGTCGCCGCGGCTGCAGCTCGGTGGCTCTCTAATCGCTGACACAAGCATGAAAATATACCGTAAGCGGTATGCCGCCATGGTCCGGCCTGCTTTCAAGCTGGTACCTTACCTTCGTCCTTGGTCTTTTTGTATCACTCTCCAGAACAGTAATCCGCGCACTTCCGTGCAGCAGCACACGTACAGCTACTTCATGCCATCTCCCATGCGACAGCATGCATCGCACCAATAATGCATGCATGCTCTCTGTAACTACTACTGCTTTGACACACCTCCGTCACACCCTTGGCGGTTGAGACGGCCAAGCGTACATCTGACACATCCCCTGTGAAGAGCGATGTCACTGCGTTGTAGTTGTTGTGTTTCAAAAGACTGTAAAAGCGCCGCAGCTCTCTACCCACGTTTCTGGGCTGCCTCGGAGACGTAACAACGGCCCTACGGCCTTTCACATCCAGCGCGAGGAAATGCTCACGGAGAAATTCAATTGCCGATGGAGCGAGATAACGTTTGCCCATGGAGGTACCCTCTCCCAACATAGCCGTTCCAGCAGCGCGATATCGGGTCAATGTGTGAGTCAAGAGGGATGTATGCAGATATTTCCATGTTTGACTTGGGATGCTGGTGTGGAAAATCATGTTCGGCATAATTGACCTGCGCTACCCATATTGGAAACAGGCATACCAAGAAATCAAGACTGGCCATGGCAGATTTTCGACTACCCCAACCCTAACCCTATTGTCATCAGCTGTGTCACCACGGACCTTGGTTTATTCGATACTCCTGCGAGCACAACGTACTACCTGGCCTCAAGATCGCGACTATCGTTTCTCTTTGCGGCCCATGTTTCTATCGCATCTGGTAAATGACAAAGTATCATCAAGTCCATGTGTTGCCGGCAACATGTTGCATGCGAATACCTCGTGCAAGCTAGATATTCCGTTCGAGATATCGGGTTTCGAACCCTACATTTGGGGTTGGCGTTGGAGATGAATCAGAAGGTGACGGACCTGATGACAGACGAGGTAACATGTCTATATCATAGATGACCAGTCATTCGAGCGATCCATTGCGGTTTGTCTGCATGTTTCTCTCGTTCTGACTTCCAATGGCATGATGACTACAGCTGGGTGCATCGTTCCGAGAGAACGACTTTGAGCCCGGTACCATCCATACTCTTGCAAACCAAAGAAGAATCGATATCAACTGGAGGCCTGTCGGTGCTTCTGTTAATATTAGTAGTCCACTCGCTCTGCCGCCCAAGTCAGACTCTGGCGGAACTTCCTATAGACCCCTCGAGAGGGAAGTGAATTGTTGTGGCCATACTCTTCATACCGGTATGAACGGTGAGACGAGGCTGTCAAGAGCGCAAAAAGAGAGACCGAGGCTTAATGGTCAAATGCGATCAGACGAGAATGATGCCGCAAGCTATGCTGTTCTTTTCTCTTGAAATGCTGCCGCGCCAGTCTCCCCGCCAAAACCACCCGATAAACAGCTTCACGCGACGAAGCAGGAACCTCCCAGAAAAGCGCGAAAAGAAGAAGAGCACAGTGGAAAAGAAGTTTTGAACATGAAGTAAAATGTCGGCAACAGAAGTGGAAGGGAGCATATTCCCGCCGATGCTCACCCAATCCATCCAGCGCATCACCGTGCGCGCCCAAGAATCCCATAACTCCCCATGACCCCATGCCAGAAAGGAAACCAGAGTACGAAAAATTTCAAAACAAAAAACCTTGTGCCTTCTTTCGATGAAAAAGAGGCAATGCAAGTCGTTTCCCCTTCGCTCGCATGTCATGAATCCTTTAGAAAAAAACCCAAAACCCAAAACCAAGCAACCAACCAAAAAGACATCCGCTAACTGTGGACAACGTGATGCTTTCTTCTCCTCTCTTGCGCCGTTTCCGTTACCAGTTACTGCATTTACAAGCCCCTGGTGGAGCGGGTGAGAGGCTGGGTGCCCATGCTGCCAACGCGACCGCTGGTCTTGCGCACGCTGGTCTTGCCCTCGGTGCTGCGGCGGCTGGGTGATGAGCGCTTGCCGACGCTGAGGGTTCCGACACCGCTGCCGGAGCGACCGCCAGGAGTCTTGGGCGCGCGTGTGGGCGAGGACATGCGTTCTTCCATCGGGAGGGTCATCTCGTCGATGGAAGGCTGCACGTTCTCACCGTCACTGGTGTCGGTGAGACCGTCCCACTTGGTAGTCGTAGTGGTGGTTGTTGTGCAAGAGATGGCGCGGCGCTTGCCACTGCGGGTCAGGCCTTGGTGATTGGGTGATTGTGACGATTTGCGAGCGGCGAGCGCGCGGAGGGTTTGCTCTTCTTCGCTTTCGCTGGCATTGTCCATTGGACCAGTGGAGCGCTGCATGGTGACAACTTCAGACTCGGGCTTGATGTCAAATGGCTGGTTCTCAGCCATCATCTTGCGTGTGCTGTACAGTTTGCTGGTTTTGCGAGGCTGACCGGGTGTGGGCGCTGGAAGGTTCTCGTCTGATATCCGTGAGGGTTTTACGTCATCTGATGAGGTGTAGGAGTTCGTGCCTGCTTGCTCGTTGTTCGTAATTTCACCAAGAGCGGCGCGGCGAGGGCTTGTCTGTTGGCGGTCGGCGTTGGGTGGTGTGAAAGTTTGGCCATTGCTTGCAAGTCTTCTACTTGACTGGGTGAGGCGGTTCGGGGTTGAAGGCTGCATCTGCATGGATGCCATGATCTTCTCCTTCATGGTGTCCTCGTACCACCACTCGCGGAAAGTTCCCTGGTTGAGGTGGAGCCAGTGCTGTTGCGGGCCAACGACCATGCCTGGGCGCATGAAGCGCATGAATGCAATCATCTCGTTGGCAGTGAAGCCGTGGCGATAGATGAGGTAAGCGCCAATGAGGCAGCCGGTTCGTCCCAAGCCAGCCTTGCAGTGCACGGCGATGCCCTTCTTCTTCTCGTTGATCATGACGTGTGCAAGGTTCACGAACTTGCGAACAAGGCTTAGTGGAGGGCATGTGCCATCATCAAAGATCATGTCGAGGTGCTTGATACCAAGAGCGGTAAAGTGAGATGCAGAGTAGAGTTCGGAGTTCAGTCTTACAACAAGACCGATGTCGCGCTCGACGAAGTGCTTGAGCACGTTCTTGAATGGTGAAGGCAAAGTCTTGTCCTTTTGCAGGGCTGACAATGTGGTGGGAAGCGTTGCGTACAACGGGTCGGTGGGTTTGATGACAGTGGTCGGCCTGTGTTGAGGGCTGGCGAAAGCGAGGAAATCGGGCGTAATCCAGTTGAAGTCACCCTGATCGACTCTTTCGAATCTCTCGTACTCCTCGAGGCTGAATTCCTTCAAGCCTACAAGGGACTCCTCCTTCGCCTTCCACACACCGTACACAACATCCTGGATGGTAAGGGAATAGTCTGCCTGGCTGTAGCCGGCGTCGCGGAATGGCATGCAAGGCGGGTCCATTTGCGCAATGGGCGCCAAGGCAAGGTGAGGAGGCCACGACTGAATGAGAACCATGTACACGGCAAGAATGCATGCTGCGTTCGCGCGACCTGTGACAATTGTTAGAACTGCCACTTTTGTTTTGATTGAGCGATCACTCACTTCTAGAGTCGGCATGGCTCCAGAAAACGACAGGCCTGCTGTCGCTATCCTGCTGCGCAAGCACATCGTGCAGCATCACAGCAAAGCGGTACAAGTGTCCGATGTGCAAAGGACCAAAGTCGGCGTGGAAAGCATTGTAGAGCAGGCTGTTGTCGATCGTAAAGTATATGGGTGCCGGCTTCTCACGCGCTGCGGGCTGCGATCCATTCTGCGCTCTGGCAGATCTCTTGCTAGGCGATCTAGACTGTTTTGCGGACGGGTAAGGGAAAGGAGTGTTCTCGTCGGGCTCGTGGGTGTATGAAGCGAGGTACAGGCGGTCTTTATAGTGCAGAATTGTCATGTCAGAAACGGGCTGTCCCGGAATATCAATGGATGGAGGGTGCAGCGAGCGACGACCAGATGATAGCAGTGCTGTCGTGCTGTAGCGATTCCATAATGGTTGAGGCTCACCAGCGATGTACTCGATCACTTGTCCATAGCTAGTCGTGGAAGGCGCTTCCGCGGCTTGGGAATATTGAGGCATTGGAACCTCGATGCGCCCTCCTGAAGACAGCGCAAAGCTTTTGAGTGATGCGCAACAAATGCGATTGGCGAGGGAAGTGGTCTCGTGTTTGGATTTGGCGTGCGCCGGGAAGAATATAGAGGGAGGAGCGGCGGGAGGCTTGCGCGCAAAGAATAGCCTTGATGCTGTTGAGGAGGGTGGGTTAGTACGGACGAAGGCGGAAAGACGCCTCGGAGCCGGTGCAAGAAAAATGCGTGGAGGCGTTGTTGTTGGATGTTGATGTTGATGGTGCGGTGTCAAGGTTTAGGCGGAGTTCTGGAGTACTTGAAGCTCTCTGCTTGTGTTGTTTGTGTTGTTGGCTCGTGCTTTCTTAGAGGAGACCATCTCCAAGCGGGAGACTCCTCTAAGAGAAAAAGCACGAGCCAACGTTGCCCTTACGACCAAGGGACTTCGTTCTTTTTCCCTGAGAGACAGTCAGAAGTGGTGACGGCGATGTTATTTGTCCATCATTCATTATAGCATCCATCACTGTGCTCCAGGATCATTGCCTCGATACCAGTATATCATCTCGTAGGTCAAGGCATACCGAAGGCTGTATTCACTAACCGTGTGCCTTCCTCAGAGAGCATAAACACTCTGTTTTCGTCTCGTCTGTGTGTGTTCAGCCAATCAACACCAAACATCCACCGCTTCCGCGCAATTCCATGCCCACGACTTTATTCATGCTGCACTGCTGTCTCTAGCCGTTAGTCGGTGGGCACCAATAATGGCTTCTGTATCGCCTTGCAGGGAAGCCTTTCCCTCGCCTTCCACAGCTGGACAGCGAGGACAGCCGCGGCAAGCGAGCACAGGGCTCGAGACAGCTTGATGTAATTCTGCAAAGCCAACAAATCCAAGATCGGTCATCGTAAAGGCCATCAGTCTAGATTCGCAACAGCGACGTCACCAACACTGCAGCAATCGCTCGATCCCGTCTATACTCTGCGCGGAAAAGCAACAAGGAGAGAACCGTATTTAACACTACTGGCTCTATCATACGCGTGACCGCAACATCCCTCTAGCAGGCCGCGCGCGCAAAACATGCTCCGCCAAGGAAAATCACAAGGCTGGCTCTCTCTGCCGCCAGAGGCCTTCAATCCATGGGCTCATCTGAATGATGTGCGCTTCCATGAGACCAAACCAGGCCGCATTGCAGGCAGAGGCTCTGCACTGCTAGCATCCAAGGCTGTCAAGAACTCACCCGAGGGTGCGGAATGCCTGCTCACTGTCCCCAAGGACCTGATCCTATCGCAGGATCAGATCATGGCGCAGGCAAAAGTAGACCGTGACTTCAAAGAGCTTCTTGAGAGCCTTGGAGATTTCGGAAGGGTAGGTTGCTCATATTTCCCCATTCTTCTTTTGGTCTTCTTCAGGTGCCACGTTAGTAATTTTTGCGTATAGTGCAACCTGATGGGCCATCAAGTATCACCACACACTTTTTCTTATCTCCATATCTCACTCACTTGATTGCATCGTTTCTTCCCAGTCAGATCACTTACAAAAGCTGATATGGTGTCCATTTCAGACGCCGCGAGGCGCCATCCTTGCTTTCCTCCTCTTTCAAGTCACAGTCTCCTGTCCTGACCTACCTGAACGAGTCGGTGTCCATGGTCCTTTCACAGAGTGCGCAAACCTCCTCCAACTTCATCGCAATGGACTGTCCTAACGAATCTTGCAGCTACGTAAAATCCCTTCCTCTGGAAACACTGCCGACATTTTGGTCGCCCGAAGAACTCCAGTTGCTAATCGGAAGTACGCTCGCACCCGCCACAGCCTCTAAGCTCAAATCCCTACGCCGAGAATGGGACCTTGTCTGCGAGTGCGCAGAGCACACACGCTGGTATCGGATCGCAGGCTCACGGCTAGACTTCGACGACTGGCTGCAAGTCGATGCCATGTATCGCTCTCGTGCGCTCGACTATCCGCAAATCGGACACTGCATGGTGCCTTGTATTGACCTGGCTAATCACGCCCCTCACGAAGCAACAATCGCCATTTACGAGAAAGACGAGGCAGGTAATGCGGTTCTTGTGCTACGCGATGGTAAGGAGTTGGCGGAAGACGAAGAAGTGACCATTTCGTACGGCGACGAGAAAGGCGCGTGCGAGATGCTGTTCTCGTACGGATTCTTAGACGAGGGCATGGAGACGGCGGAGACGCTGTTCTTGAGCTTGGGAGTTCCAGACGGAGATGCGATGCGCATGGCGAAGATGCAAGCTGCAGGATGCGCACCGGGGTTCAAGTTGATCGATGCCGGGGATGGAGAGGTCGATTGGAAAGGGGAGTTTGTCTGGTTGCTTTGTGTGGGCGAGGAGGACGGGCTGCATTTTGACGTAGCGCGGACGGTGGATGGCGAGGAGGAGGTGCAAGGATTCTTCAAGGATCACGAACTCACTGGTGGTGCCGCAGAGTTGTACAGACTACTGGGTCAGAGCGAGTTGTATGACTTGTACAGGCTGCGAGCAGTGATTATCTTGCAGCAGCGCGTCTTTGATCAGATGCAGGTGCTCTTTGCATCACAGGAGGACATGGAGGAGGTACCCCACGGGGAAGGCACCGGAGTCAGAGACCACGTCTTCGAGCAGGCGATGAAACTGAGACGCTTGGAGTTCGAGCTGATGGAGCGAGCCTACGAAGACTTCGAAAAACAGGTACGTTCCCTTCCTTCTGACCATCCACGATAACTGTTGGCGATGTTGTTGTGCGGGCAAGCCTATATTTTCCGACATACTGCGGACGAGCGGCGACGATCCTTGCGAGCCAGCCTTGTGTGGCTTGCCGCAAGTCAGAGAGCTCCAGCCGCCACTCACGTGCAGTTGGCTTTTCTGGCGCTTTGGAGCTCAAATCCTGCATGAGTTCGCGAGGTCCAGACCGGCGACCTTGCACGTCGAGTTATTTTCTAGCAACACCTGCTGACCCGACATCTTCCCTTCAAACAGAAACTGGAACTCGCGCAAAGCGACGTGGTCAAGCGGTACCTGGCTTCGATGCAGTCGATTGAGTCAACTAGCAGCGATCATCAAGGTGAAGGTGACGAGGACTTCTCCTGAACGGCGACAATACCTCGAATAGCAACTACCGAACGAGCACGTAATTCAGACCATCTGGCATCGCTACCAAAGAAAGATTCGATAGAGAAAAGAGCGCATCCATAGAAAGGCCAAATGCCGTGCATGTGTACATATAACATGGACGGGTTGGCTGCCCCTTGAGGCAATGTCCGCGGAGTGTTGAGTAGTTTGGTTGGTGTATTCAGTAGTCAGGTCGGTCTAGAAGTGCTGCTCTCTGATTCGGAGCAGCGTCGGCTGTCGGAGTTCGTTGGAGCCGTTTCAGAGCAGAAACGTCACACGACCCTCTTCGTGGCGATCCTACACACCATCACCATTACACTCGCAAGGCAGAGACGCTTTCACCTACTCGATTATTTAGGTTATCATCCAGCTATAGCGGCCGTAAGAGTTTGACGCGGATAGAAGCCTCGGTACGGCAGTCGGGCCTGAGACATAATGTGCAGATCAACACGAAAGCTTATGACGCCGGATGTGGTCGACAGGTATCTTCTCTTTCGCGCGAGCCAAACCCGATGAGAGATTCTTTCTCATGTACCGACTGCTCGGAATATTGTACATTTTGGGATGATGGTTTAAGGCCAACCCACCACAAAGAAACTCGACAGAAATGTTTCAAGAAACGTGAAGCCATGGTAGGTCCTCACGCTGGCTGCGTCGGTCGCTTTGCGGAGTTGTTGACACGCCTCCGCGGTACGTCGATGCCAATAACACCTCCAGATTTTGATGCGGACGCCAACGCGGAGAAAGCTTGAGTTAGTTCACCGGCCTCACAAGGCCACACTGACGTTGATGAATTGCTATTACTGGCCTCGCAGTCCAGCTCGATCAACATATTAGACCGGACTTGGGCCGTCTTCATCTCATCACTCCGGACGGCGCATATTCCGCCAAACCTCTGTACGAGGAGGCTACTCCATAGGGTTCCAGGCAGACGGGACGGTACGTCGTGGGGAAGAGGGAGAATCCTCGCATCCACATCGGCACTTGCGTGTATAAGTGTTGGTCATGCTTTTACACGCCGCAATCTCAATCGTGATGCAGATCATCAGGGAGCCCAATTGCTTCCTTGATACACCCTGACTGTTTGGTATGCTGAGAGAACGGGCATTACGGGCTTGACTCCTGGATACCTGCCCATGAGATCATTTCCAAGGCTTTGCACACCGTGCCCAGCGCTGGAGTCCAGCGTATGCCTGGAGTAAAGAGGATCCTTGACAAATGGGACGAGCTCTGTGGCTGCGTCTCACCCACAGCACGGCTCTTAGCAACCCCGCAGACTAATTTATTCGACATGGTTGGTGAAGCGTACGCATGATGCATGGGTTTGTTGATCGGACACGAGGCCGCAGACAACTCAGTCGTCTCTGTTGGTTTCTTCCAAATAACGCCTCGGCTGCGTTGACTGCCCACGCTTGCATGTTTTCCGCAATGACTCCGAAACTTTTTGGCTGGCAACCTGCGATCGCAGTTGTCTCGCGCAATTCTGTTTGGACTCCACAACTGACCGTTTGATGTGCAGGACGGCTCTTGACCGACCTGGCAACTCTTCTCATGCATGTCAGGTCGCCTCTTCGCTAAACGAGTTACGACCGTGCAAACTGGCGCGTTCGCACCGCCGGATGGTTCTAGGCGGCCGGTGTGATTCGCTACGCAGCACACACGGCGCTTCCCCACCACTGGCAACATCTGGCAATCCTGGCGGCCATGGTGCCCAATCACGGCAGACCAATGCCCACCCCCAAGGCTGGGGCAAGGAGTGGCTCTTCGCGAATTGATCGTGTGAGGCCCCGGTCGGTGATCTAGCGTGCAGGCCATTCCGTTTCGCTCCCGCACCCCAGATTCTTTTGGCTCGTCACGAACTCTGTTCGTTTTGTCTTTCCTGCTGCTGCTCGCTCATCGTCCCTGAAGGATATGATGTGCTGCTGCCGCTGGCTGATGACGGATATTCATTGCCAATAGGTCGCCCGATTCCCGAACATCTTTTGCCCCACTCAATCAAATAGCTTGATATTATTCTTAACCCCCCCTCTGGTCGCTTTCTTTCGTGTAATCACTCTCGAAACCCCTAGCCCGCCGCATTCCGGATTCTACAGCCTTACCACCAGCCTATCCACCAAACTCACAGTCACGAAACAAGCTCGCCCACACGCACCCACGCCAACGGATTACCTTCTCGAATGCAGCATCGTCATTATCAGTAACAAGCCTTTGATATCACCCCATTCGACACTGTCCCTGCGCTGTAACTCACCATTACCCCACGCCAGCTTGCTGGCTCCCACCATCCATCATGCCGGGCATACTCCCCATGAAGGTGATCAAGGTGGGCTCAACAGCTCAGTCTAGAATTGCGCAAGCCTGCGATAGGTACGTATCGTCGTTGGATATACGAGCGGCTCCACTGACTGCACGAATGCTGCATTTCGAGGCTTTGCTAACACCTGCCACCATAGATGCCGAAGTAAGAAGATACGCTGCGACGGCGTACGACCATGTTGTTCACAATGCGCCAACGTCGGATTCGAGTGCAAGACTAGCGACAAACTCAGCCGCCGCGCCTTTCCTAGAGGATACACCGAAAGCCTGGAAGAGCGCGTCCGCGCCCTGGAGACGGAAGTGAGGGAGCTCAAAGACTTACTGGACGAGAAGGACGAGAAGATTGATATGTTATCGCGAATCCATTCACATTCGCCACGATCAATTCAATTACCTTCACCACGGAGATCATCGGTCCACTCGGATAAGAAGGACGAGCCCGAGCCTGACGACACTTTTCTGGTTCAACAGTCGCCCTCTTTACACGGCGAAGGAACCGACTCTTACTTTGCTGGCACCTCTAGTGCTCGTACGTTCATAGAGGCTTTCAAGCACAAAGTACAGGAAGGTGGAAAGTCGACTGCAGATATCGACACGGAACGTCTCCTTGCGACCCGAACAGAAAAGACCGATGGGTCACGGCCAGCAACCCCAGCAAGTGCTGTCATCTGGAAATCGCCCTCACGAATGGTCTCCGATCAGCTGGTTAATATCTTCTTCCAAGAATGGGCTCCATTATTCCCCATCCTGCACAGACCGACTTTCCTTACCCTTTATGAGAGATATACCACCGATTCAGACGCCGTCACAGACAAGGCGGAAATTGCACAGCTGAATCTTGTTTTCGGCGTTGCCGCCATGTCAGGTGGCGCTAGGTCGTCTGAGGACCTCGAGAGCTTCGATTCACAATGGAAGGCCGCAGTTGATGCGATTTTGACCGACAACTGCATGGCCACCCTGCAAGCCTTAGTTCTCGCCCAAATTTGCTGCATTCAGCAGGGCGATCTTACTAGATTGCTCACTTACAAGGGCCTTTCTACAACACTTTCAGCACGCCTTGGTCTGCATCAATCTCAGAAGCGCTTCGCTCTGGGTACACTAACATGCGAGACTCGCAAGAAGGTTTTCTGGACCCTGTATACGGTTGACTGGTAAGGTTTCGCTCATCACAGCGCGAAGGATCATGATGCTAATGTTATACTTTTCCAGCTTTTCGTCAGTAGTTCTGGGTCTGCCCAAGAACATCAAGGATGAAGACGTCCATTGTGAGGACCCCGTCGATGCCGACGATGAATATGTCACTGAACGTGGCTTTCAACCAACCCTTCCTGGCGAGTCGACCAAGCTATCTAGTGCGCTTGCGCTCTTCAAAGCCTCCCGTATCTTGTCCAAGGTACTCGAAGAGGTCTTCCCGGCCAAGGCGTCCTATGATCTTTCCCTGAAGAAGTTGTCGAACCTATCAGACGAGCTTGATGCCTGGAACGCGGCTCTTCCTCAACACCTACGCCTGCCTTTCGCCCAGGATAAGCCTACCGTCGGCACGATCAGCAGCCGCTCGCCCATCCTGTCCCTCACGTATCACTACATCCGTGCCTTGATTCAGCGTCCCGCGGTGTGCGCATCACTCGGATCCAAGTCTTCTTCTGCGATGATTGCGCTCTCTGGTTCTTGCAAGTCCATCGTGCAAATCGTCCAGCTTCTCGAAGAGCGAGGCCTCAGCTTCTCCTTTTGCTTGAACAAGGATGAAGTCCTTGTACTGTCAGGCTTTGGTCTTCTATTCCAAAGCCTCACGCTTGATCGAAGTTCGAAGATTCTGAAAGAAAGCCAGAAGATGATGGCCGCCATTCAGGATATCTTGGAGAAGAGCAATGCACCATGCGCCCCCGAATTTAAAAAGGCCGCGACCTCATTCTTCCCCATGCCCGAGCAGCCAGCTCCTACTACGAAAACTCCCAGCAGCCAAAGCCTGCCTAAGAGCAAGACGGCACGCCACAACTCAGAGGGCTCATTACCGGACCCCAAACCGCAGACCTTGCAATCTTCGACCAAGAGACAACTCAAGGCACTCGCGTCACGCTTCACCCCAACTGCGTCTGAAAGCTCGCTTGACTCGGTCAACATCGACCGACGTGCAACTGTTCCTAACATCAGCTTACAACCAAAGGTTGCACAAGCACAGAGCCAGCCTTCGCTGTCCCCCCAACAGAGCTTTGAACCAGTCAACGTCAACATCTCCCGCTCGGAGCCCGCCCTCAGCCCAAGCAACACCCATCCCCGCCCCTCATCATCCTCAATGCGCCCATCAATCACCCCGCAACACACCCACATCAAACCCAAGAAACGCTCCACCCCCCAATGCACCACCAACCTCGACTTCCTCTCCTTCAATAACGACCCAGAAGCGCAAGCCTCCTCCGCCATCCCGCCCATCAAAACCGAACCCCAGCCCACAGACTGGGAGAAACTCCTCGGCAGCCTCGACGGCAACACAACCAACATCTTCGACGCCTGCTACGGCGGCCAACCCGTCGAAGCCCTCCTCGACACCACCTCCAACAGCTACCCTCCGCACATGAACCCCGCCGCTGCCGCCGCCCTAACCAGTCACCACAACAACAATAACAACAACCAACAAAGCGCGCTCGACTGGAACGCAGACCTCTGGAGCCTCTACCAGACCAACTCAAACGCCTCATCCGCCCCAACAGCCGTGCCGGAGCGTCCAGCGCACAACGGCAGTATTTGGTCCTACTCGACCGAAGACCGCTCAAACAGCACGGAGGATCTCAGCATGCCGGCTGGGAACTGGAGTGGTGGAAGCAGCGAGACTGGGCCTTTGAACGAGAATATTGACAATTTCCCTGGGATCGTTTTGCCGGATTTGGGATTGAATGGGGAGGAGTTCACATTCCCTTTTTCTGAGTGGGGGGATGTTGGGGCGTGAGCGAAGTTGAAGTTGAATTGATTTTTGATTTTCGGCGCATTTACAGACTGGACGATTTCATGGAGGAGTACGGGTTTGGTTTATTGGGAGAGTGGGAAAGTGTATGATCCGTTGGAGACCTGCACGCGGAGTCATTTCTTTCCCCTTTTCTTCCCTTTCATGGATCACGCGGAATGATACCTTCCTCTTGGAATTTTGCTGAAGATGATTTTCCTCATCGTTTGAAGGAAGGAAAGGATTTTTTTTTTAAAGTTACTATCGTTGGAGCTACCTGCGTTCCTTTTTTTCCATCGCCTTTGAAGAGAAATGTTTTGTGGTTTGCTGCTGTACATAGCTTACACAGAATTTATGAATGTAGATTTCTGTATATTCGTTGAACGTATTGTGTCTCTCTCAAGTGTGGGATCTTATGACGAGTAATTCTCAAGACCGCATCAGATACTTCTCCCTCCCCTCCAGCGTATGCACCTCCCAGAAAAAACCCCCTCCCCCTCCTCCCACCCCACCCGCTCCCACGTTGCTGGAAGACAGTAGTCGATGTCGTTGCGGGAGAATACTTGGGCAGCTGGTGTCTGATGATTGTACGGAAGCTCGGCGTGGGATTTTGGCATCGAGGACCGCAGCAGCCTTATTGGAGGTTCTCATGCTGTGAAGACTACTGGATCATTATTGTCTACTGGCTTTGTTCCTACATATAGTGGATGCTTTGCATTCTAGGACTATCCCGCTTCTTTCTTTATAGCTTGGTCGTTGGACTAATTACTGCGTGCATCTGTCTAAAGACATATTCTATTCGCCAATCTTTTTCGCCAGGCCGAGTCGAAGTGTTGTATCCTGCTTTGACACGTGATCTTTCAGTGTTTTCCACGTGAGCCTGCAACTCGCCTCGATCCCGACAACTAGGACTCGGCGACTGGCCACGTTGTTGACTCATGGGCTGATGGTTGGTGCTTTGTGCTTGCGCAGCCACCAGCCATGGCGGCATCGCGTGCGTGAAGAAGCTCGCGTGTTCTCGCCCGGAAATGGACGAACGACGTCATCGACGTCATGTGGTGGGGGTGTTTGGGCCAGGGGACAGAGCAGTGTACAATATTTATATAAACAGATCTTCGTTGTTGTTGTTGGGAGACTCTCTGCATAATTCCTTCAAGAAAACAACCTTGCTCATTCTCACCACCAACTTAAAATCATTTCCCACCAAAACAACCCAACCACACCAACAACCAAATCATTCACCATGACCGACAAGGAAACCTCCACCCTCCAGAGCTACGTGGACACTGCCACCGGCTACGCTCAGTCCGCCCTTGGCTCAGTCACCGGCAGCCAAGCTGACAAGGTACGTGATCATGCTCCATCTCCATCTCCAACTCCACCATATCAGATATACTAACGCCCAATCCCCCAGAACCAAGCCGAGCAAAAGAAAGCCGAAGGCGAAGCGCGCGGAGACCTCTCCCACGCCGGCGCCAACATCGGCGGCTACTCCGTCAGCGCCCAAGGCGTAGCAGCCAACGACCCCAACCGCAGCGCGGGCTCCTGGAACCAGACCGTCGGCGCTGGCAAGGAAGCCGTCGGCGGCGCGCTGGGCCTCGAGGGTCTGCGCAAGGCGGGCGAGCAGCAGAATGCCGACGGCAAGGGACAGGAGGCGCAGGGCCAGTTGAGCGATTTGGGCAAGGGGATTAGTGACCGTGTTGGCGGTACGGTTGGCGGTGCTTTTGCTGGTTTGACTGGTGATGAGGCGGAGAAGAAGAAGAGGGAGTTGCAGCATGATGAGGGCAAGACGCTGCAGAGGGGTGTGGAGAGTGAGGTTACTAAGAAGGCTGAGGCTTAGGGGGGTTTGATTTGTGAGGGACTTGCGAGGAAGGGCGATGATACCACTGGGAGTTTGTTTTGGCATTGAGAATGCAGTTGCATGGCTAGTAGACGGAGCCTACGAGATAACGACTTATGAAGATTGTTACCTACTTTGCTTCGATTTTTCGTATGAGCTTTCCTACGAGAAAGGCCTCGAGTGAGTAGAGTGCCTTATGGTTTCATCTTTTTGTCTTATATAAGCGACCAATTTGGGCATGTTGGACGGCTACACGGACGGCCATGTGGCTTTCGTGTATTCGATCCTTTAGCGAGCTGCAAGACTCCGAAACGGCGGTGCGATGCTACTAGCTGGCATTTCCCAAAACGAGCCGCGGTAATACCTGCAGGCGAACGGGAAAGATATAGTGTAACAGTCACATGGACAAAGTCTTTTAATAATTCCTCCGTCAGCCTCTTGGACTTTCACACTTGGCTTGGCTCATCAATATGCGTGGGCAGTTCGGCCGGCCTGCGGTGTGTGTGCGTGTGTGGAGGAAGTGGAGCCTTTGCCATCAGCAATCAAACGCCGCCGTCCACCACATAGATCTCCATCCACCCACAACAGCCGGTAACGGCAATTAAATAAACGTCGATCCACCCCATCTCTCTGGCCATAAACACCCGTCACACCACACTATACCCTACCCACATCCACCATGTCGCAATACCACAGTATCGCCATTGCCGCCATCTCCCGCCATCTCCGGTAGTCAGCAGCATCATCATCATCCCATTCCTCCTACACACCCACTACACCATCTCCACCGGACTCCTTCCCTCAACTCCGCTTAAAGCCGCCTCGCGAGTCGCATTCTTTCCAACCAATATATATTTACCCGCGCATTCCTCCCACGCCTATCAACCCATAGCAATACCCACACACAATGGACAGCCGCAGCGGCAACTCGACGCCGGACCGTCGAGGCCGCTCGATCCTGGGCGACGCTCTCGCTCGCGCACCCGTTCGTCGCAGCTCTTTTGACCGCGACACTGGCCTCTTCGATTCGACGCCGCGTCGCTTCTCTACCGGCGCAGAACTCATGCCTATGCCTAGCTCTTTGCAGCAGAGCAACTCACAACACCTCGACGGCGACTGGGAATCAAAGGGATCGGGATCATGCACACCCAAAGACCAGGCATCTCGCTCAGCCGCGGCGGCGAGGTTCGACATGTGCGCTTCGACGCCTTCGATCGCGCGGCTGGCGGCCCTGACGAGCCCGTGTTACTTCCACAAGAGATTCGGGGATGCGGTGAATATTCAGAAAGTGCTGGAGGAAATCCAAGAAGATGATCAGTTGTCGCACAGCAGGCTGATGCAGACGGCGGCTGGCGTGAGGGAGGTCTCGAGGCAGTTGCAAAAGAAACCTCTCAAGAGGGCGGTACGGAATATTATGATTATCACAAAGGCGAGGGATAATACTTTGGTCAACTTGACGAGGGAGTTGACGATTTGGCTGCTCACTACGCCGAGGTATGGGAAGGATGTTGGTGTCAATGTCTACGTCGACTCGAAGTTAAGGAAGAGTAGAAGATTTGGCTTGGATAGCATCGTGGAGAAGGACGAGAGATTCAAAGACATGCTCAGATTCTGGACACCGCCGCTTTGTCTGGAAAGACCGGAGATATTCGACTTGGTCATCACACTCGGAGGCGATGGAACAGTATTATTCACCTCCTGGCTCTTCCAAAGAATCGTCCCGCCAGTTCTATCTTTCTCGCTGGGCTCGCTGGGATTCTTGACGAATTTCCAGTTCGAAAATTACAAAGAGCAGCTCAACAAAATCATGGGCGAATCCGGCATGCGCGTCAACATGCGCATGCGCTTCACCTGCACCGTCTACCGCTCCGCCGCCTCAACCTCCACCGCCTCCACCCTCCCCTCCACCTCAACATCAACAACAAGCCTCTCCACCGCCACCTCAACCGCGCCCCCTCCAGACCCGCAATCGACCAAAATCGAAGGCGAAACGCACGAAGTCCTCAATGAACTCGTCATCGACCGCGGCCCAAGCTCCTACATCTCCAGCCTCGACCTCTACGCCAACGACAGCCTGCTCACGCGCATCAGCGCCGACGGCATCATCCTCAGCACCCCCACCGGCAGCACGGCCTACAGCCTGTCCGCGGGCGGCAGTCTCGTACACCCAGATATCCCCGCCATACTCCTCACGCCCATCTGCCCGCACACCCTCTCTTTCCGCCCCATGCTGTTGAACGACGACATGGCGCTGAAAGTCGCCATCCCTTCCTCCGGCCGCGGCGGCGCATTCATCTCTTTCGACGGGAAAGGCCGCGTCGAGCTCGGGAGAGGCGACGAAGTCGTCGTCCGCGCTTCACAGTATCCTTTCCCGACTGTCATGGGCCAGCCGCTCGAGTGGTTCGATAGTATCAGTCGCACGCTGCGGTGGAATACTAGGGCGGCGGAGCAGAAGGGTTGGGAGAGGGATGGGGGCGAGGAGGGCGAGGAGGGGGTGAGGATCGATCGGGATGGCGGCGAGGAGGAGGAGGCTGAGTTTGATATTGATTTCGAGGAGGATGAGGCTGTTAGTGCGGGCGATAGTGGGTATGGGGGGAATGGGAGTGAGAGTGGGAATGGGATTGGGAAGGGAAACGGGAATGGGAAGTTGGCTTATCGGTGATGTTGGTAGGCTGGTCGGTCGTTTGGATTGAGATCCGATCCTGGTTGTGAGTGATTACCTTCGCTTCGCTTGGACAGAAGAAGAAACGAGCCTGGTTTTTCACCAGGCGTAGGTATAGAGGATTGATGCCATGCGCACCACCACCCATCGCGGAATCAACATATCCCTCATCATCGACTTTGTCCCGAAAACGTACCTCTCCACAAGTCATAGGACATATGTATTATGTTGCTGTTGTATTGCATGCGAATACCCTCAAGCTTCGGATATGAAGATGGATGCTTTGTTGTTGAGATATGGGGGTTGCGTGGTGAGGGGTCTCTGGTCTGTGAGTGCTGGTATCTTCGGAGTCTGGAGATTGGGAATTGATGGCTTGCCATTGAGAGAAGGGGTTATGTGTTAAGGTATCTCTGATTTCTTGATGCTTGTATCTTCGGAATCAGGAGATTAGGAACGGTGCCTTACCGCTGAGAGAACGGACTACTTTAAGGCGTCTCTGGTTTGCGAGTGCTGGTATCTGCGGAATCCGTTGATTGAAATCCATGCGTGCCACCGAGAGAAGCAGTTCCTTATTAATAAAGCGTCTCCGCTCCCTTCGTGCAAGTATCGTCGGCTATACTATCTCAATTCCACTAATACACTGTTGGGAGATATACTTCAATATCAGAGCATCTCCGCTTCCTTGATGCAAGTACCATCAAACCTGATCCATCAAAATCCATATCAGACCACGGAGAGAGACGAGGATTCTTTTGATATGCAGGCATTATAACATTAAGTTCTTTCGTCTATGAAATTTGCAAGAAACATCATCGATCTATATGGGTATAGTAAGTAAGTGAGCAGTAACAAAACAAAGACGCAATGCAATGCAAACCCGAAAAAAAAAGGGCTCCTCCCAAGATCAAATGCTAAAACCGCCGCTGTACAACCAAAAAGAAAAGATAAACCAGAAAAACACCGCGGAACAACCCGCTTCTAGAAACTGAACAACCCACTCCTCTTCTTGCCAAAAGGATAAACAACAATGGCACTCAAGAACAAACCAACGGTAATTCCGATAGCGACCTGAATAACAGAGTAACCCACGTTGAAAGCAATGGAATTCAAACCTCCACCAGCAGCGATAGTAGCAGCATCGACGACCGAAGATCCATTGGTAGAATTACCCGTGATCTGATCAGCGGATGCAATTCCAGAGACCAAGGAGCCAGAGACGGCGAGACCGGAGGGAACTTGCACGAAAATCGCTGGTAGCATGGCAGCAGCAGCCAGGCCGTAGCCGACACGGCGGGTTTGGCGAACGAACATTGACTCGGCGTCGCTGTTGGCGTGGCCTTCTTCTAGTTTGCTGGGGATGGCGTTTGGGTCTTTCTTTGATTTGATGCGTAAGACGGTTCGCTTGAAACTCTTCCAACGAGGGCGTAGGATGTCTTCCCAGAGGTCTAGGGCATGGTTCTCAATCCTGGAGCCGATGCGGGAGTAGAGGTTTGCGATTACGCCGATCACGAAGGCCCCAAGGGTGTTGGCGACTTGGCTATTGCCGCTAAAGCGTTTGGACGAGAAGAAGTTGACCAGATATCCGACGAATGCGATGATCATCATCATGGGCGCTTGTTTCCACTTGGCTTGGTTGATGATGATTAGGCACATCGTAAATCCGGGAACGAAAAAGAAGAACCAGTATTGTGGCATCTCCGTCTGGCATGTCGTCGACGAAACTGCGTTCCTATCGGCCAAACCATAAATGGCCGTTCCTATTGTGATGCCAAAACCAAGGAATAGCGAGTAGATGATAGCATAAACCATACGGACACTCCCCGCGACGATACTGCGGCTCTGTAGCTCCAGCGAGGCACAGAGGACGATATAGCCAGGGAGAATCAGAGCGATAGACGACTGCGCCAGAGCCGAGAAACAAAAGAGGTTACCGCCTCTTATGCTACCAAAAGCCCGGGCGAGGAAAGAGGTGATGACGGCAGCAGCAATCTCGAAAACATTGGCGTAGAGATCCGACCGGGGCGCGACGACCAGCTGGAGCAGCCCTACGATGCATCCGAGTATGAAAGCGATCGGCAGATCGATGAGACGTGCGCCGAATGCGAATGGCCCGACGCATACTGATGCCAGGCCGTAGACCGGGATCCGGACCCATATGTTGTGCTTGGGCTTGCGGGAAGTGACCTCTTTCAGCCTGGCAGTCGCGTCCTCCACTCCAATGCGGTCGTGGACAACTTCCTTGTAGACCTCGTGGACGTCTCTGAGCTTGCCCAGATCCAGGCCCTGTGCCACTTTGACTAGCTTGACCTCCGTGGTATGTGTCGTCGGGTCGTCAAAAGACATGATCATGGAGCCGGGGATGTACAGGAACTGTGCCTCGATCTCCAACACTCGTGCGGACATGGACATATACTCTTCCAAGCGGTGGGTAGGAGCACCATATTGCATCAAGGCACGGCAGAGCTTCATGAGGTACTTCTGCCTTGCAATGGTTTCTGCAATGTGAACGGTAATCCTGATCTCATCGGTGATCTTTGGTCGGCTCTTCTTGTACAATGCATTGATGGCACTTGAGCTGCGAGACTTCTTGCCCAATGCCTTCAGCTTCTCAGCCTCTTTTTGCTGGTCCTTCAAGCGCTGCTGAACCTGTTCGCCAAGACCAGTGACGCTGGGAGAGCCGAGAGCGGATGATGAGCCGACCAGATGCGCAAGAGACGAATTTGAAGGGCTGCGGTGCTTCGGTGAGTACCAATGACGCGAGCTAGACCTGCGGTGGTCGGGTGTCGAAGTGCCAGATCTTGGAGGAGAGTTGTTTGGTGTTGGATCGGCGCTGTAGATAGCAGTATCGCCACTGTATGACCTAATGTGAGCCTTTGGGAGGTGGCTAGAAGACCTTCGACGGCTGTCCTCCTGAGGTTGTTGATAAAGTTTGAGTAGGGATCCGAGGATACCACCCCTGTACTGTTGTGGCCGCGGGTGGTAATCTTCGATGAAACCTGTCTCTTCCGTCGGCGTCACTACGCCCGAGCGTTGGCCAGAGCTGCCTTCCGAATGGAAGACGTGGTGGTGGTGGAGAGTATGTTTTCGCACAAGCTTGTGTGCTTCCGAGGTGTCCATTCCTTTGAGAGGAAGACGCGAACCTGGCGGCGTCTCCTGATATTCTTCGTCATCATCGTCTACGATCGCACTCTCGTTCCTAGCGCGCTTGAATTCCTTCATTGGGATGTCGTCCATACGAAGCTCAGGCACCCTTGGTTTGCCAAACAAGCGGGACCGTTCGGGTGACACGTCTCTTGAGTTTGGTTCTGACTGGATCCGTTCGGATTGTTCCAGGCGCTTTCCTCTCTCAAAGGCTTCTTGGGCCTTCTTCTTCCGCCATTTGCCTTGCTCGTCGCCACTTTCTTCCTCCTCGATCGTTGCTGGTGGCGTTCCATGATCCGATGGCGTTCTCCTGATAGCAGGCCTGGGTTTTGACACTGTACTTGCTGTGTTGAGTGCACCTGCGTTGAATGCATCGTAAATTTGTTCCGTCTGTGCTGGTGAGAGGGGCGGTATAAGTGACTTCCTCTCATCACGAGGTGTCAACAAGGCGTCACCACCTCTATTCGGTTGCCAAAGGCCGCCAACAGGCGTAGCTTTACCGCTCGTCTCGGGCGATTCGTGTTTGCTCTGCGACGAAGGAGACATAGGTCTGCCAAGAACCGGCACTTCGACAAAGCTGTTTCGGGCACTTCGTCCACGAGGATCTTCTCCGAAACCAACCCTTTTCTTCTTGTCTTTCGGTCTCTCCGGGCCACGACTTCCTGGTCTGCTGGTATCCTCAGCACTCGACATATTTCCACTGATCGTCAGTCGGGGAGAGTTAAATCCGGGCGAGTTTGTCACATTGGCGGCTGCATGGTCCCCGAATGGATCGGGGAACTCCTCAACTGGTGTCGACATGTTCTAAGGCCCCGTTGCCGAAGAACGGGTCGAACAAAGAACTCTCGGTTGTAATTCGATATTATCGCCGCTTTCGGTCGTTGGTGGGTTGAAATGTGTGGCCTAACAAAGAAATTCGTAACTGGTGTATTTTTTTCTTCAATCCAAACAATGGTATAGCCGGTCCGGCTAGATGATCTCCGAGATATTGTGCAAATTGTTAATAATGGTGCGTGAGGCCGTAGAAGATGTCGAAACAATGATATATCCAGAGAATGCAAGAAACCAGACGTCGGAGCTGTGCGTCGGAGTCGAGCGCGTCAAAAACGCCACACAAGCGAGCGCGAAGATTAGTTGTCCGCACACCAATGCAAAAATAAAAAGACGAAGAATGCGGTTGGGGACGAATCTGACTGCATTCAACAAAGGTTATGCAGCAGGTTTGCGCACGATATGGAGCACAACAGAAGATAAGGGAAAGGGGAATAGCAAAGCATCGCAAAGAGAAGTCAGAGGGAGTCAGGGCCTGCCTCTGGGTGGCGGATTCAAGCTTTTAGCTCATCCACGCATGGCTTTGCAAAGAACCCGTTTCTACGGCAGCAATGGGCGGCATGGGCTCTTTCGCTGCCGACGACACGGACAGCACAACAGGGCCTAGTCTGCATCCCAAGACACGACAAGATAGGGAGCAAAAAGCCAGCGCCAAACAGAGCAGAGTGTGCGGCTTACCGGATGGTTGGCAAAGCGTTGGCCGTTCTCACTACACGCGCTATCAGGGCCCTGACCCACCAACGTTTTGGTCTGGAGTGCGCAAAGGGCTTTGCAATTCGACCAAACTGACGCCAGCGGGTATCGCATTGTTGTCTCGACCGCGTCGACACCGCATAGTTTGGCGGACAAGAGGGACCGCTCGCTTGCTAGTTGTGCTCCTCGGAACGGGCCCCATTGGGGGGAGATGGAGGGAGTGGGAACAAAGATGGTATTTTGTGGGCCATACTGATAGCGTGCAAGGAATGGCGAAGTACGAGCTTTGATCAAGCGATCTCCTCGGACAGGCAGCAACCATGTTTGTTTCGGCTGAGGCGTGCCGCACATTCCGTTTACGTGGCTTGCCTGCTGAGTCGTCACGGATTGACCGAAAACGCATGGTACGGCCGTTTGGGTAAGATGGCGACATGCAGAGAAATGTGTGAGAGTGTGAGGACGGATCACGGTTGAAGCCGTACAGGTGAGAAAGTTCGAACTCCCAACGAGCCGAAGAGCTGCGAAGAGATCCGAGAGAGCTTCGAAGGTTTCCGGATGTGGGAAGCCGCGCTAAGTATCGGCAGTAAAAATAGTACAATGGATATGATCGCATTAAGGTATATGACTGCCCATTACTCTTTCACTGATTTGCCAACCGAGGAATATCATTTTCTCGGTGGCATTGCACCACTGCTGAGAAATTGTGCGTGATGGTACTTGCACGAGTGATGCCCAAAGGCAAATTGCAGTTGGGAAACATGTCCTTGAGTCTAATAACAAAGTCAGAGATAACCGGTGGACACTGCTCAAGCACAGCAACAAAAATAAAGCAAGACAGCCACGCAAGACGAGTATGCATACCCAGGCGAAGCGACACGTATGACGTCTGCGTCAAACGACCACAACGTCCCACCAAGCCTCCGCCTCCCCCCTGCCAGCATGACGAAGCAGGAGCGCATACCCCTGTTGAGACCAAGGACGGGATGGCATGTGAAAAATGATACAATACGAGTCAATGCTTCCGTCCCACGCGGACGGCAAGCCATCCAGATCGAGCCAGGTACAGAATGGAAAGGTCGTGATCCTTCGCGTGTGCTCGTGAAGTGTACTTAATCGAGCCTTATCTGAAGTCCTTCAACGTTCAGTGGGTAGCTTCGAAGGTTCTGGTTTCTTCTCAGCCAGCGACTCCTCATCGAAGCGTATGTGATATTATTGATACTGGCGTCTCTCAATGGCATGGTATCGAATCTAATGTACTGAGTATGATGGTGATAGCATAAAAGAATTGGGAATGTTTGAGCACGTGATCTCCATTCTCGATGGTAAAATGCCTGTCTTATTATACTATGCTTGATAGTATTAGCATATGGTGAGGACATATGTTTTGGAATCAGTCGACGACAGTCGTTTCTTCCCCAGAGGCAAAGCATCAATTTCGATGTCTGACGCTTAATGATAGTCGCACGAAGGGAGCGGAGATGCTGTCATTGATTATCGTCTCTCTGAATGGCATGGCATTGTTTTCTATATGCTGAAGCTGATGGTACCACCTCCTAGCGGAGATGCGATGACGGAAGACGACTCTTCTCACAGACATGAAAATATGTTGATTGACCATGCTTGATGATACTGCGTCGCGGAGAAACTAAAGGTATCGAAGACATTCTATGTCTCCTGTTGGCAATTATAACTTCAATTCTTGTGGTTGAGATCTATAAGGCACGTTGAAGGAACGGCGGAGCTGACCACCAGAGCACTCAAGACCATGGAACTCATTCAACAAACCCATCGCATCCATAAGACGGTGAAGAGAGACAACAAACTCACGTTCAGCAAAACATCAAGGTACATTTCGTAGTCTGCAGTGCAAAGAGACCCATATCGCCAAGCCCAGATGAGCGAGTTTACTGAGCGAGTTTGCGCCCTCAAGCTAAACTCCAACAAACCTAAGGGCGACCGTTATTGAGCACGCTTCACGCCGACCATGCGGAAGATCGCTAGTGATTCCTTTGGTGTATGGATTGATGTTGTGTCTTGGTGAGATCAGGCGGTCGAAGTGGAGATTGCGCCGAATCGTGCTTGTTTCCTTGCATGAGCCGTTGGGATACTTGCTCACAATATGATGGATGGATGCTAAGGTGCTCTCGAACGTATGTTGATGTATATACATACGACCTTACTTGCCTCCAAAGGTTTGATCTGGCTAGACGGAGGTCGTCTTTTCCCGGCACTTTTACACCCCATCTCATACCCATGAATTAAAAGTCATCAGTATCATCCAGTTGATTCTTCACCCGACGCTTGACTTCTCCTCGAAACCCGCACTCATCGTTGAAGTGCAAGCCGTCAAAAAGAACACTTCACCATATTCTTATCGATCCAACCGTCTATCAATCATTCCACCAACAACAATGGACTCCATGGACTCCGTGTCCAACACGGACCACACCATCCACCCTCCACCCGCACAAATGGACCCCATGCCCATGACCTTCTTCACCTCCACCACCACCCCCCTCTTCAGCAACAAGTGGCAACCCACCACAGCAACCCAATACGCCTTAACCTGCCTTTTCCTCATCCTCCTCTGCATAATCTTCCGCTGCATTCTAGCCGCACGCTGCAATCTAACAGCTCTACTCGCTCGACAGAACCGCAAAGAAGAAGAGGCATCGAAACGTTTGTCGGCTTGTTGCGGCGAGGAAGATGGAGGCGAGTTTGCTGAGAAATATGGCCGCGAAGATGGTGGTGAGGAGAGAAGGGAGAGGAGTCGGAAGGGTTGTGCTGGTGCAGGGGAGGTGGCGATTCGAGCTTTGTTGGATACGCTGTTGGCGATGATAAGTTACTTGTTGTGAGTTCTTTCCGGGCCATTGCCAATCTTTCCCTCATAACGAAAGCTGACATCTAGCCCGATTCGCAGAATGCTAGCCGTGATGACGATGAACACGGGCTATTTCCTCTCCGTCCTGGCGGGAACACTGGTCGGCAGCGTACTTTTGGGAGGATATACGGCTGCTTCGGGACATTGAGAGAGCCAAGAAGCTGGTCCCCAATTCTCGTATCGTATATGGCGGGGATATAGATATAGATCACCTTGATGGTGTGGCCTGGCTGGACACTGATGGACTAGAGTAGGACTATTAGACTATTAGACTAGACGAGGACGATATAACGAATTTCCTTTTTCCTTTTCCCCTTTATACATACCCGGCCCATCCGAGAAGATCCCAACGCCGTCCTGGAACGGTCCATGATCGTGTCAGTGTCCACGCAAACATGCATGCCCCAAGTATCAAGAAGCATGACTAGTCAATCAGTGCCCTTCTCTTCTACTTCCAGTCGAAGAGGAAGACCAGGCGCGCCGTAAAAGCGCCCAAGAAGAAGAAGGAGGAGCGATGGGGATCTGTGAGAGAAGAAGAGTAAGAAAACCAATCGAATATATAAGAGGACAATAATGGTGTAATCCGGTTATGTACCAAAGCCCCCGGAGTAAAAGAAGTGCGAGCCATTTGACAGCTACCTCCTATACTCTCATATCTTTCTTTCACTTTCGGGCTTCAGGACGTCTTCCGTCCCGTTTGAGCGTGCTGTATGAGAGAGTGAAAATAGAAAACATGACAGAAATATCAGAATTTCAATCCATGATATAACCCGATCGATATTGGGTCAAATCTCGCCATCCAGGCTCACATGCCTTCCTCCATGCCCACGTTTCTCCACCAAGGCGTGCCGCTCTGCGTGTGCGACTGATTGACCATCGTTTCCGCGTCACCGACCTGTCTCCTCTCGCTGACTTCCCTGTCACCGCCGAAGCCACCTCCGCGGCTCTTCAGCTTCATGGCCATGCTCGACAGGGTCAAGCTGGGCATTTCCCTCTGTTGTCTTCCGACGCGCGTCAATCCCTGAGACGAACGTGAGGCCGTCATCCCGGGACCCCCGGCAGGACCGCCGCCGTTGCGGCCGCGGCTCTGCGAGGACCCATTGATCCATTCATCCCTCATGACTGGTCGCTGTCACTGCAGCGGCTCGGAGCTTGAGGACAAGCGATTGAGGTGCAGGTAGACGTCGGTGCCGTAGCCCTCCATGCTGATGAGCTTGAGGTCGCCCCCGAAGTAGCGCGCGTACAAGCGGGAGATGGGCAGACCGTAGCCGAAACCGGCCATGGGCGCTTTGAAGTCGGATTTGTTGAAATCCGGGTCTAGGTTCGGGGTTTGGTCGACAGTGGTGTACATGTAGGTCCACACCAGAGGGATGCTGCTGCGTGGGATTCCGCCACCTTCGTCGCTAACTTTGATGGTGATATCCTCACGACCTTCACTGACGATGACTTGTGTCACCGGGAACTCCTCCTTGTCTGCGCCGTGAGTCTCGACGACAGCTCGCAAGCTGTTCTTGAGAGTCTCGAAAAGCATGTGTGAAAGGTGTCCAGGTACGTACATGAAGTTGAGATCAGGAGGGCAGACCAAGCGCACTTTAGGCGCATCAAACAAGCCGTAGTGATCCTCGCAAACGAAACGTGCATTCTCAATGGCTTCCTGCGCCAAGTCGCGTACGTTGGTGTTTGTGCAGATTATGCCGACATAATTAGGATCCGTGTGGGTGCGTTGATCGGTCAAAGCGATGTGTTGTCCAATGAGCATGCGTATTCCTATACGGCTCATGTAGAACCGGTCCAGGAAAGCCTGGATGTTATGGTCTATTTGCATGCGTTGTCGTTTCCGCTTGTATTCTAAGATTCCCTGTGCGACTGTGGTGACGACCGGGTCGTGTCGCCGCTTGATCTTTTCCAGTGTCGATGCGAACTTGTTGTTGTAATCGGCCAGCTCCGGTGGCCAATGTCCATTGTCTTCAGCTGTGCCACTATAGTATTTGCGCAGACCACTGGCTCTTGAATCGCCATGTCCGTTTCCGTTCCCATTGCCGTTTCCATTCTCTTTTTCGGCCGTCTTTGGGGGTTGTGATCTATACTGCCCAGGCTTTATGCTCGGGTTGGTGGAAGCCTCGCTCAAGGTTTTTGCGACTCTCGGGTTCTTTACTGGTCTTGAAAGACGCTCTTTGACTTCTGTGCTGAGGCTTGGTTTTGGGAGGGTTGTGATTTCCTTGAAACGTGAGTTCCCGACTTTGCCGAGAGTTGAACTTGTCTAATCTTACCTCGAACGACTGCGCATACCAGTCTTGCACCCTCTTGATACTGGGCATCTCATTCAAGCCATCGGGTAAGTCCGCGAGCTCCTCGACGCGATGCGCTAATCGAATGGGAAGCTCTTCGGAGAGGAATTGTGACGCACGAAACAAAGTGCCTGGAACGCTTGAAATTAGCCAATGGTCTCGAAAGAGAGAATATAGAGGAAGACAATGATTTACCTGTTGAAGGGTTGCTTCCAAATTGCACCCTATTGTTTCGTACATGTCAGCGCCATCATTCTCACAATGCCCCGAAGTCGGCTGGCCCGTGTCCTCATCGCCCAGTTGAAGCATACATTTGTCGCAGCGAAACACCAGTGGCAGGGAAGCCGGCATAGTGCTTGATCATGTTGGACAGCTCAGCTGTCGCTTTCCAGCTCATGATGCCGGTATTGTAGGCGAAAGGCCCGAAGGCCTTAGCCGGAGGAGTTGTGGGTGGAGGTGATCGAGGTGGTGGTTCGTCAAAGCGGCGAGGACGGCATGTAGGTAAGGCCGGGGATGGTGGTGGTAGGGTTGGTATTCAAGAGGAAAGGGTGAGGATTAGGATAATAGTACAAGAGAGTAGAGGCGTGAGTGGGAAAGGGGAAGTGAGGGTTTAGTGGTGACTGGATGGGAAGAGAAGCATGAGTCTACGACGGGACAGAGCAGTTGGGAGTGGTCCGCTCCGCTAACTGCGAGACGTCAGTCAGAAGCTCTAGCCGCGGGGATTGGCGTGTGGATTTGGGCGGGAGACTCACGGGCAAGCGGAGAGAGAAGATTAAGCGTTCTGCACTACAGAGATCGAGCTCGCTCACATGCACGCCCACGCCCATACACACGTCCCCGGCCGAGGTTTGCAGCACGAGCCTCAGAGTCAATTCTGACTACCATATACTTTTATTAGGTATAGTCTTCCTCTCAAGGTCTGACTCTGCTCTATCAAAGATAAAGAATGGACATCGATTTCCTCCCCTTTTTCACACACAAACCAACTTCCCTCTGAGCATACCCATCAAACAGACACCGCAGCAACATCTCCAGAAAGTAACGGAGCATCATCCGTTCACCTTCCCCGGACTTGCTTTTCCTATTCGGCGGAGAGGCACGCGAGCAAGACTGGTACTAACGACAGCCCTTCACTTCTCGGACAATACCGGGCTGTGACTGCCTTAGGCTATCGATACCTTGGTACTTTGACTGCGTTTAGTAAAATAGCTTCGCGACCGTCGACATCCTTTGAATCGAAATCAGATCTTCGTGCTTGTCTTTTGTCACAGGCCGTGATTGAGTTTGATCGAAATTGCTCGAACAACGCACTGCCCATCCTCGATGACATAAAATAAGGAAAAAGTCGCTCATGTACATTTAATTATCGCAACCTACTGAGAACGAGGTGTTTTGCATGTAAGCCAGGAACATGCCCTACAACATAACCGTAACTAGCCGAAAGATGCTTACCGAACTCGATGTAGTACAGAAGTGGGGACTGCTTCGGGCGAACGATCTAATGCGATATGACTTGTCTAGTAGCAGGGAGGGCTATAGCACCATTCCTAGAAATTCAGTCCTGTTGCTATTCGCGGAAGATCAAAACATTGGCAATCATCATGTCTCGGCGAACAACGCATAGCAGCGACCCGTCCGCCCAGGTGCAAGCCCTGATTTTGAGAACATTATTGCCGCTGCCAGTGTTTTTTATCGACCTTCAAGGCATATGCATGTGTTCAATCATTTCCATGTGTAGACCAGAATTCACAGACATGGTCGAGACGCCAGACGAAGGCCGTCCCGCGTCCTCTCATAAGCGTCGAAATCACTTCACTTCCACTAATAATCTAGCCACGACACTCAAGTAACTTTAGACACAACGACAAACGACAGAAGATTCACTTCTCACCACAACGACCATGTCAACCTCCCCAAACTGCCTGCAACCCGCGGATTCACCACTTGAAGCAAGACCACTTGCAGTGACACCACCAACTGACCCAACTAACCCAACTAACAAAACCTCAGCACCACCAGATCCAAAAGAACCCACTAACACAACCAAACTAATACAACCCACCTCCTAACCAAATCACCTAACAACACCACAAATCAAAACCCGCTTCCATCCAACCAGCAGCAATGTGCATCTACACCCCCTACCGCTACACCAACTGCATCTGCACCGCCGCCAGCGGCGGCGGCATCGTACTTTGCTTCCGCGCCATCCGCATCGAGCAAGCCTGTCCGAATCCGACGATGGGCCACGAGGAAAAGCGTATTGGGACTTGTGGGAGGTGTGAAGGGGCCGGTCAGGCTGTGGCTGGAGCTGAGAAGGAGCGTGAAAAGGGGAGGAAAGGGAATCGTTGAGGGGATTTCTTCTTGAGAAGCGAGGTGAGGCGAAAGGACTGTGGTCTGATTGGGGTGTTTGAGATTCATTGGTTTGTTTGTTGGAGTTTTGGGATTTGAGTGCTGCGGTGGTGCTTTCTATGGCTTTTCGATGAAGGTGGTCGGACGGTGAGTTTTCTCGTGTGCCATCGGCGTACTCGGGCGAGGCGAGTGGGCATGTTGATTTCGTTCGCCTGTTTTTGAATCACTATTGTCGATCACTGTTAGCGTCATATTAATGAATCCAGCGTTAAACTCATCCTCTGCAATGATAATAATCCACAAACGTGAGGGTGAGTGGCCGGATTTGACCCAGATCGTTCACTTCACTTCACTCCACATCAATTCACTCCAGTCAGGCTCCGACCGAGTGAGAGCTCTCCGGTCTCACCACAACGATTTGGTCCAGCATCTTGCTCCAACATCAACAACAGACCCACAAACCACCGACAAGAACAGCCCTAAAACCAACCATCCACAAAAGCCAACCTACATCCATCCGAACCAAACACACAAAACAACCAGCAACCCCCAAAACCACTCCCCTCAACAAAAAGAATGTGCACTCTCACCCCCCACCGCCACCCAAACTGCACCTGTCCACGACCCCCAACCAGCGCTCTAGAGCTCTGCAGCCGAGCGACTCTCACGGGGACCGTATGTGCCAAACCACGCAAAGAGCGCGAGCAGAAAGGTGCTGGGGTTTGCTTGGTTTGTTTGAGAGCTGAGGAGGCGAGGAAGTCTGCCGAGGAGGAGGCTGCAGGTGTGGTCGAGGTTGAAGCGGGACGTGGGAGGGGAAGAGGGAAAGGAAGGGGACGCGGGAGAGGGAGGGGGAGGAGTCGTGTTTTGCCTACACGGTGAGTGGGTTGAGCTTTGGGGGTTGGAAGGGAATGTGGGAGCGTTGATGAGGATGGACGCGGGAGAAGAGAGAAGGTGCCTGATTATCTGATTCTTTTTCTTGTGTTTTTGAGTTTGTTTTCAGTTTCTGTATGTTTATTCGTCTGTATGGGTGTGGGTATAGGACCTCCTGATTCAGACGGGAGGTAGGAGAGATATTATAACTCACCAAACCATCCCTGTTTACTCAGCGACCTTAACAACCACCTTGCCGAAATGGCTGCCGCTGTACAGATACTTCAGAGCATCCTTCGCCTCCTCAAATTTAAACTTGCGGTCGATAACCGGGTGAATACCGTGCTTGCTGTAGAAATGCACCATCTCCTCGAACCTATCCTTAGGCCCGTTGAGCATGCCCTTGAGCGTGACATTGCGACGCAGAGCGAGCACGTTGGTGTTCAAGCGATCGCCAGCATCGTCTTCCTTGCCGCTGAGGTAGCCAATGCAGGAGATGCAGCCGCCGAAAGCGATGCAGTCGAAGCTCTTGCGGAGAGTCTTCGCGGCACCGCACTCGAAGATGTAGTCTGCGCCGGCGTCTTTGGTGATGCGCATGACTTCGTCTTGCCACTCGGGGTTGGAACGGTAGTTGATGGTGAAGTCTGCGCCCATGGACTTGGCTTTCTCGAGCTTCTCGTCGGACGAGGATGTGACGATCGTCTTGAAGCCGGCTGCGTGAGCGATTTGGAGGCCAGAGATGGATACGCCACCGGTGCCTTGCAGGAGGACGAATCTGTCGCCTGTGCTTGTGGCTGGCTGGCCCATGGGTTGCTGCCAGTTGATGGCCATCCATGCTGTCACGGCGGCGATGGGGAGACAGGCAGCTTCCTCGTCAGACAGGTGGTCCGGTGCAGGGACAAGGGCGTTGGCGTCGAACCAACGGTACTCGGTGAGAACACCAGGGAGAGGCAGGCCAAGTCCAGAAGTCATGCCCTCGGCATTGACTGTACCAGTGAGATGCTTCTGGTTGAAGATGCTCATGACACGGGTGCCGGCCGCGAGAGTGTCGTTGCCGGAGACGACCGTACCGCACATGTCTGATGCAGGAACCAACTTCTGGGCCTGCCCGATAGTCTTGTGATGGTTGTACTCGCCCATGCAGACTTCAGTATCGCGGAAGTTGAGTGCAACGCAGTGCACCTTCACCAGTACTTGTCCATCCTGAGGCGCGGGTAGGTCGGCGGTCTGGAACTCGATGTTATCCAGGCCGTTCTGTTCGGTGACCCATTGCTTGATCTGTTGTGGCGCCATTGTTGGTTGTTAGATGTATAGATGGAGATCTTGTGAAGATGATGAGCAGAAAATGACTTGAATGTGAAGAGGAAACTAAAGCTACCTATATACTGTTGATTACCAAAGTAAATCGCTATCTTCTCCCAATGGGCGAGCCAGCACCGGGATTCGCCCGCATGGATTGTAGTGGTTTGCAAGGATGATATCAGAGCGAGGCCTGAGGTGGAGTTTTCTCGAGTCTTCCTGACTAATGTTTGTTGTTTGCCGAGGCAAACATGACTTCCTCAATCGAATTGCCTTGCTGGAAGCCTTCAAAATTTGATTGAACGCGATTGAGGCTCTGCGGGAAGCTCCCGCGTGCTCACGTCATCGGCTCGCCTCGCCGGCCTGAACGTCGAGACCGGACGATTTCGAGATCCAAGGAGAGACACTCCACAACATCAATCAACACATCAACACATCAG
This sequence comes from Cladosporium sp. MBC 237, assembly GCA_030772445.1. NCBI lineage: Eukaryota > Fungi > Ascomycota > Dothideomycetes > Cladosporiales > Cladosporiaceae > Cladosporium > Cladosporium sp. MBC 237. The sequence continues at coordinate 373,239 of JAPHCH010000018.1, read as the reverse complement.
TTACCATATTCTGCTCGGACTTTCTGGACAAACAATCACACTGGTCACCCATTATTACCCTTCCATTGCCCTGCGGTTGCCGCATGGTCACGACCAGAAGGCGGTAATACACGCTCGCTTTCCTCCTTACTGATTCCAATATGGCTGCCTCATCATCGGTTGGTTCGGATGTCTTTGCGATACTCTCCCTCCTCGTCATATCAACACTGGTGCTACTCCTACTGCGACACTATCTCCCACTGCGCACCACACCTGGTTATCTTCTGGTCCCGGTCTTCCTCGCCCTCGCGCTTCCATGCAGCATCATCCTTCTGGTCCCCATTGACTTAGCGTCCACTGAGAATGCCGACAGCGAAGGACCGAAGCGAGGAATTTGGCTGCCTGAAAGAGCCGTGTTTGTGGCATGGAGGATAACTTACTGGTTGACCTTCGTCCTGACCTGGTTCATCCTCCCGCTCATGGGCGAATACTGCGATTCAGGATTCCGGGATACAAGAGGGAGGATATTACACTCTTTGAGGAGCAATGCGCGATACCAACTCATCGTTTTGAGCACGGCAATTGCTGGATTGGTTTATTTCATTCTCCAGAATGGTTTCCATGGAGAAAGCATCAAGGGTCTTGTCATGGCGCTGGCTTATGCATGGGGTCTGGTCCTGGCAATAGGACTGATGGGACACGGTCTCGTGGCTCTACCAAGGAGACTTTTCAAGAATGCAAGCCCGAGCGAAAGGTTGAGACGTCTTCAAACCCAGGCGCCCAAAACTAAGGATAAGCTTGATGATGCGATTGAGCAATTGGAAATCGTAGAAAACACAGCTATCCAATTGAAAAGTCGCAAGAGCGGCACAAGCTTGGATACTCAAGACTGGATCGACGAATTGGCAGAGACTTCTTCTGTCCCGGACTCGAGACTTGGAGCACACGCAGCAATTCGCGCCACCAACGCAAACATTCCTGCCGTGATCACAGAGAGGTACCTAGCCGATTTGACAAGGAAGCTGAAGCGTGCTCGTCACAAGAAGGCACGCTTTGTAGATGAGTGGGCGCGCCTTTGTCAGCAGGCACAGGACACTCAGATGGTCATCGACTCTGCGACCTCGCAGAAACTCGACTTTGGCCGCGAGAGACCAAGCGTTCTCAACTTCAAGATCTTGACACCGAAGCTCCGTTTCTACCTGCATTTCTACGCCATCCCATACCTGCGCATTGCGCTGTCTTTGGTCTTCGCTGCCGCCTCTGTTCTTGTTGTCTGGAGTGAAGTCGTTAGCTCCTTCTCCTCGAAGCTCTCGATCATTGGCTTGACAGTGGTGCACCACCCCTATTCCGATAGAGGCCAAGTGCCATTTTTCGGTCAAATCATTGCCGCTGCCTGGCTGCTCTACATGGATGCTTGTGCACTCTATGCGATTTCTGACGTCAAGGTTTGGGGAAACCGCGCCTTGGTCAAACGCCAGACCTACGCCGAGAGCGCGTGCTGGTACAGCTTGCAAGTTGCCAAGTTGACTGTGCCTCTTAGCTTCAACTTCATCACGTTAATGCCCGCCTCTGTCTACAAGGAGACAAGCTTCTTTCACTTTCTCGGCAAGCTGGTCAACCTAACGCCGTTGGGCAGCGGTTTCAGCACTTACTTCCCCTGCTTTATCCTCGTCCCGGCTCTCGCGACACTCTTCAACCTCTACGGGAAAACCAAGAAAGTGATTGGCTTTGGCGTTCTCGAAGACGATAGCGTAGAGAACCCATCCGGCTTTGGTACCGGTGGATGGCGCGAAGGTCGTGCTCTCATCGAGCGCGAGCTCCAGTCCAGAGGTGAGGGATCCGCTGTCGGCATGTCCCCACGTGGCGCCTCATTAGACCTCGAGCGTGGCGTTTCCGCTTCTGGTACCTCCACACCAGCACGTGGATCACAACAAGCCCCACTCATACCAGGTCACGCAAACAACGAGCACAGGACAAGGGAGGCCAACCGCCACTTCAACAGCATCACCAACCAGGAAGAGGAGCAAGAAGACGACTCTGCGCGCCATTTCTACCAGGACTTTACGGAGCGCGTGAAGAATACGTTCGAAACCACCGATCGTCCGGAGTGGATGCAGAATTTGGGCAAAGGCATCACGATGCCCAACTGGATGAAGAACGACGAGAGAGACAGCGATGGCGGGAGTGCTCTGAAGCGTTGGTTTGGTGGGCGGCCCGATGACGGTCGTCTGAGACTTTAATATTAGGCGTGTGTGTCAAAATTAGCGATGGCGTTTTTAGGTATGTAGCCTTTCTGTGCAAAGTTGTAATCTCTATCACCACTGTCCATGCATGCTGTGGGAAGTTCTTTCTTGACACCGCACTGGCCGAATACTTTGAATGGGGTGGCACGCCTTGTCAGGGGCTCGGTGAAGTCAATGTCACCCTATCGGTTGGGGCAGTGAAGATCATGCTGCAAGGTGTGCAAAGTGATCTTACGTAACTGCATTTAAGTGAACCTATCGGCGAAAAATACACAAGTCGAAATGCTCAGGCACACATGGTTGGCAGGTAGAAACCAGAATACTGGCAAAAATTACAAGCTCAGGCGAGTGGCTTTCCAGTGGGCTGACGTCCAGCTTCCTTGCCTGGCTTTCGGAGCTTTACCACAAACTCTCCCGCAAGCCAAAAGCTCACACCATGCCACCAAGACAAGCAAGGCTTCGCTTACTTCTCCTCTCTTGGTCGCGTGCGTGACAGGGCAATTCGCTTCTTGGACAGGTTCGCGGGGGCATTTTTTGGCTTGGATACGCGAATGGGGCAAGTCGTGAGCTGGGAGCTCTGAGCCGTTGGCTTTAAGCCATGGTGGACGAGGCGTATCCGTTTTGCTTTGCCTATATTGTCATGCCATGATCATGAGAGTGGTGGAAGGAGCTGGCTCGTGGAGTGCGGATTGGGTTGTGGTTTTGGGGATGTGGTGGTTGATTCTTAGGGGTTGGTGGGTGGGTATAAGAGTGGTTGGATCGATGGATGATCGTTGATATTAGACCATTCGACTTGGGTGACCATCTCTACTAATGATACCATTTTGCAATACAATCCACATCTAAAATGCTCAGACTCTTACTCGCCACGCTGCTAGCCTCGACCGCGGCAGCTTCTGCCCTTCCAGAGGCTGAAGGTTTGACATTTCGCATGAACGTGAACGAAACGAGTCCGGTCAACTGACAAGTCCACACAGCAAGCAGGAAATACGACCGCAGCAGGACCATCCGCGTAGCCTATGGGCAAGATATCTCAGAAGCAATCAGAAACGCCCCACGCGGCAGCCGCATCGTAGTGGCGCCCGGCAAATACAACCAGCAAGTGACGATCCAAAAGGACGGCATCACTCTCGTAGGCAATGGCGTTACCCTGGAGCCACCGGAGACTCTCGTCGACAATGCTTGTACTGGTTTCACTGGGGAAGGAAGCCAGGCTGGAATTTGTATTGCCGGAAGCGATATCAGAGCTGACGCGTTTGTCGCCGAGCATCAGAAAGTCAGATCAGTCGGCCGCCCGGTCAAGGATGTTTCGGTCTCTGGGTTTACTGTCCGAGGCTTCATTGGTGTTAACATTCTGGTTCTGGGTGCTGAGAATGCCAAAGTGTACGGCACCAATCTGAAGGACAATCCCGGGTATGGGTTGCTTACGGCTGGCTCGAAGAATACGGAGGTTTCTGGGAATGTGGTCACGATTGAGAGGCCGTTGGCTGATTTCAATTTTGTTGGAATTTGCATGGACAACCTTTCCAAGGTTAAGGTGACGAAGAATAAGATTTCAAATTACTTCATTGGCCTGTGGTAAGTCGTTGATGTGGACGATGACGGGCCCTAGAGCAAAGACACCACGGTTCTAACACTCGAACAGTATCCAAACAAACGGCGCAGAAGTCGAAGAGAACGAAGTCAGCAACACGTGCTACGGCGCATTCCTCGATCCATTCGTTAAAGACGTCAGGCTCAGGAGGAATCACTTCTCACACGCCAATGACCTCTGTGTTGGATTCCCGATCTCAGGGATCAACCTCGACGGCAGCATCAATGCCAGAGTGGAGAACAACGTTGTCGAAGACTGGAAGAACGACATTCCTACCTCTGCCGGTATCAGGATCGGTGATGACCCGTGCAATGATCCAAATGCGCCATCTCTCTCTTGCATTGTGAATGGCGGCGGAACTGCTGTTGCTAGGGGCAATCTTGTCAAAGGCAACAAACTACGCGGGAACGATCTTGATATTCTTTTGGAAACGCAGGGCAGAGGCAATATTGTGAGGAACAATGATTGCTTGACTTCTCAGCCTGATGGGCTTTGTCGGTCGAGGTGAGGTAAGAGAATGTCGAAGATTTCAAGCTTTAACCAGTGATGGCATGGTTTAATCGGACATCGGGTATTTTGGTGTATTGTTTGTGATGCTGTCGAGATAATTGTACGTACCTCGAAATTAGTTCTGTGGCATCGTTGTAGTCACGCCACTGCGAGCCCCGAATATCAGACGCCACATTAAGCTCAAGTTCGCGACTTCTTTCTATGTGGAACCTTATGGACCCATTGAAGGCTTCTTGTCGCTATTGCGAGCTATTTTTCTGCGCGTGTGCTGAGTGGCATGGTTGCGGAGGTTGTTTGCGACGCTATTATATTATATTGAAGCCATATTGGTCCGCCATCAGTAACATCGAGAAGCCCGTGCGTAATTGAATGATTGCACGAGTCACACGGATCTGTGAGCACCACGCGTACCGATCAAGCATAGTGTCTGATGCAGCACCGTAAAGAGAAGCAGTCCACATCCTTCCTGAGCTTGCTTTGTGCGCCTTCTAATAGAAACGAACATGGTAGTCCACCTTTGTTCAAATTGCATCCAGGGTATCATACGTCTTGCCCAAACAGCCCAAATCGTAAATCATCGTGAGTTCGAAATATTGCAGAAGCAGGCCTTCTCTCTTAGCCACCTCCTCTCTCTTTCCTCTTCTTCTCCTTGGCCTCTCGCTTCGCCCTTTGCTCATCCGCCATGCGCCGTTGAATCTTCAGCTCCATATTGTGCTGGTCAACAAGTGCGCGCAACTCCTTCTCAATTTGTTCATTCTTCTCTTTCGCCTTCTGTCGCGCTCTCAGGCGCTCCTTCAGCGCTTCCACTTGGGCGTCAATGTCATTCTGTATCGCGGCGCGCAGAGCCGTTGCGGTGCCGACGCTGGTGTTGTGGTTCAGAAAGTCGTCGGGGAAAGTGTCCAGGTCAGGGTTAAGGCCTGGGCCGCCTTCGAGGTAGCCGCCGGGGTGTGTGAGTTTGATGCCCGGGATTGCGCTGGCGAAGACGCGCCGTGGGTCGTTCAATGGCAGAGGTAGCTCGTCTTCGGCCACGCTGGGGAGGTCGGAGAGGATTATATCTCGCGCGCGAATTGATGCGCCTTCCTTGGGTGCTTCATCGCTGTCGTCTGGGATCACTCGTATGCCTGCGTCTGAATTCGCGCCTGGGTCTAGCAGAGCCTGGACGAGGCTGTCCTCGAAGTCGGTGCTGTATTTGAGGTCGTGTGGAACATAGGAGGCGTATACGCCTGGTGTTGGTTCATCGGTAGGCGGTGTAGGGCCTGATGTGGTTCTTGGGGATACCATTGTGGTGGTGTTGTGGCATCAGCTATGAGCGCAATGCGAATCGCAAATGCGACCAAGGACGTTCGTTCGCTGGCTGGTGGAGCCGAGGCGTTGCCTCCTCCCTGCAGGCTGCCTACATGGAGGTATCAGCCAGCCAACGCTTGAAGTACATTTGAGTACAGACCTCAATCTGCTACTTTACAAAATATCTCAGTGAATGGTGATTTTAGGATCATCCACCGGATTGCTAAAGATTCCACACTCATGGCATACGATGGCCTGGAAACAAACGGCAACCAAGTGAAGAGGCCCAGTCAGAGGTACGCACGTCTACAAGTGACACTGGCTCCTCCACGAAGATACAATGACGGCTCTTCAGGATACAGCAGTCCATCCCCTATAGGTTTGCTCACCGTTCTCTCACGTCGGTCACGGCTTGGAGAACAACATCATTATTACCACATTTCTTCACAAACTCCATGCATTCACCACGCATCCGTACATGCATCCCTGTAGTCACTACCGACAGATACGGCCTGTCTTGCATACAAGGCTCCACACCTTTGCTTCCTCTATCTTCGACCCTGCTATACTTGAAATATCTCGGAGCGACTACTCAACCATGTCCACAAACCCTGACACTCGTGAAGATAACAAGAGCGGGTCTTATTTCGCAACCACCCTGCCGGAATGGAAACAGGAGCTATGGCACGACATTTCAGCCGCTGCAGAGGCTAAATTCGTGTTCGAAAAGCGTGATTATGACGAGAATGGTGATTTGAACATGCACCTTATGAAGTTCAAAGATCTCTATAGGTGGCTTGTACGCCGTCCTTTTGCATCAAGTCATATTTCCCATCAAGGGCCATCATTGATTCAATCCGACAGGCTGCCCGAAACAACGAAGAACAATTCAAGACACTCAAAGCAGAGTGGCGGCACGTGAGGGAGGGTCGTTGGCAACTGACGTTCCTCGTTCAAGACAACGACCCTCCTGCAGCAGATGAGCCAGAATGCAGCAGCGATAGACAACGAGTCCGTCGGAAGCTCACTGACCTTTACGTTGATGGACTCAAGTCTGCGTAGGTGGCATCCAACATTCGCTCACCGAGCATACAATACCCCAAATTTTGATGGGTTGCGCTAATTGACCTGACACAGCAGCCAGAAGGACTGGGTGATGGTCCAGACAGAGGCCATTCCTCCGCACGAAGATCTTCCAAAGGATATGCTGGGAAGTCGTAAGCAGTGCTTGGTGATGTGAGGTGCGGCAGCACCATATGATGCCCACAGTCGTGGTGTGCTCGGAAGCTAGGTTGCATTGAATCCTTGGTGGCCGAGTGTTGTTGGCTGAAAGATCTACTACCTCCTTATCCTTGCCTCAGGGTCGTTGATCGTAAGGCCGCCTCCATAGCTGAGTGGACCAAATCACAGGAGTTTTTGCTGTACAAGGTCGTTTTCGGGCGTGATATCCCCACTTGTAGGCATATGTCAAGTCGCATAAGCAGATCCAGGCACTTAAGAGCAGGGGTTAAAGCGATCAGCGCCGTTGCCGAAACCGCCGATGTGTTCTCCACTTTCCATCACTCTTGTCATCACACACCAACGGGCTTGGGATTCCCGACATCTTTCCACCAGGACAAGGCATGTCATAGCTATCCCGTCACACTGGGACGCCCATCTTGATACACGTTGCGATCGAAGAAGTGAAGCTAAGATCTGGTCTCCGAGATCTTGGGACGATGCCCTGGTTGATATTTTAACGACTAGGCAAGCAATTACACACAGCACTCGCCACAGACCCTAGCCATCCCTTAGACATGTTGCATACATTGCGGGTAGCGATACGCAAATACACGCCAGACTTGGACCAGCTTGCACTCTCTTCCAAGCTCGCCACTTCTCCAATCGCACGACCAGGAAACCGGTGGACCTCTGGCAACTGTTAAGGTGTCTCCAGTATGTTAAGATCCAGATTCAAGACAACCGAGGGCTTAGAGTTTGCGCTACTCATGCACAACATCTCTTCCCCGGGAGCGTGTCCCAGTGACAACATCGCGCCTTAGTTGGACGTAGCCTCTACCGCGACCGGCTAGATCTTGCGGACGAAACGAATGATGCATATTCATCTAACACATGAGCGGCCAAAAGCAACGATGGGAAAGCATGCGAAAAGATACAGAATAATGAGCGTTCAATATTCGACACCAAGCCGATATCTAGAACGAGGTAACGCAATCACCACACAGCATGGACACCAATGCTCGAGGCTCTTTAAGAGACATCTATCTATAACACTCCACTATAAAGGACCCTTGGGGTATCCGAACTCAATCTCCCTACGCATCCCCACCTGGCACCAACACTGTTCGGCGGCCCGCCCACAGGTATCCTGCGTAGACCCTACCTACCAACGGAGCTATTCCTCGAGTAATCTGGAATATTGCTACCATCGTACCTGTTTCAGACCAAGCACAACGTCCAGAGATCGCCCGCTCCGACGTGGGTGCCACGAGCAAGGGCCTCAACGATCCTTCATGGCCCAAGCAGGTATGTTCATATAAGGTAGGGCAGCATACACCCCCTCCTTGCGTGCCGTTTCCCTCTCCACTACCTTGGTCTTCACGTTGTTCCGTACGTTTGGGTCACGCCGGGCAAACACATCATTCTTCTCTACTCAGACCGAGTCCACACATCAGCCATCATGGACATGGAATCCCTGCGCCCCGAGGGCTATGAGGACAGGGCGGGAATCTCGGGACATGCCTCCCAGGAAGCCGTCTATGGAGTCACCGTGGCGTTCACGCTGGTTATGGGCCTGATCGTCATTGCGCGTATGTTCACTCGCGCCTTCATCGCTAAACAGACTGGTGCCGACGATGCCCTGATTTCTGTCGCCGCCGTCTTCTCACTCGTGTACTGCATCGGCACTTACAGGCAGGCGATGATGGGTATGGGTCTGCACGTCTGGGACCCGGCGATCGACATGGAGAGAATGAGCATCTACTTCTGGACGGCACTCTGGAGCTACTATACCGCCCTTGGATTCACCAAGCTTTCCATTCTGATGCAATATCTGCGCATTTTCCCTCAGATTCAGTTCCGCAGAGCGTGCTATGTTATGCTTGGCGTCACAATTCTGTGGACTCTGTGGGCAGTCTTCAGCTCCATGATCATGTGTGTGCCGGTTTCCGTGTTCTGGACCACCGACGATTTCTTCCACGACCCGCACTGCCTGCCGCGTATGGAGACTTGGTACGCGAACGCCGGTGTCAATATGTTGAGCGACTTCGTCACTGCCCTTCTGCCTATTGGCGTGATCAGGGGCCTTGAGATTCCGAAGCGCCAGAAGCAATTGCTATACGTCGTCTTCTGTGTCGGTCTCATGTAAGTTCATTACCTGTGATACAACCTGCATGCAGCTGCTGACTCTTCAAAGCACCTGCGTTCTTTCCGCACTGCGCCTGATTTGGATCTACCCGATAGCCCAGAACCCCGACCAGTCGTGGCACTCACCTATGTTCTCTATCTGGTCATGCGTTGAGCTTAACGTCGCGATCCTCTGTTCTTGCGCGCCTACACTGAAGGGTCTCATCCAGCGTGTCTGGCCCCAGTTCCTCGCTTCCATTGGTTCTCGCTACGGCTCTCGTGGCTCAGGCAAGGGCAGCTCTGGCAGCGGCCCATCTGGTGCTTCTGGGTCTACAGCCGTCAACAGCACCAACACATCTACCTCCACTGATTCTATCCGCAAGCCTCAAGACATTTCTCACGTCGAGTCCCAGACACCCGAAAAGTCAACTTCATCCGGCTTCCTCGGTTTTCGACGCAGCCTCTTCAAGCCATTCTCCAAGAACACCAACAGCAGCCTCTCCAACTGCTATGGCAACACCAAGAACGATGAAGATGTCTTGTTTGACGATGACGGCTCGCAGAAGACACGCCAGGCCAGCTCTTCGTCCGGACTGCCCGAGGAGAAAGACGGCATCGAGGTTCAAACGGTTGTTGACCAGAGGGTTGAGCCTCGCGAGGCCAGGCCCGCCGCTCCCAGGTCTGAAGAAGCAACCAAGACCATGGTCAGCGGAGCGGGGCCCATGACAATTGACCCGTTCAAGGATGACCGGCAGGATGAGAGGGACATTCAGAAGGCGGCATGGTCCTCGTAAAGGCTTTCAAAGCCTTAACTTACTTTCCTTGGGTCTCACAGATTTCTATAATATTTCATCTTGCTTTCTGTGTAACCCACGGATACGCACCTGTTGTACGATTGGGAGAGGGAGGTGATAGCGCAATGTCGCTTTAAGATACCACTACTGGACCTACGGGTTTCAATCTATTAATCAATTTCGTTATCGAATACTATTGCCTTATATCAACATCTTTAATTGCCATCAATGGATGTTCGTGTACCACTTCAATCTCTAACTTCACTGCTCTTGGTTACACAATCGTCGGCTATCGCAAGCACGCGTTCCTTCCATTCCTGCAGACAGGGTGGCTTCCCTTGTTCCCGGTTTGCATCTACTGCAGCCTACATCAACACAGTGAACGCGTCCGAGTCCCCCAATACATGTTGTAAACAAGTGCATTTCACACATATTTCTGCATCGAGTGAAGTTCAATCAAAGAATGCAATTTGATACGAATACAACGACATCGGTTCACGCGTCATGGCCGCCAACCCAAAGGCTCCGCCGCACGTCATCGGCAGCGAACTCAAGCACCGCCGAGCTCCCACCAACGCGACTTCATCCACCTCACCACTCCGCCATCATGCTTCCTACCAGCTGAGTGACAGTGCGGAATGGGCGGCTGAAGTGCTGCCCGGCTTCCTCAATCTCAAAAACACCATGAGCTTCGTTCCCAAGTCGCGCCGTGCCAAATTCGACCTGACCCTCCACATCCACGACCTCAACAACGTGCCCTTGGTCACCGGCAGCAGTTTCGTGCGATGGCACCTGCCCAGTTCGAGAGCCGCTGAGCATCGCGGCCGAACTCACAAATGTCCCATCAAAGACCATCGCGTGCAATACGACTACGAGCAGCAGATTCCCGTCCGCTTGACTGTCAGCAAGGAAGGCATGCTGCAGGAATACCTGGTGGATTTTGAGGTACAGCAGGAATACAGCACGAGCGGGAAAAACGAGCGCATCACACTGGGAAAACTAAAGCTGAACCTGGCCGAGTATGTGGAAGCCAGCGAGCTGCAGAGCCCTGGCTCGCCAGGCATCGCGCCGGAAGCCGAGGGAGTAGTGAGGCGGTATTTGATGCAAGACAGCAAGATCAATAGCACGCTCAAAATCGGTATACACATGCGGTATGTGGAAGGCACGCGAGATTTCACTGCACCGCCGCTTCGCACCGCGCCTGTCTTTGGTGGCATAGCCGGGATAATATCCTCGGCCGAGCCGGTATCGACAGGACACGGAGGCGGAGTGCACGGGAATAGCGATAACGCTGCGCTGGAAGGGGGCGAGGGACCAATGCCTAGTCTCAATGCGAACACCAGAGAAGCCGGCGAGATGCAGGACATGTACCGCCGCACGCTGGCCGCTTACTGGTCGGCGCAACCTGGCGAGCTGAAAGCGGACGAAGCCATCGAGGACATCTTTGCTGGTGGGGATGGATGGGGCAAGACGGGTCGTCCGCCTAATGTTAGAGCAAGCATGGAGACTGGAAGGTCTGGCACTTCGACCCCAAACCCCGATACGGATGACGGGCATCGAGACCGCATGGCGAGGACACCGGAAGGCGCGAGCCGAAGTGGCTTCCGCAGCAAGCATGCGCATCATGGAAGTGGAACATATAGTTTTGGCAGGAAACATAAGACTCCCGTCAAAGCTCCTGGGGAGGTTGACGAGTTCGATATCCGGGAGGATCTTAGGAATTGGCGGGTGGGCGAAAGCGCATGGTCGTGAAATACGACACCATTTGCATATGAGCTGCTGCCTACTCGCCCCGGCAGCGTAGAAAAGCCAAACACTACGCCGGCGGAACATGACAGAAGAAGTCTTTCACTGCTCTGAAGCAGCATCACGAATTCATCTAAACTGGTCACGACCGCAAGAATGACACACCTGCCAAACACGCAGCACTCCCACCAGAAGCTTTGATTTGCGCTCATACCGCAGACTGGAAGGCGATAAGGTGCGCTCGTCACGCTACCAGAACCCTGCAAGGCAGTGTCTGCCAGCGCACATACCCACGGCCCATTATGCATAAGTTCGAACGAGCGCTTGGTTCAATCTGACCGATATCAGTCTACGTTACTGGCAACCGACTTTGGAGGTGTGTTGTTTGGACTTGTTCAAACTTATGGCTTTATTAGAAGTTCCATTGCTTCGATGGTGCAAAGGAGAGGTTGTGCGCAACTTCGAACGAACGTCCTTGTTACATGATTGACACAAGAATTGTAATAGGGGAGGATGTACTGAACAAAATAGCTATGAACAACCACCTCCAGCTCCTGATCTACTTTATATTTCTGCTTCTACCTACTTGAAGGTCAATCACAACTCGAAGCCCAATGAACATCGAAATCGTATATGCAGATAATTCTCCCTATATGTCATCAGAACATGTTTTCCATCGTTGTGAGGCAAATATCGAAATGTTTGCTGGTGTCGACTTCCCCATTCAGCACACCTGAACTGTGCAAGACTTTGACTTTTCCAGGCCGTACCTGACGATTCAATCCCGCATAAGGAAACTACAGCTTGATAGATAGAACTACACAACATTATCCTAGGTCCACTGAAGGCAAGCGACCACATTGATAGTACCTCGCTTATCAGCGACACAGCACTTCGGCCTTTGGTATGTGATGTGATACAGTACTGAGGGGTAGTTAGGGTAAGGCCTCAAAGACCGACTTCGGCGGTAGATAAACCGACCTCTTTCGACCTGAACGCAGTAGTTGTTTGTCAACACTCTACGTATATTACGATAGTGGCTTCTTCACAGTCGTAGCAAAACCAATCATCTAGAATTAGCAAAGCCATTAAAATGGCCCCAATAGCTGCAATCGAGTACTTCCGCGTGCTGCCCAGAGTGAGCAATCAATCCCCTCATCAGACAGAAAACCCTTCTAACATGGAGAACAGTGGCTCTTTGTTAAAATCACCGACTCAGAAGGCCGCGTCGGCTGGGGCGAAGCGTCCCTCGAAGGCCACACAGAAGCAGTAGAAGGCACTCTCAACGGCTTCATCAGCCGTTTCGTCGGCCACGAAGCCGACAACATCGAAGCGATCTGGCAAGACACATGGCGGAAATCTTTCTACCGCGGCGGTCCAGTTTTCATGTCGGCGCTCGCAGGCATTGATATCGCTCTTTGGGATCTCAAAGCGCGCAAGCTGAATGTCCCCATTTGGCAGCTGCTGGGTGGAAAGGTTCGCGATCGCGTGAATGTCTATGCGTGGATTGGAGGCGACAGACCTAGTGATGTTGAGAGTGCGGCGAAGGAACGCCTGGCGCAGGGGTTCAGGGCGATCAAGATGAATGCCACGGAGGATGTGGGTTGGTTGGATTCGCCATCGGTGTTGCAGTCGAGTGTCGAGAGGCTCAAGACTGTGAAGGCGTTGGGCATTGATGCTGGAGTCGACTTTCATGGCAGGCTGCATAAGCCGATGGCGAAGCAATTGGCGAAAGCTCTGGAGCCACATCATCCACTGTTCATCGAAGAGCCGCTGCTCAGTGAGCATCCCGAGAGTGTAAAGGAGCTCTACGGCCTGACAACCTGCCCGATTGCTCTTGGTGAGCGCCTCTACAGCCGATGGGACTTCAAGCGCTTCTTCGAAGATGTCTCTGTCGATATCATCCAGCCCGACATTGCACACTGCGGTGGTATTTCTGAACTCCGACGTATTGCGGCTATGGCGGAAACGTACGACGTGGCGGTTGCGCCTCATTGTCCGCTTGGGCCTATAGCTCTGGCGGCATGTCTGCAGATTGGAATTTCTACGCCAAACCATCAGATTCAGGAGATGAGTGTTGGAATGCACTATAATGTTGAGGCTGGTGAGTATGATATCAGCAGCTACGTTACAAATCCGGAAGCCTTTGCTGTCAAGGATGGGTTCGTGGAAGTGCTAGAAGGGCCTGGGTTGGGGATCGAAATCAACGAAGAGCTTGTTAGGAAGGTTGCCGAAACTACAAAGCCGTGGGAGCTCAAGGGTTTCGTGGGCAAAGATGGCGGATACAGGGAATGGTAAATTGACAAGTAGCGAGATACATTTGTTGCGATTCCATGGAGCACTCAGATGCCATTTGCCGTCGAAGTTCCGCGAGTAATTGCAAAATTCCAACGAGCATAGTGAATATGAACCTCTTTCTTTTGTCCACCTAAGAGGATTGGTATGCCACTGTGTGATGTTCAAGCGTCTATGTTACCGTTGAGATAGCTGTCGACTATGTATGTGGAGATTCTTGTAGTAATTCATTCCATCGTGAAAAGTCTAGTAGACTACGGCGATACGTGTACTTCATTCAAGGATTTGTTCAGTCCCCAGGGAGCAAGTAGTAAAGCCGAAATCTGCATCCACATAATTGATGGTCTACCAGGGTATGATCTCGAGAACGAACGCTGCATACGAAGCCATCGTCGCCAAATGTATGTCAGAGAAAACCGCGTCGTCATTGAAATGTAAATGCCGCTTGAACGTCAAGATCAGCCGCTTAGTAGGTATTCGATCGCGCCCTGCACACTGCCACCGCTTCGCCTCAGTGCCTGTACGTTGCGCTCAAACTCGTAAAAGCCCATGTCGTTCAGCTGCTGCAGTTGTGCTGCGTACCTCTCCTCAGGAGGAGTGTTGTCGACAGGAGCCTGCTGACCGCCAGCACCACCCATGGCCGCGAAAGGGTTGAATCCGGCTTCGCCTGCGCCGCCTGCGCCTCCACCACCACCCATCATCTGCATCATCTGTTGCATCATTTGAGGGTTTTGCATCATTTGCTGTGCGGCAGCCTGGAATGGGTTGCTCTGCTGGTCTCCGCCACCTTGAGCCCCAGTACCGAACAGGCTTGCAAACGGGTTCTGCGGTGGTTGCTGAACGCCTTCCGAGCCAGTGTTTTGACCGGTTGGCGAACCCACACCTGAGCCTGCACCGCCTCCAAATCCAGCGCCCCCGCCGGGGAAGAGTGCCGCGAACGGGTTGGCGCCTCCTCCAGCACCACCGAAGGGGTTCGGCGGCGCATCGGTACGACCGGATTGTCCTCCTTCTGTGGTGCTGTTATTCTCTCCAGCTGGTGTAGTATCTGTCTGACCAGGCATGGGGAAGCTGCCAGCGCCATCTGCTCCACCGCCGCCCATGGAGCGTTGCATCTGCATCTGCATTCTGATCATGTCGGGGTTCATCATCATTCGCCTCAATTCGGGGTTCTCGATCGCGGCGCGGGCCATTGGGTTGTCGCGGATCATAGGGTTGTTGCGCAGCATGTCGATGACTGCAGGGTTGTTCATGGCTTCGTTCATTTGTTGGGCAAAGTTGGGGTCGTCGAGCATGCGCAGCATCTGATCAGGGTTGGGTGGCGCACCCATGCCACCATCTGCGCCGAACATGTCTGCACCGGGAAGCCCATGGAAACCAGCATAGCGCGCACCAGTCAGCTGTGCCAACGGGTTGCCAGCGCCGGTGCCAGCCTGTATATTCTGGGGGACATTGCTTGCCGCACTGTTGCCGGCGCCTGGCGGTACTGCTGAACCTCCTTGGTTGGCGGGGTTTTGTCGCTGGTTGCTGTCAGCGCCCTTGACAAGGTGCACCGTATTGCCTTCCTTGATCTTGCAGGTGTTGAGAGTGTCGGCGTCCTTGAGAACGCGGCCGCTGTAGATAAGTCGCTGTCTCTCTGCGGGGATGTTGGCGTATTCGGACGTTGAGAGTTTCTGTTTGAGATCGCCGACGGTGGTCGTAAGCGGGACGGTTACGACATGCTTCTGGTCGGAGGAGGATTTGACAGTGAAGGTGATCTGCTGGTCACTCGCTGTTCCGCTCTCGTCGGCCATCTTGGCCAGGATATCGATGACGGGACTGTTGGCTGGGGTGGAGCTTGATCTAGTATTTCCAGTCTGCTTTGGGGGCAGTGTGGAGAGCGGTTGGCAATGGTTGTGTTTGGTTGCAGTAAGTGAGAAGGAGTTTAAGCAGTGGTGGTGATGTGTTAACAGACAGTTATGTTATGCTTAGATGCCAGAGAAGGACATGGAAGACTGAAGGCTGCCGCACCAAACGTTCATGCGTCACTACAGACAGATAGGCTAGGCCCGGCAGGCTGGAGTGGGGAGAGGAAGGGTCTCGAGATCAGGCGGACAACCTCAGGCAGAAACACTTCACTTTCGCAACTTATCGCCACGTGATAAGGCTGGCTTATCGCGAACCGAGGTATAGACTGGTTGCACAAGCAGCATAGCCGTCAGCATCCCGAGATATCACAGCTACAAGAGGCAAACATTCGTTCTCGAGTGATTCAAGCCAACCAGCTGTTGAATTCTAAAGCTTATCTCCTTCAAAATATCCATCTTCGCATCAACCCGGGTCTCTACAATAATCACTTGAATCCAACTCAATCAAGCCTATCATGCGCGGCATCCAAGTAAAGGAATATGTCTCGGTACGGTTCCTATAGCGATCGTGTTCTCGCAACAGAACTCGTCTAATGATCCACCAGGGACCTCAAGACCTCCGAGTGACCGACCTTCCCGACCCCGTCCCAAACAGTGACCAATACACCATTCAAATCCACAGCACGGCAACCAACTTCTTCGACCTCCTTCAAATCCGCGGCAAATACCAACACCAGCCGCCCTTACCCTGGATCTCCGGCTCAGAATTCAGCGGAGTCGTGACAGCTGTGCCCCCCAACCGCTCATCTGGTAACAAATACGCCGTTGGCGACAAAGTCTTCGGTGCTGCCCAGGGCGGCTACGCAACCCTGGTCTGCGCCAAAGAAGAGCAGCTCAAGCCCGTGCCGCAAGGATGGTCCTTCTTCGAAGCTGCAGGCCTCTTCGTCACCATGCCTACTTCCTACGCTGCTCTCGTGACTCGCGCCAACATCAAGGCCGGCGACTGGGTGCTCGTGCACGCCGCTGCGGGTGGAGTTGGCCTGGCCGCTGTGCAGATCGCGAAGGCATTCGGTGCTACTGTTGTTGCTACGGCGGGCACGCAGCACAAGCTTGACGTGGCGAAGCGATTTGGTGCAGACCACTGCATTTCCTACCGCGACGCCGACTGGCCGCAGCAAGTCAAGAACCTGACGCCCAAGAAGCGTGGTGTCGACATTGTCTACGACCCTGTGGGGTTGATCGACAAGAGCACCAAGTGCATTGCGTGGAATGGGCGACTGATTGTGGTTGGTTTTGTGGGTGGCGAGATTGAGAAAGTCGCCATGAACAAGCTGCTGTTGAAGAACATTGCTGTCATTGGTCTGCACTGGGGCGCTTATGCGTATAACGAGCCTGAAACGCAGCAGGTGGTCTGGGATGGCTTGTTTGAGCTCATGGAGGCGAAGAAGATTCGCGGAACTAACTTCGAAGACAAGGAGTACGTTGGCTTGGAGAAGGTGGGCGAAGCGCTGCAGGCTTTGGGTGCTAGGGAGACTTGGGGCAAGGTCGTGGTGAAAGTGCCGCAAGATGGTCAGGCTAAGCTGTGAGGGCATGCTGATATAAAATTGGATGTATTTTGATAAATTTATGGATGATCCTCCATCTTTGCATGTATACAATAACAATTACTAACGAGTAGGTGAGTGCTTTCCGGGCACACTATAAAACAGGGCGCTAAATTCTCAATCGTAACATATTCGTAATGGACCGCGTGCTGTCCAGATCCCGCTTCCTTGTAACGCCTTTCCCAGCATCTCTGCTTAGTCAAAACCACCGGGCATGATCTCTCTGCCCTCCTTACTCTTCTCCTCTTGCTCTTCCTGGCTCTTCCTGCGCTCCTGCACTTGTGCCCATGGGTTGCGCTTCTCGATCTCTTCCTCCTCGGCATCGTCCAACTTGATCTCGTCCATGCCCTTTTTCAGCGGGTCGACTTCGACATTGGCAGTTGATGACGGAGGCGATGTGATGCTGCTCGCTCTGCGGCTCGTCCTGCTTCCCTTTTCGCTTTCCCTGTCACTCGTGGCTGGCGACGCTTCCATGTCTTCATTCGTGCTTCCGGTCGGGCTGCCATTGATAACCAACGGGCCTTTGCCGCCACGGTTGGGGTTCCGGGGCGGAAGCTTTGGAGGTACGCGCTTGGCGACTGTGACGAGACGTGCTTTGGAGATTTTTTGTTGAGTCGCAGGCTGAATGGTTTGGATGCTGTGTACCACGGGCTTGTCAATGATTTGTGCATCGTCGTGCAACTCGTCGTCATGATCTTGATCCGCATCGTTGTCGACTTCCGGCTTTTGATGACGAACTGCGGGCTTGGGAGTCTCTTCCACCTCAGGCGTGCGAGGTGGTGTGGTGTAGCCATTCGTCTTGCTGACACTAACAGGCTCATCGCGTTCCGGACTTGTGTTGAGGACATCGTTTTCGGGCACGCCCTGCATCGGCGATGCGCGACGTTCATTCTGCACACTACCTCTGCTGCTTCTTCTGCTATCGCTGGCAATGCTTGAGCGACTGGAGGCTGGAAGTTCTGGAAAATCAGTCTGCGTACTGCTATCGACCATCGTGGACGGTGGCCGCGTTTGCTCAAGGCTCGTGCGCAAACTTGAGGGCATTTTGGGTGTTGTTTGGGGGGCTGAGCTTTGGGTGCTTGTACGCCAGCTTGCTGGGCGGCTGATGACAGATCGTGGTCGTTCGCCGGATGTTCGAGCGAAGACAGCAGCAATCGGACTGGTCGGAGAAGGATTGAAGCTGAATTGTTCCCAAGAGGCGCGCTCGTGTGTGCTGGCGTCGCGCACAGCCATGCCCTCTTTCTCAAGCGCAAGAACGCCGTATGGGTCAGGATCTTCGTGATCCGGCACTCCAAAGAGGTGACCATCATCCACTTCGTAGTCGCTGGGTGGTGGCTCATCCGGTAGGAAGCTTTCATCAACATTTGTGTCGCCTTGCGCCGCTTTGATTGTTTCGAGTAGTCGTTTGATTTCAGTGGGTGGGTATTGAACTTTGCCGCTGAGGATGTCCTTGACGCCAATGCGCTGACCGTAGAAGCGCTCATTTTCGTCTGTCCGTTCAATGACGATTGTGCCATCGATCTGGACTCCAGCGTAGAATCCCCGACTCTTCATGTATGTGAATATAGGCGCCTGGCGCTTGTGAACCTCAGTGTCGAGGACGCCGCCTGCACCGACGGGACCAGCTGCCACGCTGATCTCGCTACCCAAAGTGCAGCGGACCTTGTAGAAAGCCTCGAGAGCCTGCTCGGTGTTGATGACGACAACGCAATCGTATATGTCGATTCCTACCATGAAGCCCAAGCCTGCAGTGTGCAGCATAATGCCTGAGGGCGGCGACCATGTTCCATCGTCTTTCTTCGCAATCAAGACACCTGAGCCACCGGCACCTGACATCCACAGGCCGGTGCGCATAGTGGTGAAGATGGCCAGCGCCTTTGCATTCTTTATCACCTCTGTTGGAATCTTCTTGAGAACCTTTTGCTTTTGTGTTGGTCCATCGGTCGCAGCCGTCTCTTCCTCGGCGTAGAAGCCATCTTTGCAAAAAGACTTCAGTATCCGTGCCGCCTTGTCGCTTTCCTTATCCAGTGTCGTCGGCCAGAATGCTTCGCTGCCCAGCTTGTTGCTTAGTCTGTTCACTGGTGCACCCAGCTTGTCGACGGTATTCCATGCCTTGTCGAAGCCGGCCTTTCCTCCGCTTCGCACACGTTCCCAAAGTCCCGGCATCTTGTCCGTTGTCGTCTGGTGTCAGACTGCGACAAATGGCTTAGACAACAAACGGCGCAGAGACGCTGCCAATCGTGAAGAGCGTCCCGCTCGATCTCCACTCTGGTATCCTCCGCGCTCCACAGCCAACAACCCAGATGCGCTCAGCAGTGCCGTGCCAGCATATCTTGCGTCGCAAGGCCACAGAAGGAAAACACAGGCAAAGTTCTGATGGACAAAGCTGGACCGCTGCAGGAACAAGGCAGCTAGCGGGGTGGTCTTTAATTGCCTTTTGCTCCCACAGTCTCGCAAATCGGACTCACGCGGCCGGGGTCACTCGGCACGATGGCTTGCTTTGGAGCTGCGTGCGCATGTGTGCTGGTGTGCGTGGACTTGCTTCGTCACAGCCAGAGACACAGTGGATGACGTCTGCCCACCGGCGCAATATGCGTATGCGAATGCACGGCGCAGTCGGTGGCAACGCGGTTGCGGAGGTGGATATGATTTGCACCAGACTTTTGCTCTGGAAGCAAGGCAGAACCCGGCTTGCGGCAGACACGACGAAACAGTGATGTGAAGAGATCACTGCTCCATTTTCTGCTGGCAGGGCTACTCCTCCGTTTGCATTTTCACTTCCACCCCGCCGACCACTCGTGTTCGCCTCGGTGCAAACTTCTTACTGCGTGCGCCGACACCGCGCTATTGACTTTGCTAGAGGCAACCCTTCGGCACGGTACCACTCAGCCTCGCAGTGGCGTCTTAGCAAGCTTCTGTTAATAATAACCCTGCCGGCCCATTCCGCGGAGCCATGAGTTGGGGGTATGAGGTATAGACCACGGATGCTGGACCAATGTCAGGCGCTCGGTCCGGTTAGTATTGTTATAAGATTGCAAATCCAAATTGCTGAATAACGGGGCCACCATGCCAGCAGTGTTGAGTATTCCTCGTCCAGGCCCGCAAGCGAAAGACGGCGGTCCCAATACCGTTCACGCTAGAGACTCAAGATGAGTCGAAGCGTGGGAGCTTCAGCCTGGCTTGATCGACTCATCTTGAGGTCGCTAATGCTACAGTATATGAACGGCAGGCCGAGCTGACAGATGGTGGCGATATTGGCTTGAAGTGTACCGACTACAGCCTTACCATCGCCTATCCATCAGCGCGCCATGTCTGACATGCCCGAAATAGCTTTCTTCCCATCGGGATCTCTTCCTAATCAGCCATGGGCATCTGCGCTACACAATACGATCATCAAAGCCTTCAAGCGCAAAGACATCCAGGCCTTTCCTCCATCCTGGACGCGACTTCACCAAGATCCCACAATTGGTATCGACCGCCTGGCCGGAGAGCTTGGACCTGATGGTTATCTCGCTATTGTGTTTGTCAATGGGTATCCAGTAGGATGTGGAGGAACTCTTCCTTTCAGAGGTAATGACTGGATCAATAAGGAGAAAAGCGCTGATGCTGCACCTGGAGATATTACTGCCCATGACGAGCCTATTCCAAATCTGCACGGAACAGTTGCGGACGAGTTCGAGATCTGCTGTTTCTGTGTTCATCCGGACTACCGAAAACAGGGCCTGAGCAAAATACTCATTAACACAATAGTAGCCGTCGCTCGTGAAAAAGGCGGCAAGCGTCTCGCCGTCAATTATTCCGTGGAAGAGACTGGAGATTACTGGCCACGATTGGGGTTCGAGGAGATTCCAGGCGCCACAAGCATACTGAAAAAGGGTTTCACCCATACTGTGGGAATGGAAGGCTTGAGAGAGGACATTCACTTCCAAATCGCTATAATGTCACTATGATCGAGGATCGTAGCTATTGCGAGCTACCCCTTACGTTTCTGGGTGCTATCATAATCTTGCTAAAGGTGAGCTCGCTCTTCCCTTTCACTTTCCAGTCAAGATGAAACAAGTTGGGGCCATAAGACCCGGCCAGCCGTCTTTCTTGAGACTGGTTGGCCATGCTTTCATGCCAACTTTCCAATCTTCTCAACCTGCTGAGACAAACATTCTGCGAACACAATCTATTTTACACCGACTCACGATCTTGTTGCTGACTTGACAACAGGCAACATACATAATTTCAATAGATGAGTTACAACCATGTGCCGTGGGCTGGTCAGCAAGATAAACATAAAATTTGCCAATATCCTTTCCTGTCATATAAAACTGTCCGCTCATGAATATATCTTGGCTGCGAGGCCTGAATAGCTCAAGGTTTCACTCCGGGAGATCGCCTCTCAACATCCGCCTGTTGTGAATCCTTTGTCTATTTGATCCACATGGTCACGTGACTTACGTCTTTGTGCCTCAGGCCTGCTGCCGGTGCCTCGCTGCGCTGCCGATCGCGTCTGGCTGGAAGGTCAGTTCAACCTCACCTTCAATTTACGCTCACCCGCCCTAAAACACGAAATATTTGCCTCCGCCATCATGTCTGTCATCTTGGAGACATCGGCAGGCGACATAACGATCGATCTATTCGTCAAAGACGCCCCCAAGTGTTGCGAGAAGTAAGTACCCTCTTCACAATCCTCGGCAAAATCTCGACGCGAGCCTCCAGACCCGTACGCATTTTGTACTATCATGAAAATCCGCCCTGTCACCCTGGTCGCAAAAGGACAAGCGCATAACCTTCGAACCTCTTTGCTGTATTTCTGGCTAACGGCAAGCTAATGTAATCACTTCACAGTTTCTTAAAGCTGTGCAAGATCAAATACTACAACTTCTCCCCGGTCTACAATGTGCAACCAAACTTCTCCTTCCAAACCGGCGACCCTATTGGACCCGAAGCGAAAGGCAGCGATGGAGGTTCATCAATATGGAGCTTGCCTGATGGGACCACAAAGCACGCCACCCGACCAGAACGGATGACCTTCAAACCTGAGATCTCAACCAAACGAAAACACTCCGAACGAGGAACTGTCAGCATGGCGACTACTGTCAGTAAAATGAACCCAGATGATAGATTTGCTAGCAGCCAGTTTATTATTACGCTCAGCGAAAACATCGAGGATCTGGACGGCAAGGCGGCTATTTTCGGAGAAGTTGTCGAAGGATTTGATGCTCTCGAGAAGATTAACTCTGCCTTCATCGATAGCTCTGGACGGCCACTACAGGACATTAGAATTTTGCACACAGTTGTTCTGGAAGACCCGTACGACGACCCGGCAGGACTGAACGAGCCACCTTCAAGTCCTTTGCCATCAGACGAGCAGCGCGCGACTGTGCGCATCGCACACGACGAGGTACTCGAAGAGAATGCAGACCCAGAGAAGCTGGAGAAGATTCGAAGGGAGCGCGAGGCACGCGCACAGGCACTCACGCTGGAGCTCATTGGCGACCTTCCATCTGCCGACATCACACCACCCGAACAGATCTTGTTCGTCTGCAAACTGAATCCCGTAACTCAAGACGAGGATCTTGAGCTCATCTTCTCTCGCTTCGGCAAAATTCTCTCTTGCGAAGTGATCCGTGACAAGACTACAGGTGACAGTCTTCAGTACGCATTCATCGAGTTCGCCACGAAAGAAGACTGCGAGCGTGCCTACTTCAAAATGCAAGGCGTTCTGATCGACGACCACCGAATCCACGTGGACTTTTCGCAGAGCGTGTCTAAACTGTCTGCAGACTGGCGTCAAGGAGCGAAGCGCGGTAGAGGAGGCTTTGGTGGCATTGACAGCTTGGAGCAAAGGAAGCAGTATCGAGGAGAAGATGGAGGGCGCAGTCGGGGCGATCGCTACGATTACGTTTTTGACAAGTCAGAAGGCAAGAGGCAACATGAGCCTGACCAGCATCGGGGAAAGCCTCGCAGCAGGAGTCCGCCTCGAAGGGATAGAGATAGGGACAGGAACGACAAATATGACAGGCAAAGGAGCGACCGGGACAGGTACGAGCCGCCACGACGCAGGGATGATGACCGTGAATACAGGAGACGCAGGAGCCCAGAAAGGCGTCGTAGTCGCGACAGATACGATGGACGCAGGAGGTAAGCATGAAGCCAAACATAGCGCTAAACGCAGATGGCAGCGACTTTCTATCAATACCCAAAGATTGCGATTGAGGCTTAAACTTAATACAAGCACACAATAACGACTTTCACAACGCGGGAGTGATGTCTGAAACTCGCTGCATTTTCATGTATCAATAACTTCAGGTTTTTCAGTGAATGTAAGAATTGGCGATCGTGCCTTCACGTCGTGTACGGATTCTTTGTTCCTTCACAATGCGACACTTCATGCCAGCAGCACATAACACCTGCAAGCCGGATGCGGCATACACGACACCATTTATTACCACGCTTTGTTCTCACGGCTTGAAGAACATCGAATGCCAAACCCGACAACCCAGTGTCTACATTGCCTACACAGAAACACGATTACCTGCCAACCGTCCTGAACGCCAACCACAATGTCGTCCGAAAGCAAAGTCCTAGTCTACCACCACCGCCACAATGCGGACAGCCCCATTATCCCAGACGGCCTCGCCATCATGGCCAAGGCCGAAGTCGAGGAAATCCTCCAGAAGCGTAAGAAAGCCAACCCTGCCCTTCCAATTCCAAGTCTTTACTAACACCCAATCATAGACGATGACCTCCAACGCAGCTCCAAGCCCATCAACCGCGGCTCGCTCCACGTCGAAGTCTACGAACGAGATCTCCTTTCCGACGTGCAGAAGCCACAGTGGGCGGGCATGCCGAATTCCGAGTCGAACGTGGCTGGTGTCACGGTGCCGTGGAAGGTGTTCTTGGGAAAGCTGGTCGGGTCGAAGGATTTCGACGACTTGGTCATCTTGAGTGCCAAACGTTGATTGTGGTGAATTTTGGTCTCAATCCAAATGAGAAATGATAAGGGGAGAGGGGAAAGACAACGGGAAGGACCGACATCGTGTTGCTTCGTCTTCACGTTTGCGGAGGATCAGCTGTAGGATCGAGTCTGTCATGAATGAGCTAGTTTCTAATGAGAAGTGATATGTAGACTTCATGTTAGAAAGCTACATCAAACATTGTCCGAGGATATGCAGATGCATCATGCGGTGACGAGTTGAGGGGGATTCCTCCATTGACGTCTGTGTCACCAACAGTTCGCTCACGTGATATTGAACAGTAATCCTTCAAATGATTACTCAAGAGCTTCATTGGCTCCATTGGACCCGCAGCGGCTGTGGAACACCCAGACCAGCAGGACTCTAACATGTTCAAAACGAGCAGATTTTGGCCTCGCGCTATTAACGTCGCTGCAGAGCCGTAGAAAGTGCTAGAAACTTTGTGTCACGCATGTCAGTCCACACGACTCCTCTCGAATGCGGCAGGCGTGGCGTTCGTACATGACGATGGGATGACGGCGGCCGCCAGGCATGCTGTGTGAGCTCTAGCTGTGTGATCGTGCCGTTGCTGACCATCCTTCTGCACTGCTCATGCAACCTGCGCTTTCTCATGGCTTCAAGGGAGCTCGAGGGGAGCACCAAGTACTCGCTAGGCGCTTGCCGAGATCTCCAGATTGCCCTAGATATCTCGATCAATGACCTACGTTCCTTGCGTTGGGCGTTTCATGTACACTGCCAACGTTGGGGTTAACCACCCTGTTGATTGTTGCATGATAGTGGAGCATGGACCAGCGGAGTAGGCTGCGAGGCCCGCGAGACATGTTGTGTGTCTGTACCTCAGAGGTAGCAGTGGAGGCATGTGCGATCAATTATTGCTATGTATTTCCGAGATATACATCGCATGCAAGATGGAGGCGTCATCGAAAGCTACAGGCTTGGTAAGTACTAAGCGAACACGAGAAGTAGTGAAAATCAATGCATACTTGAGCTGAATAAGAGATACGTTACTAGGCCGTGAAGAGCGTCGAGCCGTCCAAGTCATCGGTTATGGTATTGCAATGTCCGAAGCGAGATGATGCCGCCTTGCCGGTACACATGGCAACATGTCAAGCCGAAAAAGGTTTGTGCATCCCCTCCAATGGGCCAGAAGGCTGTACGTTCCACCATTTCGTATCGCGTATCCACCATTCACCACTGGGGAAGTGCCCGTGTCCGCGACGCATAACCGAGCTGCTCATGTCCTGCCACTTCGAACCAATGGGTCGTGGTACTCGAAGACCCTGTCCCCTGCAACACCAGATGCCCGGAACGTGCTCACGCCGGTGGTCTTGTCGTAAGTTTCGTAGGTAGATGCAAACCGCTTTCCTCCACCCCCTGGTAAGTCGACAACAAATCTTGGCATGCAGAATCCTGTGAAGGTGCCTTGAATCTGATTTTCCAGCTCTAGAATAGTCGACAGAGGGGTTCGCAAATCCTCAACGCCCTTCACCATGTCCGCTTGGTAGACATAGTACGGCTCAATGTTCAGGTCGATCAACTTCTTGATAAGCGAAGACATGGTCGCCACGTTGTCGTTGACGCCACGAAGTAGTACGCTCTGGTTCCGTACGGTGACCCCTCGCCGGAAGAGGCTCGACGCAGCTAGCTGTGTTGCCCATGTAATCTCGTTGGGATGGTTAATGTGAGTGTGAATAGCTACCTGCTTCAGCATTCCCCGCGCACGGTTGCTGAGCGCCACGAACGAGTCCATCCAGCCATCAGTTGTGTCTGTGATACGCATGGGACAGACGGCCAGGCCTTTGGTTCCGAAGCGGATTCGCTTCACGTTTGGGATGTCGAGCAGGGTCTGCCCAATGAATGTTAGACTCTTTGGGTCAAGGTAATACGAGTCACCCCCTGAGACGACAACATCGTGGACTTCCGGATGATCCCTGATGTACTTGAACATCTCTTCCCACCTCTTCGGTGATGGTTTGACCGGAGACTTCTTGACGGAATCAGTGGAAGCTCCGACAGCGTACGAGCGGGTACAGAACCGACAATAAACCGGACAGACCGTTGTCCCTAATGCCAAAAGGTCAATTATTGAAGGCTCCGGTAAAGTCTTGATGTACACACCTAAAAAGAGCACCCTGTCTGGGTAACGGTGGACCAAATCAGGTACAGGAGAGTCTTTGACCTCGTTTAGGGAATCCAATGTCAACATCGGATGATCGGGCAGGAGGTTGGACTTGAGCGGAACGAATTGGCGAACGATCGGATCATCGAGTGGTGAAGCCCAATTGGCAACAGCCATGATGTGTGGTGTGATTCGAACCGACATCGGCGCTGCCTTTATACCCTCTTCAACGTCGGGGAGAAAAGCCTCACGACTCGTAATGGGCTTACATTGTGCCTGTCGATTGTCCGGGATCTGCGCCGGAACGATCTGTTCGAGGAAGCTGAGAAGCTTTTCCGGACGTTCGATTATATTGGTTCTCTGTCATAGGTAAGAAGCGTGACCTGTACATTGAGAAATGTTCACTCACCTGCCACTGGTAAGTAAGGAATTGATCGGCTTCAACGTTCTTCCATGGCCTCAGGTGTTTCCAGTACGGGTCTTGATGGGTCCCAGGTACCTGGTGACGAGAAGACGATGCAGTGGTATATGGCCGTGAAGCTGCAAGAACCTGCTTCGAGAGTGCAGTGCGCAATAGTGATCGCATCATGAACCAAGTGTCGTGACGAAGGCTTGTTTGGCAAATTCTGATGGGAAAGCAGAGCCGGTGTGTCCTTTATATAGGATAAGCCCCCTAGTTGCGGCGATTGATCGCGATGCCAGTGGAGGGTCGCTTAGGCGACACCACAGGGCCATTGCACGCCAGCGGCTTGCCCGTTTGACCCAGATCACTCGATGAGGTGTGTGTGGGTTAGTCTGCATGGAGCGATGCAGAAGGCGTGGATCTGTAGAAGACTCTCGAAGAACCGCTATTGGTACTATGAGTACCTGAGAAAGTCACACCAAAGCTCCGGTGAAACGTCCGTGAACCGCTCAATGGGCAATCCGGAAATGCGTGAGCCCGAGTTTGACTTGCTTGCTTGACATATCACGTTCTCGAGAGATATGTTTGTGCTTTAGGGTTGGTTCGCCGGGCTTGCTGTATCACCCGCATCCCTCAGGTCGGCAGTCCGGAGTCTTACTGTTGGTGCTAGACTCCTCGGTCGATTTTGAGCTGTTACTACTAGGGCACTATACCAGACCCCAGGTGGCACGGTACTTGGGTCATTGCTCCTCAACCGCTGCCCAGTGAGTATCTCAACGCTGATGGACTCACAATCTTCTTTTTCTCGTATGGACAATGAGACAGGTCCCCTGCGCCATCGTTTCCGTGACAATACGTTCGTCGTATGTTTTGCGTGCATTGCTGTGGGGTTCATAGAATTAGTGCCCACTCCATGTAGCTGCAGACACATCCTGCTGCAAGTTGGGCTCGGAAGCTAGCCGTGGCATGCTGCAGCTGATCTTGCAGAGCTATCGAAACAATCAATCCGCCTCCCGCCTATAAGTTGATCGGTTTGATTAGCCGAGGCAGGGAGCGAATCGTGCTCTCCGTAGGATTCAGCTTTATTTACTCGCCCTCTGTATGACTTGCAATGACAGGCTTGACAGGTGATGGGTCTCCTGGCATGTGCACTGCATCATGGCAATTGCAGCATCGGACTCTCCGGAATATCCTACCCTTTGCCTCATCGCCACGATGACAGGACCATCTAGCAGCAATACAGCAGCAATATAGACAAGACTGGGGTCATATTATTGATTCTCACCCGGGAACTAGTCCGCCGTCATTGCCCTATCGCATTGATTCCGTTCCAATGCTGACATGTCAATACAGTCAAACTTTAGGCAGCACAGTGGAGCACCTCTTGCTCCCGAGTGGATCCAAAATAACGTCAGACACTCGTGGAAATAAGCAGCCCTTGGACCCTGGCTCATTACCGTTAATATCGACCAGGTATCGCGACGTCCGTGGGATTCCTTTAGGAAAACGAAAGGTTGTCGCCTCTGCTGTGAATGGATCTTAGGCGTGGGGTTACCATCTAAGGGTTCCAGACGTGTTTATCGTTGACTGCCTTGCCGCGGCCAGGGCACTATTCTCCAAGTGAGCGTGAAACACGGTGTCCAGCTACAGTAGTGTGCTTTCATCCTTGATCATATCTGATTTCGATTAGCCAAACCGTTACGGGTGAGACTGCAATCGGGAGAAAGTCGTCACTGATCAATCTTCATACAAGCATTACCGGCCGCTCTGGGGACCCTTGACCCACCATTTCCCATTAGTACACACCGCTCATGCTTTTCGCCACTTCCTGTGAGAGTGCGAGCCTCAACACTGCCAAAACCTCCTTTGAGCCTACGCTGGCACCGCCAGCACCATCAAGACCCTTTCTCCAATCCCAGCCACGAGAAGTCTGTGCAGCGGCCTTACCGCTCTCCTGAGACAGCGCCATGACCGACGAGGCGAGCATGTCGTAGCTCGACCCAGTCCCACTGCTTAAGTCACTTCTTGACTTCTTGAGCGAGTCCACACTGGCACCACGGTAGGTGCTTGCACTGGCTTGCAAGAGGTCTTCTGCCCTCTCGCGAATCCGTGCCGGAGCAGTGGAGAAATCTTCAACGATTCGCAGCAAAGCGTAAACATCGGCTTTGGAGAAAATGCGATGTTCTGTACTGAGTAGGGGCAGCGTTTCGCCAAGTAGGATGAGTAGCGCATCGGCGGGTATGGCGGATTCGATCTCAGGGTCGAAGAGCCCGCCACGGATGCAGTCAGAGGCACTCTCAATGACAGCCATTAGAGCCTTAGCTGCCTCGCGCTTTCGCTCAAGGGGACGCAGATTCTGTGCATTGTTTCCATTCGGGTTCACAGCCTGGTCGCGGAGATCGTAAAACTTTCGTAGGGTTGCATAGCCGCTGAAGTTCGATGACAGAAGCGTCGCAGCTTTAGGATCTGAGCGGGCGAGACGAATGAATCCAGGACGGTCTTTGCTCAATAGTGACGCCAGCTGTTGGTCAAGTTCTGCAAGCGAAGGAACAGCCGCAGACTGGATGAGCGACAATGAGGTAAGCAATGACAGGGTATCCTTGAGTTTCGTGGCTGCGTGAGCACGCGCATAAAAGACTAGAGCCGTGCCATAAGCCTGGGGTGATTCCGTCAAGCTGTCGGCATATCGCTGCGAACAGTGTCAGTCAAATATATACATGGGTTTCGTCGAATGATACACATACCTCAGAGATAGCGCGCGCTTGCTCTGCAAGACCTAGTTCACTGCACAGACTGAGGACTTTGTCCACTCGTACATCATCCTTCAGTTCGATAACTTCTAGTAATCCGCCTATCTTGCGCTGAGCCGCAGCAGCATCGTCCAGACGACCAAGCACAGCCACAGCAAGTTCCCACCCTTCTTTCACGCTGGCCTCAGTGGAAGATTTGAATGATTCCTTTTCTGACAAAGCGTCTGCGTACTCGAGCAAGATGCCATCGCGCTCGATTTCACCCGCAGACTTCTGCGAACTTGGCCCGTGACTTAACACCATCAGATCTTCGCTGCTGAAGCCTTGCCCCAACAGACCTTTGCTCCTGGGTCTTGCTTGAGGCAACCAGCCTCCCAGGGCAGCAACCTCTACAACAGAGGCCGCTATTGGCAAGCTCCAAGTACGCAGAAGTGCTATGACGCCCTCAACATTGTCTTCCATTGCAGATGCCAGGGCAACCAACAAAGGATTCATAGTATCCACTTGGAAGACTGGATCCTCAGGGTCGGTGGTAACTTCGGCGTGCGCATCCGCGAGTCTGTTGCGATAGGCTGCACCAGGCGCAACGTCGACTTCTCTTGTGCGTTTGCTAGCAGCTGTACTTCTGCGCAGATTGCTGCGAGAGACGCTGGCAGACGGGTCGGCACTGTCTTCGCCGTCCCACCACACTGTCAAGTACACGCACGCTTCGACCCAGTCTTGAGAAACCAAGACAATCTCATCGGTAGACCCCAAAATTTGTCCGTATAGAGCACGCAGGTTTTCGTAAATAGTCCAGGGAATTTTGCTTTCGGCGCGTCTGCTTGCCGTGCTGAAGCTCATGGTCTCGCGCATATCGCTCCGAGTTGACTGCGCGAATGCATTGCCATGCACGTCCCGATCATCGTCTTCGCCTTCGGCGAACTCCTCCAGCTCGCTGACAGCTTGACGGATGCGCTGCCGGAACAATGCCCAATCAGAACCCTTGACGTCCCAGTCATCGTATTTCAGCGCAGGACAAGACTCAAGAAGGCTGGTGCAACGTGCCACGACCGCCTGTGTATTCTCAAGCTGCCTACCATGATACCCGGGCTGGCTGGCGCCGTCATCGAGCGCTGTGACAGCGTACTCAAAGTGCGCATCTTTCAGAAGTCTCACCAGCCGCTCAAACTTGCCGCGCAATGCAGATGAATACACAACATCCCAGAAACTTTCATTGCTTGAGGGCGCAGGTTGAGTCAGGTGAATGGCATCGTAATCGTCCGGATAAGGGTTGTGGTGAGTGTTCAGCCAGTTGAGCAACGCTTTGGGAAGAGGTGTGGCAAACGTAGGGGCGCGTTGACTTTGAGCGCCGCGCTGGAAACGAGTGACAGTATTGTGTTTGGTTGGCTTTTCGCTATGAGGGTGGTGCATCTGAAGCAGAAAAGAGGCCACATAGCTAGCGTTCGAAATCGCATTGTTTTCCGCTGGGCCCACTGACCCTTCCAGAGTAGATGGCTGAGCGAACTCAGCCCAAAGTGCAGTTGACTGAGCAGATCCTGTTGCGAGCGCGCCGTCCAGCTCGCTGAGTGGTTGTTTCTGTGCTTTAGCGTCCAGTCCGGCGACAATGTCCTCATTTCGAATAATGAGATCATCGGGCTCTCCCAGCTGTACCGGTCCTGATTGCTTTGCTAGACTGCGCGCAATCGCCGGCATGTCGCTCTCGTGTCTGGGCTGCACTCTTCCATTCCGGCTCCTCTTCAAGCCTCGTGGGCTGTTCATGGTCGAGCCAAACATGCTGCTTCCCAGTCTGCCGCGCCCTTGAGATGCAAAACTGTGACCCGTCATGTCATCTGCTTCACCCTCGGCGTCTTCGTCCTCCTCCTGCGGTGGGCTGCTTTGTGGAAGCGCAAAGCCTTTAAGCGGCGTTCCTCTCCCATGCGGAAAAGTGTTGTTGGCGCCATTGAATGAGCTCCCATAGACAGATCGCGGAGGAGGCCCTAGTGGCGTAGTCGAGACATTGGTGAGGTATGTTGGTGGCTCGTGTGAAGGTGTGGTACTTTTGGGATGGGTGAAGAAGGAGAGTTGATCGCGTGGTGGGGTGCTGGGCAAATCGTCCGAATCTGGAACTCTGAACATAATTGCGGCGGAGGTATGGTTGCTCGGTGTGCTAGTTGTTGTGTGATGGAGCAATAATGCGACAAGTGTTAGAGGTAAGGCTGCCCGTTTCTTGACTTTACAAGCACCGAGCTTTGACGCGAATGTTTTGGCGCGGCGCCAAACTTCGCGCCTGTGAATGACTACCTACGACTGCACTTCACACTTCACTTGCCATTCACCCTGCTTGTTTCGGAAGCTCAGAGACTGGAACCACAGCCCCCCGGCACTGTCAGCACGTGATTATAGGCTGAAAGGACTATATGCCAGATCATTCACTGTTCCTGACTTTGACTATGCCGCCTGATGGGACTTTTTGTCGCTGGGGCACCTACCTGCAGACCCAGTCCCACGGGAACTGGACGCCACTTGTTTCCCCATCTCGAGCGCACTTCTGATAAGGCATGGTATACGCTATTTTTCAGCCTGTTCTGTATGTCCTCTGGAAACACCTTGGACCAGGAGTATGTCACCATACATGGGATTCATATTTCAACCTTGGAAACCGTGTGGAAACATCACCAGATCTCAGCCGTCAGCCGGTATCGAGCCACCGTACGTACGCAATTTGATCTATCATGTTTTGCTTTTCTTGGACGATTGCTGTTTCAACGCTGCATGCGTCTGCGTACAGTCGATGCATGCTTCAGCTCAGGCGGTCGATCATGTCATCCTAATGTCATCAGAGATGTCCATTCGGCATGCGTCGCGCCTTGCAAGAATGCAAGACAGTCCTCAGCCACTAATCTTTGCCTCCGCTTGACCTCCTCAACGTTCGGTGTTCCACAGTCACCTCGGCCGGCTCCCTACATGAGAATCGCGGTATCCGCTTGAGCGCAATCAGAAGGCGGAGAATTCAACAGATTCACGTGCGACTAGAAGACGTAGGTACCCCCAGCGTATTGCGCAAGCATTCTGGAAGAGTCTGCATGATGATTTTAAGCATCCGCGCTGCCCGCTGCTGGTACGCATGCAAGTATGGCGCAGACTATCAGTCAATCTTACAGGTCCACTGCAGCGAATCACCTCAAAACCTCAGGGCAGTCGATTCGAATACTCAAAGATCGATGCTCGACCTGAATAGCGATACGCTGTTTTCCAAAGGAGAAGCGCAGCGCAGCGCCTCTTCAGGACTTCATGGCTTGTACTGGTCTCTTTGACTAGCAGTGGTGCGGCTAGGTACTTTTTGCGAAACCGGTAAGGGTCGTGCATATGTATGATGCCTAGGCTCGTGCCGGCGGTGGTCACCTGGCAACCCGGTAAGGCAAGACCACAACGGACAGACCCAGAGGGCACTATTGTCTAGTATGGGTACATTTGGTTTTGTGCAGCCATCCCTATCGGTGAGCACAACGACACGAGATAACAAGAATAAGGCAAAGATTTCCGATGGAGCTATTCTGCGAATTGGAGCAAACCAAGCAAACGACGTCCCCAAACCTAGGCGTGAAGCTGCGCTCTGAGGCTACACTGCATACGACGACAGGGATTTGGCAGCCACCGACAGGCGCAGACAGGCATTGCAACACAGTAATCTTAGCAGGGGCAAAGGAGCTCAGCAATCGGATCACAAGGCCGGGGCAGTGTTCGTGCGCTTGATTGACTTTGGCTACGGCAACCTGCATGCGTAGACATCAAACACTTGATGCGAATCAACGCGGCTATCAAAGCGTGCAATTTCAGGTCCAGGATGATTGATTCACCGACAGACATGTCACATTCAGATCCAATAGTACCGGTCTGTTCTGCTCCCTACTACTGCCTTGGTACGAGTGGGTTTCACGTTTTCACTAGCTCCTGCTACACAAACGACCAAGATATTGATGACTAGTTCGACACTTGTTTGCTCAGATCGATCACCAGCCTTCTTGCCGTCGCTGACGGCGTGCTTAGGCCAACAAAGCTGTTTGTACATCGACACCACATTGTTGCACCATGTACGCGGAATGACCCATTAATCGGACGCTCTCCTCCTCTTTCCGAATCTTCCACTTGCCAACATTGTCCATCGCAATTATTCATTGTGAATTACTACTCTACGAATTTGGTGCCATGTCATTTCATCATGGTATTAATGCAATCATATCATGGCGACAGCGAGCTGGAGCCATATCATCGCACAAGCCATAGAACCATGGCCAACACAGCTTACTATGAGCGCGCTGCACCCTACAGTTACTACGAGCCTTCCTCGCGCCACGAGCTCCGGGAAGATTATGGTGGACGTATTTCTACACATACGACAATCCAAGAGCCAGATGAAGCCTTGACAGCAGGAGGACAGGCAAGGCGTCGTATAGCAGTCGCTGTGAGTATACTCTGCGTCGTTTGCTTCTCAAGCTTGACTAACACAGCTCTGCGATAAGTGCGCGCGATGTAGACGACGCAAGATCAAATGCTCAGGCGATCCAGGAGATGGATCTGGATGCCAGGGATGTAGAAGCTCGGGGGCCAGGATTGAAGAATGCAGTTTTCACAGAGTAAGTGATGTGCCTGTCCCGTCTTATCCAGTTGCTGATTTGGAATGCAGATTGCTTCGCACATAATGGAGATCAGGTCATCCGGAGATAGCAGCACTGATATCAGACAATACAACTTGGACCTCTCTCCGACTTCCATCGACGGCGGGCTGTCCTCCCACCCGGTGCAACACCGTCCGTCGCTGCCGACATTACACACACGTCTAGCATGGCCGACGGACTACGAGAATCAGTACGAAAACTCTCCGGTCGATGCGTACACTTACTCTTCAGCCCCGGCTCCTCGCCTTGACTCCTTTGGGAGTTCTTTCACATCAAACGAAGGCTACCGGAACTACAGCACCAGCGCGCCGCTGTCTGCACCAGTTTCTACACCATTGTGTGAATCCAACTCCTACTCATTCGGCGCCTTGCTATCTCCGGTGCCTGGCAATGTGAACAGCAGCCGACTGCCAAGCGTGAGCGCAGAATCAATGTCTGCACTCAATATGGGATCGCTTCATTCATCTTTGCCAACCCATGCACCTTTAGAGCGTCGATTGCCTGTTCCCTTTACCATCAACTATCCACAACAAACCTACG
Source organism: Cladosporium sp. MBC 237 (assembly GCA_030772445.1). Taxonomy (NCBI): domain Eukaryota; kingdom Fungi; phylum Ascomycota; class Dothideomycetes; order Cladosporiales; family Cladosporiaceae; genus Cladosporium; species Cladosporium sp. MBC 237. The sequence continues at coordinate 338,563 of JAPHCH010000018.1, read as the reverse complement.
TCTCCCAAACCTTTCCAGAACCGCGGCTCGCTGATCCGTCAACGGCGAACTTCAGACCTTACATTAACGGCATACATAGTCGTAACGCCATGCCTTGGTCGGTCGAAGCCAACAACGCCTCTCGCAACAGCTCCTTGAGTGCGCAGCCACCCAGCTACTCAGGTATTGCTCAAAGCCAGCAAACTCAACCTACTACGCTTCCAACCACCACTTCCTCCTTGTCAGATCCAGTCCTTGGCTATCAGTTCCAACCCCAGAGCTCCTACAGCCCTGATTCATCGCCAGCCACCGTAGCCGCCGTCGACGACTCGTTCCCAACCCCTACCACAGCAACCATGCTTCCATCCGCACGCTCTTTGAGCCTTCGATACTCTGAGACTAGCAACTCGCTCCCAGCCATATCGTCATGCTTCGAGGAGTCACGTCCGGCCCCGTCTCGCGCATTGGACCGACAGCCCACCAGCCTATACAGCTTCAGCTCAGAGGCGTCTGAGCGCAACGCCAGTGATTCCACCATGGCAGAGCACAGCAAACGTGATCTGGTCAGCCAGAGCAGTGAGACCAGCGTCACTGAGTCACCCTTCAGCAGATTCTCGCAGCTAAGAAACCAGCCACAACCTCAACATCCCACACAACACAGCAGCCTGAGGAGACCGTCGGATTTTGCCCAGCATCGCCAGAGCCTGGAGCCCGGGCATCAGACGGGCATAAGAAGCCTGGATGAGCATTACTGAGTCCAATGCTTTGTTCGACCATAATATCATCCACAAGGCGAGTATGCCTCATCCACAGTGTTGACCGCTGGGAGGTCCGGCCCTGCAATTCTGGCATGCTGTCAATAAGGCGAGTTCACGCTACTCCACAGCCACCATCTCCGTCCCCCTACATGGCTCCTGCAGGATGACATTGCCAAATGTCAATGTCTCGACCTTCGAGGCTAAACAGCACGAACATGCAATCTTGCGTTCCTGCGTTCCCGCGACTCCGTTCAACAGCGTCTCCAACGACTTGCCTCACTTCTTCCGATCCCCAATCTCCCTTCCGGGTTGCGAGCATCTAGCGCGGCATGTCTTTCCACATCATCAGCGGTTCAACAAAGCATATGGGTAGAATGTCTTGAAGAATCGGTGCCCTTTTCGTCGGAGTCATTTTAGTAATGTGTACCTCTAGCATCAGCAGTGTATTGTACTATCTTTCCTTTTCGCAATACAAATAATGTGAAGTGTTTACCTAATTGCTCGCTCATCCGCATCTCGATCCGTGATGTCGAGCGTCGCTCTATTGATTCACTGGAGCATTATTGAATTGAGACTGAGGCTCGCCTTAGACACCTCGATGGGACACAAAACGACATAATATGTGCCAAGATTCGGTCGGTTCGGTAGTTATATATACTCTAAAACTGAATTCCAATTGAAAGCGAAAATCTTCTTCTTTGTCTCAAAGCCGATGCCCATATCATGCTGTTCATGTACCACCATACTGGCGCACGCCGGCGCTAACAAACCAGGGTATCTCTGTTCGGATAACATGAAGAACCGAAAATAAAAAAACTCAAGCAAAAGAAAAAAAAATCATATCCGTCATGATGCGTGAGAATCGCTCCGGGTGCCAACCCGTTTGCTCGTTGTTCGTCCTGAGAGGCGACGCGAATAGATCGATCAGGCACTGCTTTACCGCTAGCGCCTACGCTCCTGGTACTGCACCCTTTCGCCTGCGTTCCTGGTGACTCCGAACAGGTATGCCAGCTCCTGTACGCCCAGACGAGAGATGTTCTGGTGCTCCTTCTCGTCCAGTGCCGCTTCGATCAAATCGCGCTTTTTGTTTTGTAACTCAATGATGCGGTCTTCGACGGTGTTCTCGATGAGAATGCGATGCACTTTGACAGGCCTGGTCTGGCCGATGCGATGCGCACGGTCAATCGCTTGCTCTTCGATGTAAGGGTTCCAAAATGGATCCAGGATAATGACTCGAGATGCGACGTTGAGGTTGAGGCCGGCGTTGCCGGCTTTGAGAGAAACGAGCATGATGCGCACATTCTTTCGGGTGTCCTTGAAATCGTCAACGGCATCACCACGCATCTTAGCGTTCATGCTGCCGTCGTAGCGTCGATATCCCCAGCCTTTGCCCTCGATTGGAATTTCAGCAAGGTCAAGCAGAGATGTCCACTGGCTGAAAATGAGAACCTTTTCGCCATCATCCGCAGTTTCGAGGACTCCGGTGAGCAGTTCCATCATCTGATCGATCTTTGCCGATGAAACCCAGCCCTTGCGAAGCTTGCGCAGGTACTTCTTCTTGGCGCTGGCGCTGCGTGTGGAGAGTTTCTTCAAGTCAGCGAGACTGAGCTTGTTTTCTTTGCCTTTCCCCTTGCTCTTTTTGCCCTTTTTTGATTTCTTCTCCTTGGCCTTGCCTTTGCCCTTGCCATTGCTTGTAGAGTCTACATTGCTCCTGCGCCTAGATGGGCCGACGACGTTTTCTTCCTCTTCATCGCCATCTTCTCGGGCCTCGGCCTTGACTCTCGTGACTGGTTCGTCTTCGACCTTCTCTTGCTCAGCCTCTGATTCGGTCGAGGAATCCTCGGGCTCTTCTTCAGCTTCGTCTTTGACAATGAAGCCATTCAGAGTCTCATCCTCGATGTCATCCTCGCTCTCGGTATCGCTGTCATCCGAGTCGGAATCAGAGTCGTTGGACTCCATCTGCTCCAACTCCTCCTTGGACAATAATTCGCGCATGTGGACTTTCTTGAAGCTGTCGAAATCGGTAATGCGCTTCGTGTCAATGCTACCTCGACACTCTGGACAGCGCACAGTCGCTCCGTTCTCGTTGCCTTGGGCAAGATGATTCGCCGGATCGGACAGAGTGACAAAGCAATCGCGACAGGTGTCGTGACCACATGGGAGGAAGATGGCAGGATTGGTGCAGGCGTCCATGCAGATTGGGCATTCAAAGTTTCCCTCAGTCTCCTTGATGCGAGCTACAACTTGCGGATCCAATTGTCCGGCGAGCTGCATCATGTCTTCAAGTGGAACTCCAGCAGCCTCTGAAACGCTGAAATCCTTGATCAAATGCGGATGGCAGCAAGCTTGGCGTAGGCGGAGCAACAAGACCAGGATGGCAGTGTAAGATCGTCCGACAGTTCCCGCTTTGAAATACTTGTTGAACTGGATTGCTGTCTTCGACTCCAGGGCTTGGTACAGGGACCTTTCGTCTTCGTTGAACTCGGAATGCTCAACGTTAGTAGTACGCTCGGGCAAGACCAGAATGGGCCTGCCTTGATGTTTGCTGTTCTTGGTGCGGCGAAGCATCATGGCGCGACAAAGAGTCTGCAACATCCGCATTGACTTTTGGTAAGTTTCTTCGTTATGACTTTTCATTGGTGTGACGAAGTCGAAGCGGAACTTTTCCCATTGGCAGTAGGGTTTGATGCGCAGAAAATGAATCAAAGAGTAAAGTTCTTCAATATTGTTCATCATGGGTGTTCCTGTCATGCAAAAGCGATACTTCGCGTTCAACATACAGGCGCCTTTGGCTGTCTGGGTCGACTTGTTCTTGATGCACTGAGCCTCATCAAGGATGACTCGATACCAAAATGCGTCGGGGTCAACGAGGGCGCAACGCTCTGCCTCAGTAGGACGCGCGTCAGGGTTGTTTTTCTTGCGCTTGTGGTAATTCTCCATCTTCTTGACCTCGGAGGCAAGACTGCCAAAGGTAGTCAGCACAACGTCGTAATGTTGGAGGTCTCTGAAACTCTTTTTCTTGGTCTGTCCGTGATGAGTGAAGACAGTAAGTGCGTGGCGGCCAGGTTTGATCCTTTGCTGTATTTCTTGCTTCCATTGGCGAAGTAGCGCGACAGGAGCCACGATCAATGTAGTTTTACAGCGTGGATCATCGGATTTTCTGGTGACAAGCAGGGACAGCATTTGGATTGTCTTGCCGAGACCCATGTCATCTGCAAGAATACCACCTTTGTTTGTGCCTTCTTCGCACTTCTTGAGCCAAGTCAAGCCTGATTCTTGATACTTATGCAGCCTGATCGATAGAGCTTCAGGGGTAGGCACAAGTAAATCGTCAGGAACATCTTCATCGGGGCGGATGTTATTTAGCAAATCATTGATCTCCTCTTTAGTTTTCTGCGGGTCATGCTCTTGAATTTGATCAAAGCGACGGCGGTACATGTCCTCATAGCCTAGGTAAGCAGTGGGCTCCACCCGTCGTGTGCTGGAGAATATGAGATCGTCGTCGTCGTCATCATCATCATCGTCCAGAGACCATGGGTGGGAGCTTGACCCAGGCATTAACCGCTGGAGCTGTTCCAAAGGGCCGCCAGGACCCCTTGGACCGCGGCTCATGCCATTATAAGCGCTTGTTCCATACATGCCACCAAGGGAGCTGGATGGATGATGAGGCCTTTGCGGTTGTTGTGGCGGGGGCGGCGGGCCAAAAGAAAGAGGGGTTTGTGAGCCATACGCTGGGCCATAATTCATCCCTGGAAAAGCGCCTGGCACATGAGGCACATAAGACGCCCGCTGGAAACTGGCTGGAAACTGAGGCAGTGGCTGATGCGGCGGCTGAGGCGTTTGCTGGGGCGCAAACGACCGTCTGCTTGGAGTGAACCTGTTTGGCGCGATCTCGGATGGCTCATCGTCACTAGCATCACCTGTGAGGTCAACGATCTGTGGTCCCTCACCGTTTCTATAAGGCAATGGCTGAAAAGAAGGTCTCGGCTCCGGCTTGACTCTTGGGGTCGTCTGATTGTAATGATTCGTTGGTGGTAGAGAATAGGTGGGTTTGGTGTGCTGTGTGGATTGAGGAGGTGTAGGCGGCAGAACAGGCTTTGGTGCCGGAGGTGGTCGCGAAAATGAGCCATTATGTCCGATAGTGGTCTGTATGCCGGGCCGCTGAGATGACGAAGGCCCCGCCAATGGTCTTGAAGGTGCATGCACGGGTGTCTGGCTCAATCTGCGCGCGAAGTCCTCGTCCGCCAGCTGTTCCTCTCTTCTCCTTCGCATAGCAGCCTCAGCTGCTGCTTGTCTGCTCCTGGCTTTGTCGATAGTCGCCGCGCTTGGTTGGTCCAAGAATTCGAACGAAGAGGTTGATGTCGGCGTACCCTCAGACGAGTGATCTGGCGTTGGGCGCTTGGATGGATGTTCATGTTGCGAGAGGAAAGAAGAGTACGGCCGAGGGCGCTTTGCACCGCTGATCTGATTAGGAAATGATGAGGTAGCGTCGAGCCCGCTGGCTTGCGCTGCGTATTGGCTGAGTTGTTCATGCACAGACGGCTGTGCTTGTTGTTGCGGCAGCGCATCTGAGGATCCATCCATGCCGCCCGTGTTGAAAGAGCGCGATGTGAGATTATCCATTCGCTTCTCAAGTTCTTTCTTGGTCGCCTGTAGAGTAGCTAGACGTTGCTCATAGTCGTCAGAGCCTGGATCCAGACTCGTTATAAGAACATCTTGGAAAAGAAGCTCCTCCTCGATATCATCAGCTGTAGCGTGAGGTCCAAGGCTCGACATGGCGAATCGGATGCGTATGCGTCAATGCGGTGAAACGAGCGAACTGAGGGCGAATCTAAGGCGTGCCGTGCATGATTGACGCCGCCGCGCAGAGAGTGGGAAAGTCACGTTGAAGAAGCGGCCGTGAAAGTAGTCAAGTGGGTGGGAGAGAATCAGAGGAGCGGGGCGCAAAGTGGCGAGAGGGAGGAGGTTGCGATGTTATTTGCAGAGGTGCGCACCGGTGAGGCCGAAGTCGAGGCTGTGATAATCCCTGTGCGCGGTGCGTTGTATGTGCGAGAGAGACTTGGTACTTGATGAGGCTGTCGCATGGTGGTGAAGACCAGTGCGAGTCCTCTCTCGGCGCAGAAGGCGACGATCCGACGCGCTCATGCCTGGCTGTCGCGTCAGCCTTGTGTGACCTCATCCATCCTCGCCGACTTCACTTCACATGCACTCGTTGGTTTGTACTTAGACGTACATGTACTCCTCCACTCAAATACATGTACACCTCAGCTACATGTGTACTACGCACACGTGTGTACTTCATGTGTATTTCATGTCTCTCTCGAAACCCGCCTTCATGCTGTCGTTACCCCTTCATTCTCTCCGCCGTCTAGGGAACAGGCCAGCGAGCACCGCTGCATCACTGATAAAAACATGCTGACATGTAGAAATTTGGGTAAGAGTAATTCATCTTCAACCAACAGAGTTTGGACAATGTGTCAAGACAGACCTCCCGAAGCCTCATGGCGCTCCTGCAGAGCCTTTCAATGAGGCCGTTTTGTCCGCTATCGCCGCCACGCTTTGCCTTGATTTTGCCTTCGGGCAAAGTACATCTGAGGCTCCTCGAGATTCTGAAGCTCTCGTATGTGATCGGTTTGGAGAGAACACAAAGGCGATGGCCACACAAAGGCCAAAGCCTGTAAGTAAACATTTTCTTTTGTCGTGATGTACCGCTTCCGGCTCTCAGCGGGTTGTACAACAACTATCAAGCAAAAACCTCTATCTCTCGCGGCTCCAACAAACTATTCATGCACATCACCGCTTTCACTTGCACTTGCTACCGCCACAATGGTCTTGCAGGGTAATCCTTGGAGTGTCTGGAATGGCTACTATCTCAGACTCAACCACACCAGACCAGATCGAAATCTGCGCGATGGAGCTCGAAGGCAACAACGTAACAGACTAAAGCAATGGAGGCAGCAAATAAGCCGAGACTGGAACATGATTGCTGTCACCCATCCTCGCGATCATGCTCACGTCAAGGCAAGAATTCGGGATGCGATACAGAGGCTCAATACCGCCGAGATCGAAGCCGATACCGCCCTTGGCAGAGCACATCGGTCGAACCAACAAAATCAGAACAGGGGTATGCCCGTCAATGCTGAGGTGTGGGAAGCAGTGGCTCAGGCGCTTTTCAGGAAATTGGCACTCATAGAACGGCTCATAAACGTAGTCGTTTATGCAGGCGTTCCGGAAGAGTCACTTTTGGCCTTACTCCGACCGCAGGTGACTGCCATCCGGGTAGCCATTAATGAAGCGAATCAGAATATCAGCGACGCGCGACAGGCGGACATGGTACATTCGGCACGCCGTCAAGCTTTCCAACGCAACATGGCCCAGATTCCGCCTCAAGGGGTAGGATGTGGTATGCGGACCTAGAGACTGGGGTATTCCAGTGTTGTTGGCCTTTGGCTGTGCGGTGATGCCCATGGAAGAATTACTGATCGCGTGGTCGTCAAGGATGACTGGTTTACATGCAAACTTCCGCAATGGACGGACCCGTCATGGTGGTATGGAGATGTAAACGATCCTTGGAGAAAGACGCCGCCAGAGGCTCACATAATGGACCGACTCAACGGCACGGGTTCGAGGAACATGCTCAGCATGAGGGCTTGGAACATCGCACTGTAAAAACTGATGTATCGGGTAAGTTCTATATTGTGGGATATGTTTATTCGCATCTCGCGTGCGCCAGTCTCTGTGATTCGAGATGTCGTTTCATGTCGATTGCTGACCTCAAAGATTTACTTGTAATACTGTCCTTTTGGGGACGGTATCGATCTAATGGCCTGGTATGTAAGATTGAACCGGAATCGTATGGATGTACCAGGCGCCCCACTCCAACATATACCCGAGCCCGTCATATGGCACATTTTCGATTCGCTGGTCAATGCAGGACTTGTGATGGAGCAAGGAGCTGTAGACAACCCGCCGCCGAGGTGGGCGGAGATCATACACATGGACATGAAGCCAGACAATATGATGGTATTTGAAGAATCTTAGCACATGGGTCCCGAAACAATTGGCTGACCTTTACGCAGTTTGGAGATTACCCGGCTGAGGATCCAGCTCTACCTCCTCAGGGCATCTTCGCGCTCTACCCGACGATCAGACTGGGAGGTTCGATTCTTGTAATCCGTTTGATCGTTCACAAATACTGACCTGCTCCAAGATTTTGGCCACTCGATTGATGCATGGAGAAACCCGGACCCGGACACACGCAGTGTGATCACACCATATCTGAATAGAGGGACCCGCGGCTACTTCGCTCCCGAGCAGATGCCACCGAACGGTCGCCGTCAGCAAGATCTCAACGCGAAACCCAATGTCTGGCAAGTCGGCATCACGGTCATGGCACTAATGAACCTTAACTCCGACACGGGTGATCTGCAGGGCTTTAAAGCTGCCGAACCGCCTATGTCGGATGAAGGACATCCCAGCCTTGTACCACGATTCAACGCTATGGCTCAGGGTAGGTACAGTGTACAGCTACGGCACCTGGTTCTTTGGTGCGTGCAATATCTGCAAGCCAACAGACCTGACTTTGCTCAATTGCGTCGCCATATCCTCCGCAATACGGATCCATTGGGCGCTGGTGTCGATCTCTCCCAAGGCGCGCGCTATGGATCTCCACGAAACATGCCGCCGGGTTTGGGAAGGATGCAGGGTCTCAAAGCCAACAATCATGCCATTGGTATGGCAATGCCGCGTTGAACATAGCTGGATGGTCCTGCAATCGGTTTCATTTTTGGATAGGCACAGTCTGAGGCTCTGCTTCTCACCGCAACGCCGAAATATTATAACAGACCACTTGTGAGTCTCGGTTCTTTGTTTTCCTCGCTGAGATCATTTTTCTCCTGTACATGATACTCTTTCATTTTTCATTGAACGCTGAGACTAGACGTAGACATACATATGATCTGATCTGCACAATGGAGATCATCTCAATGGTATCACCAGATCTACCCCAAACCTCACATGCCTCGCCATGAGCTTTCAATGCTCGCTTGTGGTATTCGATCTCTTGTCACGCTCCTCAAACGAACGTCACACTTTCTTTGTTCACAAGCATTTCTTTCATCTTTCACAAATCACGTTTGTCCTAACAACGCCCACAAATATTTGTAAATCTCCTTTTCCAAAGACTTCATTTCCCTTTGTTCAAATGACGACCTCTTTGGTGCTCGCAAAAATCCGCATCTTGAAGATGACAGACAATCCTCCGTGAACATCGCCCTCGCGCTTTTCTCAAGAGACACACACATCCCAAGGTCTGAGACCCCGGCACGACTTCGACGAAACATCACTACAATCGCTGCAGGACAGTGTCATCATCGCCTTTGACCTTTCTCTCTGGAACGACCGTGCTTTCCCCGACATATCACTTAAGTCCTCGACACCACACAACAACAATGGTTTCCACCGACTACACCGTCTCCACTGCTGCCCAATTGATAGGTCGCATGCCACCGGTCCGCCTATCGGGCAGCAAATCGAGGTCCAACACCACCGGTTCAAAGCACGTGAAAGCTGCTGATCAGACCAGCAGGTCGCCAGCACCAACCAAGCCGCTGCCCCCGACGCCTGTGAAAACTGTTCGTTTGTGCGCTTCTCGCTCAAGCGAGGTTCTCCCTGTTTTTGACAGAGTCAGGATCAGAGCAGATCCCTCAAATGCCATTGTCGAAGAGGATTTCGTTACTCTTCCTGCAACAGTTTATTCGCCCTTGACTCCGGCTCCCAAGGATAACCATTATGTTCCTGCCTCCGAGGTTCAAGCTTCAACGAACAATGGACGAGTGCCTGAGCTCGAGGCACCTATCCCCGAGACTGGTGGTAGGGAATCATCCGCTCTCCAAGGTCGTCTGAGCCAGTACTTCGAGCACATTACCCCATCAGCCTCGCTTCTCGGCCGCACTGGTAGTCGAAGAGAGAGGAAAGCATCACACACCCCAAGCAGCTCCGGGGGATCCGATATCTACTTCTCCCCGATCGATACTGCGAGTGATCAGGTCTTTCTCTCAAGTCCCCAGCCTAGTCCACCTATCTCTCCGGCTGATGTTGCGAATGCGAATACTTCGAAGAACGATGCTGTTGTTCAAAGACTGGCTTCTTTGAACGTCGAGGGCGCCTCAACTAAAGTCGTCGATAATGCCAATACTTCCACGCTACTTGAGCAGCAAAGAACAACTTTGACTCTCGCAGATGTCGACCGGCTGAGCACAGCACTCGCATCATCAGCTTTGGTGGAAATGCGGGTTCGTAAGTCTCACCTCGACGACCTCCCTGCCAACATGGTAGCAACTACATCGGACAGAGTCGCGGGAACCAACAAAGCAACCGTCGAAATCGGGCAGAACTCTCTACCAACTCCTCCGCCTTCAGAAGCATCATCATATGATGCATCCGCATGTGATGAATTCGGGGGCATTGCCTTGATCCACACCAAAGTCCAAGGTGCCCCAATCACGCTCACCTCCTCAAACGCCTTCCTCGCCGGGACATGCACCCACCTGGCCCTCCCATACGGCCTAACGAGCACCAACAGGCTACGCATACAACCCCCATCAACATCCAAAGCCGAAAGCAAGATCATACTCCAATCCCTCTTCGCCGTACTCAACCGCAAAACCGGCTCTCAAGAAATAACCCTCCTCGCAGAAACCGACGTCACGCCCTCCTTCGTCCGCGCAGCCCTGACAGAACTCGCGCACCACCAAAACCTCACCCTCGACGACCTCGAAATCTCCACTCCGACGATCGCAGACGACGAGTCCATAGATTGGTGCACGGTCGACCAAGACTTCGAACCCCCCGCTGTCGCCCCCCAAACACCAAACACCAGTAACCTACTAGGCGAGACCCTCGCGACATTCGCCTCCACCCTCTCAGCCGAAACCTGCACAATGCAAACCCTCACTCTCCTCTCCGAACTCGCTCGCCTGCAAACCGCACACCGGACTTTCCTCATCATGCAGCCCACACGGTATGATACAAACGGTGGTCTCGCGGCCGTCAAAGTGCCACAGGTATCGCAAGCGATGCGGGAACGATTCGCGCAAATTGATCCTGCCTCTTCGAACGGTGTCAAAGGACGCCAGCTCCGAGAAGCTGTCATTGCTGTCGTGGCGCCGAGGTTCGTGCATGGCGAGGAGTTTGAAACGTTTGTTGGGTTTGAAGGTGGGAGGGTTAGGGTGAGGTGTGTGCCGCTTTCGTCGGCGGGAGGGAAGATTGAGAGGTGGGTTTGTTTTTTGGGCGGGGAGTTTGATATCCCTTTTTAAGTCGCAGGACGTCTCGGATGGTGGGAAGACTTGGATCGCAGGCACGATTGTAAGTTTGAAAGTGTTTTTTTCCCATTTCGGTTGGCTATGCATCACTCGTAAACCCCCTTTCCCTTTGTCATATTGGATAACCACCACACCACAGCACACTTCCCCAGACGCCTTGCTTCCTCGCTGTAAATTTATCCATACCCCAATAACAATGCTTGAAAACCCCAACCCACTGATATTCTCCACTCATCCTTACTTCTCCCCCTCATCCATACTCTGAATCATAACCTTGATACCACCCTGCTTAGCGTCCGAAGCCACCTTGAAAGCCTCAATGGCATCCTCAAGCTTGAAGCGGTGGGTGACCAATCTCTTCAAATCAACAACCCCGCCCTGCAGCAGCCTAATGGCTCTGGGCCAAGTGTTGGCGTAGCGGTACTGGAACTGCAAGTCGACCTCGCGGGTGCTGAGTCTCATGAAAGGAATCTTGATCTCGGGCCTGCCGACGCCGATGACGAAGACTTTGCCGCCGAACTTGGACGCGTGGATGGCGCCCGAGATGGACGACTCGACGCCGGTGCACTCCATGGACACGGCGGGCTCGACGCCGTCGGCCAACTTGACGACTTTCTCGGCGAACTGCTCGGGCGTGTCGTTGAAGTCGACTTTGTGCGTGCGCACGCTGGGGCAGAATTCTTTGGCAAAGGCCAGGCGGCCTTCGTCGATGTCTGTGATTACGATTGGTTCGGCGCCGGCGGCTTTGACGCAAGCGAGAGTGACGAGACCGATGGGTCCGGCGCCGCAGACGAGCACGGAGTCGCCGAGGGTGATGTTGGCACGCTGCATGCCGGCGAGAGCAACGCTGAGCGGCTCCAGCAGTGCTCCGTCCTCGTAGCTCATGTCGCCGATCTTGTGGCACCAGACGGCCGGATGGTTGACGTAGCGGCGCAGAAGGCCGGGGACGGGAGGCGTGCTGCGGAACGAGACGTTCTCACAGCCATTGTATTTGCCAGTGAGGCAGGGCTCGCACTCTCCGCAGATGATGTTGGGCTCGACGGCGACGCGGTCGCCGACGTTGTGAGTCTTGACTGAAGGGTGTTTGGCGACGACCACGCCGGCAGACTCGTGGCCAAGGACGTGGGTGTCTTCGACGATCATGGGGCCAATGGCACCATGTTTCCAAAAGTGGACATCTGAGCTGAAGGCGAAAGTTGTGTTAGAAAGGTCGCGTGAATTGGAGACCTACAAACGTGTTATTCCTAGACTTACCCGCAAATACCGGTGCTCTTGATGGCGACTGTGATCTCACCCTCCTCGAGGGACTCTCCCTTCTCAACCTGTTCTTGAGTGGGTTGGGTCTCGGCAACCCAAAGATCGTGGGCGGGGTTTGTGAAAACGCCAATGTTGGCCTTTGAAGGCGCGATGGTGGTTGAGGTAGTGGTCGACATTGTGCTTGTGGGATGTTTCTTGACGATGTCGAGAAAAAAGAAAACACGCGGTTAGTACTGGAAGTGAAGAAACAACCCAGAGCTATAAGAGACAAAGGCGGCAACGGGAAAATATCAGAAGGTTTGAGCAAGGGCAGATCGTCGTCATGCCGGCAATAAGGGACACGTGCAGAGACGGCGGCGAGATCATCGACTACATGCTACTAACCACTACTACTACTGTCGTGTGTCTATGCGTGACTGGGATGGCGGGTTTTCTACCTGCAACGTCGCGAGATGTGGACCGCATGCTCGCATCAACACGCGCATTACGCCCACCTTGAGATCTTCCGCGCCAGTCGGAAGGCTGACGCAGGGCGACAAGCTTCTGCTGCTTCGTGCCAAAAGGGCCTGACCAATTTATCCGTCGCGCTTTGGGGCCTTGGGCGCGGGGCAGGAGATGTGGGCAGGTGGTGGGGTATGATGTTTCGGGACGTGGAGAGGTCGTGCCGGGGAGTTCGGGGTGGATTGCGAGCTGGTGGATAAGGTCGGTAGCATTTTGAGGGACGTGAGGGCTTCTTCTTCGGCGACTGGACGAATTTGTTTGGGTAGAAGCCTCGGTAGGCTTGCTTCTGTGTCGTCTAAGGTTTGACCTAAAGATAAATGCTGACCAGGGCTTTTATCGTAGCCGATGCAGAGAAGAAGACTGAGGCTGAGTGAGGGCTAAATGTGAAACTCCATCAATGATATTCTGGATCTTGTGCTTTCCCTGTTACCTGTTCTAGCACCCAGCAATCAATCCACCATACTCGGTGTCTGACCGAGGTCGGCCTTTGTATTCTGAAAGACGACCCACTGATAGCAACCAGCTTGATGCAATTAGTCCCACAATCACACCTGATGCATACCAGACCAAAGAAGAACGCAGCATCATGAAGCAAAAAGAAAAAAAGGACAAAAAGAGAATTGAACGATGCTGGTTAGCCAGCACCGGAAGACTTTGGATGATAGTAAGAGATGTCATTTCTGAGCTCTCCCCAACAGGGAATCGAACCCTGGTCTCCCGCGGCTTGTCGTGGTTAGTGACAAGCGGAAATCATAGCCACTAGACCATTGAGGATGGTAGCGATTTTTGGCAATCGCTAATGGTGTGGAACCATGTGACAAACAAGTGAATTGTTGTTTATAATCGCTAAACATTGGCGACACCAGATCCAACGGACCACAGTAAATAGATCAACAACAACCCTCCACCTTCAATCACTATCCGATTCGGACACTCACATCAACCACTCACAAACCTCGCCCGATAACTCATCGTATGCCCAACCCCCATAGAAAAAGGCCTAACCTTCGCATCGATCTCCCCCCAAACCTCATCCTCAAACCTCTCCACCCCCAAAAACCCCAACCCTAACTCCTTCTCATGTCCCTCACTAAGCGTAACGTAAAAAATCAACTCAGCAACCCCAAGCTCCGCATTAACAGCAGCGTCCATATTGACAACCCTTTTCCACTCCGGAATATCCGCCGCCCTCTCCACAACCTCCAGCCCAGCCTCCTCGAATAACATCCACTGCTCGACCGAACGGGCCGCGCCAGGAAGGCCCCAGACGCCTTCTTGCTTGGGACCCGCTTTCATGGCTTTGAGAGCTCTGCGACGAATGTACGGGTCGCGACAGCGTTGGACTGTCCCGAAGAGGCAGATTGTGAGGCCTAGGTCGAAGCCGAAGGAGCCTTGATCTGGTTTCTGCGCGAGGAGGGAAACGATTTCTTCAGCGTTTGTGACGAGTCGGTCGTAGTCTTGGACGAAAGCGTCGAAGCGCAGTTCCGATCCGTGCCAGTTGGCGGCCGTTTCGATGGATGCCAGGAGGTGCCAGGCTCGCAGGGTGCGCGTGAGGATTGGCGAGGCGTGGGGGTCTTTGGGCGCGATTTCTTCGAAGCGTGCGGACCAGCGGTGCAGGTGGGAGAGGGCTTTTTGGCGGTCAGCTTCCAGAAAGGGGGCGGTGGAGGCGTCCAGTTTGAGTTTTTCTTGGAAGAGCTCTTGCCCGCGTACCATGCACCAGCGTACGTGGTCTATCAGGGGTGTGCGAGCTTCTTCGACGGAGTCGAAGGCGTCGGGGATGAGGCTTGGGTTGGTGGCGAAGAAACTCTCGAGGTCGTAGGGGTAGCGTGCGTTCGAGATTGAGAAAGCCATGGCTGCTATGTCGAGTCGGGCGAATAATGCTTGGATCTCGTTTAGGTCGTGCCGGCGTGATAGGCGGCGCAAACGATCGCGATGTTGGGCCATGATGGCTCTTCCGCTGCTAGTGTGCATTTGGCTGGCTAGGTAGTTACCACGGATGTTCTCGTAGCAAGTGAAGATCAAACAGGCAATGAGGACTCGATCGATATCCTCGGGCGTAGATGAGTGCAGGAGACTCTGTGCCGCGTTCAAAGCTCGTTGGTAGTTTTGATCTGCATAACGCTGATGTCGTAAGGCCAGATCGCTGTCATTCCTGGCTTCCGACAGCTGGTGTAGCGAACTCAAGGCCAGAACGGCATGTTTGACTGCCGGTTCGATGTGACATATCTGCAGCAGAATGCGGTCCCAGAATCGGCTTTCCATGATACTATTCGTGCTCGCCACGGTTTTGTGTCGAAAGAATTGGAAGTAGCGCTTCTCAAGGACATCGCTGAAAGCAGGATCGTTCACGATACGAGCCAGCGGTGCCGTCGTAATCTCACTTCCAGACGAGTCATCGGACTGGACAATGCTAGAGCTTGCTCGGCTCGCAGCGTGTAAGTCCCTACGAGAGAACGGGAGACTGCTGTATCCGTCGCATTTTCGACCGGTAGAGGTACATCGAGAGCATTCAGGCCTAGTCTCGTCGCATTTGACACGTCGGATCCTGTAGGCTCATCAATTTAGGCGCGTACTGTGTCTGTGTCTGCACACCTACCTGCATGTTATACAGCCTGTCTTCACACGCTTGATAGCCTTGGTCGACGATGAGGGCCGCGGTGGCATTTCAATAAATTCCATATCTGCTAAGTCTCCCTTAACGACTGTTGCAAGCGTGTTCGTTTCCATTGCTACGCATGTAGTTAGAGCCGAGCTGAAGTCGTCTCAATAACAAGTTCTGGTGTAAGCCGTTGACGGTTCAAAAACTCCACCTTACGACGACCAAAAAAAATCATTGATAAATAGTTTCAGTCGGCACGCGTTCGTTGTCGCCCAACAATGAGGCAGTGTTTGTATTTAATGGATGCCTACGATGAAGGAATAATCTCTCCGCTGGGCTAAGCGCCGCCACGAAGCACGCACCACAAGCTGAACATCCACATTTGATCCTACGGCGCAGAGGGACCCGTAAGGCACACTCTAAATGTGCATGTGCATGTCAGTCGTAGCAAGAAATCTGCACATCGCTTGCATGCGAGTTCACGATACGGAGCGGTTTTTATAGCGCCTCGTCTCACAACCTCCTACACTTTCTTCGACTGCAAAAGGTATCGTCCGGTGGAACGCCGGTCGTATATATCAATGTTACCAGAGTTTGAACGCCCAATGGAAGGTATATTCATAAGTCATGGTGAGACTATTCGGCAGCAAGAGCTCTCCATCAGAAGTGTTTTTTCACCAAGACCAGACGGAGTCCACGTCTCTCAGTCTGCCCAAGTACTAAGACTCCAATTTCACCTCTCCCTCTCCATCAGAGGTGCCTCTCCACGCAGACAAAGTCCTGATCTCACCCTGCCCAAACTACCAAAACCTCACTCTCCCTCTCCCTCCCCAGCCTCAGCCTCCTTCTCCGCCCTCTCCAAACGCTTCATATTCTCATCATCAAACACTGTCTCCTCATCGCCCGGAATCGCCGGCCGTCCAAACCCAACAACAGGCCCTACCATCTCAATCCAGTCCTTGCGCTTCTGCATGAGAGCTTTGACACCCTCGCTGACACCCCTACCGCCCGCGGCGCCGGCGACACCCTTCTGGCCTGGACGCTGGTGAGAGCTGCCCTTCTTGTTGGAAGGCTTGGTCATGCTGCGGTTGCGTTTGAGGTACGCGGCGTTGACCTGGTTGTCGAGGTCGTCGGCGATGTTGGCGTATTCTTGCATAGCCATGCGCTCTTCGGTCAATTCCAGGATGCGCGCTTTGCGGGCATTGTTACGAGCTGCGACGATGCGAAGCTCGGCTTGTAGGGTGCGGAGGCGGGCGGCGATTTCGTCGTCCAGATGTGAAGAGTAGTCGGGTGTGTCGGTGGGGGAGAGGAATCCGATGTACTTGAGTTCTTGGATTGCGCGAGTTTCGAAGTTATCGTAATCCGGCGCAGGTAGATTGGTGGGGCGAGGTGCATCTGGAGGGAGGGCTGTGAGGGGGCGATGCTCTTCGGTAGCTGCAGCGCCTGGCTGAGCATCTGGTGGTTGTGAGTCGTTGTTTTCTGTGTTGGTCATGGTAATGTCACCCTGGCTATCCGGGGCAGCGTCGTCTGTCGAGCGGTTGTTGGCGTTGGCATTGGGTTGAGGCCGGATGATAGAAAGCAAACGGTTCATCACTGGGCCCATAGACACTTCGTCCGTCTCGGCGACCTCGTCGTTCATGTCTTCCATACCTCCACGTGCTGCATTCGCATCAACTTCTTCCTTTCTAGGTGCTTCAGTCCCCGTAAGTCCATCTTCGGCAGCCCAAACCTCCTTGTACGTTCTAGCACCTCTTTGAGGAATGACGTATGGAGTCACCCTGTCGCCACGCTCCTTAAGGAAGGCAACATCCTCCTCAGTGAAAGGCCGGATGAAGGGTTCTAGGTATGTCTGAAATGTGGAGAAGTTGACTTGGTTGGCCGGCTTTGCGTTTGAGAAGTCCATGTCAGGAGGGTCGCCTGCTGTGAGATCGTGTAAATCTGACTCGGGCCATTGCGCAACGTTGTAGATGTCTTGCAGTTCGGCATCCGTCATGCCATCGACAATGGGCCGGATGTCGTAGACTGTTGGGTCATAGACGGCTGAAGGGTCGTCGCCGAATGCGCGTTTGTACAAAGGTAGGGCGGGCTGGTGATCAGTGTTTGAGTCACCTGATTCGGAACCTGAACCTGCTGTGTCCATTAGGTCTGCAGGTACTCCGCCAGGCTCTATGGGAGGCGAAGGAGGTGCAGGAGCGCCTGTTGCAAGACGAGGCATGGTTAGCTTTTGTTCTGTCAAGTCGTAAAAAAGAAATGCAGCGCTTGTGGAGTAGTAGATGTGGCAGTCGTGTTAGATGGGGTCATGGTATGCAGTGACAGCATTGTGACCTCAAGTGAGCGAGTGCATGTGAAGAAGCGCATTGCTGCCATGCGACGCATCACAACAGTGCAGTCACAACAAACCAGCAAGTCACTATGATGTACAATGGAAGTTGCACATCTGAGACGAGCCTCCACCAACAATGAAAAGCCAAACCCACTAGTGACAATGGAACATGGGAACGACACTGGGTCACTTCACTTACCTTCGTGAACGCCTACACCGTCTTGTCTCGCCAGCATATGTTCGCCAACACTGGGCACACTACTCCTTTTCTCATCCGTACCTTCAGCCTCAGCATGGCTGCGCTTCTGCCCGGTCTTCTTCGTCTTGGATCCTCCATCATCTCGCTCTTTCTTAATACGGTCGGCAGCCGCCTGCTGCTCAGCAGCCTCGCGATCGCGCTCGGCCTGTGCGCTTTCCTTGCGCTTCTGTACCACAGCTCTGAGATTCCGCTCACAAGTCTCTCCTCGCTTTTCAAATGACTTCAACAGATTGTCGCGGATCCTATCGTGGAGTGTGTGGAGCTCTCGCGCAGTGGGTGGATCAT
This sequence comes from Cladosporium sp. MBC 237, assembly GCA_030772445.1. Lineage (NCBI taxonomy): Eukaryota > Fungi > Ascomycota > Dothideomycetes > Cladosporiales > Cladosporiaceae > Cladosporium > Cladosporium sp. MBC 237. The sequence continues at coordinate 320,280 of JAPHCH010000018.1, read as the reverse complement.
GCGGTTTGAGCGAGGGTGGGTGGGATTTCTCGATGAGCACGTTCAAGTCCAGGTGGTCGGATATGAGGTTTGAAGTCGGTGTGTGGAGGTATGGTGTTTCTTTGGGAAGCACTGGCGCGGACTGGCTAGTATTTGACGGAGTCGGGACCAGAGGAGTGTCAGGCGCGGTGTCGGTCAGGGCAGACATGGGCGTGCTGTGTCGACTAGAAGACCTGCGATCGCGCGCGGCCGCTTTGCCGGTTCCTTTCTTGGATGCGGTCGGCATTCTTGCGAGCAAGAGAGTGTGCGGCGCAATGCGCTATATGACTGCTGATGCGTTGGCCGTGTGAGGAGATGTCATCCCAGGCGCGTTCGCGGTCTCTTATTATTATCGGCGGCTGCGATCCTGTGGAGGCGTAATCGGCGTCGAGGTCTGGTTACCTGGCGCGATGACGGGGCGTTTGTGAACGAAATGTACTGTGGTGTAGGTAGTGTCGTCGCCTTTCTCGAAGCGCAGGGATTCCGTCAATCCTCCATGGATTAATGGTCACAGTATGGGCCGTTGCGCGCGATTCACGGCTTGGACCAGCATGAGGCCATAGACATGGCGTTTTCTGGCACTAGCACGCACTCCCCGCATGGCTGTGACTAGCACTTCGCCGCCGACTTGGACGAAAGAGGGCTGACGTAAGGTAGGGGAGGGGATTATTGGGGTGGAATGCGAAACATTTGGATATGCCTGGCCACAAGAAGTCGTGCATACACTACCTAGGTACACTGTGATTGTTATAGAATATTAGGTATACACAACATCACAACATATAAACAAATAGACATATCCACCTGCAGTCTGCAAAACATGCAAGACTGGCCTCGATGCGCCGGTGGCTGGAAATAAGCTCAACTCTTGCACTGTTCCGGCCTCCTCCTCGGCATCAGTCCGTCCTCGCTCGCTCCCACCACGCCCTCGCCTTCAGTAATGATACCTCACTTGCACTATTCACCACCCTATCGCGCACTTCAACAACTCTGCACTCGACCTGTCTCCTCGCCACTCTCCTCACTCTGCCGTACCCATGTGCGCGCCGCTGCCTCGGTTGGGCTGAATCGCTCGCGGCGCATCCGCCAACCTAAGCCTCACACATCGCCACACCTGTGATAGCAAGATCACGGGTTGAAGTGCGACCATGAGTACGTCGTATTTATTGCAAGCCCTCGCCAATCCTGCTCTGCTCTTCGTACAACGCTCGAATCGCATGCCGAAACATCCTAACTTCATTCCTCAGGCGCCCAATCCTTCCACGTCGATACCCTTGCCTTCCCTAATACCGGCGACCGATCCGAGTTCAACAAATACCGCACCGTCGATGATGATCTATCATATACCTATCATACCGATTCGAATATTCGCACTCTGAGTACAAACGGCGCAGGCGGTGGCTCCGGCATCGGCGGACTCCTATACGTTCCGGATCTCGATCGAGACGACCCAGAGTCATGCTACAATAAAAGCCGACCATACGTCCCTTCAAGCGCTGCAAGGCGAGCAGATTTGCCCGAGTACGACTATAATTTGGTTGCGCTGGCGCCATGGCTCAGTCCGGCATGCACGTTGGCATATCTGAGCGCGGCTCAGCGTGTTAATACACAGGCATTCATTTTCTTCCTACCAGATAATACCACTTTGGAGCCGCCAGAAGAGAACAACGTTAAATGGGAACTAGGCGATGGTGGCGAGTGGAAAAGTGACAATCCATACCCGGTCTATGTGGTCCCCGGCCTAACGGGTTACGATCTGGTTACTGCTACAGCGCAGTATAGTGGGGATTTGGCCAGTGTGCCGCATGGCGATGAACTTCTAAACGAATTCGACTCACGAGAGCTTCTGCGGTTATATGTTGATGTTGACACTGGTAAGTCAGGATCCAGTACGTACCAATACCACTCATCCGTTTCCGTTGACACGAGCCTACTGCAACCTGCGCGCGGGAATGTCGGAGCCAAGAACATACTGACTGTGGTTGCACAGGCTCTGGGGCTCGATTACCAAGTCTATGGGTCTTTCTACTGGTCGTTCTTGCGATTCTACTACTTATAATCGGATCTACGTCTGTTTTAATGCACTGGATTCAGCGAAGACGAAGGCAACAGCTCCGACAGCGTGTCGTAAACGGCGAAGTCGACTTGGAAGTACTTGGTATAAAACGCCTTACTGTGCCTCAAGAACTAGTCGACAAAATGCCGCTTTACGTCTATGGCACATTACCCGAAAGGGCTGAACAGCAACCAGCTCTCGGCGTTGAAAAGGACTCATCTTCAAACACCGCAAACAGTCGTTCATCGTCTCCCGCCCCCGATGTCAGACCCACGGCAGCCCGCATGCACTCTTATCGTCCTGCGGCCCTCGATCAACCCACTTGTCCGATTTGTCTTGACGATTTCATTGCACCTACGGACTCCGAGGCCGGTACTTCCGTCCGCGAACTTCCCTGCCACCACATCTTCCACCCCGAATGCGTCGACACATTCCTTCGCGACAACTCGAGCCTCTGTCCAATGTGCAAGAAATCCTGTCTGCCCAAGGGGTACTGCCCCAAAAACGTGACAAACGCCATGGTCCGCCGCGAAAGAATCATGAGACGAAATCGCGAGCGCGGCAGAACCGATCAACCCACCAACGACTCAAACGCAGAAGCCGCAATCGAAGCCGCAGCATCACCACCTCCACAACCCTCCCACCCACCCCCAGCCTCATTCGGCCAACGCATCTCGCGCCGCATTACCTCCGCTCCCATCACAGCCGCCACCGACAGCAACGGCCAGCAAATGGCTGATCTCTCAACAAGACCAAGACGCTCAGCCACCACAGTCGGAGGTGGGCCAAGTGGTCCGCAAGCACCGGTCGACACCAATAGACGCCGCGAATGGGCTCGACAAAGAGCCGTGGCGATGCTGGGCCGGCGAGCGGCGCCTTTGGATCCCGATGCTGAGGAAGCGGCGCGGACACCTAGGTGGCGGAAAGTCATTGGGAGTATTTTCCCGGCCGTTGGCGGACGATGATGATACGAATGGAAAAAAAGAAAGAGATGATCAAATTTCAGACATTCCTACGATATCTGTCTCTCTTTCGTTTTTCTTCCGCTCGTCCGACATTGTCGTTTGTTAAAATGCCATGGTATACTCACGCATGTCACGTCACGAGCGCAACGTTTTTGCATCGCAACGCATATCTCGTACATCTCGGCGCCACACGCTCACTCCACAAGTTCCGAACATGTCGATTCAGAGAATGGCCTTTTTCCCCCTTCGAAGCGAACGGCATGAGAAGGAACCGGGAAAAACGTTCCTGGCTTATGGCTATGATCACGAGACGGAAAGGATGCATCATTTAATTGGATCGCTTTTACTTTCTTTTTTTTTCTTTTCTTTTTCTTTTTTGCTTGAAGCGAGCGGCGTTTACTTGGGCGGTGCGGTTTGGTTTGGTCTGGTCCTTTTTTTATCGAGGCTTAGGGTGAGCGCAAACGCGAGTGATGATGTGGAAGGGAAGATGTATATACCCGGGATTGTTGTCATGTTTTTGGATCGCAGAAGTTAAAGAGCATAAGAGGTATTTTCATCGCACGGAATTTATTAAAGCGGCTGTTTCTACGTCAAGGCCGCAGCTCTGTTGCTGTACGCGGAAGGTACAGGTGCCATGATGTATGTTATCACTCGTATCTATCAGGGAATCCTTCTCTCAGCTTCATTCCTTCCATCCTGAACTCCCTCCCTTCCCCTCTCCCCCATCCAAAACCCCGTCACATAGACCAGCCAAAGAAACGGCAGCGCAATCAAACCCAGCAAGTCAGGGCAGAAGCGGAGCACGAGAAGGATCATGACAGCGGCACCCTGCTTTTGCTTGCTAGCGAGCAAAAAAGCTTCCAGCTTCCCTTCCGCGTCCGTCGCACTCGCTCTGCGCGCATCCGTTTGACAGCTTGTGGTGTTCGGATGCACCAGAGCACAGGGGGGCGGGTGCCGGAGTTCCGTTTTCCGTGGGCGCTTGCGAGGGTTTTTGACAGCTGTTGTGTGAGTGTCTCGCGTCCTGTATTATTTGTGTGCGGTGGGTGGGTCGAGGGATGTTGCGCGTGACTGGAGAGGTGGTGCGGGTTTGGGGGGAGGGATCCTGCTGGTTCGCAGCTGGGTGGGGATGGGTGACGACTGCGAGGGGCCTTGCCAGTGGTGACAAGTTTCGGGGGATGTTCCGATGAGCTTCAAGGCGTTCACGATTGAGCCGATCGTGGCTTGCCCGTTGGCGAACTTTAAGAGTCATGACTCGAGATCCTATGTTCCTCGCGTCCAGCCTTTTGATCAGACCAGGAAGGTCCAGAAACTTGGATAGACGCATTCGTCCTCGAAGATGCGCTGGACTTGCTCGAGGATGAACTTCTCGATCTTGTCGACGTTCTTCAACACTTGCCTGCCGCTCTCCGCTCCGCCCATTTCGCTTTCGATCCTGATGTCTTCTATCAGACCGCCGATCTTGTGGTCCTTGGGAAATGCGCCTTGAGGGTCGGGCGTCTTGGTCGCGGAAGGGTGTTCTTCTGGCGAGCCAAGGTCCGTGCCGGCAGTCACGAGGGCTTCGGCATCTTCAGGTGCGAGGAAGCAAAGGTGGGCTTTTCGCTTGATGTAAGCCAGGATTCCGACTCCGTCGAATGTGAGACCCGTGATGTTGAGCTTCAATGGGATTCCGACGAAGCTGGGCATGGGGTAGTCGAGGAAGACTTCGGCAGTCATTGCGAGTTTCACGTCTCCGGAGTATGTCACGTGGAAGACGACTTGCATGTCCTCTGGGCTTCGCTCCGGCTCTGGTGTGAACGTTTGAGTCTCGGCGGCCTCATCGTCCTCGTCCAAGAGTACGGAGCTGGGACGGTGCTCGAAGGCACCATCGTCTCGCGAGATGGGTCGGGAAGGTGGCGTTATGGAAGGAGGCGGAGAGATAGAACTGAAAGAGTCTGCCGGGTGACGAGGTGTTTCTGGTGGAGGCTGCTGGCCACCTTGCCCGAAATGTGCTCCTGCCACTGCAGCCAGAGGCGTATTCGTGCCGGGCAGGCCTCCTCCCAGCGGAAGGTTGAAGTAGCCTAGATTCGAAGTTCCATGGTGGAGGAAACCAGGCGTAGTACCACGAGATAGCTGAGGATCAGAAGCATGTTCCAAAGCAGACAAGTCAGAAGTCCGACGACTATGCGCCTCCGATCGCATCATCCGCTCTCGAGCGGCCTGCAAGCGATCCGCCGGCCGCTCTTCAGGAGACTTGGGAGATTGCGGGCGGCCATCCTCTCGCGAGCCATCATCCGTGTCTTCGGCGTCATTGTCGTAGAAGTCCGGCAGCGGCTCACAGATGTCTTTGAGCACGATCTCCGGCGCGGTCTTGCCAAAGTCGAAGCCGTGGACTTTGACGGAGCGGATCAATTTGGGGAGGTTGATGTGCTGGAATCGCTCGTGCACGAAGTCGCGGATCTTCTCCGCAAGAGCCTCCCCATCCGGACCTGAAGTCAGCGTGTCCCAGTTGATATCGACAGACATTTGGCGGCAGGTATGATTTTAATTGGTCGTATAATCAGGTGGCGTCTTTTGTCGAGAGGTTGATGGTGGCTTGATGTGGCTTGGCACGAGGCAGGCAACGTCGCAAGCCAAACTCTTCCAGACAGAGACAGCCACATCGAATTGTTGACTCCAACAACATGCTCGCGCAATATTTCTCGCTCGTCTAACTCTCGCGCATGGCATTCTTATCAATGACAGTCGTCACCGACACTGCAATTGTATCAAATGACACGCCCCAGATGCATATGCAATCCGTGCAAGCCATTGTGTTCATACTGGCCCCGCTCCTGATTGTATCACTTAGACAATGCACAGTGTCACTCTGTGGTGTAACTCGACAATGCATCCAGCCGCTGTCATTATGCAAGCCGCCACGCAATGCTCCGGCATCAATGCCGCTTCGCTTGCGCCTGCCAAGTGCAACCTTCAAGGACGTCCCCTGAAAGACTGAAGAAAGATATGATGTTGTTCTTCGAACTGCAAGCAAGCAAGCAAACAAACAAGCATGTGATGATCTTGGCAAGTCTGTGAGAATAGAGCATTACAATACTATGATTAAAACTGAATACGATTATCATGCGGCCTGATGTATGCTCGCAGTATCATCCCGTTTCCTTGCGTTCTGTGATCAGAACAAGTCACGCAAGGCGTGTTCACCACTCCCCCGACTCCTGCCATCCATTTGTCGTGAGACGTCCAATAATCTCCCCTTCCCCCGCCCACCACAAAGGCTCCATAACACCAAGCTTGGTAAACGTGATCGGAAGCAAAGGAAAAATGAACGATGGTGAAGACTTTTTTGTTGTTGCGTTCGGTGGTAATGGACCGTTCAGAATGGGCCCGGACCGGGCGATGGGAGGCGGTCTGGAAAAGGCTGGGTCAGAATCACGTCGATCATTCTGGGTCTCAGAGACAAGGCTCATACCATTTAGCCTCCACCGCAAGGCAAGCAGATGGTGTTGTGAGAGACGTTGCGCGGCGTCATGACACCGCATTTGGTTCTCTTCGAGACAGCACAGGCTGCTACCTCGCTCTTGGTGTGGCCGCAGGTGTACTTGTGGATGACCATCGTGCAATGGAGGACAGGCTCCGGGGCGATTCCGTTGGTCTGCTTTATGATCAGTACGGTATGCTTTTTTGTAGAAAGAAGGAGTGTTCGAACCATTGTGTAGGGGGTGGATCGATCTTTGAGATAGACACGAGGCTGTTGGTACGGACGAGGCTTAGCCAGCTTGAGGGTATTGGGGCGGTGTCGATTAGGGAGGTCGTGAATGAATTGTCGTGATGAAGGTTGGAATGAACGCGGATGACCGGGGGGGCTTATATGCAGCGATGAGAAGGGTTCAGTGCTGAGTCGATGGCTGCTGTGCGCCTATAGGATGATGTATGACCTTGCTGCTGTGTCTCCTTAGGGTAACAGCTTGGATCCTCACATTCTTCTGTACCAGACACGAAACAGAATGCAACAAGCAGGGTTAATGAAGCAAGGGAGTTAGACTTGCAATGCATGCCGACCGGCAAGCAGGCAAGCGAGGCGCCGGCAGCTCACAAGCCCGTACAATGGGGCCTGGAGTTAGTGGAGACAGGGTAATATAAGACCACATGCCTTCAGACCCCGGGGAGAGTGTCCCGGTGGGGAGAGGTGTTTGCTTCGCGGGTGACCAACAACGATGGACGCTGGCTACCGGCGTTAGCGGCCGTTCAGAGTTGACGCTGTCAGGCATGCAAAAGCAAATCAATGGACAGAAGCGGCAGAGGGCGAGAGGATGGTTCCAGCGTGGTTGATTGCAGCGTGACGTTGCTGTCTGTGCTGGTATACTACTGGCAAGTGAGTGAAACCTCCAGCTAGCAGGGCAGGCAGGCTTCGGCTTGCGATTCGCCGCCCCTGCTGATGGGCGTGAGGCATTGCCAAGGGGAAAGTTGACGAACGAAGACGGGCAGAAACAAGATTGGGCATTATTGCCATGCCCACACGCGTGTACGGCCAAAATTGAGGACGTTGCTCCTTCGTTGATACTTCGCTCGACGGTCGGAGGGGGACCAGATGGCCGACGGACTGCAGCAGTAGTGCGCTGCTATTGTTGGGGCCTCGCGCAAGAGCAAGAGATTTAAGGTTTGACAGAGCACAGGGTAAGTGGAAGAGTGGGTCTGAACTCCTGGCAGCAATCCTCTCTCCTCGAGGCCTGTTCCCGGTGCAGTGCGGCGTGTAGAGCGGCATCCCTGTAAAAACCATGTGCCCAGCTGTCAAGAGGGAATCATCAATGGCGGGAATGGCACTACTACCGCATGATGATATGAGCATCAGAGTGCTTGCACCTCTGGCGACGCCGTGCACGCCAGGCAAGGCGAGGCCATTGGATCGCTCGCTACAGACCTCCTAAACTGCCATGTTGTCACACGCCTACTGACCACAACGCGCTTCCCCAAGCGCTTTTACCGTCTATGTTTGTGCCACTGATACCCTTTGCTGCCGTTGACCGCAACTTGTAGACTGTAGTAGCATGGTAGCACCGCGGCCCATTATCCGCTGCCATACAATGATAAGTTACAAGTATACGAGACACATTACGAGTGTGTGAATGCGTGCCATCCCGCCCGTCCAGCATTTCATGACACCTGACGAACCTTGATGATCAACCAAGGACAACAACCTCCACTACGGACACAGCCTCCGCTAGCCTCGGATTTCCATAAGCGCCATTCACCCAACCTGCCAGCTATCCGAGCTATCGTCTCCCTCGATATGGGATGGCTCTAGCGCAGAGGAGCTTGCTCGCGTGGCCTGCCCTTCGCAAGGCTGGAGGCGTGACGGTGGAGAGTTGGGCAGTTTTACGCGGATCACAGTCCTGCTGCCCACGCCGCAAGGGCCAACGGAGTTGCTCCGCCAGATGAGGAGACCCGTGCTGCTCGGTATCTGATGATGATGGTGAGGAGTCGGGCCGTGATCTGTACCCACTACATGAGTCTTGCGGCTATGGCTCGCTAGATCACGATGCTACTGTCCTGATGATCGCCACGCAGCCGCAGACTAATCACAGACCGCGCCACTCTGACCCAGTCATGGACGAGCGAGGTACTGAGAGTTGGCGAGGCTGATGAAGCCATCACTGCCATGATCCCCGTGGCCGAGTGCCCGCCAAAGCTTCGACTGCAGATCATCCTCGTGTGACTTACCAAGTCCCTTACACCGGCTCATTTGCCAGTGATGTCTGTCATTGATCTGTCCATTGTCTGGATCGGGTCAACTGTTGAAGGCGTGATCGTTATCAGCAATAACAGTTGACCACATACCGTGAGCATCAATCGACACAGACCATTTCAATATATCGCAATCCAGAAAACCATCTTCCCCAAGCCCTCCGCGGCGTACTCCCCGGGCCCATACACCGACAGAGTGGTAAATGAAAGCAACTAGAGTTTTTTCTGATTTTTCCTTTCCCGCGCTGCTCATGGACCTGGCGAGGCCTACCAACCTGGCTTGCAGTGACTAGCCATGCCTTTTCTAGCAGTTGCAGCTGCCGAATGGCGCAGGGAACGGGGAACATCCGATCACGAATGCCTGGTCATTGGGTGAAGTCGGATAAAAGATTAAGACGAAACGATAAAAATACGAGCTTGACAGTGTCCTTCCCACGGTATCGGTCTGGGCACGTGAACTAGAACGTCGTCTTCTGTTGATCTCTTCTGTTCTCTTCCCTTTCCTCTTATCTTTACCTTTCTTCTACATTAATATTCACAAGCCTCATATCCATCCCACAAACGTCCTCTCCGCCTTACTCCGGAGGGGAAGCTTGCTCGGCTTCCCGGTCAAAAAGTACACAAACCCTTGCCAATACAAGCGGGCAGACGAAACCCCTTGATTGGTCAACGATAGGAATGCCACCAGAATGTCTTACCCGACCGCTTCTCGTCAACGGTACCTTTGTGAACAAACAGCAACGCCAACCTCCAATAGAGCTCGGGACTCGACCTCCCAGAACGACGAAAACAAGCGCGCGTGACGGATGAAAGGATGAGGAACGTCAAACACACGCATCAAACATGGGGAGAAGTTGCTTGTGAAAATGGGCAAAGACGTATTATTGACGAGCTGTAGGAAAGAAGCGGTCGCGTAGGTATAAATCATGAGAGTCATCCGCTCGTCCTGACCCATTCATCCCACGGTTTATCCCTTAGCAGCTTGACGCTATTGCAGCTTGCCAGCTCACCTCCATCTTGTCGATCGCAGAACACCATCGTACAAAAGAACAGTCCATAATCCAGCACGTCGACTAATCGTAAAATCCACAAACTCCTACAGCACACAGCACACAGCACAACTTTCGGAACAATCAGGACCAACCCTCCAAAACAAAGAACAAAAACACACCAACCAAAAAATGTCTTCCTCCCAATCCACCCTGCCAAACAAGACCTTCCTCCCCCTCACACCCATCCGCTCCGACACAGCAAACCTCACCAAAAGAGAAACCCCATCAACAACCACCGAAATCCCCAGCCCAACTGCCAAGGATGTTATCGTCCCTTTCAACAGAGGCAGAGCCGATAGCTCTTCTTCCACCGCGTCTGCAAATGCGTACCTGTGGCTGAGCGCCGATAGGGAGTGAGGATAGTTAGTGATGGAGCTGTTGGGTCTCATCCAGGAGACTATTTCATGAATTTTATGAGGAAAGGACTTGTGAGAGCGAAGACGTTCGAGACGGGGAATTCAACATTGACAGTACCGCCAGTAAGGCAGGGCCACGGGATGAGGTTGCATGTAGTAATGAATTTCACGACACGACGGCATGAAACAGAACCCCGGCAACAGGACTGTGAATAAGGAGTTAACGTGATTTGCATTTCAAAAATTCGTAAAATTCATTACTTGGATATCAAGTTGCCAAATCAGAGAAAGTATCGTGACCAAAAGACCCTTCCATCTCCCTTCCATCTCCCTTCAAAAGCAGCATTGCAGCAATCCATCTAGTAAGCAACCATAGTGGACAAACCGTCCAACTCGCGCTGCCAGTTCCTGTGCTGCGAGATCTCATACGTGTAGTTGTCGATGAAATCCTTCGCGCCCTTGACCATCTCGAGCCCCTCCTTGAAGCTCTCCGGCTGCACGTTGGCGACGGTGACGACGCCGTAGCAGTTGGTGACCTCGGAGGAAGCGGAGAATTCCATGCCAGGGAGGTCGCAAGCGAGCTTGACGAGGTCGACGGCCTCGCCGGATGCGCCGATGGCTTTAAGGTGGCCGTAGGCTTCGCGGACCCAGTGCACGGCGCGGCCGTTCTTGCGCAGCGTGTCGATCGACTGCTGGCCGCCGGGGATGAAGACGGAGTCGAACATGGTGCTGCGCATGCCTTCGAGGTGGTGGTCGGGCTTGACGCCCTTGGCTCCGCTGTTCTTGTCCTCGCCTGCGGCGTAGATTGGCGTGCGGCGCGGCGCGATGGTGTAGGGCAGGGCCTTAGCTCCCTTGAGCGCGCCGAGGATGGCGTTGTAGGCGACGGGGTCGTAGCCGTCAGCGATGATGATGGCAACGCGGCGGGTCTCGATGGTGGGGACTTCGGGCATGAGGTCGGCCTGGCTGAGACCCTTGGACTTCTTGCCGTGGTTGGGGCGGCCCTCTTTCTGCGGGATCTCATCTGCTCCAACGAGCTCGGCTACCTGCTGTGCAAGGCCCAGGTCGATGTCGGTGAGGCGCTCAGACATCTTGTTGTAGACCCAGGGGTCATCGCAGTGGTCTAGCTCGAAGGCTAGGGAAGCTGCCAGGTGGGCCTTCTCGTGCTCTGCGAGCGAGTTGTAGAAGAGCTGTGCTTGGTTGTAGTGCTCCCTGAATTTCTTGGAGCGCAGACGAGTCTTCATGCCCTCTACCTTGGTAGGAATATCTTCGTATGCACCATCCTCAACCTTTGCGGGCGGTGTTGCTTCGAAGCGGTTAGGCCAATAGTTGACCTGTCCCTTCGTGATTCTGTGACGCATGGCACCGTCACGGTTCTGGTTCATAACTGGGCAAACAGGTCTGTTGATGGGCAGCTCTTGCCAGTTGGTGCCGAGACGGCTAAGCTGAGTGTCGGAGTAAGAGAAGTTGCGGCCTTGGAGCAGAGGGTCGTCAGAGAAGCCGATTCCAGGAACGATGTGGCCGGTGCAGAACGCGACCTGCTCAGTCTCGGAGAAGTATTCATCGACGTTACGGTTCAACTCATACTCGCCAACATACTCAATCGGAATCAACTCTTCAGGCCAAATCTTGGTGGCATCGAGGGGATCGAACTCGAACTTGTCCTGGTCGGCCTCGGGCATAACCTGGACACCAAAGTCCCACTTGGGAAACATTCCGTTGTCGATTGCCTCGTACAGGTCCTTCCTGTGGAAATCTGGGTCCTGTCCGGCGAGCTTCAGAGCCTCATCCCAAACGAAGCTGTGAACACCAAGGTGCGGCTTGAAATGGAACTTGACGAGGAAGCGCTCGCCCTGTGCGTTGTAAAGAGTGTAGGTGTTGACACCGAATCCTTGCATCATGCGGTAAGATCTGGGGATACCACGGTCGGAGTTGGTCCACATGAACATGTGCGTGGCCTCGGTGTGAAGGTACTGGAAGTCCCAGAAGTTGTTGTGGGCTGTCTGTGCTTGAGGGACCTCATTGTGAGGCTCCGGCTTGCCGGCGTGGATGACATCCGGAAACTTGATCGCGTCCTGAATGAAAAAAACGGGGATGTTGTTGCCGACAATGTCCCAGTTGCCCTCGTCGGTGTAAAACTTCAAGGCGAAGCCACGAGTATCACGGACGGTATCCGCGCTACCACGACTACCGAGGACGGTCGAGAAACGCTCGAACACCGGAGTGGTGCGAGAAGTATCCGTCAGGACCTTCGCGCAGGTGTACTTCTCCAAACTCTTGTGCATCTTGAAAGTACCAAAAGCACCAGCGCCGCGGGCGTGAACAACACGCTCCGGAATACGCTCGTGGTCAAAGCGGTGGATCTTCTCGCGGCCCATGTGGTCTTCCAGCAGCTGAGGGCCGGTGTGGTCCTCAGTTGCAACCTTGAGCCAGTCATCGGTATTGGCCTGCTTGACACCAAAGTCTGTGGTGATGACGTTCTCAGGCGCATGGTAGTCGACGGTGTCCCTTTGAAGGTCGGCGGCCTTCTTGTCGCCATTGCCGTTAAGGCCGAGCTTTCCTAATCCGCTTGAAAGAGACATGATGTGGAGGGTATGAAAAGGGTATGAAACGGGAGAAGAAAGGCAAGAAAGAGCTTCTACTTGGCCAGTATATATATACCCTAGAAGAGTTGGTAGTGTACGCAAGCTTGGTCTGCTCGCCACCAAGCACCCAGCATTGCCAGATGCTCCGCTATCACCTATGTAAGGACGATGTCACCGTGGGCCAATGGGACACAAGCTGATGACTTGCAAGGTGGTGGATTTCGTAGTGATGGCAAATGGGAACATGGGTTTGTTTCGCATGGGCTGGTCAGCAAGCCCGCGAGCGACCGCACGATCGCGCCGTTTGCGGGGCTGTTGACAGAAAGTGATGGAGAATCTTCCGATCGCAAAGACATTGGCCAATGAAAAAGAGAGGAGCGGAGGGCAAAGAGCAGGAGATGTGGCCGCCATCGCAGATCGCGAGGTGTCGCTGGGATAATGAACGTCACTGTGACATGGACATGAAGCGGTCTCGCCAGGAAAGGTAAAGCAACAACGAGAGAAGAGCTGCCGTTGCTGCGGAGATGGAAGTACGGCAGTTGAATTGTTGTAATGAGGTTGGAGCTCACCGAAGCGAGACTCACCGAGTTTGTGTCGGCATGTATATCGTTGATATTTTGTCAACCTTTGTAGGATCAGATGGAGTGGCAAAACAGGCTTTGGCACAGCAGAGCCGCACCTTCTGAAGACCTCAGCGTGGGGATTCGACTTTACCCGCATGCTTAACGTTATATTGACCGACATTCCTTGACATCCGGGTGGAATACTGATGTGAGGCGTTTGGTATTATTCGCATTAATACCTCAAAGTACATCGATTGTCTAAACAGATATCATCACACTCGGCGACGTCTTCCTCGGCGCAGTTTTCGTAGACATGCCATTGATGGCAACGATTTCCCTTGAGATACTGCGTCCTTGGTAAGACTTTCTCAACAGTATCTTATCCGTCCAATGCCACGACCGCGACGTACTTATAATGGAAACCCTCCGCTTGTCTGAGAACGGAGATATGTGATACTTGTTGGATAATGTCATTGAATCGCGTGGAGATCTAATCAATCGAGAAGCTTTTGCTTGGCAAGATTGCCAACCCCGCCTCCGCATCATTCATTAACATCAACTTGCCTGCCTGCCTGGTCTAAATGCACGTGGCTAAAGGATTAATAATTATTGCTTTCTCTCACACGACCTTTTCGAGCCAACCGCCTCGGCAGGACAATCACATAACTCTCATCATCTAAAATACATGGGTCTCAGAATGGACGACCTTCACGCACCCACCGTGGCCTCTGGCCCGAGTTCACAACCTACCACCAACGGCACCTCCCAGAAACAATCTCTGCCAGAGCTGATTGCCCAAAAAGAGAACCTCGAAGCTGAGCTCTCCGCTCTAGGCTCAGTACTAGAATCGGTATGCTATTCCAAAAGTCTTGTCCTTACAACATCTGTGTCCCTAACACCCCCTCCCAGCATGGCGTCAACATGAACACCGGCCTCACCACCTTCGACGGATTCCCACGCGCAGACATCGACGTCGCCCAAATACGAACTACAAGAGCGAGGATTGTGCGGTTGAAGAATGACCACAAAGCGCTCATGGCAAAGGTTGAAGAGGCGGTACACGAGCATTTCGCAGCAGGAAAAAGCGCAGAGTCATTACCAGCTACAAACTCAACAGCCAGCGCTCCACAAGCAGGTGCTGCCACCACACAGTCCAGCGCGCAACAGTCAACATCTGCGATCGAGCCGCCTTTTGCGAGAGTCAACTCGGTCGTGGATGGTAGCCCGGCGGATACTGCGGGTATGAAGGCTGGCGATAAGGTTACGCGGTTTGGATATGTCGATTGGACGAATCATGAGCGGCTGAGCAAGGTCGCGCAAGTGGTGCAGCAGAATGAGAACCATGCCATACTGGTGAAGGTACTTCGAGATTCGCAGATGGTCCGGTTGGAGCTGACGCCGCGGCGCGATTGGGGTGGCAGAGGATTGCTTGGGTGTCATCTGGTGCCTGTATAATGCCTTTACATGAACGGAAAGAAGAAGAAGAAGAAGATTACTTCTTGGCCTGCGTCCAAGGCTTTGGGAAGATCCCATATTTATCTGCCCCAGTGCCGCCTACGTGCATCGGACCTCGAGGTCATATGCCTCCGCATCGTGCAGCGCATACTTCAGGAATGCTCTCAAGGTCTAATTGCCATGGAATTAGCATGCGTAATAGACTGCGCCGGTCGTTGGTGGGTAACGCACGAGAAAGCTGCTCCGACCGACAGTCTCAAATTGAGATCACCTTTGCTTGTATCAAGAAATTCTCAATGCAGGGTACATGAATATGGACTACTCAAGCTCTCTCAAAATCACGTGTACGATTTCTGTCGCTACCCTAAGGTTGTTAGTAAAATGAAGATCCTGGGCAAACATCACAGCCTCGGCGCCTGCGACACAACAACGGAGCGCTTCCGCCAATAATAATGCATCTCGTGTGTACATCGACCAGGTGAAAGGATGCTCTGCGGACCCTGTATCGGCACTAAGATGAAGAGAACTACGGGTGACGAAGTAAGACCGCGCCGCTGAGGCCAGCAACGAAGCCCAGCGTGCGGTGTTCGGCACTGCTAGGATGTTGACTCCCCACACCGACATCTGCGAGCCATTCGGCATGCGTGGAGGCCTCGTGTTGTCTTTGTGAGGGGGAGAAGAGTGGGAAGAGTGAGTTCTCAGGGGAAGAGACGTTGGATCGGCAGTTTCAGAATCGGCGGGATAAGGCTGTGTAATGATTGGGATGTTGATGGCAATCAAGCCTGTTGCGTCGTCTTGTATGAGGAAGAGTTGTACCAGCAAATTGACAAATGCTATCCCTGCCGCCCTGCTTGTCTTGCTGTGAAAATGCGTGTACGGTGACATAACTTATGTTATGAGAGATATACTACTGGGGTCATGCAAGACTGTTGATTTTTCTGTATGGTTCATCCCTGAAACAAAGATCGTCCACAAGGGTCTGACAGACTTAGCGTAAACTCATAGTGTGTGGGCATTCATCTGAGTCGTCTCGTTGCTTTCTTATTCCTGCTATGTGCAGTATACATGCACATGGAGGAGGGAGGTATAGAGACAAATGACGCTGCGGCTGCCGGGCGATCGCTGATTCTGCACGGTAAGGCTGTGAGGTTAAGCGAATGAAAGGGTCACTGCAGTAATTGAGAATCCGGGTTATTGAAACCGCCTCGACATGCGTCTGCCGAATGTGGTACCGCGGTCTCGTGAGCTGAGATCATCACGCAGGGCGAGAGGGCTTGTGGGTGTGGGTAGATGAAGAGTTTGTGGGAGGGAGGCTGTCAAGGTGTGTCTGCCTCGTCTGCCCTGGCTCGTAAGTTGGCAGATGGAGGCGAGAGTAATCTGCCACGGAGATGTATTCTAGCGGCGCTGTGCATGAGGGTCTTCATTGGCTCCAACTCTGCTACCCACTCTTGCGCTGCCTCCCCGGCTGTCTCTCTCTGGCGCGTGACCGAACGTGCAGAGAAGTGCTGCGGGCTGCCTCCTGTCGCGCTCTTTCATTTTCTGACTCGGTACGGTACGCGCCATCCGGCCGCACGGCAGCATGCTCGCTCACGCTCGCGATCGAGAGGACCTCGCTTGAGCCAGCTGTACGCGCACCTTAGTCGTCGGCGAGGAACAAGGAGCAGGCCAACCCACTCTTTGTCGCCTCCCCTCGGAAGAAACACGGCCCACTCGGCCGCATGGTCGCCAGAATTAGACGTAGACCTGTCAAACTGTCAGTAAAAAAAGAGCACGAGAGATGCCGGAGCAATCTTAGCGTGGGTAGAAGTAGCAGGCAGACCCTGTTCACTTGTCATTGCGGCGCGTGCGGAGCATTTGTCCCGGAACCAACCCTCGCCCAAGGGCCATCCCATTGCAAGCCGCCATTCCCAATCGGGCGCCCGCAAAGCCTCTTGTTGCACACGCATCTCATCTCTCCCTGCGCTGCGCTGCGTTGCTGTCCACGCCTGCCCGGCCCATATACCGCACCACACACCACACACCACCACCACCACCGCTCCTACACACACCATCACCTCCACACCTGCATCACCGCCACCTATCTACACACCACCACTACAACCCGTTCGTTACACCGACACCCGCCTGCGACGACGACGACGACGCCGCCACCCGTCTCTCACCTACTACCACTCCCTTGTTGCATTTCTCAGCGATACATGCGACCCGCGCAGTCAGCGCAAGTCCTGGCCGAGCGATAGCTCACGGCCAATCTACGACCCTGGCCAAACGCCCCGCCCCTTCGTGGACTGGCAGTGCAGCACACCACGTCGTAAAGCGCAGATGCACCTCTGAAGACCTCACTTCCTCCTTCCTGCGTCTTCCCGCCATGCCCAACGAGGAGACCTCGGCCGCTGTCGCCAGGATCCTCTCCAACTTTGCAAAACAATATACACCGCTCGAGGGCTCCTTTCCCGCTTCCGCCATCGCAAATGGCCTCAAAGCCACGAGGATCACCCTCCCCGGAGAGGAGACCGTCGAGAAGAAAACTTTGGAGAGAGAATTGACAAGCCTCGCGACGAGGATACAACTATTAGAAGCCCGCGCTAGCAATGGAACCGGCTCACTCCCCATGACTCCTAATGAGCCCATGTCCTCCGCCTTTGGCGCCGATGTCCCTGCCACACCACGCTACCAAGGCCTCTCAAATCGCCAGCGGTCGCAATCGTGGGTCAACAGCCTACTTGCAAAGAGCAGCGATGGAGAACAGCATCAACCGCGTCAGCTCACCGAAGAGCAACTCACATTCTTGAGAGAACACGTTGAGAGGCAGTCCGAGGAGATTAAGAGCCAGAGAGACTTTATCGATGGAATCAAGTCACAGCTGAACCACCAACAAGCTGCCACCAAGGCTGTCCTCGATGGCTACGGCAGCTCCACATCAATCGAACAACTTAAGCGGGAAATTGAGAAGAATGCACAAATCAATGCTACGTACCAGAAGGTGCTAAAGGAAATCGGCACAATCATCACCGCCGTAGCAAATGGCGATCTCAGCAAGAAAGTACTCATCCATGCCATGGAGAAGGATCCTGAAATTGCTAAGTTCAAACACACGATCAACACAATGGTGGACCAGTTGCAGGAGTTCGCTGGACAAGTCACCCACTTGGCGAAGGAGGTCGGTACCGAGGGTAGGCTCGGAGGTCAGGCAATAGTGCCTGGTGTCGACGGCATCTGGGCTGAGCTTACTCGTAATGGTAAGTCCCCGCTGATTGTTCATCTATCTTACCTCATGCATGCAAGCTGACAACTTTAGTCAATGTTATGGCCGGCAATCTCACAGACCAAGTGAGAGAAATCGCAGTCGTGACGACAGCTGTCGCTCAGGGTGATCTCAGTCGCAAGATTGAGCGCCCGGCGAGAGGCGAAATCCTACAGCTCCAGCAGACTATCAACACGATGGTGGATCAACTTCGAACCTTTGCCACCGAAGTCACGCGTGTTTCTCGTGACGTCGGTACCGAGGGTGTTCTCGGTGGACAAGCACAAATTGAAGGCGTCCGCGGAATGTGGAAGGATCTTACAGAGAACGTGAACGCAATGGCCAACAATCTCACGGCCCAAGTGCGAGATATTGCCGATGTGACAACAGCTGTGGCAAAGGGTGACCTCACGCAGAAGGTCAAAGCCCAATGTCGCGGTGAGATTCTGGAACTCAAGAGCACAATTAATGCAATGGTGGACCAATTGCGGCAATTCGCACAAGAAGTCACGAAGATAGCCCGCGAGGTCGGAACCGAAGGTCGTTTGGGTGGCCAGGCCACCATCCACGGCGTCGAAGGCACTTGGAAAGATCTCACCGAGAATGTCAACGGCATGGCCATGAACCTCACCACCCAGGTTCGTGAAATTGCCGAAGTCACGACCGCCGTCGCAAACGGTGATCTGAGCAAGAAGGTCCAAGCCGAGGTCAAGGGTGAGATTCTTGCTCTCAAGATCACCATCAACACCATGGTTGACCGCCTGAGTACATTTGCTTTCGAAGTCAGCAAGGTCGCCAGAGAGGTAGGAACTGAAGGTACACTTGGAGGCCAGGCACAAGTTGAAAATGTGGAGGGCAAATGGAAAGATTTGACCGACAACGTCAACACCATGGCCGGCAACCTCACCAACCAGGTGCGCAGCATCTCGGATGTCACCCAGGCCATTGCGCGAGGCGACATGACTCAGCGTATCGATGTGCACGCACAGGGAGAAATCCAGACTTTGAAGGACACCATCAACGACATGGTCACCAGACTCGATGCATGGTCTTTGGCTGTGAAGCGTGTTGCCCGTGATGTCGGTGTCGATGGCAAGATGGGTGGCCAAGCCGAAGTCGAGGGCATTACTGGTCGTTGGAAAGAAATCACTGCCGACGTCAACACCATGGCTCAGAATTTGACTTCTCAAGTGCGCGCTTTTGGTGACATTTCGAACGCAGCCATGAAAGGAAACTTCTCGAAGACCATCACCGTTGAGGCGTCTGGTGAAATGAACGAGCTCAAGAACAAGATCAACAAAATGGTGTCCAGTTTGCGCGAATCGATCCAGCGAAACAACCAACAGCGTGAAGCAGCCGAACTTGCCAACAAGACCAAGTCTGAATTCCTGGCCAACATGTCCCACGAGATCCGAACACCTATGAACGGTATTATTGGAATGACCCAGCTCACCCTGGACACGGAGTTGGAACAAAACCAAAGGGATATGCTCAACATCGTTTTCTCACTTGCGAACAGTCTATTGACCATAATCGACGACATCTTGGATATTTCGAAGATTGAGGCCAACCGCATGATTCTGGAGGAAGAGCCGTTCTCCCTGCGGAGCCAAGTCTTCAACAGCTTGAAGTCATTGGCTGTCCGCGCCAACGAGAAGGACATTAGTCTTGTCTACGACGTTGACGCGTCTGTGCCAGACTTCATTGTTGGTGACTCTTTCCGATTGAGGCAAATTATCCTGAACTTGGCAGGAAATGCCATCAAATTTACTGAACACGGTGAAGTCAGAGTCAAAATCGGAGCAGACAACAGCGTCGCTTGTGCAGAAGATGAGGTTGTCGTCAAGTTTGCTGTATCCGACACTGGTATTGGTATTCACCATAACAAGCTGGATCTTATCTTCGACACCTTCCAGCAAGCCGATGGCTCGACCACCCGCAAATTCGGAGGTACTGGTCTTGGTCTGTCGATCTCGAGACGCTTGGTTACGCTCATGAGAGGAAAGATGTGGGTCGAGTCAAGCTTTGGCGCAGGCAGCACATTCTTCTTCACAACAGTCGTCAAGATCGGTCCAACCGACCTTACTCGCATCAAGCCTCAATTGCAGCAGTACCGCCAGCACCAGGTGCTCTTCATCGACAGCGGCCACACTGGTTGCGTGGGCGAGATCTCGTCCGCTATTCGAGAACTCAGCCTCGTGCCAACGGTTGTGAGCAGCGACTCACTGGCTGCATGGCCATCGGAGCTCGGTCAAGCTGACGCTTTCGACTGTATCATTGTCGACGATGGTGAGACGGCTCAGAGGCTTCGTAACACTGAACGCTTTAAGTACATTCCGATCGTCATGCTCGCACCTTCGATATCGGTTAGCTTCAAGAATGCCTTGGAGAACGGCATTGCTAGCTACATGACCACGCCTTGCTTGCCAGTCGATCTTGGTAACGCTCTTATTCCTGCTCTTGAAGGAAGAGCCGCCCCGAGCTCTTTGGATCACTCGAGATCCTTCGACATTCTGCTGGCAGAGGATAATGCTGTCAACCAAAAGCTCGCTGTCAAGATACTGACCAAACACAACCATAAAGTCACAGTCGCAAACAACGGGTTAGAAGCACTCGAGGCCATCAAGAAGAAGCGATTCGACGTTGTCCTCATGGATGTTCAAATGCCCATAATGGGCGGTTTCGAGGCCACTTCCAAGATCAGAGAATACGAAGCAAACAACGCCCTCTCTCGCTCACCGATCATTGCGTTGACGGCGCATGCTATGTTGGGCGATCGCGAGAAATGCATACAAGCACAAATGGACGAGTACTTGAGCAAGCCGCTGAAGCCCAACCAGCTCATCCAGACACTACTGAAATGTGCTACGTTAGGCGGTGCGTTGCTCGAAAGAAAAAATGATGGCCGAGGCCGGATTCAAGATGAAGGGGCTGATGAAAGCCCAGATGCTAGCAGGGCGCAAACTCCCCGTCGGCCTGGCCTGGTCGACCGCGGGTTCACCGACGGAGGACCGATGGGCATGGCGTCCCCGACTGTCGCCGCAACCGAGCAGGACGATCCGATGCAGCGAGTAAGTTTTGATCATGTTGTTTAAGCGGCGTACGTTCTTGCTAATCCACCCGTAGGAAATGTTGATGCGGGCGAACAGCAGTTAAGCGCTGCCGTCGCTACCAACCCTCAACAATCCTACCCCGACCGATGAAATCCTTTCACAAGCATAAATCTTTCGCGCCGCGCATTATTACTCTTGGATACCTCACGAGGAGAGCATTTTGGCACTCGACCCGATTCATTTCTACAACCCCCCCTGGATTCTCACGGCTAAGAGGCTCCGGAGCTCTGAAGCGTTCTGTTCTTTGATTATTGCCAGCTTTTCTATTTTGTCTTTTTCCAACCGCATAGCTCACGGCCTTTCCTTCTTTTCCTTGGTTACAAAGAAAACCAACGCATACATTGATTAGCACCATGGCTAATACGGTCACTAAAGAGGCGTACACGTCCTCTCGCACATCTCTTTGTTTTTAGGCTTACTATCAACCCGATGGTATTTGGCATTTTGTCCATCTTCTTGTCTTGTCATTATGCGAAACTTACAGTCTTGGATTTTTCTACAAAGCGAAGAGAGTGGATGACAGAACGACGACCGACGCCAACGAAGCAAGACAGTCGACTGAGCGCGTCCCTCGGCATCATGCTTCACTTCCATCCAGCTTTCGAGTGTGTGTGGAAGCTTGTGTCGTCTCTCTGAATCCTGGGATATTGGTTGTCTTGCGTTTTTTTGTGGCGTTCTTGGATCTTGCGGGGATGAAGGCTCTGTCTTGCTTGCTTGCATTGTTTTGAGGCTTTCTGGCCATTGCTGCCTATTGCTCTTTTCTGAGATAACACAAGCTATGATACCTAAGAAGAGCGAGTGCTCTGATTCGATCCTATAACAATGGTTCCACGTTGCTTTTCACTGTTGTGTTCATGTCTTCACGGCGCGAGGTTGCGTAACAATCAGCTATAAACAACTATCAATGTAAAAGGCCCCTCGTCTGGGGCGTACATCAATCATATAAGCAGACACGTCTCGGCATATCCTCGCTGAGAGCGCCAGAAGCACATGCGAGCTGCTTACAAGGCGAAGCTTTCGGCTGCTCAGCTCAGCTCCGACGTGATCACTAATCCAAACCGCACGCCCAGACTAAGGTGAGGTAGGTAGTGTAGCAACAACGCGGTCGCAGTTAATGCATTGCTCCCCCCTCGAGCTGCGTTCTGTATCTTTCCATCCTCAGGCATCCTGCGTTTGTATTATTCACCCATCTGCTGACATCGCTTCCCTCGTGTTGCCCTGTGGCGTGACGTTGGGGCATTCTTGCTTGCTGCCGAGGTGGGCTGGAGCTATAGATACTTGAGAGTCCCCTGGTTCGTTTGCTTTGGGAGAAAATATTACGGCGCTCGCAATCGCACCGGCGATTCTTGACTTTCACACGGTTTTGCGTGTGACTCTGGCGAGGACAACTTATCCGGCGACCTTCTTTGCGGACTTTCTCAAACACGCCCATGGAGAGTGGTAAGCCGGCCGCTAGAACTTCGCGCAAGCGCAAGCGTAGCGGCGATGTCAGGACAGACGAGAGTGATGATGGTTCTAAGAAGAGAGGAAGGCCGAGGACGGATAAAGCTGATGAGTCGGCTGCGGATGTGAGTTGCTTTCTTTGCTCGACTGTAGTCGAGATCACGGGACTGACAACCTTTGCCAGCGCCGAAGGACACAGATCCGCATGGCTCAGAGAGCTTACCGGCAAAGAAAAGAGACAACACTGGACGATCTGCGAAAGCGCGTGTCTGATCTCACGGCTGTTGTCGAATGTATGAACAAAGCGTTCGAGGACTGTCGCGATCGTCTTGTTTCGGCTGGACTGCCAGAGGGCCAGCTTGATGAATTGGCTGAAGTCACGGTGCGATTCGCTGGGTTCATGAATGCCGTGCGGAGACCTGGCGATGTCGAGGGTGAATTGGTTGTAGGTGAAGGAGACTCGAACAAACAGCATCCAGACCACCATGCACCCCCACGGCCAACAGAAGAGCTCCCTTTGGTGCCGGGTGGCAAGAACGTGTCTTCTTGGATCGATCAAGCGACCTTAGATCACGCAGCGAAGCCAACTGAGCGATCAGAGTTGGGAATGGGATACACGATGTATATGCCCGGTGCATTTGACGACCTGGTTGATAACTTCAACGTCCCTTCGCTTGCGCAAGCAATGGCGTCGCCAACGCAGAAACCTTCGTCAACCAACCCATTCGAAAATCCCAACTCTCATATCCCCCAGCGAAACTCCCTCTCGCTCGAGGGAGAACTCGAACCACCCAAAACGTACAGCTTCCACGAAAAAACACTCGCCCGAAGGCTCCACAGAGCTTGCCTCGAAGGCGCCTACCAGCTCCTACTCGATCCCGGCCGACGTCCTCACACCTACGACAGAGTCTTCAAACTCTCCCTCCTCAGCCGCGACAGTGTCCGCATGGCCGCTTCGATCAAGCGAATCCTAGACCGCGGCCTCGACGAACCTCTCGAATTCTGGGAAGCGCCTCTGCTGCACATCGGCGGCGCCGGCACGCATTACCCCCGCAGAGAACCAACGACTCAATACGCACCACGCAAGCCCGTCTTCCACCTTGGAATCATCGGGCCCCAGATGCTGAATCTGCTCGAGAACGTCGTGCAAGCGCGACCAGCGGTAGACATCAGCATTGAGATCGCCGGGTTCGAAGGCGAGTGGTTCGATCCATACGATATCGAAGGATATCTCGAGTCCAAAGGCATACACATCGACCCCACGATATCTTTCGTCGAAGCGGAAATCACAGATCTCTCAGCCGAGCCGAGCACAGTCTCGAGTAATTCCTCAGCTCGCAATTCCGCCGTCCCAGGGAGTCGAGAGTCTGGAGCCTCGTATTGGGACCCCGAACAATGGTCTGAGCTGCAGAGGCTGGAAGCGGATAACTCGAGGTGGCAGGAGGTGGGCGATGCAACTGTTAGTAGTGGGTTGGGGAATGTGGGTTTCTCCGATGCTGGCACGGGTTCTTGGTTGAATTTGCAGGCTGTGGATCATTTCGGCGCCAAAGGGGCAGCGGCGAGTATGGATTTCAGTCAGCCGGAAGCAAATGTGCTGGGCTCGGGCCCGGACGGTTTCGCGCAGATTGCGCTGCCTTCTTTGGAGCCCCAGAAGAAGGTCGTCATTATCGACGTTGCTAAGTTTGTTAAAGGTGAGTCTCGCTCTTGTGCCTTCGAGCTCGGAAAAGTTAATATACTGACATTTCTTGTAGTGCTCACAGTCACGGGCGTGTGTCTTGGACGAACGCCGGGTTTCAAGAGGAAAGATGTCGATCGGGCATTGGCCATTTCTTCTTTCGATGCTTTTTGATGAGGTCCTCGAGGGGAACATATGGATGGCGGGCTTTTGAGATATGCGAGCTCGTGTAAATGAAGCGAAGAACAGAAGCTCTTTTGATGACTCCGTGGGGAAATGAAGGTTTCCCTGAAACAGCATATCAACGGATGTATGAACGTGATGACGATGTTGTTAGCACAAGTCGATGATAGCAGAACACTCCACCATCAATTGGTCTCTCCTTAGAAGAACGTCGCGTTTCAAAAAAAAAAAAAATCTCTTTCCAAGATCCTCTACGCTAATGAGAAAAATGCATGACATTGAGGCGGTGAGACCATTTTGGACGAAATATGAGAAGACGACTATAGAGAAAACGCATTCATACTATTAGCAAAGCTACGCTATTAGTCCCGCGCTTGATCTGATTGCTTGTCTGTCGCTGTCGTGTTAAAAACTCGTGAAGCCGTGTTGTTAATTTCAAAAGCAAAACCGCCGCGCTCAGCAAGCCGAATGATCATCATCCCCACTAAACTAACGCGTATCGACCAAATCTCGTGTGAGTACATTGGTAGAACTTGGTGACCAAGAGATCTTGGACCAAGCCTTGGACCAAAGATCTCAAACACCCATCCCCCCAAACTCCTTAAGGATCTCCTTCTCCATCATCTTGACAGGGCGGAAACCGACACGCTTGCCTTCCTGGTCGAGCAGAACGACAGGGTTCTGAGTGTCCTCGATGACCTCCATCGCGCCCTTCATCTTCTCGAGGGTCAGAGGGCCTTGCAGGTCTTTCGTGGCCACCGAATCAACTTCAGAGAAGTTGCCGCTGATGCCGGATGGTTTTTCGTCGAAGAAGTCGTAGTACGGGAGGCCGTACTGGGCGTACGTTTTGGAGGTGACGGGGGTGCTTGGAGGTGCCATGCCAGTGACGGCCTTGAAGTGCGTGGAGTTGAGGATCTGAACGTTGAAGATGATGCCGTTGTCTGAATCCCAGATCGTTGGATCACTGTGGTCTGGAAGGATGGTTTGCTTGATCAGACCGCCTGCCGCGAGGCCCATTTGAGGGTTCGGGCCATAACCACCTCCACGCAGTCTGAGAACGAGAAGGATGACTGCGCCCGCAGAGACCCCATATGAGCCCAAGGTAAAGGGGTCTTCGAGTTGCTTGCCATCACAAATAAGCCTCTGTTGGTCAGGTGGTATCCCTTCAACATCCTGAATCCGGCTCTTGATCTCGTCAACTGTGTGAAAGGTCGAGGCGGTGACTGCGATTCTTTTGCCGGTGATGGTGGCGATGGTGATACCCACGGCCGGAGCTTCTTTTGCTGGGACGACTTGGATTTGGAGGCCGTTGATGAGGTCAGCGCCAGTGATCTGGGCTTCGACAGAGTAACCAGAGCCGATTGGCATTGCGACGAACTGACGAACCTTGCCGTCTTGAGAAGCGACACCGTCAAGCCAGAGCTGCTTTGGAGTGACGACGTAGTCTTGAATGGGCTTGCCCGAAGATAGCAGCTTATAGCGTCTCTGCTTTGTCTGCTCGGTCTCGAGGGATGGCTCGCCAGAAATGGCGTTGACACCGCCGACGTAGACCTTGACGGCGAATTTGCTGTTAGAGTTGAAGCTGATCCACATCGCCTCGCGCTCTGAAGACATGTTAGCTAGAAATCGTAATGGAAAGCCTCGGTTGAGTACTCACGATACATAGGAAAGAAGTAACCGCCTCTCGCCGCCACGCCGGTGGAAGGGTCTCCTTGTAGTCTGAGACCTTGAACAGAGGGAATTCACCCATGTTGGGTGGCAGATTGTTGGTGCTTCCATTGTCACTGACACGGCAGGTACGTTGGAAAGCCACCTTGAGAGAGCGCGAGCTGGATTGATCTTTCCTGCGGCGGATGTCGATCGTGTCGTACTGCGCCTGGGAGCCTCCACTCGGAACCAGCTCCTCGATGAGCTCGTGCGTCTCGGTGGCCATGTTGTTGATCGTCATCGGAGAGGTGTAGTTGGGTGTGGTGCTGTAGAGTGGTATGGAAGAAGCACGCTTGATGGTTGGTGTGGGCGTATTCGTTTGGCTGGGATGTAATGTCGAAAGTGGAAACGCTGTGTGGTGGGTTGGTGTTTGCAAACGCAGCTCAGCTTGCGCATCAAACAACATGAAGGCAGGCAGCAGGCTAGCGCAGCTAGCCGTATCTGGAAAGATGGGGAGCTCTCACGTGCTCTAACTTCACTTACATTTGACTTCACCTTAGAGCTCGCGATGTGGAGAAAGCCAGTGAGTGTATGAAAGAGGTCATGATGTGAACGAATTTCTTCCTGACTCGTGGAATACTACCGGAAAGAAGTGAATGCATTCGCAACGCCTATGTTTCTGACAGCAGCGTTGTAAGGTACGTTAAAACTCAGCGCGTCACGGCATTCTCTTCGGCAGAGTTTAGCTCAAGTCTCCAGGAATGAAGTCAATCTCAGGTGACTTGCTGTTTCTTCTACATCAGCAACTACCAACAGGACAAGCAGTCAAGCAAGTGAAGGTTGATGGCTTACGACTTCAATCAAGAAACAGCTAAATGGCTCCAAGCAGGTCAGACACACCTTGATCGCCGTGATCGGACAGGCTAGTTTCGTGAAGCTGGCCACTGCAACCCATCAGCAGTTGTTGGGCTGGAGAAAGCAGTGTTTAAGAAAAGAAAGTAGAAAGGAACAATCCAAGCAGCTTTTGGGGGAACCTTTTGCATGTCTCTCGTTATCGGTATCAAGAAAGTAAGGAAATTCTTCAGAAGCCTGCAAGTAACTGCAGACTCCAGCTCGATTTATGGGGAAAGGGACAAAATCAAAAAGCAGCCCTAGCTATCCATACGCTCATTCGCTTCCTCACACGTGTGTCAAGTCAAGCAAGACCGCTCGCTGCCTGCGTCATATGTTATATTGAGCCGCTCGCTTTCTAATGCTAATTTTGGGTTGTGTGCCATTCTCGTGCCCTTACGCCTTTTGGTGGCGTGGGGTGTGTTTTGCACTGCTGCAGAGTTTACTGAACAGACAGTGCGTGGTCAACGGAGGGGTTGTCGTGAGCCGTTTACAAGTCGGCGTCCTCCTCATCGGGCAGCGGCATCTGGGCGGCGGCCTCCATCTCCTTCTGGTAGGACTCCATGGCGGCCTGGTCGACCTGGACCTCAGGGGGAGCGAGAGCGGGGGCAGCGACGAACTCCTGCATGGACTGTTAGTAATCCGATTTCTCGTGAAAGCGATAAGCATGATTCTTACAAGGGTTGCGTTGCCGACGAGCTTCCTCGCGAGCCACAGGAAGGGCTTCTCGAAGTTGTAGTTGGACTTGGCAGAGATGTCGTAGTACTGGAGGTTCTTCTTGCGGTGGAAGGTGATGGTCTTGGCCTTGACCTTGCGCTCCTTGACGTCGACCTTGTTGCCGGTCAGGACGATAGGGATGTTCTCACAGACGCGGACGAGGTCGCGGTGCCAGTTGGGGACGTTCTTGTAGGTGATACGGGAGGTGACGTCGAACATGATGATACCGCACTGGCCGTTGATGTAGTAGCCGTCGCGAAGACCGCCGAACTTCTCCTGGCCCGCAGTGTCCCAGACATCGAACTGAATCTGACCCAGGTTCTGTTATGTGTTAGTGGCCGGTTCTTCATTGATTTTGCGGTCGGTGGGATAAGAGGTCGCGTACCGTAGAGAAACCGAGAGGGTGAACCTCGACACCGAGAGTAGCGATGTACTTCTTCTCGAACTCACCAGTCAAGTGACGCTTGACGAAGGTGGTCTGTGATGATACTGATCAGCGTGTGCACGTCTCGCAAAACGACCGCGTGTCTGTATGATGTAGACGCGGCTTGGGGTATGCTCACCTTGCCGGTACCGCCGTCACCGACCAGGACGAGCTTGAAGGTAGGAGTCTCGGCCATGTTTGTAGATGTGTGGACGCGAAATGCGCGGATGTGCTTTAATGAGAGGAAAATTCGGGTGGTACTGGGGTATCGAGTGGGTTGCTACGACTGGTGTAGTGTAGCGCTGGTAAGGTGGGTGGCTTTTGAGTGTTGGTATGCGGTGGGCAAGAAGTGTTTTCTCAACTTGATGAGGGACACTGTGCACGGGCCATCTTTGGGCAGGCAGGAGCGGCGGGCTGTGCCGCTCTCCTGGAAAACCCCTCCACTATGTGACTATGTCATTCACAATCTCGTGACCGCCAATTCACTTCCAGCCTCGCCAGCCATTCACTTTCTCGGTACACCACTTCACCTCTTGCTATGTCGTGGTCAGAAAAGCGACATTCTTGTTCGATTGGCTGCAGTCATTGCACTGCGAACTCCATCATCATCAAGCCGTTTGCATTAGTGAAGCCTCCCCTATTCCCCTCACTCAACGGTCAGAACTGAAAATATTCACACGTTCCGGCTCATTCTCGCACTTATATGCTCAACTAGGCACAATAGGAATAACATCCAACTGCATCTCACAGTTCGGCCTCAGACCAGGTTTGGTAGCGAACATTTTGATCCACATACCCTCGGAAAGCACTGCTATCAAGATTTCGTATCATTTTGCAGAGCTGAAAAGAAACGACCAGGGAATAATCAAAAATACAACACACTTCAACAACCTGGCGCCTTCACTCCCAGAAGATTCTCCGCATTCTTATAAGCGATCATCTCCAACTGTTCTCTTGTCACCATCCCGCTCGACTCCAATTTCTCAATCCATTCCAGCCCATCCTCATTCTTCGCAAACGGATAATCGACACTATAAAGCACATGCTCGATCGGGGTATTCAACAAAATCGTAGCCATCGGCGCCAAACCCCAAACTCCACTAGTGGTAATCCACAAGTTTTCCTTGTACACCGTAGCGAAATCGCGCTTGATGTCGCCCCATCTCTTACTCAGCACGCAGAGTCGTTCGAACATGAAAGGCAGCATTTCGCCAAAGTGGCCCACGATTATCTTCAGCTTGGGATACTTGTCAAATAAGCTACTCGCGAAAAGTCGGAGAAAGTGTAGTCCCGTGTCGGTGTGCCAGCCCCAGCCAGATGCTGAAAGGGAGCGAGATGCGCCGTCAGTGAAGTTGCCGGTATAGCGTGGAGCCATGTCATCTGATGGCCACGTGGGATGAATGTAGATTGCCACGTCGAGTTCATGAGCTTTCTGCCAGAAAACATCGTATTCTGGCCCATCGTAGTACTTTCCCAGGACGTGGTTATCGATTAACGCTCCTACAAACCCATGTTGCTTGACACTTCGCTCCAATTCTTTAGCTGCTTCGTCTGGGTGCGCCATAGGCAGAACCGCGAACCCGGCAAACCGGGCCGTGTTGGCCGCCACAGCAGCTGAGAGTTGGTCGTTGGCTTCGATGCACTGCTGTGGGCTGGGAGCTCCAGGCGTGGGGGCATGTGAGATGACCTGTAGAGACACCTTCCCGGCTTCCATGTCTTTGAGGCGTAGGTTTGAGAGATCTTTGAGCTTGGATTCAAGGCCTGGGACATGCTTGAATTGCTCGACATATGCTTTGTCCATATTTGAGCTGACTGAACTGGAGAAGAAGTGTTCTTCGAGGGTGATGAGAGGAGGTGCCATTGTGTTCGCTTCAGACTGTTATCGGATTGTTGATGAAGACTTATGATATTAGGCCGCTCACAGAGCGAGTCGTCAGATGATATCGGTAAGCGCGTAGAAGTAAATTGAAGGCGATGGCAAATGGTATGCAAGCTTGTGTAAAGGCAGCCCCTGTATCGAATAAGAAGAGCGGCTTACGAGCATCGAGCTCTCAAGGTATAGTACCTCACAATTACCTTCTAGGCGGTAGGAGTGCTCCACAGATCAACATGTCGGGTCCCCCAGTTTGCCGCAACCTCCCTCCTTCATGGACAACGCATAAATCATCACAACATCTCCCTAAACAGCAACATGTTCATCAAGAGTACCTCTGCATCTGTTTCTAGATAATTCTGGCAAGCTTGCCTGCCGGTTCGTTTAGTGTTGACAGTCCCAGTGTCGATCAAAGGTTCTTTGCTGTGTCTGTGCCGAGGTAGATCAGAGGGGACCAACAACACCTCCTCTTCCTTCTCCAAATCCCACGGCAAATGTTATTGTTAGCCTGGCAGTTGATTGTTATTAAAATCGTTCTTGCTTTAGGTAGAATCAATCTCTCATTTCTCCAATACACTTCGTCCCACTACGGTATATTGCGCCCCAGGACAAATCCACAACGACAGGAATTACTTGACATCTCAAGATATCAGCTCGAGGATTCAATATCTGACCATCTACCAACAATTCAAAACCATGTCCTCCAACCCAACTCAAATCCCCATCCCCGAATCTTACACCAACCTCCCCTTCAAAGAAATCCGCCTCACCCACGTCCCCGAAAACTCCCCCTCCCCCACGCCCATAATCCTAGTAACCCTCTACCGCCCCAACAAATACAATGCCTTCACCGGCACAATGATGACCGAGCTAGTCGAAGCCTTCACGCTCATCGACGTCGACCCCCGCGTCAAATGCGCCATCATAACCGGCCACGGCCGCATGTTCTGCGCCGGCGCGGATCTCGAAACGGCGTTCAAGGGTGGCGAGGAAGCAGTGCGAGAGCATCGCGATGGTGGTGGACGGGTTGCACTGGCGGTTCAGAGGTGCCGGAAACCTGTCATTGGGGCGTTGCAGGGTAGTGCGGTGGGGATTGGGATTACGATGACTTTGCCGATGAGTATTCGGATTGCGTGGGAGGGGGCGAAGATTGGATTTGTTTTCGCGCGGAGGGGGTTGGTTATGGAGGCTTGTTCTTCGTATTATTTGCCAAGGTTGATTGGGTGAGTGGGAGCAATGGCCTTTTCCGGAGTCAATCTGACAGGGTTCCAGCATGTCAAAGGCTCTACACCTCACGACCACCGGCAGTACTTACCCAGCATCACACCCATTGCTCAACTCTCTATTTTCGGAGACTCTGCCTTCTCCAGATCAGGTCCTGCCGCGAGCCATCGAGCTGGCAACTGAGATTGTCCAGAACACCTCGCCGATTTCGACCTATCTGATGCGAGAGATGATGTTTCGAGATGCTGGGTCGCCAGAGGGCCAGCATCTGCTTGACTCTCGAATCATCTACGAAATGTTTAGCAGCAAAGACAACAAGGAGGGCGTCAAGGCTTTCCTGGAGAAGAGGCCTGTAAACTTCCAAGGCACGATGCAGAACGACGCGCCCGAAGCATATCCTTGGTGGAAGTCCGTCGACACGAATAATCGCCCAGTGCCGGAAGGATATCAATACAAGCCCAAGTCTTTGCTCTGATGAAACCAGGGCGCAAAGACAATGGAATCATGATTGGAAAATACTACATGAACGTGAAGAAATTGATCTGAATTTTTTTGGTTTGAAGAATTTATTGTGCTACCTATCGTACTGTATTCCATATGCGACAGATAATCAAATTCTGCAAACCTATCCACCCGGCGTACCGAAGCAGCGGACCAACCAACACCGTACCTAGCCGTGACGAAACGTCTAGAAGAAGGTGGCGGGGCGAGTGGCAGAGAAGATCTTCTTGCCGCCCTTCTTCGGGGGGTTGCGGTGAGGCAGGGGGAACTTGAGGTCCTTGGCGAGGAGCTGCTTGATGTAGGGGCGGCGGATGTCCTCGGTCTTCTCGACCTCGACAACCTTGAGGATGTGGATGGTGCGGAAGCGAGCGCGGTGACGGGCGGCCATGTCCTGGTAGAGGGACTGGACGGCGTCGGCGCGGGACATCTCACGGTACTCACGGTACATGTTGTGAGTGCCGGAGCGAGAGTCGTAGCGGATCCAGATGCCAATGTTCTTGACCTTGAGAGGGTGCTTCTCGTGGATCTGATGGAGGTGTAAGTGGACAAGAACTTGCACGAGAGTACAATGTAGCCTGGAGCAAGGGTCTTCCTGCTCGCCACAGTTGGGTATTACTGACCTCGTTCAGGGAAACGATCTCACCGTTGGCCTTCTTGACCTTGCGGAGCTTGGCGAGGAAGTACCAGAAACGGCTCTTGGCGACGACCGTGTTGGGGGCGAAGATACGCATGCGGTAGAGCTTCGGGGTGGGCTGAGAGTCAGTGGGCAGATGGCGCCCAATGACCTGGTACTCCTGCAGGCGACCTGTTGGGCAACAGAATCAGCGCTGTCTTACGGACAGAGTGTGTGCAAAGGCTTTGATATTTGTCCTCCATTTGAGAGACCGTCGTCGCAGGGGTATGCGCATCCAACATGCTTCCACCTCTCTGCTCGGGTCTTGCTCAAGGAATTTCCCTCCTCTTTCAGCCCATAGTGAAAATTCGGTGCAGGAGCGCGCTCGCTGCAGTGCCGATGCGGAAGAAAGGCTTACCCATCTGGCGAGACTGTTAGTATGCAATGCGATTGATAGTACTGCTGCGCTATACTCACTGTGATGTATTTGTCGGCGGCGTCGGGTTTCGTTGTCGTCGGTCGCTTGGTCGAGAAAGCGTCTGCAACTTCGAATGTGCGAAATAACTGTAGGCCTGGCGTTGTGGGGTGCGGTTAGTCCCGCAAGGCACCGAAGCTTAGCCGCATTGTCAGCCTCAGGCCTTCCAATATCCAAACACCCGCACTTGCTGTCTATCCGATGAACATGCGCTGAGAGACACAGGTCTGTTGACTCTCATCTCAAAGCAGCCATGGATGCGATTTTCGAAGATTTCGCTGCGGCCAACGCTTCAGAGCAAGGTTATGCTCTCGCAACGACCATCTCACCCGAGCCGCCCAAGCATGATCCCGCACGCCTCTACAGCTTCCACCGCAGCACCAATGCCTTCTCTGTGCAGACAGATCTGCGCTACAAATTACAATACAACCCCAACCTTCAGCTGGATAAACAGGAGGCTACGGCATGGTTGGAAGTGTTTACAGCTTTTCACAAATTTACTGGTGTCTTGTTGAGCGCCGAGGAGGCCCAGAATACGGGTCGTGAGATTGAGGCCAAATGGGGCGATGTGTACGAAGTGTGGAAAGAAGTCGTCAATGCGCTTCTGAAGGGATACCAGAGCGGCGCGTTCTATGCTTGGACGATCCCCTGTCTTTACGTTGCCGGTAAGTATTTGCGCGTCTTTGCAATTAAAGCCGACGACAGTGCGGCGTTGCAGAAGGGCAATGGCTTTACGTATGGCGGCATCCAGGAAGAGGATGCTTTCGGAACTGGCGGCAAACATGAGAAACTCGAAGACGCAGCAAGGCAGATCAACCGCATCTTTGGCTTGTGTGTGAGTGACCGGTACGTAGCCAGTACTTCCCACGCCCACAAGCCACACGTATGGGAACATGGCTAAGGTAGGTCCATTTCTTTCACAGTGCACCTCTCGATGAGTCTCGTAAATGGGCTCTCTACTACGTCACCAACCTCCTCTTCAAGACCTACTTCCGTCTGAACAGTATCTCACTTTCGAAAACCATTCTGCGTTCTCTCGCCGCTACTGCTTCCGATATGCCGCCTCTAGAGGCCTTTCCTAAAGCACATCAAGTCACGTACAAATACTACCTTGGCGTTATCAACTTTCTGGAAGAAGATTACGTGCGCGCTGAAGAAGAGCTGGAACAGGCTTACTCCATGTGCCGCTCTGGTGACAGCAAGAATCGACAGCTTATCCTCACCTACTTGATTCCTACGAAGATGATTGCTAAGCAACTGCTTCCCTCGCGTGGCCTGCTGCAAGCACACCCTGCACTTTCAGCACTGTTCGGTCCGGTCTGCTGTGCAGTTCGCACGGGTAACCTCAAGGCACTGGATGAAGCTCTTGCCAATGGAGAGGCGGAGTTTGTCAAGCGCAGAGTCTATCTTACTTTGGAGCGAAGCAGAGATGTCGCCATTCGCAATTTGTTCCGCAAAGTATTCCTCGTTGGTGGCTTCATGCCTCCCAAGGAAGGTGACACCGGACCTGTACGTCGCACAAGGATTCCGATTGCTGAGTTTGCCACGGCCCTCTCGATGGCTGGCGCTGAAGTTAGTGATGGCGAGGGTGGCATCGATCGCGACGAAGTTGAGTGTGCCATCGCGAACACGATCTATAAGGTGAGTAGTGATCTCCTTTCCTCCGTATCAGTGTTTGTTAGGACAGGGCACATTTCCCTTTGCTCGATGTTGCTACGAAACACATGTTCTAATTCAACCATAGGGGTACATGAAAGGGTACATTGCCCGTGATCACGGCATGGTCGTCCTTAGTAAGGCCGGCGCATTCCCCAAGACCGGTGTCTGAACTCCTTCTGCGCCCACGAAACGATCAACATCCTGCTCGATATCTCGATTCCGATGACTACGAAGTACGGATCGCCAATCAGAACAGCAGCTTACTCAAACAAAAGATTCGGGCTCCGGCTGATGGTTAATCTTCCTTTCTGGTCGGCAATTTGCCTGCTCTGATTCACAAACGGCATGGCCAGTCTGCCATTGCTCGATCATCAACGACTATGATCTCACGAAATATTCCTAAGGACGACATGAGCAAGGCAGAGGAAGGCGCGGCGCGATGGGTCCGTTAGTTGAGTATGGCAACGGTTTCTAGTATCTAAATCTGCAGCATGCATGCAGAGGCCAACATCCTGCGCATATACCTGTTTAGTTCCGATCAATACAATGTTATCCTCACATCTCTCCCAAATTCTCGTTTCACGTTTATAATTTGGTGAGTATCGCTCTTTGTTGGGGAGACTTACTTGAAATACCTGGTCGTTGGAGTAAGTGCCTTAAGCGTACAGCCTCAGTATCAAAACAATCTCGATTCGCCCAAACAGTACAAATGGCAACATTATTTTCCAAACAAGACAAGACATGAACAACAAAAAGACGAATAGTTCCAACAAACGAGCGAACCAATCACATCATTCAACATAATCGAACAGCATCCAATCTCAAGAACAAACACTCAGCGATCAACGCTTAGCCTTCGCGCCCATAACATCATCCTAAGCAACCAAGTCAGTCAGCAACCCTCTTTCAAAACCAACCATTGTTTAATCCAACTCATAACCCCCTATCCAAAATGTCCAAGGAAAAAGCAAACTCACCAAATGCTCCACCATCGCCACGAACAAATCAAACCACAGCGCCGATCCCCCCGCCATCATCTCCGCCTGCATCGTGCCGCTACGCTTGAAAGTCGCGCGGCCACGGATGATCAGCGCGAGGTAATGCGCGCGCAGACTGGAATCGCTGGCGGGCGTGTGGGCGTATGCGAAGCGGGCGGAGGCGAGGATCGTGCTTGCGCTGAGGCCGGAGTGGAGGCCTTGTTTTTTCAGCGCGAGGCTTTGGAGGTAAGGGAGGTGGTAGCGGTGGGCGGCGCACTGGGAGAGGGGGTTAGTTTGGTTCATGGGTGAGGGGTTGGGTGAGGGGGGTTGCGTACGTAGATGGCTGTGTCTTTCAGGATGAGGACGTTGGAACCTGATATCGAGACGGTGGACTCTGAGGTGCCCGGTGGATTGCCTGCGAAAGTTGAGGCGAGAGAAAAGCTTGCGCGTTTCTTGTCGTACGCGAGCTGTGGAGAGTAGTCTCCCTTGTAGAGGTACTCTAGCACGGCGGAAAAGACTTCTGGCTCTTCATGGGCAAGCTCGATTCGCTTGTTGGCCGTCTCGAAGAACTGGTCTCGACATGCTTGAGCGAAGGCAGGAGACTTGCAGAGGACATCTTCGTGCGCGGCGAAGAGACGTTGCGTTGGTCCGACCGAGATCGTGACGATGGTCGAGTTGAGTGGTCTAGATGTGTTAGTTGGTTGGATATGTTGTTTGCAGTGTGGTACTCACGGAGATGCAGGGGTGTGAGGGCTTTGGTGCGACGACGGCGAGGCCTGGCTTGATGCTTGTGCAATGATCTTGCTGGTCTTCTTGAGATCTTTGAACGACTTCTGCTTCTTGTGATTTGTAGACTTCCCTGCCCGGTATCCAAAACTCTCTCGGTGGGATTTGTTTCGATTGGAAGAGAACATGGCTCACATCCGACGGCAGTCTTGCAACAAGCTACATTCACGTGCAAATTCCGTCTCATACACACACCAGAAAGGGAGCGAGGAGGCCTGTATATATACACACACCCCGGCAAAACCCATAGATTCGGACATGAAGGGAGCTACGAAGGATCTCGACCCAAACCTTGCAGTTCCGCCGCAACAGCACCAATTCATCCCTCAAACCAAAGCACCCGCAGATCTCTCCCTCATCCGCAAACACGACCGACAGATTACAGGGAGACAGGGCATCTCGACGGAGGAAAGCAGAGTCAAAGAACCATGCACGCACTCAACGCGTGTCCAATGAAGGCCTCTCGCGAACCCCACGCGATATCACGGGACTGCGAGGGGGAGGCGATAGCGTCGAGTCAAACGAGTGAGCCGTGGCGGCAGTGGTTCCGATAGAATGGTTTGGGGGGCGAGCACAGCCGAAGTGGCGTGCATGGTGCTGTTTCACTGCGTGCCGGTGACTAGGTGGGAGTTCTATTGCATGGGTGTGTCAGCTGTGAGGTCTGGATGGGGGTTGGTGGGATTGTGTTGTGTTTGTGGATTTTCTGTGGTGATCATTTTCATGGATTGATTTGATTTGCTGGTATTGATGATCACAGAAAGTAGGGTTTATATTAGAACAACATGGTTATGTGTTTGTTGTGTGCTGTCTGCCTGGAAGAGAACACAAGGCGGAAGCCCAACAGGCATCTACCCAGGCCAAGGCGCTAATGCAAGAACCTCATCTACGGCACGGCTGCAAGGGACGAGTCACCTCCATGAACCATACCGGCCTAGGCTCGTATTATCCGGTCCTGCATCGTTTGAACGCCCTCGAATAGAAGATGTCGAAGCATGTGACGCTTGACCATAACGTCAACCCCATAAGAATGGGCGTAGTCAAGCACCTCGCCTCACTCAATCCTCGACCTTAATCCCCTCCTTCCCCGAACAATGATCAATAATCACCTCCAGAAGCTCATTGCTCAGAGTCCCGCCTTCAGCTTTGATCGTTCGAACCGTCCCATCGTGCAGAAGCCGAGGCAGCAGGACTGCAAGTTTCCGCTTGATCAGCTTGCCAATCGACGAGTCTATCGCATGTGCTGCGAGACCTTTGTCGACGTCGCCGGCATAGACTGTTCTGGCAAAGGCGAGGAAGGCTTCCGTGGATAAATCCGGGCGGCATTCGATGTGTGCTAGGACAGAGTCCTCGAGCGTTTTGATTTCGAGTTCGATGCTGACGGCGTAGACGCCGAGGAGCTCTGTCAGAGTGCGCTGGACATTATCATTGCTTTCGGATGCTTTGATGGATGGAAACTGAGCGCCGCTGACATACTCTATTGCTCGGACGAAAGGTACCTGGTGATGGGCCGCGAAGTCTGCAATCTCGAACGTCTGGCCCTTGTCTTCGACATTCTCCATCTGTTCGTCAAGCTCAAATTCGTACTTGGGGATCTTTCGGATGATGTGCTCTGGTATGAAGAGTATCACTTCACGCGGCTGCTTATCGCGTGAATTCATATTGCGGGTACGTCGCGCGGTGCCCGTGATTGGTATGAGATCGGCGACGAGGAGTACCAGGCGCTGTGACGGGGGCTTGTTTCTGGAAATATTTTCAGTCAGCAGTGTCATCATCACAGGAAGCTAACAAGTGTCGCATACTCGTCAATCTCAGTGACGGGGTGTGTTTCGCCAACTTGCGAGTCGTTGGGATCTGACATGCGTTGCCTCTTCTCGTGGTGGCTTGATGGCTCGTCCTCCAGAAGAGAGTCCAACGAGATAGGACCAGGGCGACTCGGCCCACCAGACCACAAGGCTTCAGCTCGTGGAAAAGACAACATTGCTGGCTCTAGTAAAGACGACCTGGCATTTCTACGAGCTGGCTTTGGAGGCCTTGGATCGAGATGTGTCGTGAGAGGAGCTTCGACTCCTTGGTGAGAATTGGGATGCGAATACCTGTTTGGGCTCGACATCGTTTGACCTGTGTAGTTTGGTGGTGATTTGACGGATCGCAGGCTGTTGTGGATCTATATTCACGGTGTAGTGTGGGGTCTCGAAGTATGTGGGATATTGGGAACCGAGTAGGTATCGATCGAAAGTAGGTAGTGCCGGAAGGCGCATTTGCCACGTGAATTCCGTTCATCAGATGAGATACATGCGACTTCCTAGTGAAAGGAACAACGTAATTCGAAGAGTCTCAAGTGAGGCACAAATCCTCAATTTCATTTCCATCATCAAGCTCTCCCATCAAACATCACATCTAATAAGGCGCAAACCTCTCCTTCTTCTCCTTCCTCCTCGCCTTCTTCGACCCCGAACCCTCACTTTTCCCAACCTCCACCTTCGAATCCCCACCCAACCCCCAAAACCTCACCATCCCATCCTCACCACAAGTAAGCACCCTCCCCTCATCGACAAACTTCAAATCCCGCACAACCTCCTCCCCATGCGCGCCGGGAAACTCGATCCTCTCCCCCAACTCCCACCCCGGCCCCTTCAACTCCACCACGCGCAAAGTCTGCTTCTCATTATGCCCACAAGCGACAACAGGGTTCGGTAGAAAAGGCTCCCTCACGAGATCAATAACGTACATGCAATCGAGCTCGCCTCTAACATCGCCGAACTCCTTGACGGGCAAGGCTTCTTCCTCCGCCGTCCCCGTTTTCTCCAACCCGTACACCCAGAGCTGCTCGTCGGTGCTGAGAGCGAAGACCTGGTCTTCGGCCAGGAAACCGGCGCAGTGCACCGCACTGCGCGGGTTGAGGACTTGCTTTAATGCATCTTCCTCGTCTGCCACTTCGGCGTCGAAAACAGAAACTAGACCGTCCGTGGAACCCGAGAGGAGCAAGTTGCTCTGCGTCGGATGCCACTGCAGCTGCGTAATGGAGTCGGTGTGGCTTTCGACGAAGCAGCGCAAAGGCGGCGCGCCGGGGCTGCGCAGATCGTAGACCAACACGCTCACATCGCCGAGGCCTTCTTTGGCGCTTTCCGTGCCGGCGGCGAGGAAGTTGCCCGCGCACGCGAGGGCGGAGAAGCCGGCGCCTTTGGGCTCGTGGAGTTCGAGGATGGGTTTTGGCGAGGGGGTTCGGGGGTCCCAGAGGCGGATGAGGCCGTCGCGGCCGGCGGTGAAGAGCGATGTGCCGTCGGGGGCGGTGGTGAGGCAGGCTATTCCGCTGTGGGCTGGGGCGTAGGTGCGGGTTGGTTTGAGGTCGGGGAGATTGAAGAGTCGGAGGGCGTCGTCTGAGCCGATTGTGGCGAAGTCGGAACCGGTGCGGGCGAGGGTGTAGAGGTAGGTTTCTGGGGGAGTTGAGAGGTTTGATTGTGCTAGTTGTTTGGCGGGCATGTTGGACGATGATTTTGCGTTGTCGTTTTTTTTATTTTGACTTTTTGATTTGTCTGTCGGGTGCCGGGATTGATTTTCTCAGATCGTGGTTTCTTGTCGATGACTTGGTTTGTAGAAGAGGAAAGGAAAAAAGTCTTCAACTTTTCGTGTCCGGCGTGGTTGCTACAGTTGGTCAGAATGCTGCAGACAGGACAAAACTCCGCTCAAACGACAGTAATGTGAGAAGAGTTAGAACCGCAATTGACGAGGTATATCGAAAACGGTGAAGTATGTTGTAAATTCTGCTATACAACAGTGCGCCATGTGAAAGTCGGGCCTAGTCGCGATCTAAAAGCTGGCAGACAGACCAATGAGCGTCATTCGCGCCCAACCCCGATCTGTACGATAGAAGAAAATGGGACGCATTTGGTCGTCACGAGTCGCAGCTTAATATACATTTGAAGAAGAAGAGAAATCATAAGAAGATGACCGAGCGAAGACAACTGGGACATGGCAAATTGCAAAAGATACGTTCTTCATAAGAAGATCGCACCACCGCTGTTCATGCTGTGTTCCCATCCCCACACAGACACAGCATGGGGCAAGTAGATTACCAGCATCAAGGCGTACAGTCTCTAGCGAGCACTAAGACATGCGTGAATGCGGCACACGCGGGACACGCGCGTAGCAATCGGGCAGATGGATTGACAGACAGACCGTGTGGGTGGGAGCTTGCACAATAGGTCGCTCGGTTACTGTTGACTTGGGCACGAGCACAGGGTAAGTGAGCCAGCGGTGAGGGAGGAGAGGAGGATAGAAGGGTTCGAATAAGGTAACGCCCAAGAAGGTTGATTCCGATTCGCGGTGTTGGCTCTGTGTTTGTTGAGCGGACCAGACATGGGATTTTCGCAATACTTGCATACCCGAATCTTAGCCAGGGTATAGGCTAGGAGGCAGTACCTCCTAGGAGTGGTAGTGTTTACCTATAGATCTTTTCGTGTACTATGTCCCGTCAAATGGAAGAAAAACAAGGCGGGCAAAGGTGGCGAAGAGGGAGAGGTGGATGCGGCGTGAAGTTAGTTGGGTGTAAGCGCTGCGGTCTGGCTTCGGTAAATGGGCTGTAAGGCTCTGGCTGGCCCTAGGCGATCTGCTTGGAGACTGTGAGGTGTTCCCATCCTTTCCCTCTCAATTCTCACAAGTTGGTGGTGGTGGTCTGTTTGGACTATTCTGTTTAGCTCGGCTGTGAGACATGGCATGCCGCCAGTCCAGTCCATTCCCTGCCCTGCCCACTGCCCTGCATGAGCAGTAGCAGTGAGGCAGTCCGCCTCGTCCGCCAACCTGACTGACTGACCAAGGGACCTTACCCTGTCCTGCCTGCACTCTGCTGCGCTGTGCTTTGCTGGGGGCTTTGCTTTTACCTTCATGCCCAGCGCGAGTTGTCTGCGTTTGAAGCGCCTGCCTGCCTGTCTGCCTTCCTTCCTTCCTTCCTTCCTTCCTTCCTTCCACCTCCCATCCATCCCTCCTTCCCTCCCCTTCCCCCCTTCACGTGTGTCGTATCTTCTCATCCCCTCCCTCCTGTCGTGTCCTCTCCCAACTTCTCACTCACAAAGTCGCCAACTCACCCACTCACTCACCCTCAGGTGTCTGACCCTGCTGTCAACCAGTCGGTCGCTCAGTCACTCAGTCAACCACCCTCCACGAGGTAGCCTTTGGCAGATCCTACCTGTCTCTCTGCCTCTTACCTTACCTCTGTTGCAAATCAGCCAACACCCACCACCCGACTTCACACTCTCGCCTCTGCTCGCCAACTCTCTCACCTGCTCTGGTCGCATAAAGCATATACTCTCCCGCACATCCGTCTACCGCCAAAATGCGCCGCCAGACGCCCATCGCACACCTGCTATACTCCTATCTCTACCCGCACCCGACCGTGGACGATCCGCCTTCTTTCGCCGCCCATCTCGCAAAGCACCTAGTTCAGGAAGTTCGCATGGAAGTCCAGGTATTCTACGGCGAGCTCACAACCATCGAAGCCAAGTATCCCGGTCTGGACTACTGCTATGGCCCGCATCGCATGCGTCTTGGTCGCTACAAGCACCACGCCCGCCTCTTTATCGCTTTCGACGCTCTCAACTTGACCTACCAAGAGATCCAGGATTTCTGCTGCTGGGAGGGTACGCGCTGGGCCCGAGAGCGCTATGAGAAGGATGAGGCCTGCACCATTGCGGACACAACCGGTGACAACATCCCATTCTTCGTCGATCGCAAGCTGCGCAAAGGTCTTCCCGACGAGCCCCGGAGAGGGAGCATTACCCGCAAGACGGACATTTCGGTTGTTTTCCAAGATGCGCCGCGATCAGCCGACAGGAGCAGCAGGTCACAACAGCAGGCCGCGGTCTACATTCCTACCACAGCAGATGATGCCGATCAGGAGGACGAGCACATGTCAGACTCTGCGTCTGACACAACCGCCTCGCCACAGAGTGAGGAAGAGAGCACAAGCGGCACAGTTGAATGGAGTCGCGCTCGCATCGAAACGCTCGAGCGACAACGCGACCAGCTGCAAGCTGCACTAGCTCAAGGAGCACCCTTGACACCAGAGCAAGAGCAGCTTCTGAAAGACCAACACGAATGGATAGCTTCACAAGGAGTGGACATTGCAAGATCTGTGGGACATAGCCAACGCGCGCTGTCAGGAGAGGCGAGCGCTTCCGCCCGAGCAGCTGCATAGATAAATCCAGCAGTCGCAGCAGGGCTACGATTGCAAACGGACGATTGCAGACGGCCATCAGTAACGGGCATATCAGTGCGACTACAGGTAACAGCAGGACTTGGGACTCCCGGTTGGAGCATGGCCAAACTATCGCAGTGCGATGCACAAACGCCACCGTCCCACGCCCTCACGTTCTTCTCTGACGACTCTTTTCCCTTTTTTTTCAATTTAATCTGGCAATTAGCAAGGCGCTCGGGACATGATTTTTCTCTGCTCTTGACATTTCCTCTCCTTTCTCTCTCCGGTTTTCTGCTTTCTTCCTTCCTTATCCAGCCAGAAACCATACGCAGACAGAACAAAACTCCGTTCCGTCGAGCATGCATAAATATCTTCTTTCCCTCGATCTTCCCTAAACAAACCGATTGGTATGGCGTCTCTTTTGGAGTTTGATGAGAGGTGCG
This sequence comes from Cladosporium sp. MBC 237, assembly GCA_030772445.1. NCBI lineage: Eukaryota > Fungi > Ascomycota > Dothideomycetes > Cladosporiales > Cladosporiaceae > Cladosporium > Cladosporium sp. MBC 237. The sequence goes on along the minus strand of JAPHCH010000018.1, from coordinate 277,434 downwards.
CGGAAAAAGCAAATCATCATTTTTTTTCTTTGCTTGCTGTTTTCTGGTTTAGCAGAAAGATAACTGAATAGCCTAGCCTACCGTACCTCACCCTACCTACCTATCCCTTCCGGCTCGTACGTAGTAGCGTGTTGTGCCAAAAATGTTCAGGGTGAGCGTGAAAATGGATAGGTATGAATCGATTTCGTTCAAATTGGCAGATTCATTGTTGAGTGACGACAAATCCTGCACCGTCTGGCTTCCTAAGGTAAGGTAATTTCGTGCTCGAGCACGACTCTCTCCTCCTGGTCATCAGTCTTCTTTGACCGCGTACCCTTTTCGTTGGTCAATGAAAGAAAGCACGCCGCGCTTCGCCAGCCAGGCGATTGGGCAGGCACACCGCCCGTGCTTTGGGACGACGTTCGCAAGGCTCGCTCGCTCATTGTCTGTATGTCCGTCCGTCCGTCCGTCACCTTGAACCCGTCCGTCTACTTCCAACGTTAGGCACACATGCAAAAAGCGCAAACACCAGGCTCTCTCCCTCGGTTCATCTCACACGTACGTCCATTGGATGGATTCGATAGCGAGTTATGAAAGAAAAACAAACAGCCTCTACAAAAAAATGGTTGGTAATTAAAATACGGCTGGGCAGGGCTCTCCTGAGGGCGGCGTGAATCAGATCGATCGCGTTTTATTGCTGCCGAGTCCGCAGCCGACAGATCATTCGAACGAAAGTTTTGAGAGCAAAACGGCAGAGTCGAATTGTCAGTTCAGTCGGATCAGGATAACATGTGAGGATAAGCGATGTGAAAAGCGTTGAGTAAATAACAAGGTAAGGTATAGAAAGGAATATAACGATCTTGTTCTTGATGAAACCTATTGAACAATAAAGCCCTCTTTTCTATATCCCCCAAAGGAATAAAGAAAGGAGCAAGTCCTCGACCCAATCTATTCGAAACAATCAACCTTCCCTCCAAAAAGCAACAAGAACGCCTGAAATCCACTCCAACCCCCTTCAAACTTGTGCAAGAAAAATTCAATCATGAAAGCGTAGCAGCTGAAAAAACAGAAAAAGCAAGGCCTCCCAAGTGAGCAGTCCGATCCAATGAAGAAACGCCCGAACGATTAGAAAGACGATAGTGACGAGAATGGGAAGGTCCTTTTTGTGTATACTCAATCCAAGAAAAATCAATAACAATAACACTTAGCCCATGAGAAATTTTTTGGTGTTTCCGAGAGCGCCTGAAAGGAGAGGGGGAACGATATGGTAGGAGGGGCGAAAAGAGGACGGTGTCCAAGAGGCAAGCTTTTGTCCAAATTCCTAGACGAGCAGCGTCGGGTCGCTTATTATTTTTTTTGTTTTTTTGTGGTGGCGGGGTGCAATGGGCGCGAGGTATGTGTGCGTGGCCCGGCGAAGAGAGATGAGATGACAATTGTAGCCGATCTTGGGGTATCATAAGGAGGAGACTAGGAAAGAGAAACAAGCCCCGACGATTGTTGTGGTTGTTGCTGCTGTCGAAACGCCTCGCTAAAATCAAGAAGTGTAATCAAAGTGAATCGAGAGTTCGAGATGCAACCTCGGGTGCGCTGGCTCGCTGACGGGCGGAATGGCTGCTGCTGCCTAAGTGTTCCATGGCGATAGGCCGCCTCGGGTACAAACCGAGTGATGGTGGTTGCATGATGGTATCGTCAGGCATTAGACATAATGACTTGTCGCAGCCTGTCGGCGCCGGGGAAGGCGGCGAAGCCCTCCCTCGGCTGCATTGGGCGGTGAGCAGTCATATCTGCAATCAAAACGCGGACGGCATGCATGTTCCCAGAGTTACATGCGCGTCCCGTCTGTCGCCAAGCGACGAGCGTTTGCATGCAGGGTACAAGACCTGGTGGCGTTGGCCCTGCACAGCTTGACTCGCGGAGGAAGCGCTAGACAGTAGCGTGCATGAACACGCAACGCATCGAAAACAATCAGTAGCCAATGCCAGTCGCCATGCCGGTCAATCCAGCGCCGGCGACGTTGACACTCATGCCTTGCAAGTTGTTGGGCATGCCCGGGACGTTTTGCGGGTTGAGTTTGAAGTCCGGGTTGCAAGGCGGACTGTGTTGACGATGGTACTTGAGACCGTTCAAGTTCTTGTAACGCTTGCCGCAAACCTCGCAACGGTAGGGCTTCTCCTTCTCCATACCGACGGTGCCAGGATATGGGATGGATGTCGCAGGGTCGACGATCGAAAATGTTCCGTCGGCGTTCTCCTTCAGTTGCTGATTTTGATGACCGTGCTGCTTGTGATACTTGAGACCGTTCTGGTTCTTGTACGCCTTCTCGCATCCGATGACTGGACACTTGAAGGGCTTGATCTCCTCACCAACGAAACCACCAACACCTGCCAGGCCGTTGAGGAGTTGGTTCTCACGCACGCGCTTGGCGATCTCGCTATTGTTGGCGAGCGCAGAGGCTGGGAAGCCTTTGTTGCCGTTACCTGCCTTGCTCAGCAAACGCTTCGCAGGGTCGTCGATTGTAGCAGACGCACCATTCATATCCATGCTATTGGGATCGTAATTGCCTTGCATGAGTTGGTTGTAGTCGATGTTGCCAAGTTGACTGTAGTCAATGTCCGTCTCCGCAGGAGTGCCGGGGGTAGACGAGTCGGGAGTAGCGATTCGCTGGGCGGCAGCGTTGGTCAACGTGGGTGTGTTGACGGCAGAAACGGAAGGATTGCTCTGGTAGTTGTTGAAGTTCTGGTTGTTTGCGTGTGGTGTCGACGGGTCGGCAGAGTTCAAGCCTTGACCTTGGAAGGCGTTGGCAATGTTGATGTTGATTTGAGGGGCTCTCGGTTGCTGGCGTCCAAACTGGGGTTGAGGTTGGAACTGCGCTCCCTGAGGTTGTTGTGCGTGGGACGCGGGCATGCCATCATCCATCTCCATGTCGTCCAAACCGTCAAAGCCAGCCATCTGATCGTGATGGTGACCGTTGAACAGCGGTGACGCGGCACCAGGTTGGAAACTTGGTTGAGCTTGGGCGTATTGTTGTTGAGGGGTATTTTGCGAACTCTGTGCTTGCTGCTGGACAGCCTGTGCTGTGCTCGAGGCGTTCGCTGCACGGCTGCTGGGGAATTGTTGATCGCGAGGGGTGCGGCCCATGGTCTGATTAGGCTGTGCCGCGTGTGCCTCCTCGTAGTGTTGCAAGAGCTCGTGCATCGAGTCGAGGCGAATGTCGCAGCAGACATAGTCCTTCATGTAGTTGGCCTCCATCTTGGGAAGATAAGAGGAGGAGTGTAGTGAGGGCGATTGAATACCGTTGTGCATCATGGGAGAAGTGCCGGACATGAGCAGACTGCGTACGATTTGATTAGCAGATGTCGAAAGCGACGATGAAATGAAACGGATTAATGACTTACTCGTCGCGCACAAAGCTGCCCATCGAAAGACCACCCCAGCTCATGCCGCCCATGAGGCTGCCAGAGAGACCGACGTGGCTTTCACGACGGAAGCCCATGCCGTCTCGTACGGGAATGGCCTTTGCGCCGTAAGGGGTGGTGCTGAGCATGCTGACCGATTCTTGTCGAGGTTTGATGGGCTCTGGATTAGGAATACCATCCATATCCATGTCGCCGTCGTGTTGAGGCCGGCGCAATTGCGATGTGAGATTTGACTGCTGGTTGCGCGGAGGCGAGTTGGAAGGCGCCCGCGGGGTGGCGATGTTTATAGGAGGACTCGGCATGGTGTCGTTGGGGATTGCGACGTGAGGATATGAGTGATCGGAGAAGAGGACGACGCCAGACCCGTCGGGGTCGTCTGGAAAGAGGATGTCGTCGCTGGTAAATTCGTCGGTGGCGGATTGGGAGTGGTGGGAAAATAAATCGGGAGCCTTTTCAGGACGGCCGAGTAGCGAGTCGGGTTGTTGGTGGTAGTGGTTGAATGTATTTGCGCGAGAGGAAGTAGGAGTGCTGACAGGCGAGCTCTCAGCACTGCTTTCGCGTCCACTGGGTGAGTGGAGAGGCGGCGTCGAGTGAGTTGAGGAGGCCACGGTGAAGACGGTGGTGGAGCTTTGGTAATATACCGGAGGGCTTAGCGTCGACACGGCGCTTGGGCAATGTCGGGTGGAGTCGCAGGGCAGGCTAGCGCGGACGGGAGTCGTTCAGTACGTAACTGCGCAAGCGGTGGCAGACAGCGGAGGAGCGAGAGCTTAATAATAAGCGTGCCTGTCGTGGCGGCTGTGCTGTGCTGTTGGTTTATTGTTTGGTTTGGTTGGGCGGATGTATGTGAAAGATAATGTGTTGAAGGTGCTGGTGGTTATGGTGGCAGTAGTAGTAAGTGGTACAAGTAACAGTAGACTGTGATGACTCGGTAAAGGTCATGTAGCAGTAGTACACACAGTAGCAGTAAGACGGATTGGAACGGATCGAGTGGTCTCAGAGAATAAGGTAGGGTAATGGTGTACAGGTTGAAACGAGTCGGGGCCAGCTTGGTCATATACCCTCGATTGGTAGCAGCCAGGGCAAGTAGATTGCAGATGCATCGATGGCGGTGCCACCACCGTTGACTTACTTACATCCATCCCTCCATACATACACAACCTACATGGACAGGGTCGATCGCCTGTCGTCGGTGATGGCGGCGACCATTATTGCTGCATGACGGAGCCTCACCCTCGTTTGGAAGCGGCAGACAGCTGCAGCATCCAACGCTATGTGTGAGAGAAGCAAGGTAAGGTTACTGTTCGGCCATCTCGTCCCTCCAATCACACCCCCCATCCATTCCCGACCACCAGCTCGCCGTCTCTGAGGCTCTCGCGCGACCAGCGATGTGATGAGAGCTGGTCGATGGCCTGGCTGTCTGTCTGATCCGCACACACATCTGTTTGGATCCGCGCCCCGTTCTGCGGGACAGTCGTTGGTGCCGCGTACCTTGTTAATCCGCTGTGGTGCCTCACGACGATCAACCTGCCTCGTTCCACGCCCTCTCTGGCCGCGGCGACGGCGGCGGCTGCGTACATGGAATTGCGCATGCATACCGCCTCGACCGACACATGCTCCTGGAAGCTTGGTTGCGCCTGGTGGCACTATCGACTGTCTGCCTGCCTGCTTGCCCTGCCTGCCTGCCTGCTCTGCTAATTCGCCACCATTAATATTCGCTCCCCAACGCCATCTCCCTGGAAACTCGTCCAGCCTGACACTAGCCAGATGTGCTCTGTTTCCGTCAAACCGTACCACGCGCTACATCATAGAACCTTGACTGCCCCGGCATTACCCACGCGAGCAAGTCGCCGACACAAGCCCGGCGTGCTTGTCCGACTGCCGCCAGACCTGCGTGCGACCAGTTGCGAGCATTTGCGACCAGCCACCCCTGCTCTCTGGCACGCGGCGGCCAAAGCTGGGTCTTCCAGAAGCCAAAGCGAACCCTTGAAACTGGTCTGTGTGCAAAGAAGCGTGCCGCAGCTTGCCTCGTACTAGCACGGCTGCTAGCACGTCCCACTACCAGCCAACTACCACCGCCTAACAACTCCCATCACACACCAACAACCCAAACGTGCCAGCCATCGTGGCCCTGCCGCCAGCGTCGCCACCATCTGGGCCTCAGCCTCGTTATCCCTTGAGACATCGCCCATAGCGCACCGTGGGGCGGTGCCCTCGAAACTCGGTAGACGCATGCGTCGCCTACTTTCACGTGAGCCAAGTGTGTGGGCAGAACAACAGCTTGACATGCCGGCGCAAAGCCCGATCACAGAGTTCGAGTGAGTTCCCAAGTGGTGCGATCGCTTACACTCGAATGTACGATATCCTGCGGATGAGGAGTTCAGAGTGCGTCGTTGCAGTCGGATCTGCGCGTATAAACTATCATCATGAATCCGGTTCTTCACGAGTCAACCGGGTATGCACGCTGCTGCACCCAGCATCAACCATCCTTGAATTGCAAGTCATCCAATAATGTCGGACAAAACTCGAAACTCTCGCCGACGTTTACGCATGGTTCACTTTTCATGCTGCGCCCGTGCCTTCCGCAAGGCTTCCAAGCGGCTCGTCGTGGGCCGTACGGGAGTCGGATGCACGAGCTACGAATGCCTTACATCCTCGGCTCGGGTCCAATTAATTATTGCTCCTTCCACGTCTTTTTTGCCTGATCGACGGATAAACGCTTCTGCTGGCGTCAGCTCACGTGGCCGCCCTGACAACGCCACCTCATTCGATTGCGCTCGACTCCATGTTCAGCAACCAGCATTGACACCATTGTAAAGATGTCTGTTCTTTCTTTGAGCATCCAGGACTGCCATGCTACTTTAATCCGAATTTGGTTCTAGGCGTCCAGCAAGTTCATGTCAACGCTGTCACCCAGCCGTGACCGCTAGCAAATCCCGGTCGTTCCACGGCAATTCCCCTTTGGCAACAATTTGGTTCAGCTTAGAATCCACAAACCGTCTAACTTGATCCGCTGCCGTAATGTCCCCGACGCTCTCCGAAGCGTCCCCAAGATGCACTTGAGCATCCCTTCGACTGCATATGCTCTCGGTACAGCGATAACCTAGGCCTGTTATGGTGTCTTTGTTCACAGTCTCGAATCGGATCAACGCAAATGCACACGATTCGTCTTAGAAACAACAGTATGCCGTTGGTGATCTCGATTCATCTCGTCCCAGGATCTCGGCATCACGTCGTGTATTGCAGTGTTATAGATTACCGAGCAGCGTGTTAGAGCCGTTCAACAGAGATGGGACAAGCGAAACCAAGGGACCCTGGTTTCTGCATAAGCCCAGTGTGGTGTGGAGAGGTTTGCACCATGTAAAATGAACACAACCCGCAGCCGTCACGATTACCGCGACGAGGCACGAAGCTTCGTGCGTATCTGCCCTACCAATATTGCATGATGGTCTTCATACCGATTTGAATACCGCGTTCATGATGCGGGAGTATGCGGATAAGTCATACGCTATGAGCATCGCTCATTCAACATGCGCCGTGTTGAACGCTTTCTGGCCTATGCTGGCTTGCTGACCACAGGTCAACGTAGGGCTGGTGGGTGCTCAGAAACTGGGCACAACCTATGCAGCATTGCTTATGGTGCCCGATGATTCCAGGTTGGTGGTGCCGATTCGCCTTCTCTTCACGGACGTCACTGCACAGTGCACCAAAGTTGTGGTTGCGCTGCTCGATCGTTCTCACGATGGTTGAGCTTCTTCGCTCGACTCGAATTCACCCAATTCGGCGACTCCCGCCTGACGCCAAGCTATTGCCAGCCCTTTGGGCCTGAGCTGACATGAAACCTTAATACTCCCTCACGGAGATGCTTCCGTCCAGGGCCTGCTGTACAGTGGAACGGTTACCCGCGAACCTACTTTCTGGTATTAGGACGCCTTGGATGTCTTGCCTCTGATCATTCAGTACCGCGGTACATGCGCCTACATACATCATAGTAATGATGTTTCCCTATGGTTGAAACTGCCCCCCCTTCGGCAGTCTCGCATCATAGAAAGACTGTTAGACCTCGAGTGCAGCTTCCCCTCATTATTTGCCATTGCTCTTGTGAATGAGCGTACCCTTCTGCCGAAGCATACGATTACCATATCCGTAGGGCCAACACCTGCCCTCGCATCAGATAGACAATCGCGTCCAAGATCTGCAACTGTCTTGCTCACACACCAAGTCAACTCTGATCTCGATACACGGAAATATTCCTGTCGTACTTCAAGGCGAAGCGGACACTGCCTCCATCGCCCGTCTTGAAGATGGAGCCGGAGATGCAGCTAGCTATTGCGGTGTGCTCTCCCCCCGGATAATCCTCTCATGTCGCTTGTACGAATCCGAAGACTTGTCATGGGCAATTCAACTGTCTCGGTAGGAGACTAGCGCCGTTCAACATGCAAATGACGCGTGCCCACCTCAGCTCTCGCAACGCAAAGCAAACGAAGCAGCTTGACTGACCAAATTCATCCTTGCACACGTCCGAGACGTCCAGTCCCGCAAGAACTCTCTCTACAGCTATGCCCTGTTCCATGATCTGATCGCAAGTCCCGAAATTACGGCGGCTGTTCACATCGGTAGTCGTTTGGACTTGAGCGATAGCCTCGGCGGCTGGTCAAGCGCAATCCCTTCCAGTACTACTGCAGTTTCCCAGAGTATCCTCTAGTCAACTTCATGCCTCGCACCTCACACCACCCTAAACTCTCACTCAGCTGTCAACGTTAAGGGGGTGCAAGTCACACGCTTGTCGCGAAGATGGCAATCTTGCATCCTTGCATGTACAGCTGTAGATTTACGAGATGATACGATCGCACTCTGTATCATCACTTTACATTTTGCATCGAGGCACGACCACCAGCGATAACATCATCATGAATAATTATCGACAATGCAAGTAAATTGGGTTACCCTTCACCTGAATTGCCACGGATCAACAAACAAACGACCGCCGATCAATGATCTCTTCAGTTCTTACCCACCCGAACACGAAACATCGACAAGAATATTGGTCCCAATGACGCCAGACCCCTCTGCGTTCAAGGATAGCTCTATGTGGACATTATTCAGTACCCAGCTGTCCTGCCCTTCCCATTTCGTTATCATTGTTGATCAACAAAGCCTCAAGACTCCCCGCACCACCAGAGATCAGCGCTCACGCTCTGCCCGCGAGTCAGCGCCCAAGAGATCTGCAAGTCTACTGTCCAATCCGTACATCAAGGAGCTTTAAGATTCTCCAGCTAGTTGGTCTACCCCAGGAGACCGACGTTAGAATGACCTCACAATGCCGCGCCAGTGCAAAGGTTCAAATTCGGAAGAATTTCGTAGACACGGCAAGGGCATCTTCTCGGCTTCCGTGCAGTCGATACCGATACCCGCCGCGCCCGCGCTTACGCTTGTACCTTGCGTCCACGGATAAATACGCCAAGCAATGGAGTTGTCCTGGAGGTATTCCGAGTAGGCTTTTGCGAGGAGGACGCGTTGTGAAAACAGGCCTGGAACTCTTGCGCACCCGAAAAGAGATCCACCTTCTCAACTGTTCCTTAAACGTAGGTTCATCGACGTGATATCATCTTCGACTCACGTGGTATCGTTATCTAGAGCGTGGACTCCGGAATCGTTGATCGCTGAGAATGACGAAGTTTTGGGCGGATTGTGAAGATCAAGGGATGTTGGTCGTCACTACCGACGAGAAGTGAGCTTCGCAGCATGGCACGCGAACGCGACACTGCTCTCCCTGATTGTCACTCGTTTCTTGACAAGATGAGGCGACTCTGTAGTGGTGCTTAGCGAATCGCTTTGATGAGCTTCAACTGAGGAGTGTAGCTTTTGATGTCTTTTTGACGCGCAACGGCAGTTGATAGGTATGCATCGCCAAGGTCTAACTGGGCGCCTTACTTTACGAAGACGGATAGCTGATGTTTTGCCACGCCAACTCTCTCTTTCGCGCTTTCGTATGGTTTCATGTACTTTCCTTTGGGATGCCATTTTCGCAGAGCGTTTCATTGAATCTAACTCAGGTTACACCTATACTTCTCGAGGCATGCTGCGCGACGCTAATGAACGCCCTGTCCAGGTCCATAATCTGATGCTTTTGTTGAAAGCCGAATAGGCTTTCATGACACGCAGGGCACACGAAGAAGACGCCAAACGACAAGAACGCCAATGGACAAGTGGGAATATCAGTTCTGGAATCCTGGCACATTCAGGGGGCGCCATGTCCACGCAATCAACCCTACAGCGAAAGCCGCCCCGCCGCGTGAGACGTCTCGCCCAGTGCTCACCTCCAAATAGCTCTATACCACGAATGCGCGACAGCCGCGCCGCGCTGTATGCGCAGAACACTCGGACCCGCGGCGTTACCAAAGTTGCCTCCAGTCCACGGCTCTCCACCAAATAATGGCCAATGTGACCAGCTGGGCTACCTTCCACCGTCGCAGACTACTCTCACCGTAGTCTTCAGTGTTCATTCTAGAAGCCCGTTATGCCGAGCAAGCCGGCTCACCCACTTAGGGCCAAAAGGACAACACCAAACGGACCCTGGTCCGTTGGATTTCCTCGTCCCCTTTCTCTCTCCGCGATACCACCGGTGGGGAGTTGGAGCGCGGTGGTGGCACTACTCTTCTTCGCTACCAGATCATTCTCTCCATCTCGCCATTTACCGAAAAGCTTATTCGTCAGGCGTCTGGTATGGACGGACACTATTCTTTTCCAAGCAGCGCACTGACCGGACGAACAAAACCCGCCACAAAAGCTCAGGGCAATAATCTAGGTCCCTGAAACCCCGAATCGCAAGTCCCACTTGGGCCCCTTCGAATCCCACTTCGCCATCAACCCAACCAGCTCAGGGTTCGAACGGTATAGGACATAGGGCTTGCTAAACGGGGTCTCTTACCACGTTTCAAGCCTGTCGTCGAATTTGCTCACGGACGCTTCCAAACCGTTACTGGAGACTGGCCGTCCGATAGGAGGTACACTTCGCCTTGTCTCCATATTGCGGATGGCTGTCAAGATCGTAGCGTCAGAGCGCCCAATATGAATTGTCGCTGGCGACTCGCTGTGAATTAGTCGAAACGACACCGTCTCCCCGTCTTGTCCATGCGCCTTCACCGCTCTTGCGGAATCCCACCACGGAGCGAGGCTGATTCATTCAATATCAAACTTGCGTTTTGATTGCGCACCTCGGTCGGAAGGAAGCTGGTGATCACTGTCATTTCGCCAACGCGTGTCGCCCACTACCTTAGTCAGTAGTGTCCCGGTTGGCCTTTCTGTTGCTTTGGTTTCTGGCTTGCGCCGACCTAGCCGAGCCATACCTCCTGTGATATTCAACAAGTCGCACCACGGCCTCGTTCCTGTCGACATACGTGTACATTATTGAAGATAGCGTGGGCAGGCATGACATTTCCAGGGTCTCCTCCACATGGCACTTGCGCAAGTAGACCAGGGCATCTACACACCGCTAGTAGGGAGGTAACAAGATCGCATGCCAGAGAAAGTTGAAGCCAAACCGGTGCCATTATTGAGCATACCTCGTCTCCAGCCCAGAAAAGTGAAGTATGCCAAACACAGACGTCCAAAAAAAGAAAAAAACACCCCCAGCCCCTCCAGTATTGGATCCCACCATACTACAGTAGAACATCTCATCCACAACCACACCTCCAGCGTGACAGGAGCCAGTCGTCCCCATCAAAAGGAAACCCGCACTCGCCTCCGCCTCCCCGGGCTCACGCAAGCGGAGACGCAAAACACGCAAAACACGCCAGGAAGGAACACGCAAGAAGGAGCAACGCACGCAAAACGAAGTGGGAACCCACAGGACCCTTATCTCTACCTTAGCCCCAGCCTGTCCCCATTGGCATTTGCGTGAAGTGGTTAAAACGAACAACAAAGCGGGCCTTCGCTTACGGGAGCCCGGCATTGACCGGCAATTAATTTTGCCTTTTGGATGGTGCTTTGAGGGCTGGCTGACTGGGGTTTTTGTTTTTTTGTTTTTTTCCCGTCCCTTTTGCTGGAAATCAAGCGGCTGAGTCGGTTTCCTGCTTAAACGCTTACGCTTGCTTCCTTGTTAAGCGGTTAAATGGGCCGTAGACCTCCTTCCTGCAAACCGCTTGCCCGGCTCGATCGGAATGGGTCATCTGCGATGAATGAAAGATTCATGGGCCTCGCGGATTCGAAAGCTTACCAGGGTTGTGGTTGTTGTGATGGATGCACGGGCGAGCGAGCAAGGGTGTGTGGTTGGTTTTTTGGGGTGATCTTTCCACGGAGGTTCAGGTAGGACCTAGGAGGCTGAGGGAGACACTTCCGAGCTGGCGGCTGGGAGTTTACTGTAGATTTTGTATCGAACGTGGTGCATGGTACCTCCCTTACTGTGATTCTAGATCTGGGACATTATCGTTTGGTGGCTGGCTGGTTCTTGCACTCTGGCTTTTCTGTGTGCCGTTTGCTTTGCTGCGCATACCAACGTTAAGTTGTCGATTTGGTCATCACACGATCCCTTCAATCGGCGCAGTCTATGGCGTCGGGGAGGCGGGCTGACAGTATTTCTGATTGACGGAGTTGTCCTCCGTCGCCATTCGGACCTTTGCATCGAAGTCTCATATGCACCACTGACATGGAACCGCGCCTGCTATCGATGGTGGAGATTGTTGTTGGTAGACTGTTAATCTCTTCGGTGTGAGACTCCGACATAGCTAGCTAGCTACCGAGGTTATCTGACTTCCCTGTAGCTAGGAGGTATTTTAAGCGAAAAAAGGACATGACATCTCGAGTACATTGATGCTGGGATGATGCTGCGCCGGGCAGGGGTTGTGCAGGGGGATTGAGAATTGGGGAATAATAAGCGGACCAGAGTCCTTGAGAGGATTTGATATGGAGATGTTACGGGGATAATATATGCACTGCTTTTTTGTGTGTTGTTTTGTTTCTGTCCAATGTTCAAATACCGATGCATGTTAGAAAGGTGAATGAACGAGTAGCTTCTCGCAGAAGGTGGCTCGTATGGTTCGTATACGGACGGGACATGTTGGCGCAAGTTAGATTTCCTGGGTGTGAAATCATAAGGTAGCTTCGGATGCAGGAGTGAGGTTGGAGCTGCGCGAGCTGCGTAAGCTATCGGCCTTTGCTGCAAGTCTTCACGACGGAATTCACGATTGTGATCGATCGTAGAGATGGATCGTTCAGGTGGGAATTGTTGGTGACGCGTTTCGACGTTTCAACGTTGAAGCGAGGATAGTCGGTTCGTCCTCCGGGCGAGATAACTTGTGGTGCGCGAAGGATGACTACTCCTATAGCTCCCAATCGTGCTCCGGGCAAGCTGTCATCGTGATTTAGCCCTCAGCTTCGATCTCGTAGCTGTTGCTCTTGTGCTTCGGCTGGAAGTTGAAGTTCTGGTGCGCCGGACCAAGGAACATTTCACTGCGCGATTGTTAGCATGCTTGCCAACCTGAATTTGTGTGGAGACAAGGGAAATCGTGACATACCTGATCTTGATCCAGTCCTTGTAGTTGCCACTGCTGAGCAGAGTCTCCAGATCGCTCCTGCCCCTGTAGGCCGGAGGGCGGTCACCGAACTTGGGCGGCAAGTGTTCCAAGATACCCAGTGGAATGTAGCGGCAAGTAAAGCTGAGCCATTCGAGCAAGAAGCGTCTGGTCGTACCAACACCAATCTCGTCAGAGCCCCAGTATTCCAGACCATTGCGCACGAATTGCTCGACGTAGCCGAGACGCTCAGAAGCGGACTTGTCAAGGTACTGCTGTGACTGAATTTCCTCGAAGATCCATGGCTTGATGAGCGCGCCACGAGCGACCATGGCGCTGTCAACACCAGAGTGTTGAACTGCGTTGTTGTAATCGATGTGCGACAGGATATCGCCGTTGCCAATGAAGTAGGGCATACCGTTGGGTTTCGATGAGGCGGAAATGTCGCGGGCGTCTGGCTCGCGGACAGTATCTGTCACCTCGTCGCGAGACTTCTCGAGGTTGCTGACAAGGTTGGCGCACTCGGAGATGTACTCCCAGTCGGCACTACGAGTGTAGCGCTGCTGTCTGCTGCGGCCGTGCAGAGTAATGGCGGCAACACCTGAAGGACCTTCGCCTGAGTCCTGTGCCTCGTGGCCACCCAAGATGAGTCGCTGGCAAAGCTTTTCTGCCGTGGGAACCTTGTCTTTGGTGCCCATTCTGATCTTGACGGTGATGGGAACTTCGTTACTGACGACGTTCATGCCACGGAGGATCTTCTCAAGCTTGGCTGGGGAGTCCATAAGAGCAGAGCCAGCACCTTGACGGTAGACAAGATCAATAGGGCAGCCGCAGTTGAGGTCGATGGCGCGAATGGAGGGACAGAGAGACGTGATGGCTTCGGTGGTCTTGAGGGTGAGCCAAGGCTTGTTGCCAGCAATCTGCGCGCCGAATTTCAAGTCTTTGCTGTTGTCGTAGTTGTTGATGATCGATTTGGGAGTGTACTTGGGCGACTGAGTCTCGGACTCGTGTGCCTTCAACAATGCCCATTCTTGCTTCTCACCTTGGAGGAGTGGCATGGACATGGCCATCTCGGACCATGTCACCTCAGCGCCGAGACCAACACAGAGGCGGCGGAAAGGCAGGTTGCCCTGGGTGGTAAGAGGAGCAAGAATGGGTGTCTCTGCGCCGTAGTAGATCCTACGCTTCTCGGAAGGGCGCAATGGCGGGTCCTTGAAACTGGCTTGTGCATCCTTCTTCTCGCCATTGCCTTCCGCCTCACCATCCTTGGGCTTCTTATCCTGGTGCTTGCCAGACTCCATCTTGTTGAACCACTCAAGATACTTGTCCGCCTTAGGAGTGGCGTATTTCTTCTTACGCAGCTGAATCTTATCCTGGTTTGAGACAACGTTGACAACACCAACATCTTGTCCCTCTTGTACCTTCACATTCTCATTCTTTTCCAACAAGACCAATTCCTTGCGACCATCCTCACGCTCCACTTCCTTGGAGTGCCCGACCGCGAATCTGCAACGCCAACCTGCCGAGCACTTACCAGTCTGCTCCCAGATTGGACATTTGCCTTCAAAGGTCTGCAGGTCTTCTCTCTTGCCGTCTTTCAAGTATTTCCTAATATCGTGCTCGAACCTGCACTTTTCGCCGAAGTTACACTTGCTCTCGTCGAATTCGTTGTCGTGGTCCCTCGCTTTGCAGAGCTCAATAGCATCGCGAGAAGAGCCGTAGCTGCGGGCCTTGTTCTGGCCACCTTCGGTCTTCTTGCCACCTCGTCCGCCAGCAGTCTGTTGCTCGGAAGACTTGGCGCCTTCAGCCTGGTCATCGTCGTGTGAAGGCGCAGTAGGCTGAGCAGTGCGGGACATGTCGATGAGGAACTCGGCCTTAATTGGCGCAACGCCCTTCCTGCGGTCGGTCGGTTCGGTGGCGGTCAATTCGTTCTCGTGCTCACGCTTCTGGCGCTTGGCCGGCGATTGCTCGAAGTCATTGGCATCTTGCACGGCGACGGCGTCCAGAGTCCTGCTACGCTCGACCTTCTCTGCCTGTGTGGTGGCAGAGTCGCCAGGCAGAATCTCTTGCTGAGGGTTGGCCTCTGGCTTTGCTTCAGCGGGTGCCTGCTTCAATGGCTCCGAAGGCTGAAGCGGGTTGCCGGCAGGAGGATCCATGTTGGCGTCGCGCGAGTCCATGTTTATGGTATAGCTTGGGCGAGTCGGTACAGCTCAACGAAGATAGCCGTGCGCGCGTTGGACAATACGCCTGAGGCCAGATTCACATGTGAATGTATTTTTCACAGACTTGACAAATTAGGAAGGTGGGCTCACGCCACAGCAAAACAGCCACACCAATGACGAACGGCAGCCACAGACGGGCCCTCCGGTGACGTTGCACCACGATCGAGGCGTTCGCGAAGTGGGCACAGCTGGCAAACAAGCACACACTCCCGCCAGAAGCCTTTCCCCCCAAGTTGACTGACCATCACGACCTCCTCTTTCTTCTGTCGTACACACTACCACCCTGAGATATCTTGAACCTCACCACAGACGTCCTCCGCCGCCTCCTCACACCACTCCAACAAGCTTTCCAGCGGTCATTCCAGGCTTGCCTTGACCAGCCTCCAACCCACAAGACCTCTCTACCTGACCCAGTCACGGACCCAATCGGTGGATCGGCGCCAACCCAGTAGTCAAGATGACGCTCTACTACTCCCTTGTAAGTTTCTCAGTCTCTTCCCGTCTGGACCTGCTTCCTCTCCCTCCACAACATCCCATCAGTCAATCGATACCTACCCAAGCAAAGCATCCACAAACCTACGAGGGAAACAATCAGGCACCATGAGCTTGATCTATGCCCCGGTCCGCCGACATCATCTCCTTCTAAATGATAGGACAACCTGCTGACTGAAAACTTCCAGGTCTTCGCACTTCTCGTGTTCGAGATGTTGCTTTTCCTCTCCCTCATCGTGCCCATGCCCTTCAAGGTGAAGCGTGGCCTTTTCGAATTCATCTCCAGCAACCCTCTGGTGGCCAAGCTCCAGTATGGCATGAAGGTATGGCATAGCATATTCGACTTGCGTTGATTTTGTGCTGACAGCCTCTAGATCACTTTTATCTTCATCCTTATCTTGTTCGTCGACAGTGTCAACCGCGTCTACAGGGTCCAGGCCGAGCTCACCCTCGCTAAGCAGCAGGGCGGTGCCGCTAGGTAAGAACCTCGAAACCCAAGAAATATCTATGCTCATGCTAACAAGAAAAATAGCGCCGTCGCTGGTAGCGAGCGTATGGAGGTCCAGGCCCGCAAGTTCTACTCGCAGCGCAACATGTACCTCTGCGGTTTCACTCTGTTCCTCTCCTTGATCCTCAACCGCACCTACACCATGATTCTCGACGTCCTCCGCCTTGAGGAGGAGAACAAGCGCCTGACTGGCGGTGACAACAAGAGCGAGAAGGGCAAGTCTGGCCTCGGCCAAGCCGGCGAGCTCGGTGAGGTCGCTCAGTTGAAGAAGAAGCTTGCCGAGCGTGAGCGTGACATTGAGGTTCTGAAGAAGCAGAGCCAGGGCCTCAGCGATGAGTACAACAGACTTGGTGACCAGGTCAGCTCGACCGATAGCATTCCGAAGAAGGACAGGTAAATCCGTCTTGAGGATCTTTGAGGATCTTCGAAAGGAATCACCAAAATAGAGACATATGGAAGGGAAGGTCTCGACCGGAGACTGAGAATTGAAAACCACTGCACGTGTGCGGTTCGGATGGAAGTTTGAGAAGTGGAATGGAGAGAGGACGAAATAACCTTGTGAAGCCGCTATGATCACGGGCACATCATGGAAAATTGTTACAAAATGAATGACATCAACTTATCAATGTCTTATGATGCCAGTAATCGCCTCTAATGTCAAACTAAAGTTGAAGTACGTTCTATTTTTAAAGCCTTGTTTGGCTCGAAAGCAACTGGGAGTTCTAGTATGACCACACGTATGCATCTCATGGCGGTGCAAAGGGCGTTGCAGCTCGCAAGCGTTATTGCCATGTTTGAATTTATTCACAATAGACCCACCAATCGATGCAATATTGAAGACGAGCCACCGGCTATCCAGTGAATTAACAACTTTCGTCAAGGGTTGTCGTGAGTCCCGTGCTGCTGTTGTGCAGAAGAGCCTCGTCGATCATTCTACAGGGCTACAAAGACGCTCACGAAATCTACCAGGCTCTCCTTGCGCCGATTCGTCAGGCTCACGAGGCTCTCATCACGATTGCTCGGCAGAGGGACTCGGTTCAATTACCCATGCACCTACATGTACAAATGCACACAAGGGTGCCATGGCTGTCAGTTTGCGGCGTAAGGCATATGCAGCGACGCCACAAGCCGTAAGGACTCTGCTGGCTCATGCTTGATATATCCTCCGAAGTCTGACCATGCGAGCCATGTAGGCAATCGACGAATAGCGGATAGTCTCATGGAATGACCCCATCTCACGGTATCTCGAACGACTCTCTTTCCTGATGCCGAAGGAACCGGCAGAATGGGACCAACGAACCTTGGCACCACTGCCCATCAGCCACCGGCGCTTAGAGGCACGCTTCCGCATCCACAACGCGAGCAGGGTATGAATGCAAGTCGCAGCATACCGATAGCTTGTTGGATGGTCGCTGCGGGCGCCGCCCTGAGTGGTCGATGGCGACCGGTGAGCGTTTGCCGGGCTAGGGCGCCCAAGACGGTACAGGGACAGATACTGTGTAGCACCCGACATGCGAGCGACATGTTCGCTGCGGAAGATGGCTCGATGTGTAGGCAGGCTGGCTGGACGTACCAAGCGATCCTTGTGGCAGTCGAAGGATGAAAGCCCTTGGCCTTGTTGGGCATCGCGTCGTGGGCGGGACGAGCATGCTGCAGGTTTGGCCCCAGGTCCCAAGGTCCATTCTGCTCACCCTTCTGTGCCTCTCTGTGTGTGTGCTGCGCGTCTGCGCCTCTGCTGGCCCGGCTAGGTAGGTACCTTAGCCAGCTGCCGCACGGGCATTGTTGAAGACATCAGTCGTAATGTTGGATGGAATGCCTTCGCCTCCTCTCCCCATACACCATTGTCTTCACCTGTGGTTTGAACAACATCGTACGGCGCTGGACGGCGACGATTCCCACAACACGGCGCCGAGGCTAGACGGACACGCGCCGCTGAAAAGGACAACCAACTAATAACAACCTCACGCGTTCCCGCTGGCGACATGATCTGATCCGATTTGCGGCCTGAGGACATCTGGATAGACTGCAAACAAGCTCTGGAGAGGCAGGAAGTCGCTCGACAGGACCCAATCCCATGATATGCTGCATCTCTAATCTTGCCACCCTTTTATTGGTCTCCGCCACTTTCCTGTCACAGTTGCGCCGCCAACGAAGGAAGCCGTCATGGCATTGAAGAGCCCTATAATGCCCTCTCCCACAGGCGGACTATCGTCTGCGTTCTCGCCCTACACGGACTCTCCCAATTCGCCGGCGCCGTTCGGTAGCTTCAATCACAACAATTCGAACAGGTATTCGAGAGCTCACGCCTAAAGACTGCCCAGAAACACCACTAACAGCGACCACAAAGATCGTCTGGGCCTACAGACTCGCTCGCGCCACCACCAAGCCCGTACCCGACTCAAATCGAGCCTTCACCGGTTGATTCGAACGGCACAGAGAGCACCGAGATAGATGAGGATGCTCAAGAAGATCCCGAGGTGAAGTCGCCAATGCCTACTCCGGCTGACGAGGTCAAGTCACCGGACATTGAGATCAGTAGCCCGCAAAGTGCCGGGAGTGTATGTTGCTGGCTTCAAGTGCTGGGATTGTTCACCCGTGGCTTACAAGTCTCTCCAGGAACGACCTCAGAGAATCATCACAGCGCTTCCGAGTAGAGAGCGCTCAGACTCGCAGGAGGACGCGCCTCAGTCTGTAATCCATGTTCCCACTGGTTTTAAAGATTTCCGGGATGGTCAGAGTAGTCGACCGCTCTCTGAGTCTGATCAGCCACCACCGGTCCTTCGGTCTCCAACCACACCGGAAGCTGCGCAGAGCCCAAACAGAAAGGTAGTTATCGCATGTTCCCAACCGATGTGTATTGCTGGCTAAAGTTTATCTCAGCGACCTACCAGTGTCTCTCCAGTGAACACAGACGTCCCACGCCAAATGGATAGGTCCACACCTCGAGCGCAGACCCGCAACGACTTGGAAGACGAGATCGAGAAGCGGCGTAGCCGTAGATTGTCAAGTCTTGAAGGTATTATCGGCATGCAAGTCTTCTACTCCGACACAATGCTAATGCAGCTTGAAGATATACCCGAATCAATGGGTAAGGACGAAGACGAGCAAGAACGACCAAACACCGCCGAACTTGTCAAAGATGGCTCAATGAAGCAATCTCAACAAGCCTCAGCTCCTCGAGATCAAGAGGTCTCAAACCTGCGTACTGCACTGAGCGAATGCTGGACATTATGCAATACCCTGGCGAATTTATCGTCAAGTCACCGCAAGCGGACGTTTCAGGTCGCCGGAAGACAAGAGCAGCAAGAGTCTGCTTGGCTGAGTTGTTGGCGTCTCTGCCAACAGCTATACTATGCCCGAGATGAGGAGCATACTTCCCAAACCACACCGACACTGGAGCTTTGTCGGGATTTCTGCCAATCGTTATTCGATGCCCGCGAAAAGAGCGATGAGGCTTCCGACTCTGTCTTACGGGTCAGCTTTGAGCTGAACAACCATCTTTACAACACCCACGATCGCAGTTTGCCAGACGCCTTTAACGAACGTACCTTGGATTTTTACATCACGCTCTGCCACAGATTAGTAAAACTGCCCACCTCACTACCACCAGAAACGGATTCTCTCCTCCGGGCTTGCTGGTCGCTTGCAGAAATGCTTTTCAACCTTCGACAATCCAGCCGCGAAGGCCGCTCTCCCGACGAAGAGCTCCTCGGCTCCGCCGTTCAGGCATGCTGGGACCTCTGCGACCTCTTCCGCGAAGGATGGGCCCAGATCCGTCCAGAGCGAGGAACCCCCCGCCCCTCCCAAACCGCCTTCCCCTTCCACTCCTCCAAAAACTCCCACGGTTCCACCCGCGGCTCGACAGAACGCAGTTCCTCCAGCCTCAGCAACCGCCAATACCACGATGCCGCCGCATCCCTCCCCCCCGAAACCCCCACCACCATCTTCGACGACGCCACGACCGCAACATCCTCCCCGACCGACTCCATCGCCGTCCCCAACATCCTCGTCCTCGGCCCCGCCCCAAGCACAACCAGCACCAACAGCACAAGCAGCCACCCCAACTCCCTCCGCGGCACCGCCCCGCACCACGACCGCTGGTCCAGCAACGCCAGCGTCCTCTCCGGCTACTCCGAATCCGCCTCTTCGCAACGCACCTCCTCAACCGCAACAGCCAGCAAAACCAGCGAACAAACCCACCTCACCCGCCTCCGCTACCTCCTCCTCAAAGCCGCCATGACCAACACCTCCTACTCTCGCTCGCTCAACACCCCCCTGCCCGCACACATCTCCACCCAACCTTCCACGTCCTTCGGCTCCCTCCCCTGGCAAGTCAAGGTCTGGACCATCTACCAGAAACTCGTCGTCAACGACAAGAGCATGGGCTCCGCGCACTTGCTGCCCGCGCGCAGGCTGGGCGCTCTCGAAGCTGCGAAGAGCGTCAAGTGGTTGGGCAGGAATGAGCAGTGGGTTTGGATGCGCGATTTGTATCGTTTGGTTTTTGGGTTTGGGATCGATGAGGCGGCGGGGAGGAGTGGGAGTGCTGTGCAGGTGTGAGAGTCTGGTGGGAGGTGTGGGCTAGGAAAATTGTCGTCGTATGTGTATGCGTAATGCTGGTGCGGTTCGGGCTATTTGTTACTTGGGATAGAGGGTGTGGCGCTTAGATCTTTACCTACTTTCGTGTTCATGGAGCGATGGCGTTTTCGGAAGAAAGGTTATAGGCAGGCATGTCTGTTTTGGAGGCGACAAGGACTTTTGTCTCTGGGAACAGTTTACCTACCTAGGTATCTTTGTCGGATCATGACATAGCTTAAAGGACAACGGTCCTGCTGCTTGGTGGCTTTTATCACGTCGTACTTTTATTTGTTGCTGCGCTCTCCGCAACACCGTGCCTGGGGAGGAAAGAGCCTGAGACCTTGTTTCTTGATCATGAGGAGGCACGCTAGTGGTTCTGTTGTTCCATCTCGAAAAGAGGTTGCCATGTTTCCCTTGCACGGCATAGATCGTGAAGCACCCCCTTCCCATTACCTCATAAACCCATCCCCATCGCATTTTTGGGGCCATGAACACATGCCGTCGTTATTTGTAGGGATGCAGAGGAACCTAGAAAAAGAAAAGGCA
Organism: Cladosporium sp. MBC 237; assembly: GCA_030772445.1. Taxonomy (NCBI): domain Eukaryota; kingdom Fungi; phylum Ascomycota; class Dothideomycetes; order Cladosporiales; family Cladosporiaceae; genus Cladosporium; species Cladosporium sp. MBC 237. Next base: position 256,187 of record JAPHCH010000018.1, on the reverse strand, counting down.
CGCTTTTCCCAAACTACGTCCCAAAGTGTAAAAAAAAAAAAAAACATCAAAAAGACTATTCATCAGTCCAACTCAATCACCTCAATCACCTTCTGCTTCCCCTTTCCCAAGCCCGAGACTCCAGCCGCAGCAGCCATGGCCGAAGCAGCAGCAGCATCGACAGCCTCTTCGCGCTCGAGACTAGCACTCCGAACACCCGTGGCCTGTTCTTCAGGCTTCGGCTTCCAACTCCCATCAGGCTGGACGATAATCGCCCTCGTATTCAGGAGGCCCTTTTCTTTCAACTCGTCGCGAACCTGCATCAGGAACCCATCCTTGATCAATTTCTGCGGCCGCACGTCACCTTTGCAGATCGGACAGCGCCAGCAATCCGGAACCGAGGGGTAGCCTGGTTCCTCGCGCTTGCACTGTGAGAGGAATGTTTCGAGGTCGAAGCATTCCCTGTGCAGACAGTCGGTGCCGCGGACGGGGACGTCGCAGATGCGGTCGGCGCTGTAAGGGTCGAAGAGAGGGATGGTGAGGGTGGAGGAGGTGATGCCGATGTCGTCGTCTTCGTCTGGGACGCTGGACAGGGAGCGTTTGATGGCTTCGAGGGAGTCTTTGGCGGTGATGGTGGGGGTATTGGAGAGGATTTTGTTGTGAGGTGTGACTCCTATGATCTCGACGGCGACTGCGTACTTGGATGAGTCGTTGGTGGGGAGAGCGAAGGCGCTCAGGACATTTTCCCCGACTTTGAGGTGAGAGCTGAGGTCGATGGGGAGGTATCGGCCGTGGTGTAGCTTGCGCCGTTGCTCCAGGAATTGACCGTTCAGTTGGAATGTCAGATAATCAGGCCATACGTTCTCCGCCGTCGCCCAGTAATTGTCTGATCGAAAGCCTGTGCCTGTGGGCATCTTGGTGCAACGAAGTCTATAGAGGTGGGAGTTTTCCGTCAGAGTTCTGAGTCCGGGGGCACCAGGGATCGAAGCTGGCGTGGTTATTGGAATTTGCTCTATTTCCGCCTGTGACAATGCGACCGAGATGGATTGCGCGTATAACTTTTTGTCAAGCGCAGTCGGAGCGAGCGCATAGGCTATCACATGTCTGTACACAGGCATCTCACCGGGCGCAAGCGTCTTATTCCCTGGTACGGGACTCCTCAGGTGAGCCTGATGAAGTGAAAGGCGCAAAGTGTCAGGATGTGCTGGCTGAGCTCGTGGTAGCGAGTTTTGTGGTGGCAACAGCCGGGGAAGATGGGGCGGCGCGACAGGCCTTGCGGTGTGTCTGAAGGATTGTGCAGGTGCCTGCTGTGGTGCCATGGGCCCGTAAGATGGTGCTACGTAAGAGGGAGTGTTTGGTTGCTGCAACGTCGAATGAAGATAGTGAGGCCGCGGAGCTGATCCTTGACTTTCTGTACGGGGCTGTGGCGGGAGGGTCAAGCCCGGCAATGCTGTCTGTTGCTGTCCTTGTACCTGAGTGTTCAAATCAATGAGCTGTTGCCGCTGTTGTGCGGTCAACACGGTGTCAGCATTGGCAGGTGCAGACTGATCCATCATCTGTGGATGTGAAAAGAAATAGTTGCACTCATTCGGAATATTGAAGGCGTCAAATGCGGCTCCCGGTGTGTTGCACCAGACATTCCACGCTTCGAAAAGACGTGCTAGCACGCCGATTGCCTTCCTCTGTTCGGCATCTGTACGTCGCCAATGGAGAAAGGTGTACGATTTCTGGTCCAATCGATGGATATCTTCCAGAATTCGGGATCCTCGGGTGTCGGATTCACCCCAAAATGTTCTCGCAAGCGCTCGGAACGCGGTCGTTTGTAGCACGGGTGAAGTCAAATGAAGCCTCTCAACCAGCTCTTGAGTCAACGGAGGTGCTGCTCTGTGTTGACAGAGGGCTGCTAGCGCCTGCCATCGCTGCGTCAGTCCTTTCAGGAAATCCAAGATTTCCTCTATTTGCTGGGCAAAGACTGGAGCGTCTTTGCTGGCGCAAATCACCTGTGTTGGATGGGGAAACTCCGAGAACCATTTGAGCGCACCACGTGTTAGAGCTCTATTGGGGCAAAGAAGGCTCTCTAGCACACTCCATGATGCTGATGGCACCTGTGATAGCTGTGGGGCAAGAACCGCCGGCTGACAGTTATACAAACAGAACATTTGATGAAGTGTCATGTAGAACAGGTCATTCGTTTGTATGGCTTCCAGAAGGAGCTGCTTTCGACCTTTGTCGAGATTGTTTACGAATTGGTCTGAACCACGGAAGGTTTCTTCCAAACGCTGCTGCATCGTATGAGCATTGTACATCTCTGAAACACTCGAATTCGGTTCAGGTGCCTCGGGCAAGGCTGGCTGTACGCTTCGCTGTGGCGAAGGAGCCAATTGCGTAGGACTCGTAAAGGTTTGTGGACGAACAGCCGCGGATGGCAGGTTCGATGTCGGCGTGGACACATACGAATTCGATTGCCCCACCGGTGCTCCCATGGCGCTGCTGGGTTCCGTAACTCGCGAAGGACTCCGTTGAGATAAAGCCTCCGCGGCATTGTCCCCGGGTAGAAACCGGCGAGGTGTGCCTGTCGAGCTGTTGGACGCAATAGGTAACTGTGGGTCTTTCCTAGGGCGCCCTCTCGGCCTTTTGGGAGCAGTAGGCAACTGTGGGTATATCCTAGGACGCCCTCTCGGTCTCGGAGCGGCCATGTTCGGCGGCCAAGGTGCATTCGAGTCCTGAGCGACGGCAGTGGCACCCACAGGAGAGTTGGTGTTCTCGTCGCTTAGAGCAGGCGAGGGAAGACCTGGCCTTGGCCTACCTTCGGATGGAGGCCTGGATAATGACACCGCAGCGGATGTGAAAGGTGTGGGCATTTGTACATCATGCGGCGATACGTGGTAGTCAACGAGACCCGCGCTCGTGTCCAGCGCAGGAAGAGTCCCCCACTGCACGTTGGTTGAAAGTGCCTCCTTGTGTCTCTGCTGGTTGGTTCCATACGCCGTTCCATTCGGGTTGTTATTATTCTGGAGGTCGTCTTGAACTACACCGTTGTTGCCTTGGGAGGTTCTTCTTTCCGCCGTCACTGTGTTTCCCGTCGCGCCTTCCCTAGGCGACATGCTTGAGCTTGCATTTTGCATCCAGCTACTCCGTCTCCGAGACGAGAACATTTGCTGCAGCGCTGCGTTCGTTTCGGCAACCTCTTGGGGTGTCCGCTCGGTATGGCCAGTGTAGACCACCATGGTGACAGCGGTCTGTCGTAAGGGTTGGACGCGATCTGAGCATCGTTTCAGAAGCCTCGCGAGGTTCGGCGCGTTTGCATCTCACATGCGCGCGCTGGGTGAGTGCGTTTGAGTTGTGCAGATCCGTGAATGCGCGTGGTAGCGATGTGGTGGACGTACGAGTCGCGGCAGACTTCAAAGCGACGCGTGAGTAGACATTGGCCTAATCACCGGTTTGGGCAGTGTATACTGTTTTCCACCTCAACGAACAAGTCTAATGGGCACGGCATACAATTGACAAACTTGCCTCATTTCACGCAATAGTACATCAAAGACGTGGGAGTAACAACACGGCCCAGGATTGGGATATCGGAGAGCTCAGGGCCTACCAAACATGCTTGCGCCAGGGCACAAGGATGGAGGCTAAGCGCCTCCCGGCATGAGATTATGGCCGATCACATCACATGATTGACTACCCTCAAAAGCTAGAAGCGATTGAGAGGGTGCCAGCACAGAAACGCCATGTGGCACCTCACCATTCACTACGGTTGGCGTCTACAGTACCAAGGATGGGCACATGGCGAGGTGTGGCCTCTTTGAGCAGAGTTCAGCCCTCAGGACTTGTGTGGAGGACTCGGCGATTCCTTTGAGTATGGATGGAGTGGTGGCACGCTGGTGGATGGACGAGACTATATTGGGCGATATAAGGTACTTACCCAGGTACAGTGCAAGCATTGGAGTAATATCAATGCGTATCTAGCAGTGAGCATATCGTACATGTGGTCAAGCGAGAGCATGGACTACCGATTACTCGAGCATCCGGAAATAGCCATATCAAGGCAATGTAATCAATAACAGAATATCTCAAAGCGGATAGAGCGACAAGGGCAAAAAGCAATAGTCCAAAGATGGTGAATTGGGTTTAAGGTAGTTAGTCGTACTGCTAAGTGACGGGCTGGAAGAGTCGATGCTCACAGCGCACGAGCATGGCTAAGGCCTCTCGCCGGCGATTCGAGGCCCACCCCTCTCCCCCAACTCCGCCGTCCATAACTCTACCCAGATTGCACGTCACTCACCCACGACTCTCACTGACTACCTGAGTTGCTGTTCGCTAGTGTTGTACTACTACAACTACTGTGCTGTATTGTCGCCAGCACTCCCTTACCGCCTCAACAACACCACCAAACACCTCGTCTCACCAGCACCACACGCCCAACTTGCCTCGCTTGCCCAAACGGCTCTTTCGCCCACACCCCACACGTCACCAGCCACAGTTTTGTCTCGCGCGGAACTGGCTGTCGCATCCGCATGGGACACCGTTGATCGATCGCCTAGCGTGCAGAGGGAGGATTATGGCTCATTGGTAAACACCGACTTGAATGACCGCTCCTCATTCCGCCTGCTGAGCGCGCAAACACCGCCAACAGCTCATTCGAGCAGAGTCAGTCGCCATGGCATCAAGAGATGGAAGCAGGGCAGATGCGACGCCCGGCTCTATCCTACTGGTCGTTCACGATTTTGTCGCTCGGAGTGCCGACGAACTGAGCCTGGCAAAGGGTGACCGCATAGAATTGATTGAGAGGGACGATGACTTTGGCGATGGGTGGTTCTTGGGCCGGCACATGAACAATGGCAACACCGGCCTTTTCCCTGAAGGTAAGCATCATGAAGCTTGTTCTACATGTGCAAATCACACCCTGCTGACGCGCGACCAGTCTACACCACGCCCGCGCCCAAAGGCACATTGTCGAATGCCGCCATAAACGGAGCACGCCGTGCCACCGAGAATCTCTCTAAACCAACGCCAGCGACGGACTCAATACCCTCAACGCAGCAGCGCCAATCTTCTGCTCCGGTCCAGCAGCGCCCTGCCAGCTCCAGCAGCCCAAAAACAAGCAGCCCGCTCGTCACCGGCGCGCCGACAGGTACACCCACCATACGCACGTCGCTCGTCAACGACCTCAATCCTCCGGCTCCATCGTACAGCTCCATGAACATGCAGTCGCCTGTGATGAACGAGACACTGAGCGTTATCAACGAGCACATTACCGATATGAACGGTCCGCGCACTTCCTACGCCAACGGGAACAAGCGCGACACGATAAGCTCTGCCTACAGCAGCCAGCCGCCGAACCGCTCTTCGTTCATTGCCGGACACGAGACCGATGAGGAGGAGCATAATATGCACACCGAAGAGGAGGTTACTTCGTGGAACGCAAAGCGCGTAGCAGAGTATCTGGAGGACAATGGTGTTGAGAAATCGCACTGTGATGCTTTCTTGGAGCAGGAAATTTCGGGCGATGTTCTGCTTGCAATGGAGCAAAGCAGCGTGTTCATGAAGGAGTTCGATCTCGGCCCTGTCGGGCGAAGGTTGCGTACTTGGCACAAGATCAAAGCGTTACAGGATGAGGTAGCAAGGAGCGCGAAGCCGGGCGCCGCCAGAAGCACGTCCGAGTACTCTGGCGGGGCTGGTGCTCATGATGATGCCGTGGAGGAAGATACACGCGATACTGGTAGGAACCGTAGCACTAGCGCTGCCTCGGCCTTACCACGAGCACTGTCAACGAGACAAAGCGTAGACGGCAGGACCAGCACGATGCATTCATACCAGCAGCCACAGTCAGCGACTACAAGTCGCAACAGTGGTATGGTATCACCACTGCAGTCGATGACTTCTTCTTTTGCGAGACCGGAGAGTACGCACAGGCCGTCTGCTCAGAATGTCCGTGCAATGAACCACAATCGCCGACACTCCAGCATGGGTAGCGTGGACTCGGGAATTACAGCACGGGATGCCGTCTCACGCAGTGGGCACAGGAAGCAGCCTTCAATCGATACCAAGTGGCAACCCGGGCAGGCACAGATGAACAATAGGGCAAGCGGCAGCCATGCTTACTCCATGAGTTCGGACACTACACCGCGACCGGATTTGGCACGCCAATCGAGCGCGGGTGCTGATATTACAGCCTCGCCCAGCGAGATGGACAGAGGATACTTCTCATCCGCCGAAACCGAGTCTCGAAGCAGATGGGCCAAGCCGAGTCTACTCCAGAAAAAGGCCTTCTCTTCAAGCAGCGGACCTGGCCGAAATAGCAAGTCACCTACTAGTCCAACTGCGCCATCGGGAACTAGGTTCTCTGATGCAACCACGGCAGTCAACTCGAAGCTTGGCAGCTTCCGAACGGCGAGCATGCCACAGTTCCATGATAAACCGCTGGTCCCGTCAGAAGAACATTCCACGCCAATGGTCACCAAGTTGAATTATGACACCAGCTCCAGTCCTGTCAAACAGGGTAGCGATACTTCAAGCACTGCTCCCACCGCCAAAAGTCCGCCATTGGCCTCTCAATTGCCATTTTTCATCACCAAGTCCAAGGTAAAAGGCTTGCGTGCAACCAGCGATGCAGTGACGACGCAAGAAAAGACTGCGGTCAGCCCGACTAAAGAGGAATCTTCGCCTGTGCGAACCGGGTCAAGCACACCAAGTACAGACCAACGCAGTTTCGACATGCCCAAATCCGCAACCAGAACATCTACTGGATCCGGAAGTGGTAATCTGATGCCACCGCCCACTTTAACTAAGCGTCCACCGCGTCCACAGAGGAAAACCAAAAAAGAGACATCGGCATACACGCGCGGTCTGATACAAAGAGGCCCGGCAGAACAGATTGCTGAGGCCGACTACTCTGGTTGGATGAAGAAGAAGTCCGGATCGCTCATGACTACCTGGAAACCTCGACTTTTCGTTCTCAAGGGCCGAAGGCTTTCATACTACTACTCTGAAACGGATACGGAAGAGAAGGGTTTGATCGATATTTCGTTTCACAACGTCATGGTCGCACACAACGAGAAGTTGACGGGTATCCACGCTGCCATGACCGGTGCCAGCGGTGTACCTGTAAGTCCAAAGGATAGTGCAACTTTCACCTCTGCACAAAAAGACATGCAGGAAAACCCTCCCGCAGCCGGTGCCGAGGATGACGGTCTTTTCATTTTCAAGCTTGTGCCGCCCAAATCTGGCCGCGGTGTCACATTCACCAAGCCAACGGTACATTACTTTGCCGTCAACAGCCGCCAGGAAGGGAGACTGTGGATGGCAGCGCTCATGAAAGCCGTCATCGATCGCGAGCAAGACGGCGTCGTGACGACCACCTACAACCAAAAGACGATCTCTCTCGCCAAAGCCCGTGAGCGCAAAGAACGGCCGCCCGCTCTGAGGGAAGAGGCAGCCGATCCAATCGCCAATACCGTCGAATTAGAAGCCGGCGGCACAGACCCCAATGGCACCACAGCAAACGTCAGGGGCCAAGGGCTGGGAATCGAAGGGTTGGGCATAGAAGCCCAGGGTGGCGCGGACAGGGACTCTGCCGGCGCCAGCTCCAAGGCTACAGATGTCTATTCGACCGCGCCGAGCTCTGCGATCACGGGCGCCGATGTGGATCAGGAAACGGCTCTCAGCGCAAAGGAGAGGGAAGCCGTGGCTATGAGCCTCTCAGGTTAAGGCAATGAGGATCGTTCTGGTAAGACTTCTCTTCTTGGGGAACCGCAGACGCGAGACTCCAAAACATTCTCCCATCTTCTCTTATGTGTACGACGGAAAAGGATTGGATGACATATCACGGAACTGTTATGTGTTTTTTTTTTTTTTTTTTTTGCTTTTGATGAAAGAGTGGAGGGAATGTTTTTTCTTATTTCTCTTACTTCCGACTTCGTCATTTCTTTCTTTTCCTATTCTAATTCTGCAGGACTTTTCTTTTACACTTTCTTCGTTTCCAATTTCCTGATTGCATAGTTCTTCCTTTCTCTTCTCACCTTCTACTACTTAGTTAAGTACCTCTTTTCTGGCCGCGATACGATTCTGGTCGAGAAGGGTTTGGCGCGTAATGTAACTGGAGGCAGGAAGATGGGGGGTTGATAACCGAAACAGTTTGATGTTTGTTGTGATTTTTTTTATTCTCCGTCAAGATGAAAATCTTCTCAACTTTGTGATATGGCAATTTTTCATCGAAAGGCAGAAATGTACTTTTATTTTATCTACATGCGTCCACTGGTCTCGAGAACAAAACATCAGCGCGCACACTAGCGCATCCCCATCAGTCTCTAGCGCCGAACTCAAATCCGCCCATCGGAGAGTGAAATTGATGAAACAAAGATCCAAGTCTAGCCCAGCGAGGGTGGCATATCGATATCGTCGACGGGCATTGTTCACTACCTAAGGTACCTATACACTCGCTTTCACAAATTTACACAAGACAAAATGTCTTTCAGCTTCGGATTCTCGGGAGATGATGTGGATGACGAGATGAACGATGGCGTTGTGCAGGAGCAGACTTCGCAGGCAAATGGTGCTGGGCAGGAAGATGAGCGGTTTGTTGGGTTGCCGGCGAGGGAACATTTGTTGGATGATTTGGTAGGTTGGAGGGTTTTTTCTTTTCTTTTCTGATGTTTTGCGTGGATTGGGATGTGCTGCTGTTTGTTGCATTGTTGAGGGGGGTGTTGGTACTGATTGCGGTGGGGACATTTCACTTACGGCTGTTGGGTTGAGTTGTTGGTGTGGAAGAATAGCGAGCCATGGGTTGTGCAGTACAAGATTGGCACAACATTCGATGACACTGCGCAATGGGTGGAAGACTGCGTGTCTCTAGGCACACTAACGTCGATCGGATGTACGAATAAAGCAGACTATACTAACACCTATCCCAGCTCGCCACCCTCCCCGATCACCTCTGCTACAGCACCATCCAAATCGAATCACCGACGGGCAAAACAATCCACCTCCCCCGTCGAGACCTCTCCGACATCCGCGTGCAGCTCATGGCCGAAGACGAAGCCACAAACGACGAAACACTGAACGACCTGGAAGACTCCGACATCCGCACAGGCGTTTACGAAGGAGGCTTCAAAACCTGGGAGTGCTCGGTCGACTTGGCCAGTATCCTGCTCGATCGCGGTCCGAGGAAAGATATCGATGAGCTCGTTCGCTGTGATCAGATCGTCGAGGTAAGAATCTCCCCCCTTCTCACGCCATCAAACCAACACCAAAAAAACTAACAACGCCCCTCCCAGCTCGGCTGCGGCACCGCCCTCCCCACCCTAACCCTCTTCCACCACTGCCTCCAAAACTCCATCCCCCAAAACTTCACCCTATCAGACTACAACGACTCCGTCCTCCGCCTAACAACCCTCCCCAACCTCCTCCTAACCTGGGCAACAACCACCTCCCCACCCCTAATCTCCCCCACCGAGCAACAAAACGACCTAGAACTTACCCCCGAAATCCTCGCCTCCTTCCGCTCCACCCTCCAAAAAGAAAACATCTCCCTCACCTTCCTCTCCGGCTCCTGGTCCCCCTCCCTCGCAGACCTAATCCCCTCCTCGGCACCCGAAATGGGCACGCTGGTCCTAGGCGCGGAGACGATTTACTCGCCCGCAGCGACGGAGGCGTTTGTGGAGATTCTGCTGGTTTTGCTGCGCAGGGTTAAGATGGCGAAGGCTATGGTTGCTGCGAAGAAATTCTATTTCGGTGTTGGGGGGTCCGTCGATGGGTTGAAGGAGGCTTGTGCCGTGAAGGGTGCTGTCGCTTATGAGATTGAGAATCACGGTGTGCCCGGGTTGGAAGAGGGGGTGGGGAGGGCGTTGGTGGAGGTGCAGATGTTTTGAGGGGTTGGGGGGTGGATGTGGGGATTGGGGGTTTCTTTTGGGTTTTGAATGGTTTGATATGAAATGGATTGTCGACGCTGTTTGGTCACTCTGAGGAATTTGTTCGCCACTTGTGGGTATCTATCGACGCGTGGAAATGAAAGGGGATGCAAATGTTGGCTTTCAGCCTTGCATGCATGGAATGAGGTCGTCGCATCGTCAAGAAAGGTAGAAAAGCAAAAAAAGGAAAAGAAAATGCGCAAAGCACCACCACCACCACCACCTCACAACTCGCAGACACAATTCAATCAACCGCCTACAACTCTCCACCGTCAATCCCCGCGGCTTTCATCCTGTCTTCCGCCCTCCCAGTAATGCTCGCAAGCCTATCAGCCTCCAACTTCCTGCCCGCATCTCTCTGCTTCTCCAACCTCTCAATACCAAGGTTGATGTTCTGAATATGCACCTCAAGCGGCACGACATCGCCCAGCGTATCAGGCATGGCGACGCGTTCGCGCAAGTCCTCCAAATTGTCGCGGATGGCCATGAGCTTGACGGCGGCGCCGTTGACGTGCGCCCAAGCCATGCGGCGGTAATTTCCCACGTCGCGGAGGAGTGTGAGCTGCTTCTCCAGTTTGGCGACGGAGCTGCGGCGACCGCCTAGTTTCGTCCAGAGCTGCGCGAGGAGTTCGTCTTTGCCGTTCTCCACTTGGATGCCGTCGCGTGTGGCGATGGAGGCGATCAGGTCGAGGCGGCTGTCAAGGTTGTCGAGGACATCGAGGAGGGCGTGGGCTTCTGTGATGAGCGAGAGGATTTGGTCTTCCACTGCGCCCGTGTGGCGGAGGTATTGGTCTAGGAGGGCGTTGCGGCTGAGAGCGACGGGTTGGAAGGGCGCGAAGATGTTGAGGTTGTTGGAGGCCCATTTGCGAATGGTGCCGCGGGACGCTTCTTCGGAAGCGACGCCGTCGATGACTTGGAGTGTCCAGCGGTTGGTGGAGAGGATGTGGTCGACTGCGCGGCCGATGCGCGAGTTGAAGCGGCTTAGGCTGTGGCTGGCTTTGCGAGCGGTGTCGATAAATCCGTTGAATTCGAAGACTAGTTCGTTGCGAGATGGTAGGGCTGAGTGCTCGACGACGTGCTTGAGATCGCGGATTCCAGACTCACTAGATTTCATTTCCAGAGGGAGGAATGCCCCGGTGGCGGAAGCTGCGAGCACCTCCTCGAAGTGAGACTGGGCGTCTACGAGCTTGTCGAATTCGGCCGGTCCGGAGAGCTCGGGGACACTTGCCGTTGGACAGAAGGGGAGATTCAAGAACGAGCTGCCGGGGATACGGCACAGGGGCGACAATGCGTTGTTGACAGTATTGTTGAGAAAGTTGCTAGCGAGGATGACTGCTCCCACAACAAGCCATACTGCAAGCAAGCTCTTCGTGAGTGGATTCGTGGCTGCAATCCTCAGGATATCCCACACATACCAGAGGACTGGTACCAACGCCTTCTCCCATATAACGAAAGGCCAGTTCAAGTCGCTGGTGTTGTCGATCTCCTCATCATATTCAGCCTTGTCCTGTGAGCGTTGCGACGCTGACCCTTTCTCCTGCGCTCTGCGTAAGAACGAACCAGCATCGCTGGTCAGAGACCTTTGATTGAGTCTCGAATGGGGGGTCTTTGCGCGCGATATGGAAGCCTTCCTCGCCCTCAGCCCGTCCGGAGAAGCAGGCATGACCAGGCCCGGCTCGCCTCGTTTGCGAGATGTGATGTCGGCGACGCTGTTGCGCACGGTGTTTCGAGCCACTTCTGCAGATACATCTTCCTCGTCGTCATCTCTGCTGGTCTTCGATCGCAAACTGGATCTCCTTGGTGTCTCAGGAGCGTACGAGTCGCCTAATTCTTCGCGTTCGTCGCCAGGCGCGTAGATTTCGGATCCAAAGTCTTTCTCGTCGACATTCTCCCATGACTCCGTGAGCTGCGGTTTAGAGGAACGACGTGTGCGCGCCATGCTTGGGTGTTGTGTAGAGTGTTTTCCAGAGACGTGTGTTTGTTATCATGAGAAGGAATGCGAGTAGCTGTTCGATCCAGCCTTGGATGCACTTATAGACGAGTCTAGACGGCGATAGAGGGAAAATCTGGGCCAGACAGCAAGCAGAAAGCCGTGTTCAGTATGCGACAGGAGAAAAGACAAGTGGAGGACAAGCGAGAAACACTTCTTCCCACCAATACGAAACATACGTAGGCGCTGAGGGCAAATCTCATGTCGCCCTGGTGGTGGTCCGCGTGGTCTAGATGGTGGGACGCGAAGTGACGTAGCCAGCGCTTTTCTTTGTTTTGACTGTTGGAGCTTGCGTGAATTCCAGAGACATGCAGCAGTGAATTCGCGAAGGGGGATTGCATTTCTCACTCCTACGTGCAGACATGTACCTGGGTACTTTCAAGCTGCTTTCAGATAGTCATACGACTGGTGAGATAGCTTTGCTTTACAGATCTATAGCAAATTCCACAATACGGCAAAACGCTCACATGCACGACTGGGACATCGAGGCGAAGAATTGGAGGTCGCTGGCTATACGCTCATGCTTCCTGGTATCATTTACAGAGAGGGGTACATAGCTATTGCGGGCGAGCAATCCTGCACCTTAGTTGAGACGGTTCAAGAGGTCGTCGCCGCTGATGAAGCGGCGCACGTTGTCCGCTTGTTCCTCGTACCATCGATTCAACGTGCCTATTCGCCTGTGTTAGCATTTCGCAGCAGAATACATAATTCAATGATTGAAAATTCGTCCACTCACCTTCGTTAACGTAGCCCATGTGCGGACTCATCACCAATTCACTTTTGCCGTTGTACCCACGCCACGGAGAATCAGCCGGCAAGGGCTCCTGCCACCAAACATCCAAGGCTGCGCCCCGAATCTTGCCCTGGTTAAGTCCTTCCAACAGCGCAGCCTCGTCGATCAGAGGTCCCCGAGAAGAGTTGATGAGTACGCTTGTCGGTTTCATCATCGACAACTCCTCACGGTTGACAATGCCACGACTGCGCGGTGACAGGACATAGTGCAGACTCAGCACATCCGCGCTTTGGAACAGCTCGGCCTTCGTTACGGCTTTGAATGTGCCGCGAGGCAAACCAGCACCCTCAGCTGCGGCATCCGCCTTCTCTTGAGTCAGATTCTCGCTCCAGGCTATCACGTTCATGCCAAAGGCTTGCGCTCCAATGCGAGCGGCGTTGGCTCCCAGCTTTCCCAGACCGCACAATCCGAGAGTCTTGCCGCCTAAAGCCATGGAATAGCCAGACTGCCAGATGTGAGGGTCAGATCTGAGAGCCGCGTTGTCCTGTGGAATGCGAGAGCAAATGCTAAGGATTAGGGCCCAGGTGTGTTGCGTCGTGGAGTCGTATCCAGGTGGCGGAGGAGCTTGGGCTTCTTTTTCCTTGATGGAATGGTCAGGGTGGCCGGGTTTGGCGCCTGTGGTGCCGGCGATGAGCGTGTTGCGAGATGTCGCGAATGGTATGTCAAGGGAGGCATTGCGGACGCCAGTGGTCAGAAGCAGCTTCAAATTGGGGAGCTCGGCTTGCAAAGCTGAAGGGAACGGGGTGCGTTCACGCATCGTGCTGATGATGGTGTATGGTTTGAGGCGCTCGATGAGCTGTTTGAGGCCATCCTCAGACGCCGGATTGAGGGTTTCCGGGAACGAGTCGACTTTGAGGTTTGGGATGTCGGCGAAGTGCTTTGATGCAATACCTCCATAATCATCAAGAATGGCAAGCGATTGGCCTGGGTTTGAAGACATTGTGCGGGCGGAAACGATATTGCGGTTCAATTTAGTTATAAGATGACTGCGGAGAGAACTTAGCCTGGAGGACGCCATACGCAGAGAACACACAGATGAGTTCTGAAATAACATGTATAGACACGTGAACGGCACGTCCACCGCCGTGGATGATACCATATGTAAGCAACAGCACCCGGGTTGAGTCGCCGATACCGGGCTAACATAGCCGGTGGGTAAAGTTGCTTCAGAAGACCGACATACCGGTTGAAGTCTGTACCGGAGCCCTGCCGAGGCAGAGTGAAGCAAATGTCTCAAAGCGAATGCGGTGTCGCAGACTGCGCTTTTCTTCACGTGTCTGGCGAGGGAGAGACTTTGAGTAGCAGCAGAGTCACACACCGCGACACCGCTGACCTTGAAGAGGGCGACGGCTGAGAGTTCGCTGGCACGCAAATTAGTGGAGGCACACCCACGCCCTCCGCGCTCATTCGGTCAGCCGAAAGCTTGCGATGATGGACAGACGGCCAGCCCTGCCCTGAATCGGCCTGGAGTTCCCCTCGCATCGCCTCGTCTTGCATCTCGCAGTGCCAGGACCCGCTCATTCACACAGCTGCACAAGTGCACGAGAACAGACGAGGAGGCCGCCCGTGCCGCCATCAGCAGAAACTGACGGCGCCTCGATGCCAGCGTGGCGGCCGCTGAGCTGAGCCTTAAGGCAATAATATTACCTCCTCTCAGAAGGAGCAGGATTACGTGTGGCCGTCCGGTTGCTGCTTGCAGCCATGATTGCTCGATCATCAGAGACAGCGCTGAGACATGAGCCGCCGCCTCCTGAGCGCTGAGCGTCTGCGGGCGCGCGTCACCAGCAATAGCAGAGGCTTGCTAAGCACGTCGCCAGGTCGCAAGGCGCGCGTGCGGCGAGGCAGAACGGCACTAGAGGGCCTCTCTAATCATTTACAGTGCTCGAGGGCGTAAGCTCGTACGGAGAGACAGCCTCCAGCAGCAGCAGGCAGAGCAACCAACGCCGGGGCGTTTCTCTCTACGAGTAGCACGCTTCGGCTCGCCAGAGCGGATCAGCCATGCCTAGGGCTAGGAGGAACCCTGCTGCAGCCCGATCTTGTGCAGGGCAGGCTGTAGGTAGAGGTGTGGGCGGAAGGTGGGCGGATGGCTCGGGTTGCGGGTGTCTGCCTCGTGCCATGCTCTGTTCGATTCGCCCGCGCCAGGCACGGACGAGAGCGAGCAGATTGGGCGCATAGTACGTACCTTCATAGAACATTCATTTGCCCTGCCTGTTCTTTGTTCTAGCACAGGAGGGAGGGAGGGAGGGAGGACGGGCGGGCTGGCAGGGCAATATGGTGGCCTGCACATGATACGGGTGCACCTACGCCTGCGAGCCTGCCTGGCTTGACCTTGTTGGAGGCGAGCGTTGTGCTACACGGCGCTCGCCCGCCAAGTGCTGTACTATTGTAGGTTACTTTGCCAGTAGTGCCAGACTTTAATCCGGTCGATGGCTCTAACGGCGCGGTTTTTAGTGGGGCCCGAGCGTGTGAGCGTGCCTCGAAGGCGAAGGCCGGTGCACCATGCTCTCTCACTAGGAACTGCCAGGCCGGGACTGGACTGCACTGCTGCTCACTACTGCTGCTGCTGCTACCAACATCACTCTACTACTACCACCGACAACCGCCTGTCTCTCGTTCATTGTGCTGCTGCTGCTGCCCGTACAACATATCGACGCCGCTGCCTCTCCCCGTTCCGCCGCGGCAGGCCTTGACTGGTCATGCTTGTGCCCTCCGACAAACATTCTTAGAGGCTGGTGAGTGCTGCTGCTGCCCGGAACGTCATTGCCGATGAGACACGGCGTTCATGAAGCTGATGTATTGGTGATTCAGCAGCTTTGTCCTGTCTTTGAAAGACAAGCATATGGCTTCTTTGACACCGCCTGCACCACAATCACCCAAACTCTCGGCCTAATCTCTTGCTTTCTCACTCTCGAATTTCCCACGCAGCATGGCCGTCTCCCCCATTCCCGCTGGCGGCGTCTCGCTGCGTGGTGCACCCGTCGACATGGATTCCAACAAGCACACTCCCAAGTCTGCAATACTGTTCAAGCTGTCTCAGACCATGCTCAATGACCTCCGGGAGGCGTCGAATGGCAAGGACGGCTTGCACTTCGTCACCGGCAAGGTTCCGGTAAGGTTGCTCGTAAGCCAGCAATTCTTGCATACATACTGAGACCATCAATTCAGAGACTGCAAGTCGGTAACCGATCCTTCGACCTTGGTATCTCTCCTGATGCATTCCGAAACGAACTATACACATCCAACTCCCCTACCGACTTCGACTTCGATGCCGTCATCACCCACCGAGCAACCGTCGCGCCCCTACCCTCCAAACAACCCGACACCGCCGGAGCAGATGCCGCACTGGCAGCACTACAAAACAGCATGGCTTCGTACCAGCAGGAGAAAAAGGCAAAGTCCACACTCATCACCGACGATGTCCTCCCCGAATACAGAAACAGGTTCGATGCGGCGAAGAAGCAGAAGCGTGGTGGATTGCTAGGTATGAGTTCTGGAAACTCTAGCCCATCCTTGAGTGCCGTCGGAACACCCAGAGCTGGCCTCTCAACAACTTCGGCTCCCAACGACCAGACACTTCGCAGACAGGCAATGAAGACCCCGCTCCTTCATCTGTTGGCCATGAAACCAACATCGACTGAAGACATCATCAGCAAGACACACATACCCAAGGCGGATCTAGAGGAAGTCGTAAAGAAAATTGCACAGCCCTTTGAGGCTAAATGGAAGTTGACGGACAGGGCGTTTAAGGATTTGGATGTTTACAACTTTGGATATCAGACACAGGAAGATAGGCAGATGGCCATCGACAACGCTATCAGAGCTTATGATCGTTTGAGGATTTCAAAGGAGGACAAGTTATGGCAATTGTTGCTACCAAAAGAGGAGAGGGGAAAGGGGAAGGTGCTTTCGAAACTACACCTCAGTGCTGCACCCCAGACGAACAGGGGTACCACGCCGAGCTACATGCCCAGTCCGCTGCCAAATGCCAGTGAAGATGAAAGGCCGGTCAGTTCGGCAAATACCCCACGAATTGGACAAACCGGGACACCCAAGCCAGGGGTGGCAAAATCGGCCGGGGCGGATATGAAGAAACGGTTGTTGGCAAAGGATCCAAAGAAAGCTCGGGCAGCGGAAGAGGCGAAGGAGAAACGCAAGAGAGAGCGGGAAACTGCGGCCAGTGATCGAGACGGTCGACCCGCGAAGAAGTCGAAGCCAGCCGGGGCTGCAATTTCCTCTGCTACCACTGCGGCCAAATCAAAGATTAAGTCGGCTGAGCTGGTGCACAGCTCAGATGATGACGATGACGAGGAAGGTGAAGTGAAGGAAACACCACCCGCTCCAGCTCCGAAATCTAGCCAGGGGTCTGCGGCTACCAAGATCAACAAACCCAAGGCAGCAGCTACGCCATCACCTGACAGCGGTGACAATCACGTGAAACCGGTGAAACCAGCCACCAAAGCAATCACTACTGCCAAAGCGAAGAGCAGCACTTCTGCCACTAAATCTATATCATCGCCAGCCATCAAACAAACCAAGTCGTCGGCACCTGGCGGCTCCACGCCATCAAACAACACATTATCTGCATCTTCACGACAGAGAACCCAACTATCACCTTCCAAATCCGACAGTCGGCCAACTGTACCTTCTCCACTCGGGGCTGCTCGTCCGCGCAACGCTTCAGACGTGTCAGACAGGAGCGCCGTAGGTGTTCAGCGCCCAAAGCAAGGGGGAGCTTCAACTCCCAAGGGTCTCGGGATCACGACGGGAACGAACGGCGTGCGCAAGAAGCGGCAAGACACCGTCACGAGCCGCGACTCGTTTACTTCGAGTGACGGCGACAAGAGAGCACAAGCTTCTAAACCTCTCAACAAGGAGCGCACGCCAGTCACCAACGGCATCTCTTCGCAAAGGACGACGGTGGCCACCAGCGTGAAACCCACCACGACAATTAAGCGCAAAGCGGAAGAGGCGCTCGCTCGCAATCAGAACAACTCGGACCTCAAACATCGTAAAACGGACTCGACATCATCAATCTCGCAGCGCTCACATTCCAGCTCGTTTGGCACAGTGCGCACCATGACGACCGCCAGTGGGAACTCTCCCGACGCGGTGTTCGACAGTGGCAGCAGCGACTCCTCGACATCTGTCATGGACAACATCACCTACGAGCAGGGCGTCGAGAAGGCCAAGAATTTTCGCGAGCGATTCTACCCGCAGTATGTCAAGCTTTACGACTCCATCTCCGAGCGCCAAAACAAGGGCGAGACTATCAGGCAGGAGGAGAGGGAGAAGCTGTGGAAGATGCATAGGAGGCTGGAGGAGATGAAGAGGGAAATCGCCGTCGCGGCCAAGAGGGAAGGTTCGTGAGAGGTGCATGATGCATGCATGATTTTAGCCAAGTACACGCTCGGCGCCATGTTTTCATACCACAGGTCAAGGTAATCCAAATCTCATGTATGCAATTGATGTCTAATGAGAAAGGTCATGACGACAAGCTCAACCAAATCTCACTTTCTGCAAAACGTACGTAACAGCTCAACAATATGCCGTCTTGAAATCGTAAATGTTTGCCTTTTAGAGCATGCCGCCCGGGCTGTATTTCCCCGCGACGTCGAAGCATGCAGACCCTCCAATAAGTATATCCTGGTCAATAATTAAACTTCCCTCTTTTGTCAATTCCGCGCTGCACCTCTCCACTCGCCCTTTGCTTGCCGAGCGCCTAGCCCGAGCAGCCGCAAATGCGGAACCCGTTCCAAGCAGCCAATATGAGTTGTCCATGACGCGAAGAAAACGTTCGAATTCCTCGTCCAAGCTCAGCGAAATGGCCGCGCCGAAGCGAGACGACCGCCTTTGCTGGGCCATTCGGCCTGTGGGTCTGGGGCATATGATTCCTTTTGTGCACATATATATACCCACCGCTCCCTCTAGCCGTCGGTTCACACAAGCAGAAGGCGACGATTGAGAATTCTTTGCTCACTACGGCTATTTCGATCTCCTGGCAATTCCGTCTATGTCAGACCCCAACGTCGGTCTCCTAGGCGCGCGACGAGAATCCCACTAGCTTTTCGAGGCGACATTTTCTTCGGTGGCGGATGAGCTACGAAACCAAAGGCAGCACGCCAGGACTAAAACGCCCACGCAACAACAGCGCCAGCTTATCCCTCCACCCCGTTTCATCGCCGCAGACTGTCGCTGCAGTCCTCGACTCCGAGAAACAATGCCCGCCACGCGCGCCTCGTACCTCCGCGACCCAGGGTGCTTCCAACTCGAAGGCTGAGCGCTACGACGAGGACGATGACTTCGTCCCTACCGCTTCTGCCGGACTACCCAAGGATGGCTTCGAGTACCCTGAAGGAGGCCTGAGGGCCTGGCTTGTCGTTTTTGGCTCTTTCTGTGGCATGACGGCCGGCTTCGGTTATATGAACACCATCGGCATCTTTCATGCGTATCTTGGCAGCAACCAATTGGCTAGCTATGGCGAGCAGGCTATCGGATGGGTCTTCTCGGTTTATGTCTTTTTGAGCTTCTTCTGCGGCGTCCAGATTGGACCTGTGTTTGATGCACATGGACCGAAGTGGATTCTTGCAGCTGGCACGGTTTGCCTGTTGCTAAGCGCATTCTTGATGGGAGAGTGTACTGGTATGTCCAGATTTCCTGACATGTTGCACATCGAGGTGGAATCTTCTTGTGCTGACGATCACTTCTGAACAGAATATTGGCATTTCATGCTCGTCTTCGGCGTTCTCGGAGGCGTAGGAACGTCTCTAATCTTCACGCCCGCCGTGTCAGCCATTGGACACTGGTTCTCCGTCAAACGCGCCAATGCCACCGGCATCGCAGCAGCCGGAGGTTCCGTCGGAGGCGTTGTCTTCCCCTTGATGCTCCAGTCGCTCTTCCCGCAAGTAGGCTGGGCATGGGCCAGCAGAGTGCTCGGCTTCATCTTCATCGCGCTCCTCATCGCCGCGAACCTCCTCATCAAATCCCGCCTGCCTCCCAAACCAGGCGGCAGCGTCCTGCCCGACTTCACCATCTTCCGCGACATCCCCTTCCTCATGTGCACGCTCGGCACTTTCTTCCTGGAATACGGCCTCTTCGTGCCCATCACGTACCTAGCCTCCTACACCCTCCGAACCGGCGCCACAAGCGACGCCTTCGCCTACCAGATCATCGCCATCTTCAACGCCGGCTCGTCCCTCGGCCGCTGGCTCCCCGGCTACTTCGCCGACATCATGGGCCGCTACAACACCATGCTCGTAATGGTAGCGCTCTGCATGACCTCTTCCGCCGCTCTCTGGCTGCCCGCCACAATCCTCTCCGAAGACGCCGGCACGCCCAACTCCGTCATCGAAGGCTTGTTGATCACGTACTGCGTTCTCATGGGCTTCGCTAGCGGCAGCAATATTAGCTTGACACCCGTTTGCGTCGGCATGTTGTGCGATACGCAAGAGTATGGGAGGTATTATGCTACGTGCTATACCATTGTGTCTTTTGGTACGCTGACGGGGATTCCGATTTGTGGCGCGATTATTTCGGCTACCGATGGGGCGTACTGGGGTGTTGCGCTTTGGACTGCGCTGTGCTATGTTCTCGCTTTTGCGTGCTTTGCTGCCACGCGCGTCATGAAGGTGGGGTGGAGGGTGACTGCGTTTTATTGAAGAGGTTGGTGAGGAGGAGGAGGTGCTGAGGAGCTGAGGATGCTTTGATGAGGGACTTGCTTCTTCTCGTCTCTTGAGATTGTCATTCTTTCATGTGCAGAGATGGATCGGCGAAAGCCATTCATCTCACATTTGGATTCTATGTGTTTTGGTTCATAGCGTGTGTTCTCCTCCCACCCAAATCTTTGCAGCAAAACCTGCAGAAACCAGATTGATTGGTGGGGGGGAACAGCGACGAGGGCGGATATTCAACATATTCCGCGCAACTTTTGATTGATTGCGTAACTGTATCAACTGTATCGACTTGGATTTATTCAAATTACCTTGCCCCACTTGCACATTCCTCTCGTGTCTGGTCTTGAGTGCAAAAATCAGTACGTGGTGAGCAGACGGATTGAGATGGTAGGAGGTAGATGTATTGCGTAGTATCGGTTGGTGTGTGCACGGATGAGTAGTATGTATGTACCTATGGTGAGATGACAAGAGTGGGGTATTATTTTGAGGGAGAAGATGGATGGTGTGAAGTGCTTGCTGGATGTGTGCATGCGGCGGGGTCGATACTACAGTTCCAACTTCACTTCACCACTGCCGGGCGCGAAAGCAAGGAGGAGAAGGAACACCAGGGTGGGTTTGGTGAATGGGGAAGCGTGGTGACGAGCGAAGATGGAAGCGACAGTGATGTCGATTCTACAATAGGAAGAGACAAGACATGTACACAACGAACAAGTATTTTTTGATTAGCTCGCCAAAGGGCGGCAGGACTATACAAGCCAGTCGTGCGAAAGCACGAGAGGAGTGTGTACAGAGAAAGTGCGTGGAACAAACTCATATTTCCTCCAATGGGCGCATGCAGAAGCCGCCGGGAAACACAAGTAGGAGCGAAAAAAAGCGAAGAGCGAAAACCAAAGTGGGGTCCTCAGACCGGGTATTGTCCATCGTAAGACGCCATGAGCTGCGTCAAGTCGTACAGGTCATGAAAGTCGTGCGAGTGAAGGAAAGGGAATGGTGGGGGTGGGTGCTTGGAAGCTGGGTCAGTGAGAGTCATGAGTGACCGTTTGAGGATGCAGAGACTTACAATCAGTTGCCCTCCTTCTTGACCTTGCCCTTTCCCTTGCCCTTGGAGTCGCCGTCGGAGGAGACGTTCGGGCTGCTGGTGCGGGAAGAGGAGGAGCCACTGGCGGTGTTGTTGACCGGGATGGAGGCAGTGACCGTGCCGTCAGGAGCTACGAAGGCACCCTCGAGGAACTGGTCGTAGAAGAGCTCGAACTCGTGGTCGGCCATGTTGGGGTTGTCTTGCATGACCTTCTGCTTGAGCTTCGACTTGAGGCTGGTATGATACTTAAGGGACTTGACACCGTTTCCGAGAACGAGAGCCTCGCTGCGGCCCTGGCCTTCCATGCCTGGAACGAGGGAGGCGAGACGATCAAAGCCCTGGCGAATGGCCTGGCGACGCTTTTGCTCGGAGATGATGTGATTCTGCTTTTTCTCAGCGTCGGTGAGGCGCGGACGGTCGTTGTTGTTACCGCCACCGCCGTTGCCGCCGGTCGGAGTGGAGCGAGTGTTGAGAGACATGGCTGCAATATTTGAGTGCTTGCTGGTGGTTTTGTTGGTACGTCGGTGGTGGTCTGGTGGTGGGAGAGGTTGCAAAGGCGACCGCAAGGGCTTTTATCTGCGTAGTGTGGACTGTGCGCTGTTAGCTTGGCTCGTTCAAGTTGTACACAGACGAAAGACGTGCGGTGAGCGCAAGTGGTTCGTTCAGACGCAATGATAGGTCAGACGATCACAGAGGAGCAGCTTGGAGGGAGAAGGAAGTGAAAGAAGGGGGCGAGCGGTGGTCTTTATGGGCAAGGTGCAAACGGAGGGAAATGAGCTCTCGGCATTGTGAGTCACGCCGTGATGGTGAGCGCAGTGCAGGGTAGAGTGAAGTGAAGTGAGGTGTGATGCTGGTGGCGTGCTGGTGGCGTGGGTGATTGAGTGAATAATATGCGACACATACCTGTTCTGTAATGAATGTATGATAGCGATGGGTTTAGTCTTGATTCTCTGTCTTCTCAGTGCATCGAGGAATAAAGGAGCCAGTCAATGGTGATCCGGTAGTGAACAAATTGTGGTCGAGTGGTGTAAAAGTCGCGGGGTGGAGTAGTAGGAGGAGTGAGGCCTGAAATATGCTCAAGGCGGCAACGACAAAGCAGTGGGACCGTGCGCCAACCAGCAGTTACCACTTCTCATGATACTGTGTCGAAAATCAAGAAGGACTGTTCGAATGTTTTGGCGAGCATATCCTCGCTGGTCTGTAAGTGAAGTCGATACAAGCGATGTTGATACAGGTGAGGTGAGGTTGATCGAGCCTCGGCGTCGAGGAAGCCAGCCAGGCAGAGAGACGGAGGCATGCTAGCATGCTCGTCGATCGCTCTGGCTCGGGCCGCCAGCAAGACCGAAGGGTGGCACACAGATGGCACATGAAACAGCGTGAGACACACTCTCCACGCCGCCCCGTCCCCTTGGTCGCTCGTTCTAAGCATCTTGCTCTGCGCCAATGACGTCCCTGCCTCTCCCACTGCCCGTGCCCTGCCTTAGGTAGTCTTAGGTAGTTTCCAACACAGCGCGGGTGTAGCGTTGTTGCTTCGAGACACACACCTTCATAACAGATAACGTCTTCACGCCCACCCTCTCTCTCTTGCTCCCTCGTGAAATACATACACTCTTACCACTACCTCTCTTGTCAAGCATCTCCGCCCGCTAGCGGATCGTCAACACCGCCCTTTCACCTCGAGCCACGACTCTCACCCAGCAACCGGCCCCCACCTGCCCTCCCCGGACTGTCGCAGAATGATTTGAACTGGTCAATATATCACACCGCGAGACTGACTGCACCTCTTCTCTCGTCGCCATATCGCACGCCAACATGGCATCCTCTGCCCGCTCGTCGGTCAACAGCAAGCGAGCCAACTCTCGCACCATCGCATCCAGCAACCTACGCCGCAATCTATCCTACGCGAAACCGCCCATTAGTGACAATGAGGCTTACACCTACGCTCTCCGCGTCGCCTTCCTGGCCTACCTGTTGCAGCCCAGGCAGAAGCGTGTTCAGCATGTCGCGAACACGAGCAAGCCCATACAACGGAGCTCCACCAGCATTAATGACATGGTCAAAGACTTCAGTCTGATCAGGGACTCAAAAAGCACCAGGTTCCCTCATGCCTTCATGGGAGCTCTGGACAAACGGATGACTAAAGTGTTGGTGGGACAGGAGAAGATGCCAGAGTACAGCGATGCGCTGGTCAAGAGGACGTTTGCGGCCTTCCTGAATGAGTTCAAGAACCCGACCTTCAGAAAGTCTATGGAGAAAGACCGCAGGGTGGAGGACTTGCTCTTGATCTTCTTCTCGAAGGCCACGTCAGAGCTGCAGAAGGGAAAGGCACCGGATGATGACAGCTGGAAGATGATGGTAGACCGCCATGTTGCGCTGTTTGTCAGGTTGATCAGCAATGTGCTCAAGCACAACGACTGGGCGAGGGATAGACCAGAGCTGAGTAGCAGGTTGCACACTCTGGAGACAAAGCTTTTGCAACACGATCAAGACTTGGCGGACGCGAATCAACGTGGAGCAGGGCAAGGCGGCCAGAGTATCGAGGTCGAAGTTCCAAGAAGCTACGAAGTCAGGGACATGCCACTGGTCATACGCGTCTGTCGTATATTCTCGATCCCAACGGCGCAGGCACAGAACGACATAGATACACACAAGGCTGAATGGACAGAGAGAGCGGCTCTCAAGGACCTGAAGGAATACCAGAATCACATGATGCTCAGCACCAAGGCAACGCTGACACAGGATGACTTTGATTCGGAAGATGCCTTTGAGACCTGGCGGAAAGGTGAAACAAGCGACCTCAGTCAGATGATGCTGGCTATCATCCAGGCAAACCCGGAGCTTGCCAAGAGCAGCACCAGCGGTGCACTCCCTGCCTTCAAAGCGTCCGCGACTATGCAAGCTGAAGGAGAATCTGCAGATGCAAGCAGATCACAGAGTATTGAGGGTGCATCAAGCTACGTTATCGATCAGCCTGTGGATCTCAGTAGCCTCAACCTAGGTGACAATTCACCCAGGGATTCCAGAAGCGCCTCTCTCGATGGCTCGGAAACAAGTTTCACCTTCATACCTGCAGATCCAAGGGCTTACTATCGGCACATCTTGAAGGTTGCTTTCACCCAAGACATGCAAGACGACGAACTCGAACCGTCCTCGGCATCAGAAGAGGCGCCGTCTATGAAGTTGCTGAGCGTGCAAAGTACAGAACTTCTTAACGAAGTTTGCTTGCGCTGGCGTATCCCGTTCTCCACTCGCCTGGTGCTTTTCCTGGATGTGGCCAAAGAGATGTTCCTTGCTCAAGATGCCACCTTGGAGACCCTCGATGCCTCGTTCTTGTTTGTGAAGGAGCCACCTACCGAACCCACCAAGAAAGGCAAGCAGACCCCTGCTCTGCAAGCACAAGCCAATCTGTTCGACCGCAGCAGGTGGACGACATTCGACCAATCCGTCTGGCAGAAAGCTTTGTCAGCGCTGCACGATGCTTTGCTTCGCGAGCTCTTCAGTCTCTTCGTGCACTGTTACGAAAATAAGCCGCCCAGCATCGGAAGTGTTCTTTACGTTATTGATACGCATCTGTACGAAGATCCGCTCTTCTCTACAACTCCAGAAGAGCTTGATGGTTTCACTGCATCGCTGGTCGAGGCCCTACGCCAGAAGGCAAGGGACAAGTATGCGGACACATTGTCAAAGCATGTGCCTGAGCAAGCCGAAGAGTGGGAATTTGCCAACGTGATCCAACTCGGATCGGCCGTTGTCAAACTCTGCGAAAAGATTCAGAAGCGTTACAGGAAGAATCCAGAGGTAATGGGCGCCAATCCTTTCTCGATCCTTGTCGAGGAAATCCTCCCCAGCTTTGCAGACGATGCGCGCGCGCTGGTCAGTCGTATCATGGAGATGGCAAAGTCAAAAGCCGAGGACGTGCCAATTCAGGACGGATTCGACTTGTACAAGGAACTTGTCCAGATTCGACTGCTCCATGCAGACGCTCTACCTGGGCGGGAGTTCGGCTTTCACATCGAAGGACTACTTCAGGACTTTGTTTGGCGATGGATCGCCGCTACCGATACAAAGATGTTGGACTGGATCGAAGGTGCTCTAGCACAGGATGACTTCCAGGTCCGCACAATGCATGAAGGCAATGTGCCAACTGATGACGAGCGACACAGCCAGAGTCCCATCGATGTCTTCCGCATCTTCAACCAGAGCATCGATCAGGTCGTGAAGCTCGAATGGGATGACGATCTCCAGTATGCCAAGTTCATGACAGCCATCGGCAAAAGCATAGGCTCTGGTGTGGCTCGCTATTGTGAGCTGACAGAGCGTAAATTCATCTCTGAGATGGACAGGCAGACACCCGAGCAAGAGGAAGCGGCCCAGCGGACGCAGAAGGAAAAGTGGGTTGCAATGGCACGCGACGCTTGGAATCAGAAAGAAAAGGTCGAGCCTTTCCAGTTCTTGCCAGAGTCTCTGGTGAAGGTCAACAACATTGAATATTCGACAAACCAACTGGACACCTTGGAGCATGAGATCAACGTTGACGCTTGCGCCGAGGTGATCCAACGCCGGGACCCTCCACCGCCGAAAATGCGTGGCGGTAACAAGTTTGTCTTCACCATCAAGATCATTGAGGCAGAAGATCTAAAGGCAGGCGATATGAACGGTTTGAGCGATCCTTATGTTGTACTCGGAGATGAGTACCAAAAACGCCTGGCGAAGACAAGGACTGTCTATGCGAATCTCAATCCTCGCTGGGATGAAAGTGTAGACATTCTGACGACCGGTCCTCTCAACATCATTGCCACAGTCTGGGATTGGGATGCGCTTGGTGATCACGATTGTCTTGGTCGCACCAGCCTGAAGCTGGATCCCAGCCACTTCAACGACTACATGCCTCGCGAATACTGGCTCGACCTTGATACCCAAGGTCGACTTCTGGTTCGCGTAAGTATGGAGGGCGAACGTGACGACATTCAGTTCTATTTCGGCAAGGCTTTCAGGACGCTCAAGCGTACTGAACGTGACATGACGCGCAAGATCACTGACAAGCTCAGCGCTTACATCCATCAGTGCTTGTCCCGCCGTACACTTCGTGCGCTGACAGCACAGAACATCAACCTCCAGGTCACGGCAGGTCTTAACTCAATGAAGGGTTACTGGTCCAAGGTGTCGGGTCGCCCCACTTCCATGGCACCTATGCCGACGCAGTCGACCGCGCCAACACAGGTTGATGTCAACAATGCATTGAAGCCTCTGCTCACCTATTTTGATGACAACTTTGCCATCATGAAGCAAACACTTACTGACAGTGCAATGGTCATGGTCATGACCAGACTGTGGAAGGAAGTCTTGGTTACTCTTGAGGGCTTACTGGTTCCGCCCTTGAGCGACAAAGTGAGCTCGCAGCGTCCACTCACTGTACAAGAAGTCGATGTCGTCTACAAGTGGCTACAGGTTAGTCGATTGCGTTGAACTCACCTAAAGCGAGACTGTTACTGACAAGTCTACAGATTCTCTTTGACTTCTTCCATGCCGTCGACGAGGAGACCAGCGAGGTCCTCGGCGTACCGCTAGACGTCCTCAAGTCTCCCAAGTACCACGATCTTCAGAATCTCAACTTCTTCTACTTTGAAACTACCGATAACCTCATCCGTACTTCCGAGGCCATGGCAACCGCAACTGCTGCCCGCCAGCAAGAAGCCGCAGCACGCCTCAACCGCCTCTCGGCGCCGCCTTCTTTCGGTGCGATTGGTGGTGCTGCCAACAGCAGCATCTTCGCAGCCTTGCCTAGTACCAGACGCTCCAAGAGCATCATGATGAGCCGCAACCTGGGCACCATGAAGAAAGCCAAGGAAGAAAAGAGGAAAGAGATCCAAGCCGATCCGAACGACGATATGATCTTACGTATCTTGCGCATGCGCCCAGAGGCGGAGCGATACCTACGCGATCGCAGCAGGCAAAAGGAAAGGCTGGCTGCTGCTGCTGCTGCGGAATTAATTGTGAGACAGAGTCTGCAGGCGGGCAAGGGTGGGATTGGGATGATTGGCCGTGGCGCCAGCATTGTACGGTGATGGAGAGAAGAAAAGAGACTACGCTATGGGCTTTTCATATTTCTTTTCTGGCCTTCTACTTTTTATTTCGGATTGGATTGGTGCGCGGAGTTCCGGACTGGATATACCATTGCTTGTGTTTATGAGCATCTCAGGCGCGATCAGGCGATTGTTTTGAGGGTTTCTGAGCGATGCCCATGCATGCATGGGCTTTTCTTTTCCATTTTCTCATAGGGCTATATTTGCGTTTGATTACTCGCTACGTAGTACGGATAATGTGGAGGGAAGGCATCCCGACAAGATTATTGGCAAAGCTACCTAGCTTCGGCACCAAGAATTTCCTGTGCTTTTCACTCAATCGTGATGATGGACGCGTCAATGGTACAGACGTTAGACTCGCAATGTGGCTTATTGAGTTTGGCCACGAGGGCTGATTATAGTGCACTTGCTCGTAACCCATTCCCTTTGCAGTCCAGGGTTGTACACGGCGGATGCGCTAGGCTCGTGGGCTGTGGCTTCACTGGAGCTTGCCGCAGAGCCGCATGAGCTCGAACCCTGTGCTGGGCGGAGGGCTGATGTTCACGAGGTGGCAGCCCCGAGGACTAACTAACGTTACGTGGGGCGTGAGAACGTCAATCGTCTACACGCAGTCATCACCCAAACATCATACGCTAGGTAAGGTACTCTTGCCTTTTTTTGCTGACACTCCTGCCCGTGTTCCTCACCATCCTCGACAAAGCTCCCTTCTACACATTCCCTCTCCTCAAACGATCACATCCTCCTCTCTCGCGCGACCATGCAAGTCCCACTCCTCCGCCTGCAATGCGGTAAGTACTCAAAGCACTGCCCCGCAATGAGTGCCGTTAGTTCGCTGTTGCAACCGTGAGCATGCCGACGCAGGATGGATGCCTTGGTACACCAGACGAGATACACTGACACACCATGTCTGTCACACAGGTGTTGCCAGCTATGAGTGGGGAAAGCCAGGCTCGTCGTCTGCCGCCGCACGCTACGCCGCTGCCACACCCCGCGACGACCTGCAGATCGAAAACGAGAAACCTTACGCCGAGGTGAGATGCGCAACTTGAAAGCAGAAAATACGTCAACAAGAACAGAATTTTGACTTGGATCATAGCTATGGATGGGCACGCACCCCAGCAACCCTTCCTACGAGGTCGAGACCAAGCGCAGCCTGGTAGATCTCATCCAGGACAACCAGATGCTCATCGGCCCTGAGGTCGCCAAACGATACAACGAGAAGCTCCCTTACCTGTTCAAGGTGCTTTCTATCCAAAAAGCGCTTTCCATCCAAGCACACCCGAACAAAAAACTCGCACAACAGCTGCACGCGAAGAACCCGAAGGAGTACAAAGATGACAACCACAAACCCGAAATGACGATTGCGATCACACCCTTCGAAGGCATGTGCGGTTTCAGACCGCTGAAAGAGGTGGCTTACTTTTTGAAGAACGTCAAGTCGTTCCGAAGCTTGGTTGGTGAGGATGTTGCTGGTCGCTTCGAGGCGGCCGTGGAGGGCAGTGGGAGGACGGAGGAAGAGCTCAAGCAGGCGCTGAAGGAGGCTTTCAGCCACCTCATGAACTCAAAGGACGAGGATATTAAGAAAGCAAGCGATGAACTTCTCGCGCAAGTCAAGGATCAAGGCGATGACTTTGCTGGCGGAGAGTCCACTCCTGCGCCTGGTGGTAAGGTTTTTGCGGAAGTTCTGCCTCGCCTCAACAGCCAGTTTCCGCAGGATATTGGCCTTTTCGTCACTTTCTTCCTCAACTTCGTCGTGCTCCAGCCCGGTGAGGCCATGTTCCTTCGCGCCGACGACATCCACGCCTACATCAGCGGTGGTACGTACATCCAAATTCACCACCAACCACAACCCCAAAACTAACACCCCACAGACATAATCGAATGCATGGCCGCCTCGGACAACGTCGTCCGCGCAGGCTTCACGCCCAAATTCAAAGACGTCCCCACCCTCACCAACATGCTGACGTACAACTTCGCCCCCATCGCCGAGCAAAAAATGTCCCCCGCCGACTTCCCCTACTGCAAATTCAACACCACCGCCCACTCCTCCGACTCCACCGCCATGCTCTACGACCCGCCCATTGAGGAATTCTCCGTCGTGAAGACAGACTTGAATTCGCCAGGGTCCAAAGTCACTTTTGAGGGAATCGCCGGGCCGAGTATTGTTATTTGTACGGAGGGGAAGGGCACGATTGCTGTTGGGCCGAAGGTGGAGGAGATCAGGGAGGGGTGGGTTTATTTCGTGGGCGCTACGGCGGAGGTTGTGCTTGAGAGTCAGGGCGAGGGGACTTTCAAGACTTTCAGGGCGTTCTGCGAGATCGATGAGGATGCGCATAAACTCTGAGCGGCCTTGCAAGTTCCGAGGGGTTTTTCTCGCAGGTGCTTCTGGATGGAGGAGAATGCCTTTTCTACCTTTAGCCATGGAGAAGGGCAGCGTGGGTGGGTGGAGGGGAAGTGAAACGACCAATTGACGAACAAACGAAGCAAACACCAAAATGATTTTTTCCTCTTATCGATTCTACCCGCATATACGTTATCGTCACTTCATAGCCTTTACTGCTTAATACACATGCAGCAATCAAGTCTCGGTCTACTTTTTCGCGAAAAAAGAGAATGAAATCATCACTACTCTTCCTCTCTACTTTTCTACAGCTTGCCAATTCCGTGTCGAAGGTTTCTGACATTCAAAAGAGAATCGAAAGGAAGAAGAGGGATGGAAATTGGGAATGGGGATGAAACGCGTAATGGGGTATTATGTCTCTCTCTAAAGTTAGAATAGTAGTAAAGTAAAAAAGTAAAAAGGGGTAAAAAGAAGAAGAGAAGTTATCCTAATAAAAAAAAAGCAAGTAGAACCCCTCTGGAAAATGCCACTCGCAGAATCAAGATGAGTATGCACTTCGAGAGGTGATCAATGAAAAAGCGCTCATCCCGGACAAAAGTACAAAAAGCAAAAGCAAAGGGGGGGTTGATCATCCAAAATTCCTTCCCACGTGGTATTCTTGGTTCCCAAACTCACCACCGTCGACAACAACAACAACTTCTTCCTTCGTTCCTCTGCACCTGGATTTCTTACTGCTTCCTTCGCTTCGCTTCGTGTCCTTTTTTTCTTGCGTGCGCCTGCGCTTCTGATGTAGATGTGATGTAATACGGTTCGGTCGGTGGGTTCGGGTCGGGGTTGAGACGAGGGAGAGAGACGGGTAAAGTCGTCTTTCTTATCGCCATCTTCCCGGTCTTCGGTCTTTCCTCTCCACTCGTACATTCGAGAGGAGAGGAATGTAGGAAGCGAATAGGTGTTGTGGCTCGGCGTGCGCTTTTCTTACTTCTTCTCCACCTTGACGTTTTGGCTTAGCCAGGAGAGACCTTCGAAGATACCTGAGAAAATTGGATCGTTAGCTGGGGTTGTTCTGGTGGAGAGTCTCGGGAGTATGTTGCTCGCTCGCTCACCTTCTCCGCTAGTCGCACAGCTGGGCTCGACCTTCCACACATGGTCCTTAGCTATTCTGTCGAGGTCGAGGGCTTGGGCTACGTCGTTTGGTCGCATGGCTGTGAGGAGGGATTGGATGTCAGTTTCTGATCTTGTGTTCTCATCTTGGTCTTTTGTGAAGTTGGAGGGAAAAACTCACCGCCTTCGACATCCTGCTTGTTGGCGAAGACGAGAAGCACGACGTTGCGCATTTCGCGGTCCTGGATGATGCGGCCCAGCTCGGATTTGGCCTCTTCCAAACGAGCGCGGTCGCATGAGTCTATTACGAAGATGAGGGCGTGGGTTCCTGTGAGACATGTCAGTTTTGCTGAGTCCCAGATTTGCGATCCAATTTCCTCAGGATAATTGCGCGCATTGGGTCGGCCACGCGTAGTAGCAGGTGGAGGGTAGACGTACCAGAGAAGTAATGTCTCCAAAGAGGCCTGATCTTGTCCTGTCCGCCGACATCCCAGACATTGAAGCGCGTGTTCTTGTAGGAAACGGTCTCGACGTTGAATCCGACGGTGGGGATGGTGTGGACTTCGCTGGCGGCGCTGGGCGAGAGCTTGAGGGTGTAGAGGATGGCTTTTGAGAGTTAGCGATTGCGGTCTTGGTGGCGGGTATTTCGAGGCGCATTGGTGGTGGAACTAGCTGTGGAAGGCTATGCGCCGGGTCGAGACGAATGGGAATTTCAAGACAAGGCAAGGCAGTCTTTGGGATATACGTACTGGTCTTTCCGGCTGCGTCGAGACCCAGCATCAGCAGGCGCATTTCCTTGCTGCCAAAGATTTTGGACAGCGAACGGGAGAGTGCGGCGCCCATGGTGATTGGTGTTTTGTCGTGGGTTTGTTTTTGCGATTATGGTTTTGGGTGGATTTCAGGGCTGCGCTGATATGGCAGATTAATGCTGTTTGTTGTTTGACTAGATGTCCAGTGCTGAGGTGTCGCTCTTTACGCGCCAACTGTACGGTCGTGGAGGCGTATGTATGTATGTATTGAGCGCCTGTTGACAGTCGCGTGTTTGTATGTAGCGCTTCTCTCGAGAGTTTGGTTGTGGGTAACGTGTGGGCTCGTTCTTGGGGTGAGGCTTCCGGGGCTCGCTCCGTCGTGAAGTTTACTGTAAGAGAGAGTGTGCGTTGACGGGCGTGAATGAGTCGGCCGGCGTGTAAGTAAGATAATTACTTTTTCCTGAGAGGGAGAAAAGGTGGTGTAGGCGAAGGAGACGGAGCGGGCGGCGTGGTGGTAGAAACAACTTCTTTCCCTCGACCGTTGTCACTACCGCCTGCCTGCCCCCTCCCCTCGGACTGCCTCACCCTCGCGCGCCCCCTGGAAACTGGAACTTGCGCTGCTGCTAACCTTAGCGCCGTCCCGCGTCCCTGCAGCAGCAAATCGAACTATGCTGAACTATGCTCTTTCAAGTGCCCTGCCTTTGTTTCACTTGTCGTTTGCTCGCCTTGAGCGCTTGACATCTTGCCATGCTCTGGACTGTGCTCGACTACCACCACTATACTTGATCGCGTAGTATTGCTACTTGTCTGTCCAGCTACAGTACTATCCTACACCTCCGCGGCCATGCCTCATCTCTTTCCTCCACCTTCCATCGCCATCTCGTCCGAGTAGATTCTCCCTATCTCCACGCGTCATGTACTTCGGTACAAGAGTACTATTCCCCATGTCTTCCGCCTCCTAGGGCTCGGGATGCCACCGAGTCACGCCTCTGCATACCGACCGCTTGATCGTTTCGCTTCCTGCCAGAGCCTCGGGAACCAGGTGGCATGCTTGTTGCTGATGCATCTGGGTATACCGTATACATACGCATGCGCGCATTTTCAGCCTTATCTGCTTTGCTATCATGATCGCTGCACCACTCTCACCAGATACAGCCCAGTGCTAAGGCAGGTATATCTCCGGGATCGGCGTTCGCAATTTATTGACAAGCGCCGGCTATCATTCGTTAGTGCCGCCTCTTTCGGCCTCAACACCTACTGTTTTGTTGTTGACAGACGTATTCTTCGCTTTGCAAGTATGCCCACAAGGTAACCAATGTAAGGTAACTTTCTATGGCTCGATACCGAATAAAGCTCGATCCACCAAATCCACACGCCACGCGATAATGTGTGGTCTGGAACCCGCGCACTCAGCTGTCAGACCACCGAAAGACTCGAAGAGCTCTTCGGTCCAATGATGTCGGGTCACCGCATCGCCTGATGCCACCAGCAGCAATGCACTCTGGTCGTCGCAAGCAAGTGATAGCTCCGGTCGCAGACGCACCCGTAGTATTTTCAATCCAAATCCTCACTGCGCTCGCTCTACACGATGAGCTCTGCATTTTTGACTTGACCCGCCCCGTTCATCACGCAATCAAGGTCTGATGGCGAGCTCCAGTGCAGGTATGCATGAATATCATCCATACCACGGCGCCGGCATACATTTTGATGGCGGCTTCACCGACCCGCGACCCTTCGAAATGCAGAGTATCGCAACTCGGCCGCACTCGTTCAGAAGCTCTTCCGAGTATAGAGCTTCTGGTATGCCAGTCCAGCCATTCAACCTCGCTGCCGATAGAATGGCATCGACCCACAGAGTGACAGATCCAAGTGCCATCGAAGAAGATTGTCGTCCACTTACCGAAGACTGTGGTTACAACAAGGCCCAACTCGATCGCCATCATGGCCGGCGCAATCCAACCAGACAACTACTGCTGTCTTGGCTCCCAGAGCTACTCGCCTCAATCCTATCCATTGCCTTGCTCATATCTCTCATCATCGTTCTTCGTATTTTCGAAGGTCGTCCTGTGACGAATCTTAAGCTCCCACCGTATTTGACACTGAACGGTATCATAGCAGCGATCGCAACAGTCAACAGAGCCTGCTTGATTGCTCCCACCTGTACAGCTTTGATGCAGGAGATGTGGATCTCCTACATCAATGAAGGAAAGAAGCCGAAATGCCGAAGTCGTCTAGGGGACATGGATCTCTTCTCGGAAGCTTCCATGGGTGCATGGGGTTGTGTGCAGTTGTTGATCAGCAAGCGCAGGCCTATGTAAGTCTTATATTGCTGTCTGTCGCTTTATCGATCGCTTACTGATCATCCAAGTGGACTCATGGCTATCACAGGCTGCCTCATTACGATCCTCTCGCTTGCATACAGCACTTTCGTTCAGCAGCTGATTGGCATCGAATTACTTCCACTGTACAACGACTACGAGATCGGCAATATCCCCAGAAGTGAAACCTGGGATCAGCAGATCGGACATGGAACGTCGAAGCCGTGTAGGTGGTCAATAAACGTATAATAACTACCTTGCTGACCAAACACCCACAGACCCTCCTCTGGAAATGGTCGCCGCTATCTACGATGGCATTCTTACCAAAAAGATCGAACCTGTGCAAGCGAACTGTCCCTCTGGAAACTGCACCTGGCCCGACACTACTTCCATGGCTGTTTGCGGGGCGTGCGAAAACTCGACGTATCAGACAACATACTGTGATCCAGCAAGATGCCCAGAGTGCGGATCCAATTATACCTCTTCATGCAACTACACTCTACCGTCGGGCTCTCAGACCGAACTCATGAACCGAGACGCCGACACATCCCAATGGGCATCTGGCGGGAAAGTCGCTCGCTTCAAAGCCATCCCCGGTCGCGGTCATATCTACAACTCCACATTGGGAGACCGCCTCTACCTGATGAATGTCGAGCTCTTCGGCACGCCTTTTGGGACTGTGGATGGTGTCAACTCTAAACTTGAGATTGTCAACATAGAATGTGCTCTCTGGCTGTGCGTTCAAACATTCCACACAGAAATGAAATCTACCGTTCAATTCGAAAGCATAACATCAACCCAGGACCGCCTAGATTTAAGCGACTATTCCGAATCCTACCTCCCCTCAAACGACACCTTCTATCATTTCCCCGTCAACAACCACCGAAATGATCAAAACGACGACATGAACTTCACAGCAAACATCGCCGCCACCCAATCCCTCTCCACCTTCCTCCACACCTCCCTCAACGGCACTGTCAGCACACAATTCCAAACCCTCGACTACAGCTCCAATTTCATGCTCGGAATCTGGCAAGGGAGTCGCGAACCACAAGTCTGGATTTCCAACTTCGCAAAAAGCATGACCAACGTCGTCCGCTCCTTCAAACAAACATCCCGCCCCCAATACGACGGCACGCCCTACGAGCTCGCCGTCGACGTGCGCTGGGTCTGGCTCGCGTTTCCTGTTGCGGTCGTTTGCGCTTCGCTTGGCTTTTTGGGCGCGGTCATGGTTAGGACTGCGAGGCATGGGGAGGCTGAGAGCTGGAAGGGGAGCCTGCTTGCACTTTTGCTGTTTGATTTGCAGGCTGGTGTTAGGGAGGCGGGGTTGAGGAGGATGGAGGTGGACGGGTGGAGGGGGGCGCAGAAGGAACTTGCTGGGTTTAGGGTTAGGGTTGGGGTCGACGGGAGGGGGAGGGGGAGGATACTTCTTGCTTGATGCGGGATTTTTGGATGCTAATATGATTCTTGGAACGTGAGAGTCTTTCTTGAGGTATGTGAAAATGGGCGTTTTTGCAATATCTGGCATGCCCGAGTTTACTTCATGCTAACGGTAGAAAATGGGGAGTGAATGTTAAAAGCGGCACTTGGTTGGGGGGTTGTTATTCATCGACCTATTACGAACATCGGGGAGAAAGATGGCATGGGAGATTCAATGGCCACGTTTTGTCGCCGACGGCCAACACGCACACTCGTTGCTGTAGGTTATGCTTTGCCCTCTACCTTTGTCAATTGGGCGAAAATATCAATGTGTCAAACCGTTTACGCCTCATCGATCAGCAGGTAACAGCACGACATGCCGTGGCTAGCATGGTCACGAATGATCAGCAGATTGAACGCGGTCTCTTCTAACCATCCTCAACGCTCTTAAATCAGTTATCGAGGGTATTGTACACTGCCTGCCTGAACCGAGACGGTCGTTGCCGTTTCTGCCAAAGATGTGACAGGATATAATTGATTTCAATCCTGATAATCTCACAATCACGGTCAGATGGCCGAGTGGTTATGGCGCTAGCTTCAGGTTATTCTGTATGGAAGCTACTTGCTAGTGGAGCAATCCTCGTGGGTTCGAGTCCCACTCTGATCATTATCCTTTTGCTTTTTGTCCTCGCCGAGATCCTTGTCGCGGGATGAAAGTTAAATCTTCGACTTTTTGGGTGGGGCCAGTTGGGGCGGGCATAAGCTTGGGTTCAACCGCCGTTCGGTAAGACTACAACATGATTTAGAGGCAGTTGAGGGCTGTACAATTTATATATTGCTTCTCGCCATCTATGACAGACATCAATTAGGCCACTTAACAGACACTATCGTTTACTTCTTTTCACTCTCATCGCCTAATGCACGCTATCATCTTCCTTTGGAATGTCCAAGCCGAAGCGACGCCTTTTACATCATGCTGAGGTGAGCTTGGACTTCTACTAGTCTTATCAACAGTTCGAGATCTCTCAAGACCTTATCGTGCATATTATTTTTGCATATCATTTTCGCCTCAGAGATCCCAGTATATAACCACGGTAACACCCTTTTTTCTCGCACATCATCAAGCCTCACTGATTCGCTATACACACCGTTGCACCAAACCGGTGCGTTGCCATCTGCTCCGCGTCACCGTGAATCAGTCAAGGTCGCGTGACAACCGTTATTGCATCACTAGCGTCCGTCCATACCAAGGCGGTGCGATATCGATTCTTTCAGCATAAAGAAACAATCTTTTAGTACTCCCACGAGTACTACGCACTTACAGCACAATGGCGAGTTACGAACGCCGCTCTTCCATGGAAGATCGTTGGAGAGGCCAATCGCCCACCGGGTCACAGAGGCGAAAGCTCTCATTCAACCCAGTGGCAGAATGGGAACCACCCATAGCCCAAGAAGAACCCATCGAAGCGCCACAAATCAACAAGAGCACGAGAATTTTGCAAGTCGCGATTGCAGTCGTGTACTGTCTACTTGCTGCTGGCGTTGTCTTCGGTTATGCAGCACTCAAGCCGATACTCGTCGAGGAAGGCGTGTACAGAGAAATGTGCACGAAGCAGGAATTGCAGGATGGCGTGTGGGTTTGCTACGAGCAGGAGGTCCGTCTGAACTTGATGTTCACTGTCGCGGCTGTGAGCACCAACATGTGTGCACTGCCCGTAGGGACGATTCTGGACAGATACGGACCAAGGATTGCGAGCTTCGTTGGTGTCGTGTTCCTCACTCTAGGAGCACTGCTCATGGCGTTTGCCGCTGATCTGCCTTTCGATGGATATATTCCTGGGTACCTGTTCCTGGCTCTCGGCGGACCTTTCATTTTCATCCCGTCGTTCCAGCTGAGCAACACCTTCCCAAGGCATTCTGGTCTGATACTGGCGCTCTTGACTGGAGCCTTCGACACAAGCAGTGCGGTATTTCTGGCGTACCGATTGATATACCAAGGAACGAACGGGTCATTCAGCCCGAAGAAGTTCTTCCTCCTGTATCTGATCGTTCCGGTCCTGGTGCTCGTAGCACAACTCGTGGTCATGCCTGGCCAGAGCTACAAGACTGTTGGCGAGATTGTGAAGCAAGCAGAAGAGCCCACGCCTGCGAACGGAACCAACGAGCACCAAGATCGCAGATACAATGCAGAGTCAGAAGACGCAGCCCTACTTGGCCCTAAAACCGGAGAGGCACAGAATGCTGCCACCGAAAAGGACAAATCTGGCGTCTACGGCGCCTTGCACGGAAAGACAGCGGCGCAACAAATCGCCACGCCCTGGTTCATCCTCATCACGATCTTCACGGTCTTGCAAATGCTGCGCATCAACTACTTCGTCGCCACC
The DNA here is from genome assembly GCA_030772445.1 of Cladosporium sp. MBC 237. Taxonomy (NCBI): domain Eukaryota; kingdom Fungi; phylum Ascomycota; class Dothideomycetes; order Cladosporiales; family Cladosporiaceae; genus Cladosporium; species Cladosporium sp. MBC 237. Next base: position 218,377 of record JAPHCH010000018.1, on the reverse strand, counting down.
ATCCGAACGCAGTACACCGAAATGCTCCACTCGCCCTCTCGCGCAGTGCAAGTAAACGAATTCTTCGACATCGCCCTCCCCCTCGGCGGCGTCATCAGCGTCCCCTTCATCGGTCTAGTCCTAGACCACACCTCCACACCCTTCGTCCTCGCCCTGCTCGTCTCCATCGCAACCGCAATCGGCGTGCTAGGAGTAATCCCGCAAATGTGGGCCGCGTACGCCAACATCGTCCTCTTCACGCTCTACCGCCCGCTCTACTACACCGCAGTATCAGACTACAGCGCCAAAGTCTTCGGCTTCGCGACGTTCGGAAAAGTCTACGGGCTTGTCATATGTCTTGCCGGGTTGCTGAATTTCTCTCAGGCGGGGTTGGATGCTCTTACGCATAAGGTTTTTGGAAATGATCCCGTGCCGGTTAATGTTATTTTGATGGGTTCTGCTCTTGTTGTGGGTATTGTTCTGGTGGGGTATGTGTGGCGGAAGAGTTATACTATGCATAGGGAGAAGTTGGAGGAAGAGGCTGAGAGTGCTAGGGAGACTCTTATCCCGGGGGCTGATGCGGAGAACACGGAGAGGCCTCATGGGCATGAAACGTACGGCGTGGCGTAGGATGGTTTATGAGCCATTAAGTGTATACATGTAGAATATACGGCCGTGTTATTCTTCGTTTGCATTCCGGCTGTGAACCCCGATCATCTGAATACCACCAATTGGCTTGGCGACGAGAACCATATACTTCATTGTTGTCAACTTTTGGACGTGCTATCCTTAACTTTCCACCACAACATACCATCTCCTCACGCCCTGCCCTGAAACGTCTTAAGAGGAACAGCATGCCCATGCGAATCCGGCGGCCCAAATTGAGAATAATCCCCACCACCTCCCACCCACTGCTGCTGCTGCTCCTTCTGCTTCCTCTCCTTCCTCCCCGACCACCACCACTTAAGCCCCAGCACGCCCGAATAAAGCACCGCAACAGTCAGAATAACGACCACATAGCGTGAATTATATGACGAGTTGCCGGCGAAATTGAATCCCAGCCCGCCGTTGATGAGACCGAAGAGAAACACCGCCGGTCCGAGGAATTTGTGGATTTTCGAGTAGATTGTTGGGGCTTTTGTTTGTTTCCAGGCGCGGTGGTGGAGGAGGCCTAGACTAAATTGGAATAGGAGGGCGATTACTATGAGGAGACCGATGATTTGGTGGGCGGAGGCGAGGCGGTTGGACTGCAGGGGGTTGGGGTTAGTTTGATTGCTTTGGTGTGATCGCAGGGAAATGGGCTTACTTTGTTGTACAGCGTTGATAGGTAGATACCAATTCCAAACCCGATGAGAATGCACAGTAGAGCCAGCACTTGCACAGCACCGTGCCACAGAGCCTTGTGAATGATTCTCAACAAGAGCGATCCGAGCGGGAAGAGAAATACAAACGATCCAAGCATGATCAAAGCGTGCGCCGCAGGAGCAGAGCTGTTATCGCCAGTCATCTCCTTGGCTTCGCTCGCGCCATCGAGTCTGTACGTGCCGTTGGCGTTATTTGGTGCTGGAACCGTCCCATTCTCTGCCGAAGTCGCAGCGCGCATGTCCATGGTGAAATGACCGTAGAAGTCGTGCCGGCGCATGGAAGCCGTCATTGATGAGGATTTCATGACTTGGCTTGGGCCCACGGCGAAGATGAAGGGGTAGGATGTGCTGGTGAGATCCAGTTGCTTCCGACCGGAGAGCCAAGACGTGCAGTTGCGACATACTGCATCAGCACGTAGCCTCCCGTCGCGACCAACTGTGTTGCTGCCGTTGAAGCCAGACGGGCGAAGGATTTCCAAGTCTATGTCTTCGACGTAGGATGGCTCGGAATGGCCTTTGGCTATCCTTGGGGAGACGGTGACTCCTGTGCCGTTTTCGCTGGGGTACGCTGCGAAAATTAGAGCATCTTTCATTTCTGATCCGATACCGACGGCGGCCCAGGCCTGTCCGGTCGGTGCTTCGAGGTGGAAGTAGAGGTCTCCTGTTGCTTCTACGGCGTTCAATGCGAAGACGAATGATTGGTCTGTGGATGGGGATTTGAATACAAAGGTTGCTGAACTGGTGCTATTGTCATCTTCGGCGGCGGTGGTCAATCTTGCGAAAGGGAAAATGACTAGGAAAAGACAGTGTAGTAGGGAAAACATTTTGCTTGTAGCCACCAGGGCTTACTGAATGACAGAGTAAAGAGAGAGTGTGTTGGAAAGGAAAAGGTTGAAGGAATGGCTCCTTTCGTCTTTTCTCGCAAACGGCACCTACTATATCATTTCATGTCAAGTTCTGCCACGCCAGTTGACGCCCTTGGAGCGCAAAGTCGGCATTTGATCCCGAGATGGTCAGCCAAAAGACGTTCATCGTTGGTGGGTGACTTGGATTGCCAGCGCGTAACGTGAGACGACGTCGGCGCTTAGCGACATGGAATTGGCTGGCTTGGTTGATTGGGTGCTGCAACAGCGCTAAAATCTATTCTGAGATTCTTCAGTGATTTGTTAGCTATGTTAAGGTAGTCTATGCTCTACACAAATAATTAAGAGCGGCTTCTTGAAGACTCCACTTCTTGCGGATTTCGCGGAATCTGAGGTGCACACAGCTTCCGTCACGAATCCCGATATTATTGTGTGACAGGCCTTCCGATTACCAAGTGAATTGCACCAGATGGGCAGACAGGTCTTTGGAACACCGTTGTCTGGCAGGTGGATGTGCACGTATTGCCAACAGCAGCGACACTGTATATGTAGCTGGCCTTTGCAACGAAAATCGCTCGCCCGCCGGCGGAGAATTTGCGCGCCTGTCCGATGCCAGCAAAACTCTGTCTATAGCATCGGCACAAGGGCGATTTTCCTTCACATAGCTGGTCGGCTGGCTGACTGTGACTGCCTTGTGCCGGCTCCGGCTGCGGGCTCCTTGCAGTGATTCATCAGAGCCTTTGAGCGTCTCCGTCATGTATCAGTCCAAAGTCGAGATAGTCATGGCACATCTCGAACATCGCTGGAAGGCAAGCTCATCCGACTTTGCCTTCGAGCAGCTTCCTGCCATGCGCTCTGATCACGCCGTCCAAAATGCCTCGAATCTGGCTGCAACCATCCAAACCCACGGAGATCATAGCCTCAAGCCTCGCCATGTGCACCTTTGTCTCGAGAACCAAGCTGCAAATCCTGTCTTCACCTCCACTGCTCGCTATGGTCAAGAACGGCAATTCCTGCTCCTCAAGACCGTTCAAGTCTAGCAATGGGTCCGCCTCTTCCTCTTTGTCTGCGTAGCTGGCTGTCGTAGCGACGGTCGTAGCTGCGATGTAGTCCGTCATAGGGATACCAGCGTCGACGAGCGCAAGGGTGGCGGCGTTCAAACAGGCGGCAAGTAATGACCCATCTTGTGAGAGGATGTGCAGGTTGACGGTGATTGTGCTGTGCGGGAAGAGGTGGGTGAGGAGGGTACTCTCGAAGGCGGATGCGATCGTATGCTGCATCTCACTTGTGCGCCTACTCATTGTTAGTAAGGCGATCTTTTAGCATTGTAAAGGCATCTTCGCGTACTTGTCGCTCTTCGCTCTCTTCTTCCTGTCCATGCCAGAAAATCCAGCAAAGTTGACCTCCACCTCAATCCTGGCCTTGTCTTGCTGAGATCTTCCACCACTTCCACTCTTCTCCTGCGGACCAGCAACGGTGCAAATGATCTTCGTGTTGCCCATTTCAAAGTAGCTGGATCCGTCTGCTGCTGCTTGAGTGCTCATCTGAGCCTGGAGGCGGCGTAGTTCGTTCCATCTGCGGCCGTCGAGGCGCAAGTGCGCCAGAATGTATGTCGATGTATCGAGTGGCATGGTTGCGGTGGATGTTCGCTTCGTTTTCTCTGCTCGCGTTGTTATTTCAATAGTCGGCAGCGGTTTTTTGCGAAGAGGCCCGCAAGCTTCAGTCTGCAGCTCTCTGTGAATTTCGAGAACGCTGGGCCGTACGTCACCCAATTTCCGTTCAAGGCGCCCATCGCGTCTCCCACGATCGCGCGTCCTTCCACATACCTTACCTCCTAGGTGCAAAAATTGAAGAATTGTCTTCAATGTTCACTTATATGTACCGTATGTACATGCTGTTACTTCACTTCAATCTGACGTAACACAGTCAATCACCTGACGTAGCAAGAGCCCGCCTCTGTCTCTCGTAGCTCCAAATCTTTGCCTACATCATGCAACATGGTTCGCCACAGCCTGAACAACTACCGTCAACTGACCGTGGAAGAACGTATCAACATAGCAGAGGGTGAAGACTCCCTTACTGATGCTGACGACGACGACCTTGACACGATGCCCAAACGTAACAGCAAAGGCCAAACACGCGTGGAATCTCTTCTCGACAGCCGCGAAACCGTAGAGATAAGCTCTGACGATGGCGAAAACGTGTCTTCAGATGGGAAACGCAAAGCTGCAGGTGAGAGAGTTGCCTTCACCGACGACGAGGATAGCGATGCCGCCTACAAGAAATTCAAGAATCGCAAGACTGTGGAGAGAAAGAAACTCGCTGCAGAGCGTAAGAGAACCACCAAAAAGCCGGACAAGAACTCCATGGTAGGCTTGAAACCAAAATCGAAGCGTGCTGCTCCCAAGCGCAAGGCAAGGCAATACGGCGACCCTTCTGATGACGAAGAAGCACTCCTGGAAAGCAACCTCCCAGATTATGTACAAGAACGCCGCTCTGCCTGGGATCAAAATCGAAAAGAGCTAGGCGACGCTGGCCTACAATTCCCACCCGACTATGAAGAGGTTTGTTTTTCAGACGACGAGCACTTGGAATCACTAAAGGAAAGACCTGCCATATCCGGGAACATGCAGCCTCGTGCCCCTTACGAGGATATCGAGCTGCCAGCTTCCTACGGCATTATCCCTGCTCCCATTGCCCAGTTCTTGCGAAAGTACCAAGTTGAGGGTGTGGAATTCTTGCATGAGCTTTTCGTATATCAGCGTGGTGGCATACTCGGCGACGACATGGGTCTCGGCAAAACGATCCAAGTCATTGCGTTTCTCACTGTAGTCTTTGGCAAGACGGGAGACGAGCGCGATGCGAAGCGCATGCGAAAGATGAGGCGTCACCGAGGTGGCGAAAAATGGTACCCACGTGTCTTGCTCGTAGTGCCAGGCACGCTGGTCGCGAATTGGAAAAACGAGCTTGAGAAATGGGGTTGGTGGCATATCTACACTTGCCATGGTGGTGCCGGTGGGCGCGAGTCTGCTTTGGACGCCGCTAGGACTGGAAGGCTGGAGATCATGATCACGACGTACGAGACCTACCGCAACCATGCGAGCGCTGTCAACGTTGTCCGTTGGGATTGTGTCATTGCAGATGAATGTCACCGGATCAAGGAGCGTACTGCAGAAACCACGAAAATAATGAACGACATCAACGCACTATGCCGCATCGGCCTCACGGGCACGGCGATTCAGAACAAGTATGAAGAGCTTTGGACTCTCCTGAACTGGACCAATCCAGGTGCATTTGGTGGGCTATCAAGCTGGAAGACCACCATCGCTGTACCACTCAAGCTTGGACAGAGCCACGATGCAACATACGGCCAGCTGAAGAAATCTCGCGAGGTCGCGCAGAAACTCGTCAACAACCTGCTTCCGCGATTCTTACTTCGTCGACCCAAGGCGTTGATAGCTGGCCAGCTGCCTAAAAAGAGCGACAAAGTAGTTTTCTGCCCTCTCAGTGAGCAACAGGAGCTCGCCTACAACAACTTCTGCGACACCGAGATCGTTCAATGCATCCGGCACGCATACGATCCCTGTAGATGCCGCTCGGGTAAGAAGCAGGGTTGGTGCTGCTACACGATGGTGGATGGAATGAAGTGGCAGGTCTTCGTCTTTCCAGCGTTGCAGACCTTCCAGAAGATTGCCAACCACCTTGCACTTCTCCTCCCACACAGTCCTGATGGCGGTGAGAAACACGAGAAGGAGCTCGAGAAATTGAAGATGGCCGTGCCGGATTCATGGCAGGAGATGTATGCGCAGCGTGACAATATCTTGCACAAGTCGGATCCACAGTTCTGTGGCAAATGGCGCATTTTGAAGAAGTTGCTGAAACTTTGGCATGACAACGGCGACAAGGTCCTTGTATTCAGCTATTCTGTCCGACTACTTGATATGCTTGATATGCTGTTCAAGATGACAACGACCTACAACGTCTCATCTCTCTCGGGAAGGACGCCCGTTGAAGAGCGCCAGGTACGTATCGCTCGGAACTTGATACAACGCCCTTCAATAATTCAAAGACTGACTGCTTGAAATAGGAACTTGTAGATGACTTCAACTCGAATACTAGCGCTTTCGTCTTCCTCATTTCGACAAAAGCCGGCGGACTGGGCCTGAACATCACATCTGCAAACAAGGTCGTAATTGTGGATCCAAACTGGAACCCTGCGTATGATCTTCAAGCGCAAGATCGGGCGTATCGTCTGGGCCAGACCCGTGATGTTGAGGTCTTCCGACTCATCTCAGCTGGCACTATTGAAGAGGTCGTATACGCTCGTCAGGTATACAAACAACAACAGGCAAACATTGGCTACAATGCTTCGGTTGAGCGTCGTTACTTCAAAGGCGTACAAGACCAGAAAGAAATGAAGGGCGAGATCTTTGGCCTAGCCAACTTGTTTGCGCCCACGAGCGACGAAATCAAGCTCCGCGATATCTTCAATAAGACGAACATCGCGGAGTCTCGAGCTGGTGTGGAGATTGCAGGGCTCAGCCTTGAAGCCTCGCACGACGAAGATGATGACGACGATTCACATGAAGATGAAAAGGCCATCTCACAACTCGCAGCAGAAATCTGCGACGAACCGGGCACGAAGCGTAAGAGAGCAGGAGAAGGCAAAAGGCAACCCGACGGGGTGATGGCTATTCTTGCAGGCGCTGGTGTGAAGTACACACACGAGAACGCTGAAGTAATTGGCACCAGCAAAGTCGAAACGCGGATCTCATCTCGAGCTCAGAGAGCTGGCGGCGCAACCTGGGATCGCGAGCGGGCTTTCATGCAGAGTCAGGCATCGCAAGACGACATGGACGAAGCACCTTCGCATCCGCACATGAGAACTACAGGATCAGATGATGAGGACGACATGCCGAAGCAGCAGCCGGCTGTTCGTTACATGTACAAACCACCGGAGGACGTTCGAAAGCGCCAGTTCTGCTCGATGGCAAAATCTCTGGGCTTCGACAATGTGAGCGATTTCGCGCTGGTCGTGGAAGGATGGACACAAGACCAGCGCCGCAGGGCTCTTGACCGCTTTTATGCTGGCAGAAGAGCGGCGTTGGCGGATTGATGATCACGAAGTAGATCTCGGAGTGGGAGAGCTGGGAAGCATGGTTGTACCGTCTCGGTACGGAGTTTGATTGCAGTAAAGATACCCTTGGCATACAGCGCCCTACAAATACATGATGTTTCTCACGTGGTCGCGCCCTACATGTACATACCGCATGCATGCACCCCATGAAGTTGCCCCACTCAATCATGGCGTATTGCCTAAATTGTGACTGGTGATGCAGTGAAGCCAAGGCCCAAAGGCATGAGGAGTGCCACAGGGCGTGCTAAAAACCGCCATTGCGGTATATTAAAACGTAGCAATGCGAGAGTCTGATCGAATGAGATGCCGTGTTTAGATTATTTGGCGCATACATTCACGGATGCGCCACCCCACGGAGTTGCACATAGCGTGACAAACCTAATCTTCTAACAAGTGCAGACTCCAGTGCGGACCGTGAGTCAATCGGGAGGCACCTTGCCATAAAGTAGCTGCTCGTTCTTCCTTACATCTCCTCTACACTCTCAGATTATTTTTACACGTTCGCCCATAACTCGTGCGCTATCTAAAACCTCTGAAAAGGACACGTAGTCGCTTTGTCTTGCGTCTCCCGTCACACAAACAGTCCTTTATCTCTTATTCCCGCTATTCGCAATTAGGCACGACACGCCACAATGGCCATCAAAGACCCTTCGCCGGGCAAGAATGTCAACGGAGACGTCCACAGACTGGGCATTGATCCTGAGAAGATCCTCCCAGGAACAACTTTCCCGCAAACCAATGGCAAGCTCAGCAGCCCAGACAAAGAGCCTCATGTCAGCACTAAATCGCAACCGGGACCCACAATTAACGACAGGCCAACGATTGTGACACTGTATCAGTCCAACCATCTCGAAGCCGCAGGGCAGATACCAGCGCTTTACGATCTCATCAATGACGCATTTGGCACTTCACAAAACGCTACGGGCATGTGGCCGAGCACGACTTTGCGACTGAGCACGCATAAGCAGCTGGTTCAAGAATTGTCAGGCAAAGGCACATTTACCTACGTAATCACCTACACCGGTACTTCCACGATACTTGGAACCGCGTCCGCCAAACTCTACAAAGACACACTGGAGCGAACACCCACAAGCCAAGAGCAACCCAAAAGCACATTCACGCGTACTGGGACTTCAGCGCCAGACACCGAGGGGTGGGAACTGGCATTGATGGCCGTAGATCCATCGCTTCAGCGAAAGGGAGTAGCGGGTTTGCTCATTGGTCTGGTGGAGAGAGAAGTGAAGCGGCGATTTCTGCTGGCAAAGGCGCAGAGTGAGACGCCCGGGCGGAGACTTGTCATGCTGTTGTCGACGATCAAGGAGGTTAACTTCGAATTTTACAAGCGAAGAGGGTATGGGTTCGATTATGAGACGTTCCACGAGCCCGGATGGCTTGCTAGTCCTACAGGATTTACCGTTGTACATATGAGCAAGAAGGTCGAAGCCTGAGGACGGCTTAGGCTTAGGCTGTCCAGCCCATAATAATTTCACAGAGATCTGATATACGGCAACTCCAATTACGATGCTAGACGAATGCTATTTCTGATGCCGACACGCCACTCAGTGCGTTAAACAGCGTGCCGTACTGCAATTTTCCCACTTCAAACGAACCGAGTCACAAGACTTCCCAGAAGTTACTAATCATCGGGAAAAGATCTAAATGAACTCACAGAATCCAGTCACGGATCACCAATATCCAACCTTGCAACAAAAAGGTATGAAACTCTCTCTTGGCAACTCGCTGCGTTCACTTCATAGGCGGGCGCCAATTAGCGTTGCGGCCCATCCCGTCCAGCCAATCAACGCTCTTCCACAACCTGCAGGCACCAAATCTCCGACAACAACACGACCTCACTTCACAAAATAACCCATGTTGCACAACGACCCCGATTGCTTCGCCGGCGGCTTCGCTGATTGAGTGATTGGGTCGCAGTATCACCGCTATGCGACCGCTATGCGACAGTGAGCCGCGAAGACCATCTGTGGCCAGGCCTCGTCCTTCATGTACCGCTGTCACTAACATCCAAAACACGTAACGCTACCAGCCTTATGAAAGTACACTCAAAATATCCGGCGAGCTTAATTAGCGTGAAGCAGCATGGTAATCGGTACAATGGCGGAGGCGCCTGGTTGGTATCTGGCGCAGCAGAGCCTCTTGCGATATGCCTGCTTTCAAAGTTTCAACGACTTCACGGGTTGTCCACATATCCTCCATTCGCGCCGAACACCATCTAACCTGGTACACATCCCAGTCACTGTCTTCGTCACGGTTTGTGGCAGAGTGGGTTTCCAACTTCCCCACAATTGCATTCATTACCTATTTCTTTGTTACATTAACTTTCCTATTGACCCCGGACAATGACACTTTGATCCTATTGTTCCTTTGTCGCTCCCTATTGTTCAACGCGCTGGCCGCACGACACTCGCTCTTGTGCATACTTGGTTCACTTCTTTGATCGACACCTCATTAATACGCCCATCATCATTACCATTCCGACACTCGATTTCACCATCCAACAAATCCTTGCAGGTTCAAGGATTCCAGCTTTCTACACAACTTCAACGCGAAAACTTCCCATCGACGTTCTCCAGCAAACCAGCAGCAAACATGTCGTTCATGGACATCATGCTCAGTAAAGTACTTTGGTCGCTTGTGTTGCTTTCGTCAAATGTCATGGTCTCGGCGCACACTTGGATCGAGCAGATGCAGGTTATCGGCGAGAACGGCTCTTACGTCGGCGACTACGGCTATCCTCGTGGCTATGTTGCCCGTACCGATCCTGGCTTTGATGGTTTCGCCGATAAGTGGCAGCTTCCTAGCCCTGATGCAGACATCGGCAAGACTCGCATCGATAGCTCCATGATGGCTTGCCATCCTTCGCAGCGCACAGCAAACTACTCCTCAGAGTACCCGAAGCTCTCAGTCACACCAGGTGATTACGTTGCCATGAAGTACCTCGAGAACGGCCACGTTTCCCAGCCTAACATCCCTGAGGGCAAGCCCAAAGGGAGTGGTACTGTGTACGTCTTCGGCACTTATGAGCCAAGCGAATCCGACACTCTCATGGACGTTCTATCATGGACAACCGATGGCAAAGGCGGCAACGGAAAAGGCTGGCTCATGACTGCCCAGTCATATGATGACCATCGTTGCGCGCAAATCAACAACTCTCCGATCAGTGCCCAGCGTCAAGCAATCAACGGCCCTGTCGAAACATGGTGCGAAACCGATCTCCAGATCCCAACCAACGCCAAAGAGGACTCAACCTTGAGCGTTTATTGGGTCTGGGACTGGCGCACTGAGGGCCCAGGCTGCAAAGACGAGTACTACACAACATGCGCGGACGTCGACGTTGTCAAGTCCGCCGGGGACCTCTCCACCACTGCCCAGCACAGCCTTGTCCAGCAATCTCCACAAAAGGACGCCGTATCCGACTACAAGAACAGGACAGCATACACCCCGACTCCAGTTATCATCACCACGCAAGGCTGCGACGCCACTCAAGCCGCACCATCATCACCTGCCACTGGCGCTCCAGACACGAGCTCTGCACCGAGCGTTCCAACCGGCGCTCCAGAAATGAGCTCCACACCAAGCGGCCCCAAAAATCTCACCACCTCAGCAGCCTCTCCACCCAGCGCTCCTCAAATGAGCTCCGCACCCAGCGCTCCCAACAACGCCACCACCACAGCATCGCCCCCTGCCGATAACGCAGTAACAGTAACATCAACAGCCCTCTCAACCGTCAGCGCACCCAACAACATCATCTTCAAAACCGTCACTGTGCCCGACTCCGCTGTGCCCTCAAACACAGCTCCAGCCCCAACTGCTCCCACCAGCAAACACGGCATCATCGGCAAGGACGCCGCAACCGGCGAAATCGGCAAGCGCTCCGCACAGCACGTCCAGGCACATGGTCGACTGAGACATAATGTGCGAGGTCTCGCTTAGAGATATGAGATGTGCTTTTTGCGGATAGATTTTGGGGATGGCGCAAGCTTTCATTGGATTACGGGGTATGGGATATGAGCTTTGGACATGAATTGAACGCATGGATGCATGGGAAATGGCGCAATCGATTTTCTCCTCTCCTTTTTGATTGGAAGCTGTCTTTCGAGACTGGCTCTCGATGGACGATCCGATTTGATCTTTGCATGGGGGGATCAAGGAGTTATGGCGCGAAATTGTGCATTTTTTGGGGGCGGTCATTTTTTGAATTGTTATGAATAGAACAACGAAAAAATCAAGGACAGTTTTGTCAACAGGAACATCTTCTCTTCTCTTTCTTGCCATGTGAAGTCTCAAATTGTATCACTTATATCATCACCACACAGTCCTCTCAAGAACTTGATAGAATTCTGCTGCTCTTTTGCATTGTTGCCTAGCTGCTTAGATAAGGGTATTGAGTTTTCGTTAATGCGTGACAATCGTATCTTACACTTTCCTTTCCTTTCTTTCTCCAATCCTTCCGACTTTCCTCCAATCAATTCACCATTGCTTTGACACAATGATCCGCACCCTGAGGTCCATTCTTTCTTTCTTGTTCTTCAGCCATCCAAAGTTCCAAAAAAGAAAAAAAAATAGTGTCCTGTTTTACTCCAACCATGCACCAACCCAACAAAAGAAAAGGGTAAAACCCACAAAAAAAAAAAAAAACGAAAAACGAGAAAACGCCCACGTCAAAAACCTCTCAAACCTCCAAAGCCACGCTCCTCTGCCTCCTCTCACAATTCCTGCAAATGCAAGGTTTCCTCCCATCCCCGAGCATGAGCAAACTGCCCGGCCCGCTCTTGAAAGCGCACCCAATAGCGAACGCAAGCGTGATGGAAAATTTCAACCAGAGCCACGGGCTGTGACGGCTGAAAGGGATGAGTTGTTGCTGATTTTGGTGCTGCTGGTAGCGGCGCGAGGGGGAAGAATGTCTGCTTGTGCTGCGGTTCTTGGCTCGCTTCTTGCCTGGCCCGGCCATACCGGGTTTGGTGAGGCGTTGGGAGGAGGTGCTGGCTTCGCGGCTTCGGTCGGGACTGCTGGGGTAGAAGGTGCCGTAGGCGAGGTCGTCGGTGGAGTCAAGGTCTGGGATGAGGAGGCGTTGGCGCTCGTCGGGGTAGTCTTGTGAGTCTTGCCTGCTGAGGAGACGACGCTTAGCCATGGGTCCTAGTAGGACGCTGACGAGCCACCATTGCACGTTACATAGGGGTGCGGGGAGGCGCATGCGCGATTGCGCGGAGTGGATGAGGTGGCGGGCGAGTTCGACGGGGGAGTGCCAGAGGTCGCCGAAGAGCTGGCGGAGGCGGGCGATGAAGGACTGATAGGGTTGGTGAGGGCGGTCGAGGGTGCTGCTGTGGAGGCCCATCACCGTTGCCGTTGACGTCGTAGTGTCGCTAACTTCACGCGAGTGGCTTTCGGGAATGGGCTCGAGAGGCATCGCGAATGATGACTGGAGCTCCGTGTCATCGTCGGGACTGTCCTCGTCTTCATGCATAGACTCCTCATCCGCGTGTTGGTGACTGATGCTTTCTTCGCTAGTCTCGATGCTGCGAATCTGACTCAACTCTTCCATGAGATTGCGACTGACAATAGCGCCAGCGCAGGAGCCCAGTGACGAGTAGTCTTTCACCGAGCCTTGCGACGTGGCTGATGCAGGCGATGGCAAGCTCAACATGCTATCATCGCCACCGCTTGTGCCAGGAACTGCGAGCAAGGCTGCACCCGCTAGATTGGCGAGGGTAGCCTGGTCCACCATCGTAGACGCTCTCCTGCGACCAAACATGGGGCTACCGTCCCTCCGCTCTGTACTATTGTCTCTGAAAGGGAAGCCAGGAGATGCCTGAGAAGGTTCGAATGCAGGCGCAGAAGCCGGGACATGATCGTAATGCGACGCAGAAGGCAGGATCAGCGGCTTAGGACCGACAGAGCCTGCGCCAAATCGCCGCATTCTTCTCGTTGGCCTGCCTCGGGCGTTTGTAGAGGGAGGTGGCATGTCGAAGTGAGCATGGTGCGAGGGCATAGGTGGCTCGGCTGTGGTCGGACTTTCGATGATCAAAGGAGCATCAGAGAAGACAGACTCGGCGTCGGATAAGTGCTCTGAAGGTACGAGATGGCCGGAAACAAGCTCTTGATGGCTCTGCGTCTGTCGAAGCTCCAGCCGTGAGTGTGATTCTGTGAAGCTAAGTGCGGGCGATGTTGGCTGCGTGCCTGCTTCTGACAGGCGTTCCGGAGATATCATAAGGTTGCCAGTGGTAGGGAACCTCGGATGCATGCTCTTCGGTCGTGACAATCTTCTGCTCATTCCCGGCGTCTCGGCGTGCAAGTCGATCTTTGCTGAGGTTGCTAGTAGATCAGACAGAATTTCCAGCCTCTTTTCTAGCTGAACATTCGCCGCTTCTGCAGACTCAAGCCCTTGGCTCATACTTCCCACCTGCTCCTCGAGCTCATGTATTCTATATCGATCTTCCTCGTTCTGCTCTTCAAACGCCCTCAGCTGATTCTTCAAACCAATCTCGATCTCCGTATGCTGCTCAATGACCTCTTGCACCCGCTCTTCGTATCGGCTCTCCCACTCTTCAAGCGCCTCCTGCAGCTGCCTCGTCTCTGCGTTCAAAGTCCTCATCTTGCTGCTCTGTTGCCTGGTTACACTCGGAGAAGTCACAGCGGAAAGTTGCGATTGAGCAGCGGCAAGCTCTGCTTCCAGGTGGTCGATGTAGTGTTTCGTTTCGCCGCTGACAGACCTTCTCTTCGCTCCAAGCTTACTTCGCACTTTGGCGGAGCGCGGCTTGATGCTGCTTTTGGGTGGAGGCGGCGAGAAGTGCTCGGTCGGGAACGCAGCGTCATACTCTCCGCTCTTCCTGCCCTCCATATTGCTGAAGAATTTCGCCGAAGTCACTCGAGGCCGGGCGGGAGTTGTTCTCTTGGGCCTTGTGAGAGTCGAGTTTCCAATCTCTGTCAACACGCCGCTACCTCTTCTCTTCCCAATGCTCAGGCCACCTGCTCGAGCGCCCGAAGGAGACTGGTTTTCAGCGTCGGAAGACTGAGGGTGGCTGCCGCTCGCGTTTGACCAGTTGCTGGAACTGAGCGACTTTGGCGTAACCTTCCTCCCAGGCACTGTTGGACCGCGGAAACCTGCATTGCGAAGCTGGATTCTTCGACTTTGCCGATTGGCCCCGGTGCCAGAGTGAGGCCTGGGAGAGTCGTCGTGGTCGTCTTGCCATACCAGAGAGCCGTCATTGGCGAGTTGTTTGGATGTCATGATGAGTGCATGTACACCTTGCTACCTCGCCATACAGCAGTGGTAGAGCTTTTCGGAGAGAAGGCAGATTTGGAAAAGGGAGATCTAGGCACAACACATAGCAAGTGTATGAGGTATTCCGTGTACTTTGTGTTTGAGGTGGTAAATGTGGTGGTGATCCCTCTCAGGAAAGGGTTTGGTGTATGCAGAGGGAAGAGGGACCTGCAGTAGGCAATGCAGTGGGCAGTGGGGCTATGGTCGCCTACCTACAGTGCATGCAGTGAAGTTCTGGAAGGCCGGCCCCGGCAGTCGCCCTGTGTGTTTATGCGCTATTGTTGTTTGAGCTGGTGGCGTGCCGAGGCCGTTGCTGGGGAAGATCACGAGCATATCGGACGGCCGCGACCGACGATCCACTTGGGATGATTCTCGCATTTGAGAAGTACACACGCGCGCATCTTATGTGGGATGTGATTGTCAAGGTAAAGAAGTAAGATAGAGAAATTATCTTGGAAAGAACAATAATGGGCTGCTAGTGACTTCGGTCCTCACGAAAATCGCTCCAATTCTGTCCACAACCAAATCCCATCTCAACTGTCTCACGCATCCATATCACAAACCACGGCGCGACCAAACGCTTAAAATTTGACAAACTCGATCTCCGATCGAAAAAGACATGGCGCGTGTCACTGAAGAAGATCTACAAGATACCTTTGGGACTCGAAGTGAAGCTCGTATCACGAAGACACAATTTCATGAAAAAGTATGGAGTCTATACTGTCGCCATCCCGGACATTCCGCCGCAGCAGGAGAAAATGAGATGCGAAAGGAAGGGAAAACGAGAAAGAGGAAAACAGATATCGCGCCCCGAGAGGAAAAGAAAAAGCAGTCTGGTCCATGGCATGCTGTCCGTAGACACGCTAATCATCAATCGTCCAACCATCAAAATCATAACCATCATTCATCATCTACTCGCCAAGCGAGTCCCGTATCCCATCAAGAATACAAGAATAAAAGTCGTCGCCATAAACATTCACCACTTCCTCTGGCGCTTACGCACCGGCTCCTCCTCCTCTCCATCCAACTCAAATTCCGGCTTCACGAAATAAGGGAAAAGGTGCTCGCAATCTCCAAGACGAAGAGTCGTGAGCCTGTAAAGCTCAGCTGCGATTTCAGCGGTGTGCTGGTCGATGTGAGGGGCGACGCGAGCGCCGCCGATGGAGACGTTGTTGCCGTGCATTTGCGCGTCCTGGTCGCTGTCTTTGGTGGGTGAGGCTGGGTTGGATTGGTGTTTGATGTTAAGGAGCCGGAGCTGCTCGGTGACGGTGTTGAGGTGCTCGCTGAGAGCGGTCGTTTGGGCGAGGAGGGTGTGGGGATCCATTGTGGATGGTTGTGTGGTGGACGTCTGGTTTGGTTTGGGATGGTTTTGGGCTTGGTGGAGATGGTTGGTATGGCTTGGTTGTGGTATGGTATGGTATGGTGGAGCTTGATAGTGGGAGACTGGACGAGAGCGACGTACTTTATACATCAATCCCTCTTCAAAGCGCTTATGATATGGCACATCGCCATACGATGTTCTGGTGCTGACATCTGACCAGGCGATGTTGTGTGATTCGAGAGCCATTAGGAAAATTGAGGATACCTAATGAGAGCCTCGCTGACCTGTCTCGCTGACTTGTCAAAACACCCCCAATCTCGTAACTGGTATTTGAACTTTAGACTTTTGGTGCCACGTGGGAGTTGAAAGCCTGTTCCGTTATTCATCCTGATGTGCGCATGGAGCATACTTTTGAGTGTGAAGCGGACGGTGCGAACTCAGTAATACCTACATTGTGTCTATGATACTTGATCTGTGTATTAGCTACCCGTTATAGACTTGTAGCAACGTATTCTTGCTAGATCTGATGGTGTCGGCGTGGGCGTCGACAGGGCCACTTCGATTAATGCTGACATCGCAATTCCCCACCCAGATCTGGATGGCGTTTTGGAAGAGCGTCGCAAGATCGCGTGTGTGCGAAATCCAAAGTATCGGAATATATCGTTGGATTCTTGGTCACGATGATGTCCAGGATACCCAATAGAAAGCGTCACCGACATCGACGTATGTAATCTTTTTTTCTTTGACTCCTTTGTCCATACGACAATGATAGGAGGGTTTACCGGCAAGCATGCGGCCTGATCGAATGTCGTGTGGAATCCTGAGTACCCGTGATTCTCGTCCTAAGTCATGTATTTGGTGACATGCACGCATAATGCTAGTGCTGGACATGTCGCGACGCTGCGCTGGTGTGTCAGAGCTCATACAGATCGTTGACTCGGACCGTGTGTTGAGGAGGAGCAATAACGGCGTGGGCTTGAAGCGAGTCCATGGTGAGATTGCGAAGGCGTACACTTTCGTCGATGCGCACCTAATGCATCATTACGTCCGCCAGGGGGAGATGCTGAGTCTGGACTCTATGTTATGTCGAGATCAATCGGTCCATGGCGGATACAATATTGTCCTACAGGAAAAGGACATCAGTGGCATGCTGAGCGACACTTCTATTGCAAAGCTGCAGTGATGAAGACCATGTAACTTCCAGGAGCCCCTTTGATCAGCACGAGCAAGCAAGGAGACAAGCAACATGATTGAAGCAACTAGAAAAGAGCACAGACAGCATGATTTTGAGTGTGATTGCGGCCATACCCCTGGGCCATGAGGTGTCGTCACGTCAAAGGCCAAAGGAGGCAGGTCGGACAAGGGTAGATGCGACCAAGGCGACTGGCGGGGTGTGGGACGCGCAATACATGCAGATGACACTCTCGGGACAAGGGCAAGACTGGAGGTTACGCAGGGTTTCGGAACGGACTTTTGAACTTGTACAGACAGATGTCTGTAATACAAGATCACCTCCTCCATGACGAGCAGAATCACCCAAGGCGGAAGGAAGCTTGGGATGACAGCTGTAAGCTGAACTATGTTGACTATACCACATCAGACTTGCGGATGTGCGCGCCGAGCGCGCTTGTGGCGGCGGGAAGATGCACATGTGTAGAGTACAGTTTAGTAGATTTTGTTTATTAGCCCGAGGAGCACGAAAGATGGCGTCAAGCACGGGTGCAACTACAAGGGAGGCGGCATGCTCTGGACGCTGAAGGATTGCTGGCGCGGCAGAAGCGCTGTTTGGAAAGAAAGGGATGTCACAGTGGTCACGTGAGGGTGTGTAACCAGCAAAGGCGCGGCATGGTAGCACAAGGCGTTGTTGAGAAAGTTCAAGGTTGAGATGAAGCACTTCGTCAGCAGTCTCAGGTCGACTATCACTGCCGGCAACGGGCGATGGTGCGACAGAGGCCGCGTTTGTTGGATGGGGGAAGTTGTGGAAGGGGGAGAGAAGACGGGCCGCACGATGTCCTAGCACGTCTAGCACTAAAGCTAGACCTGGCGCAAGCATTATTATTGCCCACCAGCCTGGTGCACTACGGGCCTGCTACTATGGACTAATCACCACTCGTGGGCGCCAGCAACGGGCGTCCAGGCTTGCTTGCGTATGCGCAACGCAGCTAGTTATCGGCGCCTTAGCTCTCGCCAAAGCCGCGTCCAAGATGGGCAATAATAATCATCTGGTTTGTTTGGTGGGATTCGTGTTGAGAAAGAGGAGGCGAACAGGGCGGATTTAGCTCTGCCTAGCTCGGCCACGCTCTGCACGCACGCACGAGAGTGAAGGACAAGACCAGTCAGGCCGAGGAGCAGAAGTGGTAGGCGAGGGTTGAGAAGTACTATCTCCTATACTGTCTTGGACTGTCAGCGACCTCGGTAGTTGGTACAGTGGTAGTAGTGAGGGTAAGAGATGGCGGCGCGTAGCAAGGATGACGGATGTCGGAGAGATCCATCGACCTGTTAGAAGTAGAAGAAGAAGAACATCTCTATCCACAAAAAAGCTAACCAAACTTTGCTAGACGTGGCAAATCGGCGTGCGAGCGAATAAACTATTCTGCCTCTCATCTTTCCATCAACATTCGGTTGCGCGTCCGCGCACCCGTCAATCTCCCGCCACGACGACTGCGGCCCTGGCTCCATCTCCCATCAGTCGCTCGATCAATCACGTCTGTCGCATGCCAGACACCAGAGACATTTCTCCGCAAAGCCCTTGCCCACTCGTCCATTATTGTTCTGCTCATCCGTCAGTTTGTCTATCATATCGAGTCTCTGTTCCTCTTGTTCCTCCTATTCCTCTTTTTTTCTCCTTCCTCTCAACCCCCGACTTCATCCGTCTTCACCACCAATCTCTCACTCTCACACTCTCTGTCTTTCTTTGTGTCTCTTGTTCCAATATATTATACAACTCAGCAACAATCATATCAACCATATCAACCAACCGATCAACCGGCCAAGCAATCATCTACACCAACTGGCCTAAGTGCACAAGTGCAGCATTAGCCTTTTTGGCTGCCCTCGAATTCGCCGCCCCCCGCTAGGATTTTATCCCCAAAGCCCGCGCTTTGCAACCGCCTCCTCGCTAATCTCGCAAGCAATCCACTCGCAATCATCTTAGCGTACAACGCCGCCTCCTCCTCTTGGTGCTGCTCTCTCGTCTCGTCGCTCTCTTTCGCGCGCCGGCTCTCTGCCAATCCTCCGTTATAATCATCACCACCACCCGCCAACGCTACTTCCTCACGTCAAAGTCGCAAAGCTGGCTGAGACTCCCGATTGGACGACTGACAGCAGTCGCTCCTCAGATGTTGAGAACGAGAAATTCGACCTCCACCCATCTCCTCGTAGGGCAATGAGTTCGCTTCGCTTGCGCGACCTCAATCCGCTGCGCCTACTGCACACAAACTTCTCCTATCAGTCGCTACCCAACAGCGAAAGCCGAAATGCCTCGCCTTCAGGTAGCTA
This sequence comes from Cladosporium sp. MBC 237, assembly GCA_030772445.1. Classification (NCBI taxonomy): domain Eukaryota; kingdom Fungi; phylum Ascomycota; class Dothideomycetes; order Cladosporiales; family Cladosporiaceae; genus Cladosporium; species Cladosporium sp. MBC 237. The sequence goes on along the minus strand of JAPHCH010000018.1, from coordinate 198,936 downwards.
CCGTCGGAGATTTGGCGCCGACAAGCTCAGATGCGGTGGCCGTCTGTCGCTCACAAGAATGCTTGCGCTTGCGATAGCATCTTTCGTCCTTTTCGCGCTCATGGCCGGCGGCGGCTACAGACATGTCCAGAAGAAGGAGGTCAAAGCCGATCCACCTCCACCCTTTTACTGGCAGGTCTTCTCGCGACTAGACGGCTACTACAACGGCATCCGAACACTCGTGCCTTACAGCAACGTCACCACCGAGAACAGATACAACGCATCACAACCACCCAGATACGAGAAGCCCGCAGATCTACCCAAAAGGCCACCAATCGATCCTATCAAGTACAGTCCCTACCCTGACTACAAGTCAAGCGAGTACCTGGCAAATCACCAAGAATTTCACGAATGCTTTATCGATGATCAGGATAAGATTCCAGTGCCAGATGTGTACGCCTACCCTGGTGTTCCCGAGGTGTATCCCGAACCCTTCTACGGATCGTATTCAGCTCTTGGTATGCGTGAAGACGTCTGCTTCGATCGATATGGACGATTGGGCGCTTACGGCTACGGCGATCCTCAAAGCAGCAAGGCGACACATGGCCTTGGAATGAAGTCCGAGAAGATTGGCAGCGAGAAGATTTTCGAAAAGATTGGCCACACCGACTACACCAACGTTGACTGGGATAAGGCGCAAAAGCGATGTTACGAGAAGAACAAAGCTAGATTTGCAAAGGAACAACCAGCCGGCAAGGAGCGCGTCAAGAGACACGCTTACGTTCTGAGGACATGGACTGGCTTCAAGTACACCGACCACCACATCATGACTCTCCGCGCGCAGATCAACGAGCTCGCATTGAAGACCGGTGGCGAGTACGATGTGCATTTCCTTGTTCACGTCAAGGACAACAGCATTCCCATCTGGGCCGACGAGAACGTTTACAAGCAGGTTGTGGATGAGAACGTTCCTGAAGAATTCCGCGGCCTTGCAACTCTCTGGTCTGAGAAGCAGATGGAGATGTACTACCCAGACCCGTTCCCGGACAACTTCATCAACATGGCAGGCTCTTCCATCCACGGAGTCTACAGATCTGCTCACTTTGCGATCCAGTGGTTCAGCCAGCAGTTCCCCGAGTACGATTTTGTCTGGAACTGGGAGATGGATTTGCGATACACCGGACACTACTACGAATTCAACAATCGCATCGGTGAATGGTCGAAGGAGCAGCCGCGCAAGGGTCTTTGGGAGCGCAACGAGCGCTTCTACATCCCAGGCATCCACGGCAGCTACGAGAACTTCACCAAATTCGTCGGCGAGGAAATGAAGACAAGGGACATCCCCGAGAACGATGCAATCGCCAGCGGTCCCCACCCAGTATGGGGACCAGTCAACAACTTCCCCAACGGCGGTCTCCTCCCCGCACCCGCCAACACCACCCCACCAACCTCCTACAGCCGCGACGACTACTCCTGGGGCGTAGGCGAAGACGCCGACCTCCTCACATTCAACCCCATCTTCGACCCGAGCAAAACTAACTGGGTCTTCCGCGAAGACGTAACAGGCTACGACAACACCCTGCCCGTCCCCCCACGGCGCGTCGCCATTATCACCGTCGCCCGCCTTTCCCGCCGCCTGCTCGACACAATGCACGAGGAGACCTGGCGCATGCGCCACTCCATGTTCCCGGAAATGTGGCCGCCCTCCGTCGCGCTGCACCACGGCCTCAAAGCCGCCTACGTCCCGCACCCCGTCTACTTCGACCGCGACTGGGACCTCGACTACATGAACCAGGTCTTCAACTACCCCGAGACCAAGGAGGCCAGCACTTTCGGCTGGGGCGAGCACAACATGCTCGGCAGCAGTTTCTACTACAACGCCGGCTTCTCCGGTGCGCTCTGGCGCCGCTGGCTCGGTAAAGACGAGAACGGCGAGGGCGGGCGCAAGGAAGAGGAAAACGGTACTGGGCGCATGTGTTTGAGGCCCGTGCTGCATCATCCTATTAAGGGCGAGTGATTGGGGGAATTTTGCAAAGAAGCATACGATGAAAAGAACGTCGGGAAGAATAAGGTAATGAATATCAATCAATAAGAGGTGGGATTTGGGAGGGGTTTTCTTTTTGTTATACTCTCACGAGAGACGGGTGTCAGAACAACAGTCTCGCGAGCCGATGGGAGGGTGTTTTTTCCCTTTTTCTTTTTCCTTTTTCTGTTCTGTACATTGCGTACTTTGCGTTGCATATGGAGAGCGGCGCAAGAAGAAACGGAGTCCACTGCTTGCTTCGTTTGCTGCTCTTCTGAACCTTTTCTTTTCTTTTCTTGGATACACCATTGGGGACGAGGCGAGATTTTATCAAAAAGAGCGGATGCACTTCGCTCGGCGTAAAGGGAGTTTTCAGTTCATGAAGATATTACCACTACGCGTGGTTTTTACTTGAATCTGGTCTTTTTTTTTTTGTGTGTACTTTATACAACAATAGAGGTTTTATGGGTTTCTTTGACTTTTTGATTTTTTGAGGTCTCTCAGTAATAGTGCTTTGTGCTTTGGTTCTTTTAACAGTATGGAATATTCTGTTCAGGTGCTCGTTCGCTTTTGTAACAAGGTACCGTAGTGTTGTGACGTGAGAGGTGTGCTTCCCGCCTCCTTGATTCCCTTGACTATTTCCATAAGTTACCACAAACGAGCACTCTCCCGTCGACCGTCGTCGTTGCAAAGATAGAATCATCAGGAGCACAGTGCGATAGTATGAAGCCACATCCTACAACATGTTCGTCCCACGCCCGTTTGCTTTCTTGGACCTCCTACTGAAGTGTATGGCAAGGTGTGTTTCTGTCCTCCATCATTGCCTTCTCTCATTACAGATCATTGTTCTGACTCCTCATGAACACGGCGAAATATCATAGACCCATAACCCGTAAGAAGACCTTCATCTTCTTATATTACGCAAGTACGCATCAGTAAACAATCAGACCTGTCCATTCCTTCTTTCCCAAACCATACCCAAAAGAGACCACTTGCCGGAAAGCACCAAAGAACGCCGCGCGACCCAAATCCACTGAGGTCATGGTGCATTTTGGAGGGCGGCGCCCACATGCAGGTTCAGGGTTTGGCCTTCCGGCGTCCGGGCTGTGCACGTCACTACTGATGAGACTACTGAGACTTTCCAAAACGACAGACACCCATTGGGAGGCGAAAATTTGCTTGGGCCTTTGTGTTTTAATTGCTCTTTTCTCGCCCACGCGTTTGGGCGATTGTTGGGCTGCCTTGGGATGAATGGTCTCTGCACGCTGCATGTTTACTTCGCTTTTCTGGTAGAGAAATTGTTGGTCTATTTACAGGACGGGGCTTGATCTAGCCCTCATCTGTCTGCAGGCGCACATGGCGCGGCCGGCTTAGGCAGTCTCGTTGTGTCTTTTGCTTTCCGCCCGTTGGAAATGAGACAATAAGACCCTGGGGCTGGAAGGGGTATGACGCGCTTCATCTCTTCTTTTTTACTTTCTTGACACGGCATCCATGTCCACAGTCCACCCGGAGGGAGGGAGTGGAAAGGTTCGACTCTAGCCGGATGGCTGGGAATGGCTGCAGGAGGTTTGTTTATTTGCGCTGGCATATACCGCGGAGGGGACAGGCATTTGCTGGGTTACAGATAGAAGTATCGAAGTAGCGGGTACATGTACGCCAGGGCGCTGGAGAAGTCTCTTGTTTATCTGTGCGAATTCCCATCTTCCCACCTCCCAGGGTACCGTTATGTCCATCTGTAGCCGCGTGTTGCCTCCAGATAAGATCTGTCTGCTGCAGAACAAGTCGTGTTAAGATTGACGGAGCCGCGCCTCCCGATGATGATTAGTGGGCATGATTGTTCTTTTCAGGCTCCCTCGCTCCTAGCAACTGACACCTGTGCGCGGTGCGCTACTGTTAGTATGTGCGGGTCAGCCAGCGGCGAGGCCATGGCGCCATGATGTATTCGCCCTCTACCTACCTGCTTTTGCCTGCCGCCCGCGCCAACTGAGACTCACTGATTGTTAGTGATATCTCCCATCGTCGGCCCTCTCACAGTGCTCCGTCTTGCCCTCATATTCATTCAACCCCATCCTTATCCTGTGTATACGTCCACATCCTCCGCCGGCTATATTCACATACCCTCGATACCCACCCTCCTCCCTCTCGCACAAACACCTGTACATACGTCGTCCGTCCATCCATTCCTTGGAAAAGCTACAGTCCTCGCTTCAAGCGAGCCAACGACCGTCCAGCACAGCCTGGTCCGCAATCCCCCGGCTCGGATCATCGCCAATAATCTATTCGTACAGCCTGCCCGCCAGCCAGCCAGCCTACGGCCTACCAACGCCTTTCGTGCATCATCGCCTGTCGGTAGTGTGGTGTGGAGAGCAGAACGGTGACGCAGCACGCTCCAAGGCCGACCACCACTTCGAGTAACCTCATCGGATCGTCATCCTCTGTGATTCTTGTCGAGTGGAGAGAGATTCAATCAAGCACAAACGAGCCCCGTCCACGCAGACAATGGTCGCGATGTGGAAAATAGAGGTCAGTAATAGCTCCCCGCACGCATCCTCCCACATGTCATGGCCACCACCCGGCCTATCGCGCATCATTATCACATCTTGCTTTGGTCGATGAGAGCATTGCGCACACCCCTGCCCTGCCCTGCCCTGGAAAGCAAGATCGCCGCATCGTATGTGCCTGGGGGGGAATGTGCCTCCATCCGTTGGCGGGCAGACTGAGATTGCACCGGCTGGCTCTCTTTGTCTGCTTTCCCCAGTCGCATGACGTAGCTGCTGCTCACCTCTCTCTGCTGCTCTCTCACACTTCTTCTTCTTGGTCATCAGTAGTGATGATCCGCAAAGCACCACCACCCACCCACCTTACCTCACTCATACACACCCATTCACCCACCCCTCTGACCAACCGCTTCTCCTTCCCGCATCGCACTGCTTTACTTCATCCTTTCCCGACCTCACTTCATCCGTCTCCCACCCTTACCACCAACACACTCCGCTCTATCTCGCTGCTTGCTACTCACTCGTCTTCCTCCGCTTCCCATTGATCGATCCACCACCAACGCTGCTGCACGCCACACCGGCTCTTCACATACCCGCGAACCGCGACTCTAATCATGTCAACGATACAGAACCTCAAGAATTTCATACGCCACGGCAAGCAGGCTCGCGAGGCCCGCTCTCCACAAGATCAGGCCACCACCCATGTTTCCAACGTCCACGCACAGCAGCACCGCGGTGGCAACTATGGCTACAACAATGCTCCCCCAACTGCACCCGCTGCCAGTGAACCCAACGTCGCACCACACAAGCCTCTGCAAGGCCACGCCCAGCCTCAACAGGATTTTTCCGCCGCTGCCGTAGACAACAGAAATGTTGCCGCCAAAGCCGGACACGCCGCTGCCAATGCCGTCGATGACAGACAGAAGCGCGAGCGCCAGCAGAAAGACCAGGACAACTCCGTCCTCGAGCGTATAGTTGCCGAGGAGCGCGAGAGCAAAGGCAAACTTCCCCGCTACCCCGGCCTCGACCGGTATACCCTGATCGAGAAGATGGGCGATGGCGCTTTCAGCAACGTCTACCGTGCCAAAGACAACGAGGGTCAATACCAGGAGGTCGCTATCAAGGTTGTCCGCAAGTTCGAGATGAACTCAACACAGGTACGTGGTCACATACCCAGCTTTGCTTCTTTCCCCACCAGCCATCAATCCCTCACTCGTTTTGCTCTGCGTTCGCTCCACCTTTAAGAACCCATGCCAACCAGTGGCGTTTTAACAGACCGGTCAAAAGAACGTGATGAAGCCCACAGAGGTGCGCAGTGCTATTTTATTTTGCTCTAATGCTTTTCCTGCTTGCGTTCTGCCGTTTACCTCAACATAACGAGTCCACGCCGATTCAACTACGCCCAGTGGACTCTTGCTGACTTAGCCCCTCCAGCGAGCGAACATTCTCAAGGAAGTCCAAATCATGCGCAACCTGGATCACCCTAACATTGTCCAACTCGTCGAATTCAACGAGGCTAAGCAATACTACTACATCGTGCTCGAGCTCTGCCCTGGTGGCGAGCTTTTCCACCAGATCGTTCGTTTGACTTACTTCAGCGAGGACCTTTCAAGGCATGTCATCAAGCAGGTCGCAGAGTCATTGCTGTACTTGCACGAGGAGGCTGGTGTTGTGCATCGGTAAGTTTTATCGTCGAATGTTAAATATCACACCAACTAATATCCTCCAGCGACATTAAACCCGAAAACCTGTTGTTCTACCCTACGCCTTTCATCCCCACGAAGAACCCGAAACCTAAAGCTCCTGGTGACGAAGACAAGGAAGACGAAGGCGAGTTCGTCCCCGGTCGTGGTGCCGGTGGCATCGGTGTCGTCAAGATCGCAGACTTTGGTCTCTCAAAGGTCATCTGGGATCACCAAACAATGACACCTTGCGGTACTGTCGGCTACACCGCTCCTGAGATCGTTAAGGATGAACGTTACTCTAAGAGTGTCGACATGTGGGCTCTTGGATGTGTGCTCTACACTCTCCTTTGTGGTTTCCCTCCATTCTACGACGAGAGCATTCAAGTTCTTACCGAGAAGGTCGCCCGTGGTCAATACACTTTCCTTTCACCGTGGTGGGACGAAATCTCGAAGAGCGCCCAGGACCTCGTCTCGCACCTGCTTACCGTCGACCCTGAGAAGCGTTACGACATCAAGCAGTTCTTGAACCACCCTTGGATTCGCCAGGTCGACGAAACAACTTATGCTGCTGCCGACGCTCCCCCTCTCGCCACTCCCTTGGCTACCCGTCAAGGTTCCTTGTCTGCTGGTTCTGCAGGTTCCGGCCAGGACCCTATGAAGCAAGATTTCAACTACCTGAAAGATACCCCTGGTGGCAGAGCCGAAGACTTCCGCTCTCCCGGCGCCGTCAACCTCCGCGAGGTATTCGATGTCAGCTACTCTGTCCACAGGCAAGAAGAGGAGGGCAAGCGCCGCAAGAACTTTACTCAAGGTTACCGCGGTGCGGCGCCTATGAACGCACTCAACCCTCTCGATGAGGAGTACGACGATGAGCAGGACGAGGGCGTCTCGGCACCTTACACTGTCAACTCGGCGAACCCGCCCGCCAAGCTCCCCAAGGCTGGTGACAACCCTGATGTCGGTGGCGTTGAGAAGCAGATGCGCAACACCTCACTCTCCGCCGCCGCCCAGGCTAGACAAGCCAACGCTCCCAGGCAGGCGCCAGTGCAGAAGGGCTACGGACAACATAGCCCTGAAGTTGCTGCCGCCGCGAAGAAGCAGGTTCGCAACAAGGGCGCTTTCGAGCTCAGTCTCGATAACGCCACTCTGCTGGGCAGGCGTGGAAAGGGTGCCAAGGGCCCCAGCAACCTGCGCGAGCAAATGGTGCAGTAAGCGAATCATTTCGTAATGCTGTTTGGAGTTCTCTTTGGCGGCGACACTGCCCACCGCCGTATAATCAACAACTCGCCAAACCTTAACAGCTTGTATGCTTCACGACAGAGACGCTTCACGGTTTTATCATCTAAAGGCAGCTCAACGGAAGCCAGATAATTCAAAGGAAGAAAAGAAGGATGGATGGCGAAATGGGTCGACCGCAAGAAGAGCGAGCTGCAGATTGCTCGCGAGATGCACACCGCTTTGCCGACCATGCCAGGTTCTTTTGGGTTCCTTTTTTCATGCGGAGGGTCATTAGCATTTATGAGGCGTTGATTCTATCTTTGCTTTTCTTTCTTGTTTGGGATCACTGATGGCGAGACTATGCAATTACTTCTTTTTCCATATTTCTTACCAACCCTATGAGGCAACTTTTCATCATTACTGTCGACTCTCATTTTCTTTGTGTTCGGAGCCGGAGAGAGAAAGATCGAGCTAAGCTCGGGCAGCTGGCTGTATCATTAAATCGCGTCGTGGTAAAAGTAGTTGTACAATTTTGTTGTGGTCTTGTATGCCTTTTCATGTCCTCGTAGGGTTGGCACTTTGCACTGCTTTTATCTAAATCGTTTGAGATTTATAGATGGGTTTTCAGTTTTATGCAACACGTGATTTTCAATGTCTATCCTCCAGTTCTTCCAGGTTGTTAGGTGTAACTTCGCCTCTAGGCAAGCTCTGGGGTTACGAGCGAGACCCTGTTTGCTGTGACATGCCCAAGCTCAAGCTCCGACGTACCCACCACCACTACTTACAACATCAACCACACAAACAACCAAACTTGCTCATTCACCTCTACATTGGAACAAATACAACAAAAAACACTGAATCTCCATTTTTCAAGGTACTGACTGCCACATTCTACCCCCCACAATGGCTCGCAACGCCAACGACCTGCTCGCCGACCTCGATTCACTCGGCATCGAGGAGCAAAAGGCCGCGACCAAAGCCAGCAGCAAAACCACACCGAAACCCGCCGCCGCGAACGCCAAAACCTCCAGCAACGACGAAGACCCTTTCGGCGACATCCAGGCGCAGCTTGCCGCTAAGGCCCAGTCCACTTCCCGCCCTGGAACTCCTCGCATGTCCAGCTCGGCTACCAGCGCGACTACCAAGTCACCGAAACGTGCGGAACACACGCCTGCTTCGTCTGGAGCGCCTAGTGCGAGGACTAGTAGTGAGGATAGACTGAGGAGTGGTGCTGCTGCGGCGCCTGTGAGGAAGAGTGGGGAGAGTGCGAGAGGGTATCATCAGGGTGTCACGCCTGGCGAGGGGGAGGAGGCGAAGCAGCCGGTAGTTAGTACAGCGCAGGAGGGACAAGAAGAGAAGTCTGCTCCTGCTCCTGCTCCTGAACCTGCCGCTGCTCCTCAGAGCTCTGGCGGTGGTTGGTGGGGCAGTATGTACAGCGCGGCCAGCGCAGCCGTCAAGCAGGCTGAGACGCTGGCCAAGGAAATCAGTGCCAATGAAGAAGCACAGCGATGGGCCGGTCAAGTGCGCGCCATTGGTGGCAAGAACCTGTCAAACCTCCAGCACCTCAGCACGGATATTCGCTCCCGCGCTCTGCCTACTTTCACCACCCTTCTGCAGCACATTGCACCTCCCATCTCCGCCCACGAGCGTCTTCAGATTCACACCACGCATGACATTCAGAACTACCCCGGGCTGGACCCCTTGATCTACCAGGTTTTCTCCCGCACCATGGCCCAGGTCGAGGGCGGCGATTTGATGGTAATCCAGCGTGGAACAGAGCAGAAGAGCCGCGGCCGCTCCGGCTCAGATTTACAAGGCTACAGAGGAGGCGTGCTAGGCAGCAGTGGAAGCGGCTGGAGCGACGGACCCTGGTGGAGAGAAGAAGGCGTCACGCGCTCCCTCGGCACCGTCCCAGGCCTGAAAGAAGGCACGCGTCTGGCCCGCGTGGGCGCAGAATCCTACGCGAAAGAATTCTTCGACTCCCGAGGCGGCGTTGAAGAAGCCGCCAAGCAAGCCACCGAAACCCTCTCCGACTCCAACCCCGTTCGCAGCTCAGACATCTTCCTCTCCATCCAAGCGATCAGCTACCCGGACGACGTCCAGCTGTTCGCGGACGATGGCCGCGCCGACAAAGACGCCGATTCCACCGTGGCGGAACCAAAGCCCGAACAAGAAGAATCCATCGTCTTCGCCATCCACCTCTACGACCCGATCCATTCCCTCTCCTTCTCCACTCTCTCCCAACCTTTCCCGGCCAAATGGGCTTCTTGGCTCGACGCCACCGTCGACTCCACCAACGAAGCCGGCCTGCCGGAGAGCATTCAGGAGATCATTGCGGCTGGGGGTTTGGATCCTAGAGAGTGGGTGGCGGAGTGGATGGAGGAGATTCTCAGTTTGGGCGTCGGCGTTGTGGCGCAGAGGTATGTGGCGCGCAGGATGGGTGTTGGCGAGGGCGGGTTGGGGAGGGGGAAGAGGAGGGCTGAGGAGGGGGATATTTCGGGGGAGGCTGCGAGGGCGATCTGAGACGGTCAATGCTTGGGGTTTGGTTTTACGCCTGCTTCCACCACTCCTGGGTTTTGAATGTTTCTTTTCATATTGGGGTGTATGGCGTGGGAAGAGGTTCTTGATTCTTGGCTTGAGGACACGTCAATGATACTGGATAGCTTTGTATTGTATGTCTTCGATCTTCTTCTACGTCCACTACGGCTCAACCGATTGAACCTTCAACGTAACGTTATTCAAAACCTCATCGTAGGACTCCAGCGCCCTGTGACTGTCACGTCGGGTAATGCCCGTTCACGTCAGTGTCGATACGATATTTCGGATCTTCGGGCTATGTCTTGCAAACTGCTCATGAGCAGCATGTTCCATCAACCTTTCGGCGTGATCTTGCGGTGCTGGGAAGATGACAACGCTCGTGCTGTCGATTATGTAGTGGTCGTTTTTGATTCATAAGGTACTTGGCTTGCTGCCTTTAATGGAATTTCCAATCACCGCTCCTCATCTCCTTCGTGACGAAGGTCTAGCGCTGCAATCAAGATTCATATCGTGGAAGACGAAGTGTCCATCTTGCTCAACACCGCATTATCTTCAGTAATACACTTTCGCGTTCGCGTTTCACGTTTGTTCGTATCAACATGCTGCTATTCCGCGGCTTCCCTACGCACTAGAACCTGCTCACAACTAGAGCCATGGGCATCTATTTAACACTTTCCAAGCGATCTCACGTCCACCAAAAGCTTCCATCTCGAGGTGTTCTTAAAAGTGCTCGCCCTGCTTTCGCTCAAGGTACCTACCTACCTATCCATGCGACTTGCATGAATTTGCTCGTCTTTGCCACACCTGTAGGAAATTAAGCTCTAGCGTCGAGACTTTCGATCTCGTGTATGCTGTAAGATCCAAGTAGATGCATGAGGGTGTGTGCGCTGAGTTTGATGAGATTCCAAGTTTCGCTTCTTTTGATTTGGCTTCGCCTTCTCTTTTCTGCTTTGCTTTTTCCGCTACTGGATTGACACAGCTTCGCTGATGACGTGAAGGGCGAGAGCATTGAGTGTTTGATGCGGTTGTTGTGGGAGGTGTGCGGACTGGTACATGCAGGAGATAAGAGCGGTTTGTTTACGGGGTGGTGGGGCCATGTATGGAGGTGTTGTAGGTCGACTGACTGGGATTGGTGGTTTGGAGCGGTTTTGTCACGGGTGACGGGGTTTGGTAGGGGTTCACTTTCTTACCAGACGTTTGGAGACGTGTGTTTGTTGTTGGGTTGAAGATTCCGCGATTATATCGTCATGTTCGTCGGGATTTGAGTTGGAGGTGGTGTTGCAGTCGATGAAAGAGGCGTTTCTTCGTGCCGCAGCATCTTTTGGCCGCAGCAGAGTTTAGTTTCCACCTTCTTTCTTTCTTTCTTTCTTTCTTTCAAGCGATACGACTTGACGAGATGCGATGGAAAAGGCGTTTCTTTTCGTGTTGGTTTGTTGCTGTGATGTTTGATAGTGGGGTGTTGTTGCAAGAACTCACATTTGGAGCGGTGGATGTACCCATTTCTAGGCCGGATTTGGGGAGGGTTTGCTGCTTCCTGGGTAGAGCTTTTGAGCTTCCTGCAGAGGAGTCCTTTTCCGTTTGTTCTGTTCGATGCACTCCTTTTCGTGCTTGGTCTATTTAAATGCACACTTGCCCGTGTTTGCTCATCGACTTTGCTACTTTACCAAAACGCCTCATGTGTATGAGTTCGATGCGATCTTCCTACTCGCTGGCTGTTATCTGGATCGCGGCGTGGAATCACCTTCAGAGGCGAAAGAAACTTCGCAATGCTCGTTTGTTTCATCCGCAATAGCGGATGCTTGACTTTGCTTGCAATGCCAGGTCCGTACTAACTAACCCAAGGAGAACTCTCATCCGCCGGTCTAATGCTTCGTATACTATATTGAAGCGTCGCCGTGGGTTTGACGTCTGATGGAGTACCAAGGTGAGCTGAAAATGGAAATGTGAAGAGCACTGAATTCCACACAAAAACAAGAAAAAACCTTACCAGACAGTATAATCTTGGATACCCCATGCTCGCCGCCAAACTCACTCCAACCAGCAATCAAGAAAGAAAACCTTCCCTCCCGGGAGCCCGCCTGTCCCGCAGCAATGCTCCGCAAAACACCCCTGGCCACCACCAATCGCCCTGCACTTCCACCCCTCCTCCTCCGCGCCATCGAAGAAGACATCAATCCTCTGCCACACAGGCCAGTCCACCGCTCTGCCCTGAAGCCGTTCACGAGCGAGCAATCAGCTCACCCGCCGCCTGCATCCTGGAACGACAGAATCACCACCTACAGCGCTTCATGCGGCGAGAACACCGGCTACTACGCGCATATCACGCCAGGCTCGTATAAATTTGCCGGGGTTTTGAGTGTTGATGGTTGGGTTGTGTTCATGACATTGGTAGTGTGCTGCTCAACGAGGGGGTTGAGGAGGAGTCGTACTTTGGGGTTCTTGGGTTTGTGATTTTGATGGTGGGTTTTGTTGACGGGGTTCTGATTGTAGCGATGCTGATACGATTGATGTCTGCCTTGCTTGGAAGGGTTGGTGGGTTACTGGTAATATGGAATTGGAGAGTTACCTGGAAAGAGGCCACTGCTTACAAGTTGTCTTATACGATCTCTTGATCAACTGCTTATTGTTTCATGGGAAAAGACGTCCCCGAAGAGATCTGTTATACCTTTGGAGTCTATGGGACAACCGATCACCAGCTCATAGATTCTGATGAGTAGAATTGAGGTATTGTGATCAACTTGTCATGGAGTAGTCGTCGCGTGCTGCAGTATTTCCTCAATGCTTAAGAAGATCGGTTGAAAGAGGCGGGAAAATTGAGGGTTTGAACGCTTTGACTGATCAATCATCACGCGAATTCGTCTGGGTTTCCGTTCGTTTCTGAGTACCATCTACCTACCGACCTACCTACCTGCCTATCTATCAAGACTCACACCATCTATGCATCGATTGTTATGGCCAGACTATCTCCAACATTGCGAAGTGTTCAGTCAGTCTAAGCTCCTGGATGTCGTTCAACGACTCAAAGTCCTAGTCATTCCTCCACAGTGGGCTCATGTCTCAGGTTCGCATGTGATTAGGACGAATAATCGCGATGTATCCGAAGCGACTTGCTGTAGAAGACACTATTCTGAAGGGAATTCGTCAAAAGAATTGGAAGATTACTATGGAGGATTTGACATGCACGATGTGTCGCGCGAGATGTCAAAATGCACTGTATTTGAGAGGCTTACTGTGCTAAGTATCAATGAGAATATGCTTGGATTTGTGCTTCTTGATATCGAACATGTGTGCGTTGTGGACATTGAAGATGCTTTCGGCCTACTTCTCGCGTGACATTGTAGATTCATCGCAGCTTCATTGCTACTGACTACCTCGTAAGAATCGCTAGAATGATTTCTGGCTAATTTTCGTTGACTTTCGTCAAACTATCTCAAGGTAGGAATGGTGAAAGCATGTTGGCTGAGACGAGATACAGTGTGCCTACGATGGTTTTTGATGGTCCAAAAGAAGTTTGGCGGTCACTTCAGTGTCCGACCAAAGTGCCATTGATTGGATTATCTACCGGTCTGAAATGGAACCCACATTATCATGATATTGATCGCCGATGATGATTATATTGATTGCACGTGAAAATCAGACGTGGTTGCCACTGATGTGATGTCGTGTTCTCGGATGCATGTGATCATTCTCAGCTGATTTGATGATGCTCACCCTTGTTGCCGGAGCAAATTTGATTGATAAACGGGTAAGTAAATCAGTATTTTCAATCGCTGTCACGTGCTGGGATGTTCTTCTCAGGGGATGTCATGCTCAGTGAGTGAGAAGAGGTCTCTCATGTGAACCTTTGAACGAAAAGTACAACTCAACTATCGACAGCCTCCCCTACTGACAGCCAAGAATTAACCTCAGGCATTTCTTTTTCATTTTTGCTTTACAAAATAAAGTACGTAGAGTGGCCTCCGGTGGGTGTAAGCGCGTTCAATTTGCGGGCTTTTTCACACGGAGACTTCCGCCATCGGCTGACTGGCTGGTTGGTTGGCTGTGCAGCAATTGACTAGCCGGCGCGAGACCCTTCACACCTTGGCTTTGCTGTTAGAATCAACCACCTCACACCGCGCGATCAATCCATCCACCCATCTGTCGGACAATGCTTGTCAACCTTGCAAGCAATGGAAACAAATGGTAGTCATCGCGGCGTGAAGCGACGACGCGCAGACTCGTATCCTCACCCACCCGGTCCTTTCGCACGGTCAATGTCCAAATCATCATCCGCCTCATCCTCATCAGACATTCAAGTCGCCTCTGCACACACTTCGTCTGCGCAGCCGCAGGCGAAGCGTCCTTCTTACGCCATGCGTGTCACTGCAACCCTCACCAAAATCGACAACAGGGCCATGCTCTGCGTCTCAGGCGTTCAAGCCCTGTTGCAGCATCTCCAACACCCTGGTTATCACCCCGTTTTCAACAACTATCGCGCGCTCGGCGATCGCTCATCCAACGATGCCGTGTCGCATGCCGCCTCGGCGAACAACAGTTCAGCTCTTATCGACGATGATGACGGTCCTAACCACAAGGGCACCTACTCCAAAGCCTACACCCTCAGACACCCTGAGGTGAAGTGGGTCCATCGCGGTCAAGGCAGATACTTGCCAACCTCATCGGTCTCGCATCAAGAGCAGCGCGCTCAGGCCAGCGTCACTCCTCGAACGAAACTCTCCCAGACGCCTCGCTTCTCGGGTAGATCATCGTTCCGTCGCCCGAGTGGCGACGCCGAGGCCGACGATGACGACCATGATCTAACTTTCAGTTCACAACCGTCACATGCATCGAAGCGCCATTCAGACGCATCATACTCGCTTCGACGTAGACAGTCAGAGGCCGACCCGATCACTCCGGGGGCACTTCGCGCTGCTCGTCAAAACAGGCGCTCCGGGCCTTTTGGCATCGCCGATGGGGACGAAGATGCAGAAGATGAAAGTGACTTCGACGACGATGAAGGTCAAAAAACCTACCCCAAATCCCATGTCGATGCCCATCCCGAGTTTCAGTGGCGCCACTGCGGTAACGGTTTCTACAAGAAGGGCGCCAAGTCGTCAGGCCCTCCATCTGCGTACGGCAGCCGTAGAGGCTCGACGCGCTCGCAGTTCAAAGACGAGATCGAGCCGCAACAAGAGACTCGCTTTCATGCTTCTCAAATCGACAATTACCCGCACGAAAACTTCGTTCACTGTGGAAATGGGTGGTACAAGCTTGCATCGGAACCACAAGAAGCCTCCAATCAATCCGCAATCGACAGCGGCGACGACGAACCTGAACCCGAGCCTGAAGCAGGAACGGGAAAATTCTCCAAAGAGGAGATGATTGCTTACAAGAACCAACATCCGGACGCGCAGTTCATCCACCGTGGCAACGGTAGGTACGTTCTCGCGGATGATCTCGGCAGTGCCGTTCGGACGCCCGCCGCAAAGGTTCCCGCAGAAGAGCCTGGGCAGACCTTCAGCAAAGCATACGTTCAGGCGCATCCAAACGAGGCTTTCTTCCACGCTGGCTCAGGACGTTATCGCCGCGGATCTCGTCCTACTACTCATCGACCCTCCGATGTGTCGAAGAAACCGGAACTGCCCATGGCGCCCATCGAGCCCGCCGGCAAAGGCCAAATCCCAGGTCTTGTAGATAAGGCCTATGTTCTTGCACATCCGCACCTGGAATTCCATCATCGTGGACAGGGACGTTACGCGTTCGGCCCGAGACCTCAAGAAACACCTACTGCCGCTGCCACCAAGTTTGAACAAGTGGATGACGAAGATGACGAAGACGAAGAAATGGAAGACGAAGACGAGGAGGAAGACGAGGAAGAAGAAGATGAGGACGAGGAGGAGGAAGACGACCATCATCATCATCCTGTAGGCGTGTCTTCGTTTGGTGGCGATTTGGTTGACTCGGAATATGTCAAGGCGCATCCGAATGAGACCTTCCACCATCGTGGTCAGGGACGCTGGGCTCGTGGTTTGCCACCACCAGGAAGTTCCAACAAGACCGCTGTTCGTGGTCCAGGTGCTTCCCAAGCCAAGGTCTTCACTACTCCCTTTACTCAGCCAGCGGAGAATCTTCCAGACATGGATGAACTTTTGATCAGGTCAGAAGGCCCTGATAAGTTCCCACAACTCAAATGGCATTACCGTGGCGGTGGGAAATGGGCCCGTAAGCCAAAGCACAACAAAGCGGAAAGACCTAAGGGTAATCGCGCAAGCCGAGGCAGTCGCTTGACACAGTCTCAAGGCTCTGTGAGGTATCAGAACGTGGTGTATACAGATGACGAAGACGACGATCCTGCCGTGGGCGGTGGGAGCTTCCAGGAGACGTCCAATGACAGCCGCCGCCCTAGCTTGAACGGTGCAGAGGTCAATGGCGCTACATCCGAACGTCGCCACCGCACGAACTTCGCGCAGCAGGATGATTACGATGTGTTCTCGAAGCTTACATCTAAGAATTCGTCCCAGAAATCAAAGACCGCCACACCTAAGCCGCAAAGGCTTACCCTGGAGGAGGACAAGCTCAATGACGATGAGAACTTCCCAAGTCTCTATGCCGATTCATGGCCGCAGCCAAGCAAGGATGAGCCGTTCGATGCTGCTGCTCGTCTCATGCGGACGCTGTACAAACCTCTCAACTCACCCGAGGTTTTCGTCAACGCCTTGACCAGGAAGGATCCCGCAGTTCGCCCGAAGGAGGTGCTGCAAGCTACGACTGCGCACATTCAGAAGATCTTAAAGGAGATTCAAGATGAGTATCTCGAGTTGGACAAGATCACTGCGCCGCACGCCAGGATTGCTCGCAAGCCAGTCAAAGGCGGCAGAGTGCCCTTTGATCCGCTTGTCTGGGAGGACAAGAAAGAGGCAGACCTTTACGACTACAACTTTGACAGTCGAAAGGTTGGTTACCAGGATCCTGACGCGCAGAAAATCATCCGCGACGCCGAAGGTCGCGAGCTCAGGAAGCGTCGCAACCGCAACGGTCTGGACATCGAACCTGCTGCCACAACGGGCGGCGAGGATACCACTCTTGCACCTAGACGTGCTGTCAAACCAGTCAGCCGTTTCGATGGCATCGCCCCAGCCCCGACGCGCAAAAAGCGTACGACTACGGGCACACTCAAGGCCGCCAGTGAAACGCCAGACCCCACCTTTAACGCATCTGCATCGCAATCGCAGGCATTGCCCGAAGGATATGTTGTCCGCACCAGTGGTCGCTGGAAAAATCATATCCCCAAGCGTATCCGCGAGCTGCGTGGCGACAGCCTAGGAGCCCCCCAACCCAACGGGCAAACTTCTCCTGGCGTCGAAGAAGGTGCTGCCAGATCGGAAACCCCAGGCACGTCATCTGACACGCCAGCTGGAGGCGACAGTAAAGATGGCTCTCCAGGCCCCGTACGCAAAGGCCGTCCGAAAGGCAGTAAGAACCTTCACAAGCGCCGCGATGCTGGCATTCCCAAGGGACCGCGCAAGCCCAAGGTCGTCGCCTCGATCGAAGGCGCGTCCTCTTCGGCCCAAGACCAAGACCAGGTACACTCCGCTCCCGCTGGAGCTCCGCCCAGGGATGAGCGTAACGATCCGTGGAACAGGATCGGTGGAAGCAGGATTGGGTATCCCTTCGATTGATTCGAACACTTCACCACTTCACACTGAACAACAAACTTCACACTACGGGTGACGTTGGGTACATATGGCAACGACGAAAAGACCGTTTTGCTTGGAAAAACGGACCAACTCGCCCCATTCCCGCAGAGCACCGTACCACCTGGCAACACGGACGACACTGGTCATGCGGCAGGGTCATTAATACGACCACACCACACGCATGTCCATTCCCATAGCTCGACAACAAAACACAACCGAGCGCGAACCACAAGGCGATGACACCATATCATCGTCTACCAAGGCGTGCGCTCTCTCTTTTTCACACTAGGTTAAGGCGTTCTTTCAGGCATTTGCTCGAGATTGGTTCGACTGGATTTGATTAATTGCTTTTGTCTTCTGGCCCAGTTTGTTGTACTAGCTGGCCAGAGAGAGCGACTTGCTTTTGCTTTTGCTTTTGCTTTTGTGGTTTTTGCACGTGCTGTTCACCACCACCAACACCCGCTATTGCGGCGCCGCCTTGGGGCCTCCAGGGAGATAGCACTGAGAGATAGCGTGTTTAATGATTTGTTTTCAATGTTGACCTCCTTTCCCTCACTTGAACGAGCGAATCTTCGAGATGTCCGTATCTCTTGAGAAAAGCTCTTGTCGTATATTGCGATGAGTTCTGAGGTCCGTAGTGAAGCTGATAAGTCACCTAAGCTGCCGTGAATTTCTGCGCCCGGATTGCTGCGGGCGGAGAAGAAAAGAACGGTGGAAATGCTTCCCATGGTCATTCGACGGGTATACGGAGGTGTAGATTTGCAAGAACCGCTCGTTGTGAATCGCCCGTGGGGAATTGACTCGATCGACTGCGCCTTTTTGATCCAAGAAAGCGAACAGACAGAATTGTTGTGGCCTTCGGACTGGTAATCACGTTTTTATTGAAAGGCAGTTTCATAATGCCATGAATAGGTGGAAACGAACTCGAGCCCGACGCGTGGTTTGGTTGGAGAACGGATAAAACGTCACATGCGAACGGAGGAACGGACAAACGGAAGGGGAATGGATCAAGGAATTGGATCTTTCCTGAATTGTCTGTCCTGTGGTATCAAGTTACACGGAGAAGAAAGAACAAAAAGCGAAATCAGAAGCCACAAAGCCAAAAAAAAAAAAAAAAGGAACCCGAAACCCTTGCCCTTTTCGATCCCGCAAGACGCGTCCAAGACAAGGCTTTCCAGCAGACCTACACACGCGCGGTTGAGGTCCTTCCGTGCGCACTCGCCGCGAAGCATTTTCTATGCAACAAAAAAACCCCCCAAGAAACGCCGTAAACACCGTCGCTGTATGGTAATCGTTCGTACCAGTCCATCGTCATGCTTTTCTCCAGACGAACGCAGGAGTAATCTGGCTCTTTGACCTATGGTTTGCATGCAATTTCAGGAACATCGTTCGTTTCAAGCAGCTGGTGGGCCACCGACGGTCTGTCCGCCGCCTGCGAGCTCGGTGTCGGCTTCGGCTTGTGCGTCGGCCGCGCTACGCTCCATGATGCCCTCCTCGCGCTTCTCGGCGGTTTCTTCTGACATCTCGACGTCCTGGCCGGCTGTTGATGCTGGGGGAGCTGTGCCGGTGGCGGCTGGGGCTTCGGTGGCGGGGACATCTGTTGATGTTGATGGTACTGCAGTAGCAGGGACCGGGGACTTGGGTGGCGTGCCAGTTTGCGCGGGAGTGGACTCAGCAGGAGTTTCTTGGGGAGTCTCTTGAGCTGGAGCAGAGGTTTGAGGAGCGGTAGTGGGAGCGTCTACTTGCATCTCGTCGTTGGAAGGCTCATCGCCTGCACCAGCAGATGATACCTCGCTGGCTTCCGGTTCGGTCTTGGGCACACCAGGAGGAGGCGACTTCGAGGCGGCCTTGCTGTCGCTATTGGCCTCTTCCTTTGTCGCATCGACTTGAGAAGGTTCGTTGGCACCGTCGAGTGCCATGGCGTCCTCGGCTGGTGGGGCATCGCCGTTAAGACTCCTGGCATCATCATCCATGGGTGTGTTGACTCCGCTTTTATCGGCAGGCGCGTGAGGGTTCTGGTAATCCATGATGCCTCTCCTCTTACGGCGACCGGGCTGAGCTTTGACGCCGTTAGCTTCTGCCATCTCTTCATCTTCAGACTCACTGAGCTCGCCATCGCGCTCAGTCTTCTTGTCCCAGAGTCTCTGTGTGTAGCGACGGTCCTTGTTCGCCTCGTCATCAGCATCTTCATCGTCAAGACGTGCCTCCTCCTCGTCAAGAGTCTCATCCATGCCCACATCACCACGAGGAACTTCCTGCATCTGGACGGATGGCACAGCTTGTGTCCTACGAAGGTTCTCGAGAACGGCTTGCTTGATCCTCTCCAAGTACTCTGGGCTGTTGGCGTTATCCATATTACTGGGCTTAACGTCGAGCTCGAAGTCGGGCGCATAGTACTCATAATAGTCGGTGAAAGGCAGGTCAGAGCGCATGTCGCGGCCAACAAGCTGACCAGTTTCGAAAGCCCACGTACGCGCAACATTGCGCATAGTGTAACCGCCACCACCAAGAACGAGGGTTGGCAGGCCAAAGGATTTGACGAAGTTGACGCAATTGGCGTGACCGCGCATGGAAAGGTTGAAGCAGCCGAGTCTGTCTCCCGAGAGCGAGTCGCCACCGCACTGGAGAACGACGGCGGTGGGCTTGTAGTACTCCATGACGCCGTTGATGACAGGCTCGAAGATGCTCTTGTAGCTATTGTCGTCGATTCCATCACGGAGAGGGAAGTTGACGGCGTGGTGTTTGCCGTTGCTAACGCCAATATCTCTGAGCTCGCCAGTTCCCGGGAAATACTCGCCGTACTTGTGGAATGATACAGTCATGACGCGGTCAGTGCTGTAGAAAGCTTCCTCGACACCATCACCGTGGTGGACATCGATGTCGATGTACAGAACGCGCGGGTGGAAACGAAGGAGCTCGATGATGCCGAGTACGATGTCTGTTAGATGTTAGCAGCTGAAAGCGGATCATTTGTTGATCGAGAGGTTCTTACCGTTAATGTAACAGAAACCACTGGCCTCGCTCTTCTTGGCGTGGTGCAGGCCACCGGCCCAGTTGACAGCAATGTCGCATTTACCGCGGTTCAGTCGCGCGGCGCCTTCCATAGAGCCGCCGGCGCTGATGCCGCAGAATTCGAACAGGCCGTCGAAGACGGGACAGTCGTCACCGACATTGTACTTGCCCTGTTCCTTGCCAAAGTTGTCCATATTATCGGGTGTGACGCGCTGTAGGAAGTCGACGTACTCGTCGGTGTGGAACTGGGTCATCTCGTACTTGGAAGCCGGTTTGGCGCGGTAGATTTCGAGATCTTTGTAGAGGTTGTAGTTCATGATGAGGGAGTGGGCCATGCGAATACGATGCGGCTTCATGGGATGGCCGGCATTGTAGGCGTAGTTGCCAACGTCACTGTCGTAGAAATATGCGACCTTTTTGGGTTGTGAGGGAGCGGCATTGATGCCGGCACCAGGCGCGTCCAGAGGCGCGAGAGAATTGGCCATGATTTCGGAGTGTTGTTGATGAGGAGGAGTGTCCTCTGATATCTACGCAAAGGGCAATTGGAGTTGGCGACCTCGTTGGTTGTGCGAGGATTGTCGCTATCGCGTCGGTTTAGTGGACTTTGGAAACCAATTGCAGGTGGATGGATCAAGTGGATTGATTGGGATGATCGCTGGGAGGGTCACGCATGCCCCGACGGCGGTTGAGGGGTATGCTTGTCGAATGTTTGGGAGGAAGTGATCGTGCGGATGTAAGTGAGGTTAGGTGGGTGAAGGTGTCGAGGTATGGCGGATGTGTGCACTTGCGTAGAGGCGGTTCGAACGGCCTTGGGGCATCTCGCGCACATGTCAAGCAAGAGATGGGATTGCAGGGAAAGTCTGCCGAGAGAGCTGTTCGGTCGCGCGTCAAAGCACAAGCCGCCGCCGCCGCCGCTGTTGCTGTTGGAAGAGCATCATACCCGCTGGCATCACCGCCGACCGACCATCATCTATCATCCACCTCACCTTGAACCATCTCCTCCACCATCACCCTCACCCTCACCTATTCCGCCAACCTCACTCTAATCAACCTGCCATCCTTTCTACCGACACGCCTACTGCCACTGCAGGTCCTCCAACTCTTCGCCGTAAACGTTCGCTTCACATAACCCACCATGGACCGCTTATCGAGAATGCTTGCCGCCGCCCAAGGCATGGGTGGCGGCGGTGGTGCGCCTCAGCAGGTAAGATCTAATGTATCCAGTGACTGTACCATCACCATGAGCCTTGCGCGTAGCCTTTCCACGCGCCCATCAGTTGTTCTCCAACTGCAACTGGAGATTCCGAAAGAGCACGAGAGAAACTGGAAAGCATCGTCCTGCTTGCGAAGCATCTTGCTCTGTTTTGAAGAGAAGTGTGGCTACTGGATCGCACCTGGCTACAACGATATCCCTGAAGCTCGAGTTGCGGCTGCTCAGTCCTGTCTTCGCTCCTGCTGGACTGAAATGGAGATTCCAACTCCAACTTCAAGCATGCCACGCACTCGGCCGGCATGACATCGCGTCTCACCACGGCATTATTACGACAATATGACAAGACGAAAGCGTTCCAACAATCCCATCAAAGGTGCCCCAAGCCCAGCGACTGAAGACGAGCAGCGAAGACAGGAGCACAACCAGCGAGCCTCCACAGTACAAGAAGATGCCGAAGCTAGTCACATCAGCGAAGACGATGGAACCGGAACATTCACGCCGCCATCATCGCAAGACTTTCAGGATTCACCTGACGGGTCTGATTCTACGGTTTCAATCGCGATAATTACAACGCCTCCCTCGCGTCGTGCCAGCCCTGAATCCTCATCACCACGTGTGTTTGATGTTGCACCATCCACGACTAGGCGGCAGCACGTCGAGAATCTTGGGCCGCCAGGGAGCTTCGAACAGCAACCATTATTCCCCGAACGCTTCGCTACAGGCACAAGAGGCCCGCCTCCTCCGAGCGGGAGAAGGCCTCAAAGTCGCAGAAGCATCCAAAGAGAAATAAACTGGTGGCGGAGATCAGGCATTGAACAACACATACAGAGGCGAATATCTCATGCGACTCAAATGGGCTACATGACCGAGCCGCCTGGAGACCCTCTTGGGTCGTCATACTATCAAAGATTCAGCCGCAGGAAATGGCGCTGGCAAGATGTCCTTCGGCTATACAATGCAAGGCTCATGGTGTTCACTAACAAGAATTGCCGAATCTCACGCTAACATGACGTGTCATCAGGACCAAAACATCGTCGACAACGCCGAAACTGTATACATCTCTTCGCTCGCACTCTTGAAGATGCTCAGGCACGGTAGAGCAGGTGTACCCATGGAAGTCATGGGTCTCATGCTGGGAGAGTTTGTGGACGACTACACTGTTCGTGTGGTGGATGTTTTCGCTATGCCTCAATCAGGTACCGGTGTGTCAGTCGAGGCGGTGGACCCGGTGTTCCAGACCAAGATGATGGACATGCTGCGACAGACCGGACGGTATGTGACACCCGATTTTACTATTCGTGAGCATGGCTAATTCTTTCACAGGCCTGAGACCGTCGTCGGTTGGTACCACTCACATCCCGGTTTCGGCTGCTGGCTTTCCAGCGTCGATATCAACACCCAACAATCCTTCGAGCAGCTCACACCACGCGCCGTGGCCGTTGTCATTGACCCAATCCAGTCCGTGAAGGGCAAGGTTGTGATCGATGCATTCCGTCTCATCAACCCGCAAACTCTTATGCTTGGCCAAGAACCTAGACAAACCACATCCAACGTTGGCCACCTCAACAAACCCTCAATCCAGGCCCTCATCCACGGCCTCAACAGGCACTACTACTCGATAGGCATCGGCTACCGCAAGACTGCCCTGGAGGAGAACATGCTCATGAACCTGCACAAGACCGTCTGGACCGAGGCGCTCACCATGCCCGACTTTGCGCAAGAAGGCGAGCACAACCATGCAAACCTTTCGAAGCTCGTTTCTCTCGCCGAAGGCTACCTCAAGCGCGTACAGGAGGAGACAGAGCTGTCAAAGGAGCAGCTGCGCACACGCTACGTCGGCAAGGTCGATCCCAAGAAGCACATCGAGGCCGTTGGTCAGGAACTCATCGAGGACAACATTGTTGCCGTCAGCAGGCAGATGATTGACAAGGAGGCTTCAGTGCCCACACTCGGCCAGGGCAACGCTTCTGCGCCCTCCAACGGCGTCAACGGCCACGGGCAGGGTGGCATGGATGTTGATGGCGAGGAGGACTAGGTGTTGTGCTCACCTGTTAATCAACAGCTTTAACCTGCGGCAGTCTTAACACAAATTTTTTACATGTGGTCAGTCGGATGATGGAATGATGGGGTTGCATGCACACTTTTCTGTGCTGAGGCGCAAAATGGGAGGAATGCCTCGCACATTGCATAGATAGCCATGGCGCCTGGCGCCTACTGGAATGGGTGGAGACGAATAATCGTCATTGTTAAGCCCAGTGCGTGCGCGTCATGGGCGACAGTACGTGTTGTGATGGGCTGTTAAAGATATGACATTAGGAACTTGCAAAATCGTAAAACATACCTAACCCTTCTACATGCTTCCAGTTGTTGGTTCGTGATGTCTTCCTTGTTCTATTGCTCCGTTGATGTTGCGAACTTATCACCCTTTGCGCAGCGTTCAGAAGGCCATGTCCAAGATATCCAAACCAACGTCAAAACACTTCGAACCACCATGTCAACCCGGCGAACACCCCGTTGCATGCCTTCTACAACGATACTTGACGACAGACTCAACGCCTTCGAAGAAAACCACCTGCACATGGCCAGTTTACCACTGTCCTTCTATTGGCAAGTCGATCACGGGCGCTAACGCGTGCTTCAAGCATAACAGCAATGTCTACTCCTAAGCATTGTGTCTCTCAAAACACCTGATACCGGTCTACGTTGCCGCTGTCTTACAAAGCACAAAAGTTCGCCTCAGCAGTTTTGATGTCTGTTGTAAGCATACTTCTAACCCCATTTAAGCATGCAACTCTTTTTTTTTTATCCTTCCGATCCGAAACCGACGTGCTCCTTCGCTTTGTTATCAGATTCCATCAAGCTCGTAAAAGTCACATCATCTTGAGACCTTTTAATCATCCATTGGAGTCTTCTCGTCTTCTGTTTGCCGTAGAAGGTATTGCTACGAGAGAACATGTACGCATGGCGTGATGCTGTCCTCTCCTAGTCACTGTCAGCTTCCCGATAAGTCCGCGTCGTATGACAGGGCTAGAGTTATTTACTAAGCGGTTTCCTCACCCGTGCGACTCCTCCGCTAATGGGTACGGTCCATGTTCATGTACATGTCACTCGTTCGCTAAACTTGGTGGGTCGGAGGGGTTGGTGGGCCGGTGCAGGTGGTGAGGATGTGGTGGGTGGGTTAAGCCTCGCTCACCTGAGAGGTCTTTTGTGGTAGGGATGGGTTTTTGTTGGTGTTATTGAGGCTTAACATGTTGATTTGTTTGCTGGGTTGAATGCTGGTTACTGGTCTACTCGGTCTGGTAGTCTGGCACTTCAATTTTGACGCATGCTCGCTAAGCAAGGTATCCAATTGTAAAGGCGGCGCTCTCACCAAACGTTATTTCAATTAAAATGAGCGATCTACCTCCAACCATGGCCAATACGGCGGAACACGAATGGAAGAACTATAAAGTATCCGGTTTCAATCCGCTTCGTTGCTTCCGCAGACTGAACACAGGAGCCAGCCATGATGTTGAGAACAACACCACACCCAGTGGAAGCGATGACGATGACCAGACCACCTTGCCAGCCCAACGGCATCCGAACCACAGCAAGGTTCAAGAAGTAGACGATGTATCTCAGATCGACCGTTGTGCATCGTCCAACTGGCTCCGGACCTTCTATAGCTCCTTCAGGTACCTGCTACACCTCACGCCACAACAAGTCGACGATTTCATGGCATCCTACGCGATCTATAACCTTGACTGGAATGACGAACATCAGATGATCGAAACTTTAGGCGCCAATTATGAGGGAAAAGTCGGCGAATGTCTACGAGCTTACTACGGCGTGCTAAATCATCTATGTGCCCTGGGCCAGGTTGAGAAGATGTACATCCCACCACTCATGTCCCACAAAGCATCCGTGCTCGACAACCAGTTGCTCTACGAACAGTCAATCGCGCATGACATCGATCTCAAACCCGGCGACAAAGTCCTGGACCTAGGCTGCGGCCGAGGCAGAGTAGCATCGCACATATCCCATCTAAGCAAAGCCCAAATAACCGGCCTGAACATCGATCCCGACCAAATCGAACAAGCGCGCACCTTCAACGCCAAACACGCACCCAGCAACACCTTCCTAGTCCACGACCAAAACACGCTCCCCCTCCCCTTCGCACCCTCCTCCTTCGACGCCTTCTACCAAATCCAAGCCCTCAGCCTCTGCAAAGACCCCTCCACCCTGTTCCACGAGCTCTTCCGAATCCTCAAACCCGGCGCCAAACTCTCCCTCCTAGACTGGGTCCGTCTCCCAGCCTACGAGCCCACCAACGCCGAGCACGCAACTCTCATGCGCCGCGTGAAACCTCTCATCGG
Organism: Cladosporium sp. MBC 237; assembly: GCA_030772445.1. Lineage (NCBI taxonomy): Eukaryota > Fungi > Ascomycota > Dothideomycetes > Cladosporiales > Cladosporiaceae > Cladosporium > Cladosporium sp. MBC 237. The sequence continues at coordinate 172,739 of JAPHCH010000018.1, read as the reverse complement.
AGCTGTCGGGACTCCCACTCCTAGCGGTTTGACGAAAGCGCTTGAGAACGCTGGTTTTGAGATTTTACGCTCCGACAATGCGAGTGTGGATGGCTTGCAGGCGCCGCTTATTGAGGCTGTGGATGGGTGGTTTCGGGCGCTGAGGAGGGTTGTTTTGGTTCTGGTGAGGGTTCACGTGCTGCCGGGGCATTTTGGGGTTCTGATCAACTGTTTGTGTCGGGATGGGAGGGCGTTTGTGGAGATGGATCGGAGGCGGTTGGTCACGACTAGTTATCGCATTATTGCGCAGAAGCCGGCGGTTTGAGGGGGTTTGTCGACTGTCAAAATGGGGTGTTGATGATTCAATGTACATGAGAAGTTGATGGTGTGTTCCATTGATCGAGGCATCATGGTTTGAGGCCGCCCGATGGTTGTTGGTGACTTGTAACATAGCTTCACATCGAAATCATGAGCTTGAATGATCATGCTCTGCTGGAAATCGGTGGGAAATGCTTCCAGAGTGACAATTCCAGCGCCTTGTCAATTGCCCTTGTGGAAGACCTGGTGATGTCGTTTTGTCTGTGTTGAAGATTTGCTTTTCAATACCGACCAGAGCAATCGGCAATAACTTCAAGTATGTCAGCAGTATGGTCCGTGTCTCGGTGCATCGTGATATCGCGGAACCGCCTTCGATCATTGAGACTATGCGAGGCTGGGACCTTTTCGAACGTTAATTTGTCCGTCGATTTTGCTTTGGCTGAACGTTGGAATCAAACATGCTGTGCTCAAAACCTGTATAAATATTCCTTGACCTGAAAAAAGAAAAGAGAGGAGAAACCAAATCGTGCTGTGAACCATTTACCAACCACCACCGCTACCATCTCTCACCCGCGCACGACCTCCCCCGTCCCAAAAACTTCCATCCGAATCCTCTCCTGCCCAACGCCCAAACCAATCAACTGCCTCTCCATGGCCGTCATGAAACCCTCCGGCCCGCAGACGAAATACTTCGCATTCTTGTCATGCAAGAAGAGGTCTTTCTCTTGGTCGAGAGTTTCCAGTTTCATCCGGCCTGTGTGCTGGTAGTGGATTCCTTGGACGTCTTTTTGCGCGTCTGGGGAGCTGATGAAGATTGAGGATGTGACGTTATCGTGTTTCTTGGTGATGTCTCGAATGTGTTCGCCGAAGGCTTGTACGGATGTGTTTCGCGCGGCGTGGATGAAGCTGATGGGTTGCTTGGAATTTTCGTCGAGGAGGGAGTTGAGGATGGTAATCATGGGGGTTAGACCGACGCCTGCGGAGAGGAGGACGATGGGTGCGTCTTTGTCGGTTTCGAGGTCGTAGAAGAACTCTCCTGCTGGGTGGGAGACAGAGAGGATGTCGCCTTCTTGTCTTTCGTCGTGCAGGACATTGCTGATGTAGCCTGGGTGGACTACTGCTTCTGGTTTGTCGGCGGGGACGCCGGCTTCCTTTTTCACGCTGATGCGGAAGTGGGTTGGGCTGGGTTTGTCGCTGAGAGAGTATTGGCGTGGTTGCAGGTAGTTGAGTCTGGGGACGGTGGTCATGACGGAGATGTACTGTCCGGGTTTGTAGGAAGGGAGTTTCTTCCCGTCGACTGGTTCGAGGTAGAAGGAAGTGATTTCATCGGATTCCTTGATTTTCTTCGCGATTCGGAAATCCCTCCAATCCGTCCAGCCGTCGGTCTCGTCCATTATGGAACTCTCCTTTGCAATGAGAATGTTGGCCAATTGCCAGTAAGCCGCTTCCCACGCATTGAGAATTTCCTTCGTCAAGGCAGATCCAAGAACATCACCCATGGCGCGAAGGAGGTATTCACCCACGATCTTGTAGTGCTCAGGGCGGACGTATAAGCTGGCATGCTTTTGGCAAATCTTCTCGACGGCAGGGCTCAAGGTGCCCAAGTCGTCGATGTGGGATGCGTAGGCGTACAGGGAGCCGGCGAGGGCTTTTGGTTGGAATCCATTGGCTTGATTGGCGATGTTGAAGATGTTGTGTAGTTCGGGGATTTCCTCCAAGAGAGTCTTGTAGAAATGGGTTGTGATGTCGTTGCCGTGGGCTTTGAGGATTGGAACGGTGGAGCGGACGATTTGGACTTGTTCGGGTGTTAGAGACATGATTGATGTTGTTGATGGTATTTGCTTGTTGGATTTGAATAACATACCTTTTCACTCACACGCGATTTGCCTCCCGTATTTATACTGATGTTCAATTGTTTCACAGCGACCCGCACCGCGGAGATGTTTTTCTCTTGGAATAAGGCGGAGGTAAGACGGGAAGCTACACGAAGCCGGGGTTGCCCTCACACGCCACGCCCTCGCTGTCACGAACCGTAAGAAACCCTAGCACGCTGACTTACAGTCGGATTGCCTTACGAGGTGGATTATATGTGAGGATTGTTTTATTCTATTTCACCGCGGAGATGGTTCTTCAACGCATATTCTAAATCGTTTCGAATGTTGCGTTTGCTTAGAAAAGTGAGTTATCTCGCAGCGAGATGATGTAGTTGGGGACGTGGAGCAACGTCAGCGCCGACTGGGAAAGCCCAATCGTTGCAGAGCTAATTACAGCAAATCATTACAGGGGGCATGTCTTTGACTTCCAGGCGCTTTCAAGACTATCCGAACGGTCCGAATCCAAGTTTCCTAGTAGACTTGAGTAGTTATCACGAGATGGTCACGCCATTTTTTTTTTTGGCATTGACCATCAACGAATACCAGCTTGAGGGTGCCGGGTTTCAAGGATCGGAGGCGACCGCCCTAAGTCAAATCTCAAGTCAAAGGCGCGGAAGTCCACCATACGGACGGAAGAGGAAAGTGAGATTGAAGAGTTTTTGTAAGCGCTCTGCCATTTAAGCGAGCGCCATATACGTTATTCGCGCGTAACTATTATGAACACATATGCGCAGAAGTCTATCATACAATCATTACGGCCGCAAGCCACGCTTACGATTCTACGCAGGCTTCCACTCAAAGGTGTACTTTCCGGTGACCGGAGCACCGCTCTCGTCGTCACCCTTCTTGTCAAACATGTGATTGCCAAAGTAATCCAGCTGCGCCTCGTAGAAGTTGGTGGGCAGGTCTGTGCTCTTCAGAATCTTGAGCCATTCCAAGCTGGCGCTGAGAGCGGGGATGTTGTGGTCGCCTTCAAGAGCTTTGATGCAGACTTTCTTCAACGGTGAGAAGCCTTTCTTGAATTCGTCGGCGACGGCTTTCTCGTAAAGGGGGTTGATGGAGTCTTTGGAGGCGTAGTCTTTGTAGATCGGGTGGAGGAGATTGTCTGTGATGTAGTCGGCTTGGATGATGCAGCCGCCGGACCAGATTTGCAAGACGTCGTTGTAGTTGATGTTGAAGTGCTTCTCTTTGTCCGCGCGGTCGATAATGATCATTCCCTGGACGTAGGATGCCAGACAGGCAGTGTAGGTTGCCAAACGCAGGCTTTCAGTGAACTCCTTTCGTTCGACACCGTTGAGCTTCTGCGGCGGGTCGTTGCCGCCGAACGTTTTCTTGATCCTGCGGCGTTGTGCCAGGTCCGAAGACGCGAGGCGCAGGTAGTGAGCAACGGAGAGGGTTGGGGCAGGGATGTGCTCGTGAATGGCTTCTTCATTGGACCACACTCCCGTCCCCTCCTCTCCCGAAACATCCTGCACGACCTTGTCTTCCACGGTGTCCAGGACTCTTTCTCCCGTCTTGGGGTCTTTCGTGCGGCAGATCTTCGCGCTGATATCGATCAAGAACGTGTTCTTGAGCTCTCCGCTTTCGTTCCAACGCTGAAACTCGTCGCCGATCTCATCATTGTCCATACCGAGCCCTTTGTACATTATCGCCCATGCTTCAGAGATAGCAGACATCATGCCATGCTCGATACCATTGTGAATCATCTTAACGTAGTGGCCTGCACCACCGGTACCTGCCCTGCCAACACAAGGCTTGCCATTGGAGCCTTTCGCTGCGACCTTTTCGAGAAGAGGGAGGATCATGTCGAGGGTTTCGTCGTCGGATGCGGGGCACATGGAGGGACCTCGTCGTCTGCAATTGTCAGTATTGTTTCTATGACCGGACGTGGGATATCGACGAACGCTGCTTGGTATCCACCACTCACACCCATCCCCACGTAGCGAATGCCCTTGGTGACACAAACACCCATTCTCCTCTCAGTGTTCTCCCAGTGCTCGTTCGCAGCATCGATGATGATGTCACCTTTCGTGAGATACGGCAGCAATCCATCAAGGACCTTGTCTCCAACGAAACCATGTGGCAAGCTCCAAACGAAAATCCGAGGATTGTCTAGCCAAGCGCACAAGCTGTCATAGTCGTCAAATCGTTTGAGCTCGTTGGGAACGCCAGCTTTCTGCGCTTGCTTGATGAGGTTGTCCATGGCATCCGTCGAAGGGTCTTGGAGTCCGACAGTGACACCATGTTCGGCAAATAACTGTGCCATACCGCCACCCATAGAGCCGCAGCCGATCATGGCGATCTTCTTAACGTCCAAAGGAGGTGCCATTTTGTGTTGTGTTGCAAAGAAGGAATGACGTCCGTAGGAAGGTGTCAAAAGTTCAGCTTTGGAAGCAAAAGACGGCCAGGAAGCGTCGTGGAAAGGCCCAAATAATCTAGCCGGAGCATCATTCCGTACAGCCTCCGACCGACTGACCTCACGGCGCTCATGCCGTTGTCAACTGGAGCACAGTGCGTTGCTCCCAGGCGGGGTCAGGTCACTGTGACGTGCAATGGGTCCCTTTGAATTTCGGACCGAAAGCCGCCAAAGATGTCAAGGCGGCAGACGGGCGAGACAAATAACCAGGGAGCAGCGCATGATGACTGACAATGCTGACCAGCTCATGAACCTTCAAAGTCATTGTAACGTTCACTGAGTCGGCTCCAATCGGCATCATCATCGACCTCCTCAACAGGCATCGGGTCGACGGTCGACAGAGGCGCGTCATCGTTCATCTCGTTGGCAGAATCAACTCTGTCTTTCTCGAAATCTTCCGCAAACGCTACACTCTTTCGTCTGACCGATTGTTCGTGTTCGCTGCCGCGACTAGACCTAGACAAGGTTGGTGAAAGGACGTCTCCGTTCCATGGCTTGCACGACTTGACTGCCATCTCTCCGCACCGCAGACAGGTGAATCCTTCGCCTTCTTCGGCTTCGATGCGTTGCGCCAGACACACAAAGCAGTAGATGCAGCCGCATGGGATAGCTTCGTAAGGGTTTGTGATGTCCGTAGCGGCGCTGCCGATGATGCCACTATTTCCTCCGGCGCTGATAACTTCTTGTTCGCTTTGACCTCCCGCCGGGTTTTGATCTTGATAGCAAATTGCGCAAGTTCTCTCGGGTAGGTATGCCAGCTCGCCTTTTTGCACGTCATCCGCGTCCTCTCCCTTGGGAGTTCCATAGATCATGCTAGATGTGGCTTGTCCGGCCTTCTTCCAGGCCTTTGCGAGCCATTTCTTCCACCTGCTGATGCCGACTAGAGGCAACAGGAATAGCAGGAACTCGGTGAAGGCATGCCAAACGAGCTGTCGGTTGAGGTATTCGAAGCTGACTTCTCTGTTGGTCTGGTTTGTCGAAGGGACGAGTCGTAAACGAAGAATCCGATCCGTCAAGGTCCGGTATCTTCCATTGTAAAGGAATATCAAGAAGGAGAAGAAGGCTGCAATATTGTGCGTGTTTGTGGCCATTGTTGTCAGTCGGCTGAGGCGTTTTATCATGGGTGAAGGCTCATCGTAACCGTTCTCCAAACTAGAAAGTCGGTCTTCCCACCGCGACCAGCCATATCTACCTCCGACTGTGATGAGACCATAGGCTGCTCGCTGCCACTTGGTCGCCTCGCGCGCCGCGTTGTTCTCTGATCGTGCGTCCACGTACTTCAACCCTTGCAGGGAAGCACCATAGCTCGCTCCATGATCCCAGATTGAAAGTTTCCACAATGCCGCCCTGAGCGCAGCACTGATTTCCGCGCCCCAGTCTTCCTTTAGATGCGCACCCAAGAGCTTCAAGCCTTCACCAGCCTGTCCCTTCAGCAGATCGAGAAGCTCTTCGTCCAGCAGCTCTGCATCAACCTGACCAACCCGGAAAGCTGGACGCGTACCGAACGGTGATTTAATGAGGTCCCAAACGCTGTTTGCACCCAATGCAGCAGTCCTGAAAGATGGTGGTAGTCTGTGAAGGCGCTGGGTTCGTTCGTGTTCTTGTTGAAGGGCGAGGGAGCGCTGATGGGCGGCGGAAGCAGCGCGTCGAGCGATGATACGCTGTTGTGCAGCCGCGAAATCAGTCATGACCGCTGCATGCCCGTATGTAAAATGTATGTGCCGCTACTAGGAGCAAGCAATTATAAAGAAAAGGCAACGAAGAAACGCGACGGTGATGATTCCCCAATTGCCCTAGGAAGGGCAGCCAGCCTCGGCCCTGACGCTTCACCCAACCGAGCGACAGCGAGCATGTGCCAAGGGCTTTCGGGTTCTCTTCCCTTTGCTGCTATCATCAGTCAGGTACCGAGGCGACCTTTTACCAGCCTCTTGTCTCACCAGTTTCTGCACGGCGTCAACCTACCGTAAGAGACAATCGCCGACGACGACAATTGTCAAGTCTTGGGAGGGTTGGTGCACGTTCTTTTGTTCGCTTGTTTATTGCTGATACGCCAGCGATCAAAATATCAACAGCTGCTGCCTAAGGCACGTCGCATACACAACATCACCTTGTCTGACCGACTCGCCACGCGCATCTTCCCTGCATAACACAACCTCAACATCAGGCAGCCGTTCGACTCATACCTCATCCTTGCATCGATAGTACAAGTCATCAAAAACAACATCAATGTCTTAACGCACCTGCTCTCCGTCGCCGGATCTTTGATCCGATCCACCACCGGCCAGTAAAATGGCACAAATCGTTCTGGGAGAGCCGCCATTCAGCCTCATCGACAATTTCACGTCGTCGTATGCGGCACCGATTGGCTACACGAAAATCTGCTGGAATCAGCCATGGAACTCCCAACTCGCAAAATTCGAGCCATGTTTCATGCCAGCCATTGCCGCCTTTCCTGCGCTCGTCGCTGCGATCATTGTTGCTTGGCAGGTTTTGCGCATCGCCATTCCATGGAGACCACAATGGACTCTCCCGTTCATCGACGAAAGCCCAAACCTCTACCTTGACGACCTACTGCTCGCGGCTATTAGCAAGACCAGCGCCTACCTCATTCTACTATGGGTCCTGGTCGGAGCCTCGTCCGTCGTTCAATTGACCAAAGCCGCTCTCCACTGGCCTGCGATTGATGGCTTGTTGCAATGCGCACCGTCGTTCCTTGTCCTTGGCATGCTCGTCACAATAAAGCCAAGAACGACACCATCGTCGGTACTGATCATCCTTTTGACATTCATCGCTTGTCAGAGTGTTATGATGGCCGATCACAGTCGAATGACCCGGACTGAGATTGGCCTCGACAGCACGTCTTTGGCGCTCAGTATACTTTCTGTGATTGTCATACTCATGATGCCATTGAGAGACCCTTCTTTGCCCTCCAATGCCATCAGCAAACCCTTCACCGATGCCACTTCTTCCCTGCGCAGTCCGGAAGATAACATGTCTCTCTGGCAATTTATGACCGTCTCATGGATGACGCCTTTGATTCGTAAAGGGTTCAGGTTTCAGCTAGAAGACGACGATGTGTGGCAATTGGGCCTTGAGTTCCAACATCAAGGTCTCCACGAGAAGTTCCGACGCTTGAAGGGCACTGTAATGCGGAGACTTCTGAAAGCAAATGGAATCGACCTTGTAATAATAACCTTACTCGGAATACTGGAAACAATTCTTGGCTTTGCCGTTCCGGTTCTCCTTCAGAAGATCTTGAGCTCAATGCAGGATGGCCACGCACCGAAAAGTGCTGCAATCACCTATGCCGCAATCTCTCTGGGTGTTCAACTCATCAAATGTCAATCTGGAGTTTTCAGTCTATGGTTCGGCAGACGATGCTACGAGCGATCGAGAGGTGAGATGATCACAATGCTTTACGAGAAGACGTTGGGTCGAAAGATCAGCTTTAATCCGCCAAAGACAAAGCTCGAGGATGATGCTGCCACTGGAGACGAATTAAACGGAAACGGCCATGTCAAAGGCAATGGAGTCTGGTCTTCATGGTTAAGTAAGCTCGTTAACAATTTCAGGCAAAGTAAGAAGAAAGAGGAAGCCAAAGAGCCCGCTTCTATGGGTAAAATCTTGAATCTGATGCGAAACGACGTTTATGAAGTTGCGCAGCGATTCTGGGAATTCCAAAGCCTGATCACAAAACCGCTCAGTGTGATCTTTTCCCTGAGCTTGGTAGTAAACTTCTTGGGCTGGCCGGCAATGCTCGCCGTAGTTGTGATGATAACAGCCCAAGTCACAAATGCAATTCTTGTCAAGTTTTTGGTTGGATTCGAAAGCCATCGAAGAAAAGCTACCGACGGGAAACTTCACGTTGTATCGCAATTTGTCGAAGCTATTCGGCACCTGAGATGGTACGGATGGCAAGGCGCCTGGCTTGATCAAATCATGAGCGCGCGACTGAAAGAATTGAACTGGCGAATCGTCACCGGCCTCTGGGGCCTTTTGATCAGCTTCATCAACTCGCTGGCCCTTGATTTGTCGCCTTCTGTCGGCTTTTTCGCTTACACGGTCATTGGCAAGAAACCTCTCACGGTCGACGTTGCCTTCCCAGCTTTGACTCTCTTCAACCTGCTGAGCATGAATTTGCAAGACCTTCCCGGCCTTATCACTGTTTTGCTGAACGCGTACGTTGCTGTTGGCCGCATTGAAGATTTCATGGCGGAGCCAGACAAAGACACAATGAACACGGTCGCGCATGAAGACGACAGCTTGACCTTAGAGCATGCCACGTTCGCATGGCCTGGCACCTCTAAACCTGTACTGCGAGACATCAACATTTCTTTCCCCAAAGGACTGACCGTCGTCACCGGCAAAGTTGCTGCTGGAAAGACTGCTCTACTTCAAGCCTTGCTCGGTGAGCTGGACCTGCTGGAAGGCAAGCTGTCCGGCCCAAGTGAGGCTGTGGGATACTGCGCTCAAAATCCTTGGCTGCAAAGCATGAGCATTCGGGAGAACATTCTGTTTTCTGCTCCCTATGAAGAGGATAGGTACATGGAAGTGTTAGATGCGTGCGAGCTCACATCCGATTTGGAACAATTCCAGGCGGGAGACGCATCCTTCATTGGCGAAAACGGCATTGGGCTTTCCGGAGGTCAGAAAGCGAGAGTTGCCCTCGCACGCGCCGCGTATAGTCGATCGAAGATTCTATTCCTTGATGACCCACTCTCCGCACTCGACCAGCAGACCGCCGAGTCAATTGTTTATAAACTATTCGCCGGGCGCCTGTTTGAGGAACGCACGGTCGTCCTTGTCACCCATCGCATCTACCCCGTGGAAACTATTGCCGACAAATCTGTGGATCTCGAAAATGGCTTTGCCACTGCATCCGACCGCAAGAAGCCACCGCCTGAGTTCCTGCAAAGCTGTTTGCCAAAACCTTCCGCCAAAAAAGACCACCAAAAGAAGCAGGTCAAGCAACGCCGCGCAGCTGCGGCTCCTGACAAGTTCATTGAAGACGAACATCGGGCCAGCGGCGGCGTCAAGGCTTCAGTCTATTGGGAGTACATCAAAGCAGGCAAATTACGCCATTGGGCTTTGCTCGTACTTTTGCTAATCGCCTACCGCCTCGTGGCACTTTCGGGTGCCTGGTTGCTCAAGTCATGGGGCGAAGCGTACCGCACGGAATCAGCTCAGTTCAGCGTCCTTGGAGAGCCTACCGCATCAATCCAGCGTTCTGGGCTGTTTGGCAATCTTCCGCCTCCCGATGAGAACATCAAGCCATGGGTCCTTGTGTTCTTTCTCATTGGCCTTGCTCGGACGGTCGTATGGGCTATCTCCCGCGCTGTCATGATTCTGATAATTTACACGGCCGGAAAGCAAATGTTCCACGACATTATGGTGAAAGTCAGCCACGCCAACTTCCGGTTCTACGACGTCACGCCTGTTGGAAGACTGATGAACAGAATGACCTCCGATATTGGCGTCGTGGACGGAAACATCAGTGAGCAGTTCAACGTCGTTACCTGGCTTGCGATCTCATGGATATCTGCTGTCGCCGTCATCGCAACTGTGACTCCAGTCTTTCTGTTGTTCTCCATCGCACTCACTGCAACGTTCATCATGATCTTCCGCCGCTTCCTGCCAACATCCCAAAGCTTGCGCCGACTGGAGATGGTCTCTCTCACGCCGCTGATGTCCAATTTCGGCGAGCTCCTGAACGGCCTGGTGACGGTGCGTGCGTTCAGGGCGCAAGGCCGTTTCCAGGACAGAGTCATTCGCGTTGTCGACACGTTCCAAAAAATGGACCATTTCTATTGGTCGTTACAAGGCTGGCTGATGTACCGCTACGATGCACTCTCGGCTATTTCGACTTTCCTTCTGACCTTGCTCGCACTGGTCACGGGTGTTTCACCAGGGATGACCGCATTTCTGCTCAATTCGGCGCAGAAGTTTGTAGCGAGCACGCATGCTCTGTGCAAGCAGTACGGGCAGCTACAGATGGAATTCGTCTCTGTTGAGCGTGTCGTTGAGCTCTTGCACATCGATCAGGAACCCGTGGGTAACGTCCAACCTCCTGCTTGGTGGCCTTCTTTCAGTGGCGATATCATTTTCGACAACGTCACGGTCCAGTATGCTCCCCATCTCGATCCGGCGCTTGCTGGCGTTTCATTCAAGATCAAAGGGGGCTCCAAGACTGCCGTCATCGGCCGCACGGGATCAGGCAAAAGCACGCTCGCATTGACGTTACTCGCAACGATTTTACCCTCAGAAGGCAAAATCTCCATCGACATGTTCGATCTCGCGCACGTCGACAAACAGATCTTGCGGACGCGCATCACCTTCCTCGCGCAGGATCCAGTGCTGTTCCCCGGCAGCTTGCGCCAGAACCTCGACCCGCTGGAAGAGCACACCGATGCTGCCTGCGCCGCTGTATTGGAGCGCGTTTGCAGCCGACAGGGCTGGACTCTAGATACCGCGGTCGACGGAGGTGGCCGCAACCTCAGCCAGGGTCAGCGCCAACTCGTCGGTCTGGCACGCGCTGTCCTCCGTCGCAGCGCCATCATTATCCTCGATGAAGCTACGGCTAGCATCGACCAAGCTACTGCCATGCAGATCCAACAGGTGCTGAACGAGGAAATGAAGGAGAGCACGGTGATCACCATTGCTCATCGCGTGGATGCTGTTGCTGGAGCTGACTACTGCATTGTCCTCGGCAAGGGTAAGATTCTGGAAGAAGGAGAGCCCCATGAGATTATGAGTGGCACGAGGGCACAATGGATGCAGAGGCAGCTGAAAGAGGATGAGGAGGGTGATGAGTGATGAGATGACGAGACGGTATAGGTGAAGTGTTGCTCTGGGAGAGGCGTAGATACCACGTGGCTACATGCCAATGCCCATGTTGGGTTCGCTACTCAATCGAATGAAAAAGGAGTGATGCTCCCTGTTTGAATGAATTTAGGATGATTTGACGATTCAATTGATTCAATTGATTGATCGGATGATGAGTTTAATCAATATCCAATGAGGTAGTCCATCAAATCTAATGTCTCAATGGCCGGCAGTGACGAAACGCCAAGGCTGCTGCTGGCGTCCTCCTCCGGGCTCCGCAACGTTGGAAAGTGAGAGAAGCGCGAACTCGCAGCCACAGCTCAGTCCAGCCCAGCCAGGCCCCAAAGGGTGACGGAGCATTCGATTATCCTACACTATAATACCTACACCATCGCCAACCAAGATGTTCACCAGAGCTGCCCTGCGCGCCGCTCGGCCGTCATTCTCCCAGGTCTCGCGCACCTACGCACAGTCTTCGCGCCCTTCAAGGCCTCCTCCTCCACCCAAGACCTCCAAACCTCCGACTACTCCTCGTGCCGCTGCTAGCAAGAATGCTGCCGCTGCCGCCACTGGAGCATCTCAAGCCAAGGCCCAGGCCCAGCAGCCCGAAGCACAGAAGCAGAACATCGACGAGCCTCCCGCGGACAATGTGAGGAGCAAGGCGCAAAATGCTCAGGCCAGCGCCGAGAACAGCACAGCACCCGAGCCTTCAGAGTCCAAGGCTGCAGAGGCAGACGCCGACACATACAAGGGCCCGCTGCCAGACCTGACAAAGGGTATTCCCAGCACCTTCGACTTCGAGTTTGGCGGCGCAAAGAAGGATCCAAAGGCCGAGGAGGCTGAGAAGTTGCAGAATGAGGCTGCCGACATGGCAAAGATGGAGGCCGAGGCTGCAGAGAGCGAAGGCCGTGGAAAGAAGAGCGGCGATGAGAAGGAATACTCACGATCCGACTACGAGACCTCGCTCGACCGCAGACGGTATCAGACTTTCAACTACATGTTCTTGGCCGCCATGGCCGCTGGTGTCGCAGGTGGCGCCTACTTCACTCGTCCCTTCGGCGCCGATGAGGAGGTTCCCGCTGGCCTTGAGCCCGAACTCGCCAGCGGCTGGGGCCCCAGCAGCATGTACGCTCGTGTGCGCGCGCGCATGGGCAACCAGCTCGGATACTACACCGAGCCCTCTTTCCCTAAGCTCCTTCCTACGGTCCCCGAGAACCAGCGCCAGCCTTTCACTCTCGTCCTCTCTCTTGAGGACCTGATGATCCACACCACCTGGGACCGCAAGAACGGCTACCGCACGGCCAAGCGCCCTGGTATCGACTACTTCATCCGCTACCTCTCGCAATACTACGAGCTCGTCCTCTTCACCTCTGTGCCCATTGCCATGGCCGACCCCGTTATCAAGAAGCTCGACCCATTCCACTTCATCATGTGGCCGCTCGGTCGTGAGGCTACCAAGTACGAGAACGGCCAATACGTCAAGGATCTCGAGTACCTCAACCGTGACCTCAGCAAGACCATCATCATCGACACGCACGCACCTCACGTCAAGAACCAGCCCAATAACGCCATTGTCCTGCCCAAGTGGACTGGTGACCCCAAGGACCCCCACACCAAGGATCTCGTTGGCCTGATTCCCTTCCTGGAGTACGTTGCGACCATGGGTATTGACGATGTGCGCCCCGTGATCAAGTCATTCGAAGGCAAGGACGTTCCCGAAGAGTTCATGCGCCGCGAGAACGAGGCCCGCAAGCGCTTCCAAGAGCAGCTCGAGCAGCAGAAGTCCAAGGCACCCAAGTTCTCTCTCGGTGGCATGCTTGGTGCCAACCTCGGCATCAAGGGTGACAAGATGGGCGGCGGAATGGTCCTCGCTGACGGCCAGAGCGTCTCCGAGGGTCTGGCCCAGGGCAAGATGCTGAGCGACCAGATCCGCGAGCAGGGCCAGAAGCAGTACGAGCACCTGGAGAAGCAGATTCGCGAGCACGGTGCGCAGTGGCTCAAGGAGGAAGAGGAGGAGACTAAGAAAATGATGGACGCCCAGGTCAAGGAGATGAAGAGCGGCGCTTTCTCCTGGTTCGGCGGCGGTGGCAAGAAGGAGTAAGGAAAGAAGGAGGAATGTTGATTCGCACGACCAAAAATAGCAAGCCAGATTGCGATACGGGTGCAGGATTGTTGGTGAGCTTTTTCCTTCACTCTTTGTACATTTTCGAATGATCGAGGGAGGGGCATGATGGAGTGCATCTGAGCGGTCTGCTTTTCATGGGCGGTGTTGCGCTTCTTTCTTCCCGTGAAACCCCTCAGTTTCTTGCTACCTATGATGACTCGACTTGATAGAAGGATTTATTTTCGGGAATGGGGCGTATTATATTAGTATTATCGGCACCATCCTATCTGTAACATTAGCCGGAAAACGCACAGCCAAAATTTGTATATCAGGTTCTACTCTAGCCCTTCCTTCCACTTCATCAGACGAATTTTCATGAAAACTCTCAGCAAATCTCGAGTAGACATGATGATGCATTGAGAAGTATTACAACAACCTCAAACAACGCCTCCTGCTTGCCCTCTCAAACCTTCCTCAAAGGCCGATACTCCGCCTCCCACATCTGCTCCCGAATCCACTCCTCCAAACCCTCCCCATCACCCTCACCCTCACCACCCACCCCGGGAATCTCCCTACTCGCCACCCCCTCCTTGACCGCCTGCCTCACCACCGCCGCGGCGATCTTCACACTGATCTCCATCACATCCACGACATCAGGCAACAAACCCGCGTCCGGGTCTTTCAGCGCCGGCGCCTGCGCCGCAAGCGCTTTGGTGGCTTCCACGAGCATTGCGGACGTTACTAGGCGCGCGCCAGAGAGCACTGCGCCGAGTCCGATGCCCGGGAAGCAGGTGGAGTTGTTGCATTCGGCGATTTCGCGCTGCTTGTTGTTGGGAAGCGGGACGGGGGGGAAGGGGGAGCCGGTGGCTGTTAGGGCTGCGTGGGAGGTCCAGGCGGAGAGGTCTTTGGGGTCGGCTTTTGAGATGGTTGTTAGTGCTGTTCTTGGTTTGGTTGTTGGGTGTGTCTCCAGAGGTGTTTACTTACCTTCGTGGAGGCGGGTGGGGTTGCTCAGGGGGAAGATTATGGGGCGTTCAACGTGGGAGGCCATTTCTTGCACGATTTCTTTGGTGAAGGATTTGGGTTTTGTGGAGGTGCCGATGAGGACGTGCGGTTTGACTTGCTTGACGATGGAGAGGAGGGATTTGTTGTCTTCCTTGTTTGGCCATTCGTCGTCGGAGCGTGCGTAGGGTTGTTGGGCCGGTGTCAGATCTTCTTTCATGGATGCGAGGAGAATGCCGGGTTTGTCGACGCAATAGATTTGTTTCCTGGCTTCCTCGCTGCTCTTGCCGCTTTCCAGTGCGATTGCGTCTGTGATTTGGTCGGCGATGCCTGTGCCCGCTGTTCCGGAGCCGTACATTACGACGCGCAGGTCTCCCATGTGGAGGTTGGCGACTTTGGTGGCAGCGTACAACGCTGCGAGGGTCACGCAGCCTGTGCCTTGGACGTCGTCGTTGAAGCAGGGGATTTTGTCGGAGTGTTGGTCGAGAATCCGGCGGGCGTTGGGTAGGCCGAAGTCTTCGAAGTGGATGAGTGCTTTGGGGAAGCGCTTGCGAGCTGCGGTGATGAAGCGGTCGACGAAGGAATCGTATTCTTCGCCGCGAATGCGTGGGCGGCGGAGTCCGAGGTAGAGTTCGTCGTTTAGCAGTTCGTGGTTGTCGGTGCCGCAGTCTAGGATGACGGGGAGGGTGCGGCTGGGGTGGATGCCGGCGCATAGGGTGTAGATGACCAGTTTTGCGATGGAAATCAAAATGCCGCCGACGCCTTGGTCGCCTATTCCGAGGATTTGCTCGCCGTCGCTGACTGTGATGATGTCGACGTCTCCTGATGCAGCTCGGCGATCGAGGATAGATTCGATATCGTCCGGTTTGTCGATGGCGAGGAAGCAGCCTTCGGGTTTGCGGAAGAGGCGGCTGTAGTTTGCTATGGCGTCTCCTTCGGTGGGCGTGTAGATGATCGGGAACATTTCCTTGAGGTGCGTTTGGATGAGTTTGTAGTAGAGCACTTCGTTTTGCTCTTTCATCGAGGTCATGAAGGTGTTTTTGCCGATGGCAGTGCTTTTGTCTTGGAATTGTTCATAGGCTCGCTTGACTTGTTCGTCTAGTGAATGGACTCGGGAGGGTAGAAGGCCATTGAGCCCGAACTCCTTGCGTTCCTCCTCACTGAAGGCGGAACCTTTGTTGAACGTTGGATCATTGAGCAATTCTTCGCCCTGCTAGCTGTTAGCTGTGGCGTATCTGGGATGGATGAGGGATTTCACTTACGTCGAGCGGGCAATCGCGAGGTCCAGATGTTGACCAGGGAGTCATGGTGTAGAGATGGTCTGCAATGGATATAGATGTGATTACGGCTGGGCGAGTCGAAGAGGTGGGATGTTGTTTTTACAGTAAAGCGTCGAGGCTGACGAAGCATTCATATGCTTTGTCAATGGAGCTTTAGCCATCATTACCTAAACTCTTGAGTAACTTAAGCATCATCAAGCATCAAACAATGGCCGACACGGAGACATGCGGCTGCAGTAGGACCGAAAAGATATGACGTCATTGAAAACCTGTTCCTGTACGCAAGTGTGAAAAGATGTAATTGTATTCACGTAGCCAATATTCGTTGGGGCAGCCGTTCTACGCTCAGTGCGCTTCTTTGCTCTCTTTTCACATATGGTAGCAGTAGTCAGAAGGAAGGCAAACACAAGCCGAAGAAGAGGCTTGAACCATGCATCAATCTATCAAAAATGCGCCACTGCCTTTTTTTTTCTTTTCACTCGCTCAGTAGTGTACACATTTTGACAGTTAATCGAATGACTGATTGTTTGATACTTGATATCGCAAGATTGCAGGCGTGAAGTCTTGAGCCATGTCGTGAACTGTTCAATTGGCAGTGTTGGGACCAAATGCTTCATTGTTTCTCTTCGCTCGTCACGGGCTCTGTTGCACCGAGATAAACGAAGATCTACTCCCCGCTACCAGCACCAGGCGTATCCTCGATCTTGAAGATATACTTGACAGCACTCACGGTACCATCCTTGAGGTTACTCAGTCCCTTCTCAACGCCCAGCAGACCGCCAGGTACGATCTCCTGAGGCTGCGGCTTAAACCATCCCTCCTCGAGACCCTTGCTCAAGAACCTGCTGTGGACGTAGCCAAAGTCTTTCAACGAGTTGTGCACATCGCCGACATTAGTTGTCGTGAGATTGACGGTCTCGGGGTAGCCCTTGTATTCTTTGCCGGGCAGGACGAAGGTAACCGCGCCTTGAGGATCCAGAACCTGAGCCAAATTCTCGACAGAGCCCTTTTCGGAAACGGCGTCGAATGCGTGAAGGAGCTTTTGCCCCTTCAGGGCGTCTTTCAGCCCTTGGACAACCGCTTCGTCGCCTTTGCGGTAGTCGATGATGGTGTCGCCCTTGCTGCGGTCGATGAATTTCTCGACGTGGTCTTGGGCACGCCCGGCGACGGTGATGATCGGGTGGATGTTGGACTTCACCGCTAGCTGGAGGGTGTAAGAGCCAACAGCGGATGAGGCACCGTAGATTACAAGAGGGGTCTTGGTGCCTTCGGCGGCGGGAAGCCAGGGCTCCGGGAGGCGGAGGCGGGCGTAGAGGCCTACTGCTGCGGTTAGTGCGGCGAGAGGGATGGCAGCGCCCTCTGGAAGTAGTGTTAACAATCGAGCACATTTACTAGAAGTCTTTGCTGGGCATTTTACCTTCAAAGCTTGTTTCTTTGGGCAGGAAAAAAGTGGTGTGCTTCCAGGAAACAGCATATTCCGCATAGCTGCCACCAGACTGCAGCATTTCGTGGAAGGCGGCTACTCTGTCTCCCTTCTTGAACTCGACAACATTCTCGCCGACCTCGTGGACGATGCCGGAAATATCATCGCCCTGGTTAGTGTTGTCGGCGTGAGGAAGCCATTCTGCGCTTTCCTATTAGCCTATGGGTTGACGTGGTATGGTGAGAGAACGCTACCGGGTACTTTCCAGTCTTTGGGGTTGCTGCCAGAGTAGATGACCTTTGTGACGATCTGGTCTGGCCCGGGCTTTGGGATGGGGGAATCGATGATGTTGACCTTAGGTCCAGTGGTGATGAGAGCCTCTTTCATTTTGTTGGGGTGAGTTGGATATGTGTTAGAAGATGTCTCAAATAAAAATGTACGGTCTGTACATAGGTATATCGCTTGCTACAAGATATAGTTCCAAAGTGGATACGGTTGCTAGCATTGGTATTTCTAAGCAGTCTCCAGTCTATCTGTCGGTTGTAGCGGCAGTTGATGATTGCGTCATGTAAAGAAACGCCATTTTACCGCGGTTGCTGCAAGGGTTCAATGTTGGACAATGTTCCTGGCCTGGACAGGGCTCCATGCCTCACGATTCACACTCTCGCGTGCATCGACAACGGTCAACGGGGAAAACGGTAGACTTCGGATGAGGAGGTGGTGTCAAACATGCATATCGGGTCATGGACTTGCCAACGCTCTCGGCGAAGAGCATGCTGACTCGTGTCATCTTATAGTGGAAGAGATGAGCGCCAAACGGGGTCACGCTCGAGCTCGCAGGTGATATGCGGTAAAGTATCTCCAGAATGACTATGCACCAAGTACTCGATGCAGGCACGGCGCACATAGATGCAGTGCTGACAGGCAAATCAAGAATATTCACTTGATCCTCAGGTGTAATAAGGCTGAACTTTGAAGTTTAGCAGTTGCTGTCGCGACCGGCCCGTTTTGTCAATGGCTTGGCTTTGTTGGCTTGTTTCCAAGCTGGTGGAAGTCAGGGCACGGCTGGCGCAAGCAGCAGCAGCTCCCGATTGAAGACCTGGGGAAAGAGACATACGACAACACACGCTCATTTACTTTCACTAACCCACCACTGCGACTCCTGGTGAACACACGGCGACCTCGCTGACATTGCTCCATACTTTTCCTTACCTTGAATCACCACCTAACACAAACAACAACACCGACAAACCCTCCCAGCGGCCCTTCTTCCTCTCTTGTCTCCAGGGCAGTGAGATCACATCCCACCAGAACAATGGCCGCTGGAGCAGACGGCGCGTCCAGCATCCAGGTCACCGTACGCGTGCGGCCTTTTACCATTCGTGAGGCTGCTCAACTCGCCCGCACCGATGATGGTCCCCTCTTTCTCGGCGATGGCTCTCTTGCCGCCGCACCATCAGTCCCAGCTCCACATATGAGGCAGAAGGGCATCAGGCCTGTCCTAAAAGTCATGGATGAGAAGTGCCTGTTAGTAAACATGCCTCTATAATACACCTGGCCCTTGCTAATCTCAGCACAGCGTCTTCGACCCCCCAGAGGACAACCCAGTTCAGCGCTTCAGCCGAGCCGTCATGCCGCAGGGCAAGCGAGTCAAAGATCAGACATTCGGTTTCGACAGAGTATTCGACGAGAACACCACTCAGGGCGACGTTTACGAGGCGACTACGAAGAACTTGCTGGACTCGGTGCTGGATGGATACAACGCTACTGTTTTCGCATACGGCGCCACCGGCTGCGGCAAAACACACACAATCACAGGAACTGCGCAACAGCCTGGAATTATCTTCTTGACCATGCAAGAGCTGTTCGAGAAGGTGGAAGAGCTTCGATCAGAAAAAGATTCCGAAATCACACTATCATACTTGGAAATTTACAACGAGACCATTCGCGACTTGCTCAACCCAAACCTGGGCAACAAGCAAGGTCTCATGCTTCGCGAGGATGCCTATCAAGCTGTGTCGGTAGCTGGCCTATCTTCACACAACCCTCAAAATGTGCAGGAAGTCATGGACATGGTCATTACTGGAAACGGAAACCGCACTCAATCTCCCACCGAGGCAAACGCTACCTCTTCCCGCTCGCACGCTGTTTTGCAAGTCAATGTCTCTTCCAAATCACGCGACACCGCTGTCAACGAACCAGTGACCATGGCGACACTCAGTATCATCGATTTGGCTGGTTCCGAGCGAGCTTCGGCGACAAAGAACCGAGGTGAGCGATTGATAGAGGGCGCGAACATCAACAAGTCATTACTTGCTCTCGGAAGCTGTATCAATGCACTTTGCGACCCACGCAAGAAAAACCACGTCCCATACCGCAACTCTAAGCTCACGCGACTTCTCAAATTCTCCCTTGGAGGTAACTGCAGAACCGTCATGATTGTCTGCGTCTCACCTTCGAGCCAGCATTTCGATGAGACTCAGAACACTTTGCGCTATGCGAACCGCGCAAAGAACATCCAAACGAAGAGCGTGCGTAATGTCTATAACGTCGACCGTCACGTCAAGGATTACTTGAAGAAGATCGATGAACAAATGACCCGCATCAACGAACTTACTGCACAACAAAAACAATACGAGGAACTCGCATTCGTCAAATTCCGCAAGGCTGAGGCAAAGAGGACCGAGATCGCGCAAGATAGTATCCGCAGGATCAGGGCCGCTTACGATCACTCTTCGGTGGACAGACAAGAGCGCGTGAACAACATGCGTCGCTTGAGGCAGGTTGAGCGCAGGATCGGTGCTATGAGCGGATGGATTGGAGCATTTGATCAAGTGTGTGAGACGCGCGAAGACGAGGAGCCTCCAAAGTCAATGCTTGCAATGCGCAAGACAGCACAAGGAATCCTTGTCGAGCTTGAAGGCAGCCGACAACACTTCCACCAACGCTTGGCCAAGACCAACTGGTCCCGAGCAATCGACACAGCGCTGCAGGATGGCTTGCGACAGTTACACGGCCTTGGAGCAGCATCTGCTGACAATCTGGAAGAATCATCACTTCACAGAGAGTCAGAAGCCTTGAAGGGCAAGGCGGATGTTGAAGCGCATCTCGCGGTCTTGGAGCAGGAGAAGGTCTCAGACCAGGGCCTGATGCAGGTCATGCTTACTGCGCATTTCGAAACCATCGCCATTCTCAACCAAATCTTGCAGATGAGCGAGGAAGAGGCCGTTGAGGCAGCAAGAGACATTCTGGGCAAGCTTCTGCAAAGTTGCTCTGAGTCTGTCAGCCAAGTCATCAAGCCAGATGGTGGCCTTCAAATCATCGAGGCCGTACCACCAACCAAGGCTGGCACTCCCAAGAAGAGGAGGCAGACGCCTCTGGCGGGCCCAAGTCCCTTGAAGGCAAAGGTCCGTCCTTCGCTGGGCGCCGCCGCATCTGCGATACCCTCTCACATCGCAAGTCAGGCAGACTCACCTTTCACGGGTACGAGCCCTGCGGGTAATCAAGCTACTGCATCGCCTAGGCGGCGAATCAAGCTCGGTGGTGCTCGGAGGGGTGTTGTAATGAATGGTACACCAAAGAAGAAGTCGCCAGTCAAAAAGCGAGCTGTGCGTTGGCGAGACGAGAACGATGATGGTGAAGGCGCCCTGCCTTTGGTCGATTTCCAAGCTACGCCTAAGTTTCAAGGGAGCAGTCCCGCTCTCGCTGGAAGTCCTGCCGCGCAGACGCATTCTCCCGCTCGAGTAGATGCATCGGTATTCAACGAGCACTCGGAAATGGGCTCAAGCCCTGTGCCAGCCGCACCCGTGCCGACATCAGATCTTAGGAAGTCTGGCGGGGGCCGATTTGCGACTGGCTTCTTGACAAAGAAGACTGATGGTTCACCGCCTCCCCCAACCTTGAACATGAGTGCATTTGCTAGTGAAGATGAAGCCAGCCCTCTGCGCGAAATGGCTGCAAACAGTGCACCTCGCCTCTCCTCATCTCTCTCACACTCTGCTACAACAGGCTCACCGACGCATCGAGCCCCCGTAGAGGACGATGCCTCCTCTGCTACCTCGGGCTCCGACCTTGAACGCTCATTGACTGCTGACAAGGAAGCTGCCGGCAAAATTCGCTCTGCCATGAAGCTGAAGCGCAATTCGTCCATGTCCAGGCGTAACTCGGGTGGTATTCAACCAGCGCGCACTCGCGAGTCAATTCACCGTCGTCGCTCCCCAACCGCAACCTCACCACCACCTCCTGCCGAAGGTCAGGGTATCTTCTCTGCCAGCCACGCCAGGCGAATGGTAAGGAGCGACAAGGACGATGCCGGCCGTAACGTGCTTAGCCCACGCACCGCTGCCGTCGTCAAGGGCGCGGGTCCCATGGCTGTTAGACGCAGCATGGCGGTGGAAGGCACACCGAAAGAAAACACCCCGAGAGCCCCCGTGAGGGCAAGCTCAGGAAACACCGGTGGCGGCCAGAGAGCCAGTAGTATGACTAAGGCTGCATGGAGGTAAACACCCCACGCAGAGCTCACCGACAGGACCGAGCCTTTACTCCTTTATTTCCTTTTATTCCAAAACCTCTTTTCGTAAAAACTCTCTGGGATTGCTTTGGAGGCGTTTTGGTCAATCTGCGGTTGCCTGCCAACTGCCACCCAAATATGAAAGCCTGTTGGGAATCCTCAAGGCGTTTTGGATTGTGCAATGCCACTAGAGTTGGCCATGAATGGAAAGCATGTATTATACAGCATCGACAGCATAAGGCACATTTGAACTCTGTAATTCTATCAGCACTTTACTGCTTCATGACAAAAATCGATATGCCACGTGCTAATCTCACCTGTTCGCCCGGAATGAAGTTTCTTGTTAGGAGAGCGAAGCTTGCTGCCAATTAGGGTAATCAACAAGAGTTCCAGATTTGGACATATTTGCGTGAAGTATCATTCTACCGTTTCATCATGTCATGATCCTATGTTATTCTCATTATATCGTTCAAATTCAAATCTCATCTCGACTGCGTCAACTCCAAATCCTCATCAACAAAACTCTCCAACTCCATCAAAGTAAACCCCTCCTTCTCCTTCTCCTTCATTTCCGCCTTCTCCCTTCCTTCAACAAACCCATGAGACCCCCCGTCCTTCCTCTCCAGCCCTTGCATAAAATTCATTCCTCGAGCAAAAGGCAAAGGCAAAGGCGGAGGCGGCATTCTCATCCTCTCCTCGTTCCTCTTCGCCACCGTCGCGCTAGGCGTGGGGTCCAGTCTCTCTATGTCGTCTTCTGTTAGATCGAAGGAGTCGGAGCTGAAAGAGTCATTTCTAGGGGGTTCTTTTGCTGCGGGTTGGGGAGTTTGAGGGTTTGCTGGGCTGGGCGGGTGGGAGTCTAGCTCGCGGGCGATTTGCGTGCTGCTTGAGAGGAAGTCTTGCCATTCTAGGTCGGGTTCTGTTGGGGTGTTGGCTAGCGCGGGTGCCGGCGGTTTGGTTGTGGTCATGCTGGGTGGGCGGGGTGGAGGTGGCATGCTCGCTGTTGCTGTTGCATCGGGTGGTGGGTTTGGGGGTTTCGTCTCGGGTTCTGGCTTGCTGGTGCGTACTGCTTCGGGCGATTGTAAGGCTTCGAGAAGGCTTTCGTCGTCGACGTCTTCGAAACCAAATTCGTCGTCCCATTCATCCTCATTGCCAGTGGTATTCTCGCCTACAAAGCTGGCGCGTTCGCGCTGTTCGTCCGGCTGCGCTGCCTGGGCCTCAACAACGGTGCTCTCACGCCCATTCTCCTCAACTATAGGGTCGTTCCCGACCGCCATACCAGGTTTCCGAAAGAAAGCTCCCAAATGGAACTGACTACTCTTAAACCCAAACCTATCCCTGCGCACCTGCGTGCCTAGTCTCCGCTCCTCATCTTTCTGGGCCTTCTCTTGCGCCAGCCGTTTCTTCGCAGCGTCCGCGCGGTTCTTTTCCCGCTCGCGAAGCGCCCAGGCGCGTCGGTCGAGTTGCAGTGAGCGTTCGAGTTGTTTCTGCTCGCGCTCGGTGATGGGTGTTTCGTCGCGGGCCTTGAAGGCTGCTTTGGCTTGTTTGATGGTTTTAGCTGGGGGCATCTTGGGGTTTTTGGTGGTTGGTGTTGATTAGTGGTGGATGCATTGTTTGGGTTTTTTAATGAATGACGATGCTTGATCGTGTTGGTGGTTTTGGTGGTGTTTGTCGATTGTCGTGGTTGCTCGCGTGGGACTTTGTCGTTGTTGCCTTTGCCGGCGTGGTCGGCTGACGGACTTCGCTCCAGGGAGGAGGCAGAATCAAGCAGTCGCCGACGATGAATTCACTTCACTTCCGATTCCATTCCACTTTTGAATTCAATATTATCGGATCTCTGCAAATGAAATGCAGTTTGTTCAGGAGATGCCCAAGCGTAAGACTGTGTATCGATGCGAGTATATCTTCGATCTTTGCTTTGACCAACCCTGCAACACGCCAACAGAAACATTTCTTCATCAACGAGCGTCGACCGCTCAAATTGGCCCAGGGACAGCAACAGGCGAACAACAGGCGTCGAGAGGTTTTGATTGTTCAGGTTTCCCTTTCAGGACCTTTCAGGGCCTTCCAGGGTATCGTCAGGGCTTAAAAGCCTTGAATTCGATCATGTAAAAACGCAGTCAACATCGGAGCATGGTAAGGGAGAAGCAAGAGGCATTTACAGGGGCTTCGTCAAACCCCGATATCCATCAAATGGATTTGTTTGGCGCCTCTCCTGCTGGCGGAGAGGGCGCCGGCAAGCTTGTTGGTCTTATCCTTAGAAAGGATATCAGCAATCTTGGGCTTGCCCGCCTGTTTAGCGGGATGCACCGGAGGCGCATCGCTTGTGACGGGAGTCACGAGAGCAGACATGAGAAATACTGTTTAGGCCTCAGAAACGTTCTCTTTTGCTGCATTTGGAATGGTTCTGCAGACTTACCCCATGTTTGCTGGGTGACCATTGCCGACCTCCCTGGGTCAGTCCGAAGGTCTCACCGAGCCATTGAAGAGCTCGAAGGGCCGATCGACAGTGATGGTGATCATAATGCCGGGCTTGGGGGCAGATATCGCAACGATTGTCATGGATCCTGTCACTGCTGGCCCTTGTGGTGTTGTTGTGGCCGGTTCCCTCGATGGTAAGCCTTGTGTATGCCATGCGGGTGTAGACGTGAGCAGCGGCTGGTACTTGCGGGTGGTGACGCGTGATCTGGCGTTGAACATCGAGCCTCCAGGTACCAATTGAGGCTTGTGTAGTCGAATGGCGGCCTTGATGGCGTGCATTTCTTGTATGCCACGGTGAAGGCACTGGGTTGGCGTTGAGTATGATCGTGACGAGGAAGAGGATAAACGAAGGCAGCGACGCTTTTGGCCATTGACCAGGATGAGAGCATGTAACGTGGAGCATCTTCGGTGACATCTTGTGGTCGTAATGGAGTGGTATGAGTGAGGATTGCATGTTTGTGCTCCAGGAGTCATGTGAGGAAGAGAGAGGAAGAGAGAAGTGAGAAGCAGCGGTCTGAAGAAGTAACCTCGAGGAGTCACGCGCAGCTGCACGGGCTTCTGACAAATCAATTGAGGCAAGTACGAGCATTGCTTGCTGCTGATGTCTACCTGCAGCCTGCAGGAGCCGGTCATGTACGTACAGGGACAGGGAGGTGATGATACTCTTCGTGGGAAGGCTAGTTATGTTGGGGACCTTTGTTCTTCGAACGACTACTCCATGAAGCAACTAAAACACGCTCATTGCTGTTGTAAATGCATCCAAATGGTCATGCCCTCGTCACCAAACATGCCCTAGTTGTGGCAGCCGCAGGTCGTCGGGTGATCAATCTTTGTGCGTTTGGACTGCTTGCTTCGCACACAATCATGAGAACCTTCCGTTTGCAATGGAATGGCTCATGTAACAAGCTACCTGTGGCATGAGCGGAGATTTGAATGGCAGAGTCTCGCTAAAGAACAAGAGTTGTATCGTTGTTCCATCGTAGCTGCCTGCGTTGGTGCACTCCAATCCTCCGCCCGCGACCGCGGAGGAGATACAGCACGACCTGTTCTTCATTGCAACGAGAAATGACACGCATGCCACTGTCTAGCGATCAATTGGTGATTGTAAATGGAGATTTATGTAACAAAACGCGACAATGACCATCAAAGTGATGTATTATCAACAAATGTCGATGAAATGTCACAACACGGGTAGACTATGATGCCTCAACGACAAAAAGAAAGCAGGAGAAAGCAAGGGAGGATCGAACTCACGACCAGGTCATGTACGCGAGCCCAGCAAAAAAAGTCTTGTCATATGTTTTGTAGTATGTTTTGTTACAATAGATGGGAGGACCTGTGAGTGTATGAGTTAGCACTGTCTGATTCAAACGCGTTAACCAAGTTGCAGCGAGCGAGTGGCAGCGCGCAGAGGGACTTTCGGAATGGGTTCTCCGTAAACCCTCTGCATTTGGGCAAGTGATTACAATTATTAAATACCTTGATCGAGGCTGGCTTGCTCAGCTGGTGCCACGGGTTGTGCGTTGCACATTGATGGTACAACAGCTACAGTGCCAGAAGCACGGCAATGAATCTCGCAAGCAGTACAAGCTGATCATGAGAGTTATTGAGAAGGCATCGTGGATGAGCATGTGGCCACCACTTTGTTTCTATCGCGGTATGGCTGCAAGGCCTGGGACAGTGGCTTGATTGTGCACCGCAGGATCTCCGTAGGAATCGCCAACTCATCGCATTGACGGCCTACATCAGGAAAAGCATGTTTGAAGGGTTTGACGAACTTCCATTGTCATCGGACAATGGTGCGTCGTCTGCGGTGGCCATTCAGGACGCTGTCTCTGAGCTTTTGGACCAGTTGGATGCCGCGGCAGTTTTCTCAGCATCGTCCAGTAGCAGAATACAGCTGAATATTTGCCAGTGAGGCATCATAAGGAGCTAAAATATCTGTGCCTAAGATTCAGCGGTATTCGAAGATCATAGAAGGGTTCATGGCTGATGAGAACAGTCGCAGCTCGCATTTTCCACCCATCTCCGCTGCCCACCTACAGGTAGATGCAAGTTTTCTTTTGCTGCACCATCGAGAAACCACAGACTTTAACTACAGCAGTCGTTCGCGGGGAATATTACCAAACGGACCAGTATTACCTGATGTCGGTACCAATTTCTTCTTGCAATGTCGTGACCTTCACCGCATCCTCTCCCACCACAGACAGCAACGCGTCAAATCCCACCATCACCTTCACCATGGTCGCTTCCCTGCAGAAAGATAGCCAAGTGGCTTCCAGCCACGACTCAGCATACAATGACAACTAAATCACACCATCCTGACAACAATCATGAGGTGAGGTTGAGAATCCTTCGATCGCCAAGCTAGATCACGGGCGCTCTCCAGCTTTCACAGACCATTCCCCCAGGGCATGGGCAGCAAAAAGTGTAAATTTCGTTCCATCAGATAAACCCCGCTGAAAGACTCATCCGTTACCGGGTCTCATCACAGCTCTGCAGTTTCCGACGTCGCAGCTCATGAGCCGCAGCGACATCGGGACTCAGCACGCGAAACACCAAGATGTCGTGGCATGCCGGAACCCCCTTTGACGCGTCCATCGACCCGAACCAGCCTCTAGTCGCCGCCAGCGTGCAGTCGCCGCACCAAGCGCTGTCAAACATCTCGCCTACGCTCCAGCACTATGCCTCATCATCGCGCCAAGGCTCCACCGCTGACGAGCTCCCTGCCAGGAAGAGGAAGAGGAGTCAGGTGGGTGACGATGGGGTAGATAACAGCGGTGAGGACGGTCTCATGCAAGACTCGCCGTCTAGTGTGAACAAGGGGAAACACCAGCCTGGCGTAAAGCGCGCCTGCAATGACTGTCGACAGCAAAAGGTAGGTCGGCAAACTTGTGGTATACCGAGTGGGGGTTGATGGCTAATTCATAATTCAGCTTCGTTGTAATGTTCAGGCGGGAGGGCCTGGCGACTTCAAGCCTTGTTCACGCTGTATCAAGCATAAGCTGCATTGCTCGATCGATAATGACTTTAAGAGACTTGGGAAACGCGCACAACATGAGGAGATGGCTAAAGAGCTGGAGGCTTGCAAGCAGAAGCTTGCAGAATACGAAGCCATGGGGCTGATTCCAAGTCAAAAGAACGCTCAAGCTCCCAACAACACATACCAGCAACCTCCAACCGGAACACCAGTGACAAACATGTCAAACGCTCCGTTTTTGGGACCTAGCGAGGCAGCCGCTTCAAGGAGCTTGCTGGACCTCAGCCAAGGGTACCGCGAACTGCCAGCGTCCGCCATGCCCTCAATCACACCTGGTACCACGATCATGTCAATCGGTGGTGTCACCATTACGGAGGAGCACCTCAAACAGCTGTTTGACATTTATTTCCAGCATTACCATCCGTTCCTGCCTATCCTGAGCCCCGACCTCATGATGAAGGAAATGAGGCTCGATGCATACTACAACCTGCATCCTCTAATCCACTGGACAGTCATTGCGACCGCTGCTCGCCGTTTTGATGCACGACCTGGCCTTCTTGTCGAGATGCAAGGCCCTCTGACCGACATGCTCTGGACTACCCTGTCCCAAGTACCCCAAACATACCACGTCTGCAAGGCTTTGGCTTTGTTGTGCTCCTGGCCGCTGCCAAACTCTTCAACCTCTCAGGAACCGACCATGATGCTCGCGGGTGTCATGTTCCAGCTTGCGATGCAATATGGCCTGCATCGACCCAGTCACGCTCAGGACTTCAGTCGGTTCCGAATCGACTTGCGCGAGGAGGACATTGCTGATCGCCTCAACACATGGGCGTCTGTGAACATTGTGGCGCAGAATGTGGCCACAGGTCAGGGTCAACCGCCTCTGGCTAGGTGGGCATGGTACACCTATGGCTTGCACCTTGATCGTATGAAGCGCGAGCTTGATACGAGGTGCAGGATTGAGAAGTTCATCGATACGGTCACCAGAACTCTGTTCACAATGCAAAGAGACCACATAGTCGAGGTTGATCAGGCGCAACGTGGACTGTCCATTGACATGTATTCAAGGGAGCTGGGAGAACTTGAGACAACATTGCTTTCAGCAGGCGCTTCGCGTACGTTTCCTTCGCGCTTTTTGAACCCATGAATTCCCTTTACTGACAATATGCAGACGTCGAGCTACTATACTTGAAGGCAGCCGGCCTTCATCTCCGCCTGTCAGCATTTTTCGACAAACCGAGCCAGCCAAACTACCTTGCGGATCTGCGCCATGTGTATATTGCTGCCACTAGCATGCTGACTGCAGTGATCGATTTGCCGCAAGAGACTCTACTTTACGTGCCGCGCTACATCGAACAGATGATCCTTGCCGGCGCTGTAACACTTCTCAAACTGCTCAACTCATCATTCGAATCACATGTCGACGTCCCAGCCGGCCGAAGCCTCTTCTCACGCTCGGTGAACACGCTTCGACAACTGAGCGTGCGCAGCAATGACCTTCCACAACGTCTTGCCGAAGTCATGGCGCAGCTCTGGCACACATCCGGCGCCAGCGAGCAGCGCATGTTCAATGGCGACGACGTCAACAAATTCAAAGACGATGGATTGCAACTCAAGGTTCGCTGTCGCTCATCGCTCTCCGTTCTCTTCGATGCTATCTGGCGTTGGCGTCAACAAGTCGGCCAGACCGGACGTGAAGGCCTGGCCCAGGCGGTTGAGCACCCAACATCTGTTCCCGCCGACAGTCATGGCGCAAATAGCCCTACCGTTGCGGTTTCAGGTGAGGGTTTGACCGGCTTTGATAGCAGCTTGACGGCCGACATCGATCCACTCTCTTGGGAGGGCAGTTATGGCAGCAATGCTGTATTCGATCCACTGAGCTGGGCGTTGGATGGAAATCTGCAGTTTTCATCGACGTTTGGAGGCGCTGATGGACTTGGGTTCTAATCCAAGCCAGCACGTTGGTTTCCTCTGGTGTTCTGTTCCTTTGTTACAATTTGAAATGTTGACTTCAACTTTTCCCTTCATGACGAGACGATTTGAGATTATTTCTATTTTCGAGTAGCGCAAAGAGGGGGTTTGCGCGTGATTAGATAGTTTTGTAGACATGTTTATCAATACGAAAGTGGCTGACTGTTATTACGTTGTTACCGACCATGCCTGTACGTAATCCAATGCATTCGGTAAGACACGCATCCTCTTTATCGTTTCTTTCCAGCTGATGGTGATAGTTGGAAATCAGACGTTGTGAAGGCACGAGATTCGCACATCATCCTTTCATTCTCTTCGGGTGACCACATTGATGATAATACACCCTCCGAGATAGGGACTGTACTGATCAAGCAAATCTCTCTTCACAAGGGTATCACGGCTTTCGGCCAAGCTGATAGGCAACATATGAAAGTAGACTTTGATATAATCCTAGCTGCCTCGCTATCGCCCCACCCCGAATGGAACCTTCCCCACGTTTGCCCTTATCAACAGCCGAGCTACAGCAGCCGCGAGCGACGCTTGCTGGCAGAGCCGAATGTAGGCGTGGACGATCAGCGAGTTGATCGTTATAATCCTCACATACAACTGACTGCTCTTCCTGGTCAACATACCGATAATCGACGGGCAAGAAGCTGAAAGCTGTCTGACTGTTCACAATGTTGCCTCCGTTCGATTACTTCGAGCACCGCTCCGCGTGGTAAGCTTCTCCCACCTAGCTTCCTTGTCACTTCCACCCCACCGCCCAACACATCCCACGCGACATTGCGTGCGGATGGCTGCTTGGATCCATACCTTCTAACCGCGAGAAGCGACAGTAGTGCCTATCCCTCGTTTCATTTGAGAAAGGCCTCTGCTAATCCTCCGTCCTTTCCACAGCAAACGCAAGCAAACCGAACGCGCCGCCCGAATCGCCAGTCTCCCTTCTCCATACCATAGTCCCATCACAGCCAAAGAAAAAGCCATCTTCAACGAACCCATTGACCAACTCGTCCACGATGTCCAAGAAAGGAGAACTTCCGCGCTTGACGTGCTGCGTGCCTACGGCAAGGCCGCTTCTATGGCGCAAGAAAAGACAAACTGCCTTACCGAGATCATGATCAAGGAAGCTGAGGATTGGCTTCAGGATGGTTCGATCAACTTGAATGGACCTCTTGCTGGCATTCCTGTCAGTCTGAAGGATACTGTAGCTGTTGGTGGGTTTGATGTCAGTGTTGGCTACAGTTCCAACACAGGCAAACCATACCCCGTCGACGGCAGTCTCGTCCGCCTTCTCAAAGCTGCTGGAGCTGTGCCTTTCGTCAAGACTGCTCTCCCTATCACTCTCCTGAGTTTTGAGTCTTTCAACGACCTATGGGGCCGATGTCTCAACCCGCACAATCCCAAATACTCTCCTGGCGGCAGCACTGGAGGTGAAGGTGCTCTTCTCGCTTTTGGAGGCAGCAGAATAGGCATTGGATCGGATGTTGCAGGCTCCGTTCGCGCACCGGCTCACTTCTCTGGCTGCTACAGTCTTCGATGCTCTACTGGACGCTGGCCCAAGCAAGGTGTCAACACTTCCATGCCCGGTCAAGAAGGCATTCCTTCCGTTTTTTCTCCCATGACACGTACTCTGTTTGACCTCTCGTACTTCACCCGCTCTTTCATTCAACTGGAACCGTGGAAGTTCGACCACTCTGTCCATCCTATTCCATGGCGCGAAGATGTCTACAAAGAGTTCGCTACTGATAAGAAGCGCCTGCGCATAGGCGTACTTCGAACGGACAATGTCGTTGACCCGTCGCCAGCATGCGCTCGCGCTCTCAACACAGCCGTCACAGCTCTCCAATCAGCCGGCCACGAGATCATCTACGTCGACCCACCATCACCCTATCGTGCCCTCGTTATTGCATCCAACCTTCTCAACTCTGACGGAACGAAGACTTTCCGCTCCTACTTCCGCACAGGCGAATCCGACGATCCCGGCGCAGCAGCTTTCGGCAAATACATGCGCCTGCCCCGTATCTTCAAGTGGTTCTACTGGGCCTGGACGAAGTACATTGTGCGCGACGAAGTCTACGCAGGTCTATTGCAATTCTGGCACGCAAAGTCTGCCGCCGAACAGTGGACTTGGGTCGCGCGCCGCGAGGCTTACAAGGCCGAATGGCATGACTGGTGGAACTCTTTCGCGCATCCCGATACCCCCGATGTGAAAGACGGTACCGGTCTAGACATCATCCTCGCGCCACCGAATGCTCTACCCGCAACCCCTCATGGAGCCATGCGCACTGCTGCCGCTGCTTGCGGGTACACGTTCCTGTTCAACCTTCTTGACTATGCCGTTGGTGTCCTGCCTGTAACACACGTCGATCCTGCTGTGGACATGACGACTCCTGCTGAGGCAAAGGCGGCTATGAGCAAGAATGCTGTTGCCAAGGGTATTTGGAAGTTCTATGATGCGGTTAAGATGGCGGGATTGCCTGTGGGCGTGCAAGTTATTGGACGCAGGCTGGAAGAGGAGAAGGTCCTTGGAGTTATGAGTCGCTTGGAGGATGCGCTGGAGGTCAAGGGACAGAGGTATAAGTTGTTGGAGGGCTATGAGCAGTGAGTGATGCGCAACGGTTCATTTCATCATCTTTTGTGTAGCAGCCGGGCGCTGCGCATGAGCGCTTCTTCATACTATGGTATCTCAACTCGCTTTTGATCAAGTAAATTGGTAATCCACTTCGGAAAATCTAAGAACCTGCCCTTTCCGGCTTATAATGCTCCACCCTCCTAGCACTCTCACTCCTCCGTCTAACCAGCGCATCCAAAATCGCCACAACCGCCAGCCCCAAACCGAGAATAAAAAGCGGGATAAGATTCCACTTCCAAGCCCTCATAATCGTCAAATGATCGGCAATATCGTCCCGCTGCTCCGGTTCCACCAACTGCAATTCCAACACTGCACTGAACCAGTTCTCCGGCGTCCACTTCTCGAGTGGGTACGCGACGTAGTTCGGGTAGGGTTTGTTGTCTAACGAGACTGCAACGTCGAGATCGATTGTTTGGCCGGTGTGGGCGTTCGTGACGACGAAGGTGTAGATTAGTGCCACGAGCGTCAAGAGAAAGGACAGGATCGTCGAGAGAAGCCAGGCGTGGTAAAGGACTTTCGAGATCCCAACACCTCTGCCTTTCGTCGTCGCGCGATGGCGCAGAGTGAGAGCCAGAATTCCACCAAGACCGACGAGAACGAATGCAGTCCCGGCAGCGGCGTTGCTGGTGTGCCCTTGGTTGATTAGCAGATTCGCGGGTTTTCCGTGGAGCGGGAAGGAAAGTTCGTTTGAGGTTGAGGGCGCGACGATTGTGAAGGAGCCGCCTGCTGTGCGGTGGAGCCAGGCGACCATGCTGCTTACGAAGGAGAGCTCGATTATTGCGTCGATCATGAGGAGGGCGAGGGTCAGAGGGAGGAAGAGCCGTGGGAGAGCCATGGTCTTGTGTTTGGTGGCTGAGCGGGCGGTGTTGTAGAGACGGCCTTTAGAGAGACGACCTGCACAAAGTGGACCGCAGGGTCGAATGTTTGGCTGGGGAAGGCGAATAACGCCAACAACGTGGGATCGCGGCCATGGCTACTTTTATGTCTTTTCACAGCCAGCCACGGAATATTTACTTCGTCCAGTAAAGATCATATACGTATTAGCAAAGCTCGTAGAGCTCAGGTCAGCAAGTGTTGGTTCTGACGTGGCTGAGTCGAAGCCTTTGCACATCAAAGCTTAATCGGGGCTGCATGGGAATGTTTTGGCTATTGTTAGATACTGATGGGATATAATTGTAGATCACCGTGTTAGAACTCGAACTACACTTGTCTGTAGTGTCGTAGAGTCGGCACTCTCTCTGGTGTTGCAAAGACATCTGATTCTCACAGTGGTGTAACAGAAGCTCGACGAGTCTGGAACAAGCCACTGCTCTGCGACCTCTCTGTGGTGGTCTGATCAGGGTCCATCGAGAACTGTCAAAATGTCATAGTATCGACGTATATTGCTGCATGTGAAGCGTGATGGCGGACGCATGCCTCACCTCAGCTGACAGCAGCCATGCCAAAAGCACTGGCAGGCCGCGAGCTTCGGCTACTTCTGCCGTATCGAGATTTCGGTTTGACTTATGATACCCTGACTAAGTCGCATTGTCGCTTGTGGGAGCTCTGCTATTTTTTGTAGATGTAGTGTTGGACGTGGTGAAGTCTTTGGGCGTACGTCAACTTTAGGTTGATGTGTTGATGCCCTCTCGTACATAACGACGCTGTCTTCTCGCGATCTCGACAATTCGGGCACGATCCAACTCTTCCAAATTCTCTGTATACTCATCAAAGCCCCTTGAACTAGCATAGAGCCCATATGGTGATTGGAGAACTTCATTGACCAGTGAGCACTGCAAAGGATGGATGCGTAGGGTTAGGGTTAGGGTGGCCTCAATCTTCTTCGACTGCAACAAATTTAATACGAAACACGCCAATGGTATCCCCGGCAGTACGATGTAGCTCTTTCGCAACAACTAACGTGCTTATACCATCTGCTGCGGTACA
Source organism: Cladosporium sp. MBC 237 (assembly GCA_030772445.1). Lineage (NCBI taxonomy): Eukaryota > Fungi > Ascomycota > Dothideomycetes > Cladosporiales > Cladosporiaceae > Cladosporium > Cladosporium sp. MBC 237. The sequence continues at coordinate 139,027 of JAPHCH010000018.1, read as the reverse complement.
CAACGGGATCCACTCCGACCGAGAGTGGCAATATTAGGTCGTAGTACCTGTCCGAGCACCATGCTCATACCATCAGTTTCAGCGTTTCTACGGGGATGCTTCCATTGAGAGCGCCGATGTCGATTTTCGGTCTCTCTTCTAGCACCATGCCCATATCATCCAATTCTGTGTCTCTGGAAAGCTATCGATCCATTGAGATCATCACTTCCCGCCATCGGCGTCTCGGCCATTATGATGCAGGTCCCGTCAAGCCTAGTGCACTCACAGCGACATCTTTCCACCGAGAGCAAGGGTGCCACATTGGGCTGTCTCCTCCATCGGAGAGCTGTTACCATCGGATCTCGTAGATCAAGCCAGAGTACAGTCCGTCGAGAGCGCGGACAGCAGAACCAAATATCTCTTCTACCAGAGAGCTAGTACCATCATGTCTAGTATACCAAGCAAGACTACAATCCATCGAGAGCGTGGACCGCAAGACAAAGATTCTCCTTCATCGGAGAGCTGGTACCATCAGGTCCCGTAGACCAAGCAAGACAGTTGTCCCTTGAGAGCGCAGACCACAATAGCATGTATCTCCGTGCTTAAAAAGCACCTACCGTCTGCTATAGTGCATCCAAACAGCTGGTCGTCCACTGAAAGCCCCCAAGAAATCTCAAAGCACTGGCAGGAAGTCATGAGATGGGTATACTGGACTGGGGAATATGTTGACATTGGGAGCCCGCTAAGACTTGCGAGACAAAGACGATGCTACTGCTATCTAAAGCACGTAACGGAAATGAGGGTTCTGGAATTGGTCAGCATGTGTTTCCTTGTTATCCAACAATCGATGCAATTACTGACCTCGAAATCAGTCAGGTCGACACCCTCGGTATCCTCTGGATCGATCTGGTGTCCCATGGAGGCAGCTGCTTCGTCCCTCTTCTTGTTGCGGTGAATCAGCAACATCCGAAGAGCAATGGCAAGGACCATCTGCGTGACCGAACAGGCCAGCATGACTTTCGAGCCCGTCGGGTATAGCGGTGCCTCTTCTCCCAGAAAGGCATGGGGTCCAATGATATTGCCCGTGCAATACGCCAAGAATACCAGGCCAGATGCCGTAATGCGTTTAGTGTAACCGCCCAAATTCGTGGTTGGCATCTGCAATGCTAGCACAAGAGAGGCCACGTACGCGCCTACTGCCGCTATTAGCGTATCACTTTGATTCGAGGGTTGGAGGGAAACCTGCCGCATACGTAATAGCCGAGGAGGACGCCTTCTTTCCCCTTGCTTCTATCCATCTTCCACATAAGGCTAACACCCACGATCGTCGGTATCAGCCATAAAGCCATAACCAACGTTCGAGCATTCTTGAGTTTAGTAGCAGTATAGGTTCCAGTCAAGATCCAAAAGACTTGGAACGCGCCTTGCGGTATGCCTAGTGCAGCCGTGCGCAATGGATCTCCGACGAGGCCTTTGATAATCAACTTGCCGAAGTTGGCGATGCCACCATTGATGACTTCATTGAGAAGTGTGAATAAAATCAAGATCCAGACCTGTAGGTCTGTGAAGACCTCTTTGATCTGATTCCACTTGATCGACTTGTTGAGCACGCCCGTTTTGGCCAAACGTGCACGGCCTACCAAAAGTGCTTTCTCCTCGAGGCTGAAGAATCGCGCTGATAGGATACTGTCAGGCAGCAAGAAAAGGAGAACAGTACCCCAGATGACCGTCATGCCGCCGCAAACCAGGAACACGGCCTTCCAGACGGGGAATCCGTTGATCTGACCAATTCCATAGCTGAGGATGCCACCAATCATGGACCCAACACCATTACAGCAATAGAAAACTCCTGCTCGGAACGGCTGTTCAGTGCGGACGTACCTGAATAGAGAAATGTTAATATTGGTACATCGATGATTGGCTTGGTAGACTTTGCCTTACCATTGGGAAACCATCATCATGAAGCAAGTCGTAATCGGCGCCTCAAAAGTTCCGAGGAAAAATCGACAAGCTGCAAGGCCGTCGAAGCCGTTGCAGAGGGCTGTGAACATCAAGACTGCTCCCCAGGAAAAGACGCATATGCCGATCAGTTTGCCCATTCGCCATTTCTGTGCCAGGAAGACCCATGGATACTCAGCGGTGAGGTAGGCAAGGTAGAAGATACTGGCGAACCAGGAGTACTGCCCTTGGCTGATACCAGTACTCGTGAAGAGATCGAACACTGCGGCGTAGGACATCGCCTGCTTGTCGATGTATTGCAAGACATAAGTGACAGCGAGAAGCGGCAAGACGATCAAGTCGATTTTCTTCACCAGTTTTCGTTGTCTTGCTTTGTCGCTCAAAAGCTCTTCCAGGTACTCATGGGTAAAGTTGTGCTGTCGAAGGAACTTTTCCGTCTCGTCGAGATCAGCGGTGATCTCGCCCTCGGCGATAGATGCAGCTTTCGCGCTCGTTTCTACGACTTTGTCGAAACTTCGTTTTGTAGGATCCTGAGATGGCCTTGGAGATGCCATTGTGAAAATTGAGCGTTAGAAGACGCGGAAAAATGGTAAGATCAACAACCGAATCGAACAAGAGCGTTGAGAACGGAGAGGTCACAGGCAGGGCGGCCTGCCTCCGTCTTATGCGCCAGAAGCCTACCAAGCCTTACCATCAAGAGAGATACGGTTCTTCCCTCCGACTTGTGTCTAAAACAAGGATGTAAATGCGGGGATATCGCTATCAGGTCTCCGCAAGTACCAGATAGGCACAAGATAGGGAGACATGGAGGTCAGGTGGTGCTGCAAACATGCCTATCGCCGTATCGTTAGGCCGAAGTTTTGGAGAAAGAGACCCACTCCAAGCCTGCTGGCCGCCGCCAGCGATGCATATCAGCTGTGTTTTTGCTTGAATTGAGAAGAGTGAAGCAAATGCATTGGCACGGCAGAGCTAAGGTTAGGCGTAGCTTTCCACAAGGCAGACCAAGCCCTCCCGGCTGAGCACAGCGGCAGGTTGGCGTGCTTTGGCACTGCAGTGATACCGTATTTTTGTAGGAGATGCCATTGGATGTGGCTGTGTATCAGGAGGTTGTGTCGTTCATATGGGTACTCAAGGCAGAGACCCGCATCTCCGCACCTCGTAGCGTCAAACAGGTTGTTTTTCCGAAGCGGAGAAGTGATCATTAGGGTTACATGGATAAGTAGATACCGTCACGTTGCATCGGGCGGCGCGCTGCACATATGTTTGTCCAAATGAGCGGGCTGTATCAGCCGTAATGAAGCCAGAGATTGTGACATACTTCTTATAGTTCAATCTGCTTGTACCTGCAGCTGGCCATGTTTGACTCGCCGACACTTTCTCCCGGCCACGTGCCGGCATCGGTGCTTGCCCGACATCTGGCGTGCTCGTTGCGATAACAGAAACAGTACAATTGTTCTGTTTGCCTGGGAGCCTTTCAAACCACGGATGCAATCTTCAGCTCCAATGAACTAGCTCCAACAGAGTCTCTTTGCCATTTGCAGTGCTTGAGAGACGAAAGCCATCTCTCTCAACCAGCCGACCAATCAGGAGCATCCTTTGAACCATTCACGCTATCACGATGGGCGCTGCAAAGGACGACAACCCAAGAGTAGCATTGCCACAAGGCATTGTGGTTGGACTTACCTTGAATGAGTCACTACCGAGACCTGTCGACGCCTTTCGCGGAATACCTTATGCGTTGCCGCCGACAGGCGACCGTCGCTTCAGGCCGGCCGAGCGAGTTGAATCATCGCCAGACAATATCATCGATGCTTCAAAGTATGGCCCTGCTGCCCCAGGGAAGCCTTTGCTTGCCGGTGGACCCAAGCTAGAATACAGCGAGGACTGCCTTACCGCCAATGTTTTTCGACCAGCAGCTCAGCTTAGTAGCAGCCCCTCGAAACTTCCGGTCGCCATCTACATACATGGAGGTGCCTTCAATCGAGGTACTGCAAATATGCATAACACAGCGTCCATGGTTGCTTGGTCTGAAGCCCCATTTATCGCCGTTTCTTTCAACTACCGTATTGGTGCACTTGGATTCTTGCCATCAGCGGTCACGGCAAAGGAAGGCTCTCTCAACTTGGGTTTGAGGGACCAGATAGTGCTTTTCCAGTGGGTGAAAGACAACATTGGCTTTTTTGGTGGAGATGAGAAAAACGTTACACTCATTGGTCTTTCAGCGGGAGCACACAGCGTAAGTATTGTGAACAGTTCCGGCTGATTGATCATTATTAACACGGGACTTAGATCGGCCACCACCTCATGCACTACAAAGAAGGCGAAGCACCGTTGTTCAACCGCGTGGTCATCGAAAGTGGCGCACCCACATCTCGTGCTGTCCGTCCATTCGATGCACCACTTCATGAGCAGCAGTTCAAAGACTACCTCGTTGCTACCGGATGTCCAAAGGACCTTGCAGAGCACGAGATCTTCCCATACCTGAGGTCACTTCCATCAGACGTTGTCACTGCGGCGCAAACTAAAGTATTCGATTACTACAACCCTTCACTCAGATGGGCATTCCAGCCTGTCATCGACGGAGATGTTCTGCCCCGCCCACCCCTAGAGACCTGGACATCCAAAAAGTGGCATCAAGTTCCTATCATGACTGGGTTCAACCGCAACGAAGGCTCGCTCTATGTCGACAAGCAGATGTCCCAACCGGAACAATTCACCGACTTCTTTGCAAAGCTACTGCCTCTTCTTAGCGAATCGGACATCGAAACGATTGACAAGCTCTACCCTGACCCTTCCACGATTTCCGACTCACCATATCTGGAAAACAGAAAAGGCACAGGCGCGCAATATAAGCGTATTGAGGCTGCATATGCTCACTACGCATATGTTGCGCCGGTCCGTCAGACCGCAGAACTGGCTTCCGCCACAATGTCATCTCCTGTCTACCTATACCAGTGGGCATTGGAGTCTTCAATCCTCGAAGGCGCTCGTCATGGAGATAACATGAAATACGAAGTCGTCGATCCTGCTGTGGTCAAAATCTCGCCTTCTCAAGCAGAGATCGCCAGGACGACGAACACTTATATCACTAGCTTCATTGCCACGGGCGATCCAAACGCAATCGGACCAAAGGACCTGACCTTGCCAGAATGGGAGCCTTACACACCACAACGTCCAAAAGCAATGGTCTTTGGTGCAGAGAACAAAGAGCTTGTGGGAGGATCGGTCGGGCCTTCTGCACAGTTGCTGGATGATACCTGGGGACGCAAAGAGTCGGAGTTTTGGTGGAGCAAGGTCGATCTATCACAGCAATAGACCTCTCTTGTTGGTAAGGTGTGCTAAGCAAGCTTAAATCAGTGCTATAGACAGTTGCTGTCTAATGGAGCGGGTTTCCTCCCCATGACAGCATACGTGCGCATCGAAGACATTGGCGGTAGGCCAAGCTGAATGTACCCGACTGCTATTTCCAAACACGAGTTCCATCTGTCAGAATTGGACAGAGCGAAATATCATCCCCATTCTCACTTCTTCTCAACATGGCTGCTCTCATCTCCCTTCTCGATATCGCTGTCTTTGCGCTCAGCAGTATACTCATCAGCGGATTGGCCAATAACGGCGGATTCGAAGTGGCTGCCGCGCTTTTCTGGGCCGACGGCAGTAGTGACTGCAATTCCCAAGGCAATGATAGCAGTCATGACACCTAGAGCGAGGGTCAATAAGTCGTATCATCAGAGGTAATGTAGCTGGAATAACTTACCCATGGTAGGACCATAGGCTGGCACGCTCGGACCGCCAATCGCAGAGATCGAGATGGACTCCGCAATGGCATTGACGATTTGTGCGGACGGGCTGGAAATCATGTTGCCCAGCTGGTATGTCAGACCCGGGAATGTAGATCTAAAAGCCGGCGGAGACAGCTCGTTGAGATGGATGGGAATGACGCCCCAACTGGTATTGTCAGCTTTTGGTCAAATCGAAGGACACAGATTTTGCTTACGCTCCCTGAACGTGGAATTGGAGGATGAACCCAGATGCAGCAAGACCGCCAAACGAGTTCGGCAGGATCCAAGCAGGAATAAGACAGGCGCTGATCAAAGCGGAAACGCACATGGCACGTCTGCGACCGACCCATTGAGAGAGATAGCCGATGATAGTACCGCCAACGCATGCGCCGGTCTTCATCAAGATGCTGGCAATGGATGCTATACGGTTGTCTTTGCCCTTTTCGGTTCGCAGGAAGGTGGTGTAGCTGTCTTGTGAGGTATGGGAGTAGAAATTGAACCACTATAGCAACAGTCGATCAGTATTGGCATTCGAAGGACAGTGCGATAAAGATATAATCGACCACGTACCGTCATGAGTATGATGCAATAGATACACATCCGCCACTCTTTCACGAGCATCATCTTGACCTCATGCCAAAAGACACTTGCAGTGACACTCTTGTGGCCTGCCGCCTTGCGGTCGCGGAACTGTTTCGATTCGGGGAAGGCGATACGAATGAGGCCAACACCAATAGACAAGCCAGCTGCAATCCACTATAAGGAGTCAGCCAATCATTGCCATAATATCCAGATAACGTCCTATTCTTTCTGTTCGTCATCGACAGGCCTTGTTCATAGTTGCAAGACTGGCAGGAGTCCACGAAGGCGAGAAAAAGGCGTGAAGCATACTAGAAGGTCTCGTCAGCGCAGTGTTCTTGTCCCTTTGAAGCAGAAGACTAACCAAATGTGATTTTCCAGCTCTCTGTAGAGCCACCGACACCCAAGTTGGCACATGCAGCGAAGACGTAACCTAAAGAATAGCCTTGCTGCAGAATACCGGACATGAGTCCTCGTGCCTGGACATGAGTTAGTTCCCGCGATTCTCTGAATGCCTTTCAACTTACTTCAACAGGAGCATTCTCTAACGCCATTGCAATAGCGTTTCCGTAAACTTGGGACAGTCAGCGTGTTGTTTGCATACACGAGGTATGTTGAAGATGCTTACTTCCACCCATGGCTAGGCCAAAGATCGCCCGAACGGCGAGGAACTGTTGGAACGTGGCCGCGTAGATAGTCGCAATTTGTAGTAGACCAAGAATGATCATATTGGCCACCATGGGCCACTTGCGACCATATCTGTCACCTGCAGCGCCGAAGAAAGCAGCTCCAACGCTCCTCAATAGAAGCGTCAGCGTAATAGCAGTAGTGATTTCCGTATTCGATCGATCATAGTAATCTGCCAATTTCACCGTCTGGATGGAGAGAGCATGGAAGTCGAAAGCGTCAGCAGTCCAGGAAGCAAGGCCGACAATAAAATACAGCCAATTCGAAGCAGTCAATTGAGCCATCAGGGAGATGGGGTTCCTCAATGGTGCTGGCCTCATCCACTCGTATCTTGCCTCTCCGTATTCGTTCCGCACCTCGACACGTTGCTCCCATTTGAACAAATCTGCGAAGTTCTGCTTCAATGCCGACCAAGTGCCCGTAGCAATGGGATCAGCTTCTCTTCCGGTGGGCTCCATCTTGCATCAGTAGATTCGGAAATCGAGAGATAGAAAAATAGCGGAGGGAAGAGACAATAGCTTCGCCAGCTTACCGGTTCGACACCATAAATGCCCGGGGGTGAGAGCAGCATCTTATGGACGCTGGCTATCTCTTCTGATTGTAAGGCCGTGAAGATCATGTCTACATTTTGCAGATAGTACCGCTTTCAAGACTCAATCCATGCATTGCCCAGCCTTGGCTTCATGTGCGAGCAACCAATCTGGCCGTATCACGCTACACCAGATCCAACCCATGGAGCGTATGGTCTCGCCCTTGCCTGAACAATTGATACTTCTCCGTACTCCAGCAGATCAAAGCAAGGGTCGGGGCGATGCTTCCATGTGCATATCATGCTTTTATCCCTCTCGAGGACCGGCCAAAAGATGTTTGGCCATCGATTCCACTTCGCAAGTCTCCAACGAGCATATCAGTATAGAAGCTCGGGCAAGACGTCAGCTTGGTCTTGGTAGTTGCTTGGGCGTTGCTTGGCTGCATCACAACACGGCATGTCTCACGCCCCCGTGGGCATGGGTGGCACCACGTTGCGGGGAAAGAAAAGATGGGTCGTGTGCGGTGTGTGTGCAGAAGACCGAGGTTGAGGATGTTTCCTCAAGGAGTTGAATTAAACGGCTAGGGTCTTTGGCCAGTTGTGCTGTTTCCCTGTTTCCGTCGGACGAATGTGCCTCCGGTATTCGCGCTGGTCGTCTTGGGTAGGATTTGTTCAAAACTGTAGGCTTTTGTAGGCTCAGCGATTCGAAGCTGACTAAACTGGATGCCCTGTTTGCAACATGCCCAACGGGTGTAACATCAAGTCGGCTGTTGGTGTGTGCCAGTGCTGCACAAGGCTGCGAAGTAAGCTACACAATGACGAGCTTGTTCGCGTGACACGCTCCATCTCTGCTCCTTGGCGACAAAAACAAGCCTCATACAGTCCGCTTGGTGCATGTGTGTGCCACCCTACGATTATGTGTTGCAACGTTATTTATGCGGCTGGTAATACTGGCGGTACCGCTCTTCATGAAGGCGCGACCTCGTTTCAGCCCAAATCATAAGGCTCAAAGCTCACATGCTCTGCAGCTACTTGATCGGTGATGGTAGCAGCGGCCCGTTTGAGATCTGTCGAGATACCTGAGCTCGTACAACGTCTTTAAACTTGTTGGTGGTGTGCTATCAACATGACAAAGGAACGCAGGGTCTTCTGAAACCCATCGAGCAGTCCAAAAAATACCCAACCTCTTACAGCTCCGTTATTGTTGTTAGCGCCGGGAGAGATTGTCCATGCTCTGTTCGCTTCTCAACCCGATTTGGACTTCGAAAATGCGTCTCCGCCAAACCACACGAATGGGCCTCCCCTAAGCACAACCTTCTCCTGAGTCAAGCCATCGACCATCACCATAAAGACGTAGGCACCCACAGCTGTGAAGAAATGCCACCACCCATGAAACTCCAGAACGAAACCCCAAGGCATGCCAAGTGCGTGCTTCCAAGCCGTCAGTTCGGAGCAGTAGATGAAGTCCAGCTGCCAGAGCAGATACCCGAAAAGGAAGCATACTGTGAAGGGAAGTCAGACATGCCGTGTTTCGTGTCATGCACATGAACGTACCGGCGCCGAAAATACAAAGTCTCTTAAGCATCTCCTTGTCCGCTTGCTTCTCGACCCGCCTGCGGATCAAGGATCGGGTCTGGTAGATGACGAGCAAGAGAAGGAAAAGGAACGTGAGCTCATGTACAACATGTTCATCCATGATGCTGTGGTAGATCGTTTCGATGCTGATGGAGAAGATCAAAGTCAAGGCGACGTTCCGGCTATACTGCTCGGTCTGACTGTAAGATGCCGCTCTATGGAGTACACATGCTGTAGCAACCTGCATCGAAGTATCGTCCGCTGGTGATCAATTGTCAGCAGGCTCCATTGATAGACAAGAGAATAATTGAATGTCTTGAAGGCCGCAAATGAATCTTAGAGGCGATGGCAACTCACAAAGCTGTGCATAGTATTTTACGAGCCCATGAAACAGGGCTGAGCATATGCCCACAAGAACAAGGCCATAGTAGAGGCTATCTGACGCCCATGATCTTCCAGGCGTTCGTCTACCGCGGTGTAGGCCCTGGTATGCGTAGTAGACTATCGTGTGTCAGCCCATGATGGAGAGCAAGGTCTACACAGCCATACTGTACGCCAAGTTCGAGATAGTATTCACGAACTCTCCAAACCATCCAGAGATGATGAAGTCTTCCTCACAGAAGCTATGGAGATCAATGGTCAGCCGCCAACTGCAATCGGGATAATGCCATCTTGTCGGGAAGGCGCCGGACTCACTCTGCTCTTGCGGTTCGCCCACCAAATACAGGCTCTTGAGGGGTCGAACGATAGGGGATAGAATAAGACATCCTGGTGTTTTCTTTCACTAGGTTGTTACTTGTTTACTTGGCTGACACAGCAGATTTGTACGGATCGACATGTGCAACGTGGGTGGCTGGCCGCCAAGCACTTCTCGGAAGAGATGAGAATTGGCGGACCGTAGTTGGAGGGGAGGAAGGGTGTTAAAGACTCCTTACTGTACAAATTTGCAGGTCAGAGCGATAGGATGTTAACAACCATGCATGAAAGACGCCCGGTCGAAGGAATGTGGCTTCTGTGTGATGTTGCGCTCCAACGCTTCAAACTCCCGTCCCAAAAACCGACCTCGGGCAAATGATTGTGCGTCATGTTCCTCGTGCGGAGACACCTTGTGAGTACAAATACTGTACTATACTCCTCATCCTGATGATATAAGTATTGCTAAACCTGTTTCCTCCAACCTGGACCCCACTCTGTCGATATAAAGAAAGATTTCTACCACCATGACCCTGAACGTCCTCGTCACTGGCGCCAGTCGCGGCATAGGAAAAGCAACCGCCATCTTAGCTGGTGCTCGCGGATGGAACATCGGAGTCAACTATCTGAATAGTGCGAAAGGCGCACACGATACAGTCTCATCAATCGAGGCCTCCGGTGGCAAAGCGAAAGCATTGCAAGGCGACATGTCCAAGGAAGACGACGTATTGAGAGTCTTCAACGAAATGGAAAAAGCCTTTGGACCATTGCACGGCGTCGTAGTCAACGCAGGCGTAACAGCACCCATAATGCAACTATCCGACATGAGCGCCGAACGACTCCGTAGCGTCTTCGACACCAACATTTTCGGCGCCTATCTCTGCGCTCGTGAAGCTGCGCGCCGCCTCCCCAATACCCCAGGCGAAGCTAGTCGTAGCATCGTATTTGTCTCCTCGGCGGCCGCACGGTTGGGTTCCCCAAACGAATATGTCGACTACGCGGGGTCGAAAGGCGCCATAGACACGTTGACAGTTGGTCTGAGCAAGGAATTGGGGCCGAAGAGCGTCCGTGTGAATGGGGTGCGGCCTGGTGTCATTCGGACCGATATCCATGCTGCGTCTGGAGATGCTGGCAGGGTGGAGCGGCTGGGGGATGCGGCGCCTTTGGGGAGAGCTGGGGAGGCGGAGGAGGTTGCGGAGGCGATTGTGTGGCTGACTTCACCTCAGGCGAGTTATACGACGGGGAGTATTATTGATGTTGCTGGTGGGAGGTAGACGCTGGGACTCACTTCTGCACATATCGATGCGAATCAAAGTGTCAGAGAAACCGAAGTGTAATTGTTCATACAAGCATGATATTTGTGTGCGTGGGTAAATTATTTAGAACCTCGAATTTCTACCTCAATCTAAGCTGCATGCTCAATAGACTGAGCGCGGCTCGGCTTTTCCTTCTCATCGCTGATGCTGCGGCTTCTTTCGTTGTGTGAAGTGATAGACTCTCGCCTAATCTGCTGCCTGTAGTTTGGAGACTTCCACGCCTTGCTCTCGTGGTTGTAGAGCTCATTGACTTGTTCAAGAGTCATATCCTTGGTCTCGTAAATGAAGAACCAGACGAAGAATACCGCGATCCAGGCGAAGGTGCCCCAGATCCAGAAGACGTTGGACTGGGTAGGGTCCAGAGCGTCGGTAAGGTACGGTGTGATGAAAGACAAGAGCCAGTTGAAGAACCAATTTGCGGCGGTAGTCATGGACAGACATTTGGCGCGGACCTTGAGAGGGAACAGCTCGCCAGTCACCACCCATGCAGCTGGGCCGAAACTAGAGGCGAAGAACGAGACGTAAATGCAGAGGAAGACGAACTGAGCGAGCGCAGAGGCGTAGTTCTGCGTTGTGTTCGTTGCCACACCAGCGATTGCCACGATGTACTGGCAAACGGCCATACCCAAGGCGCCAACAAGCAAGACAGGGCGGCGCCCAAAGCGGTCAATGCAGTACAGTCCAGGAAGAGTCATGAAAACGTTGACAAGGTTGATGATGACCTGAAGGATGAAAGCATCGGGGAGCTGCTCAACGTTGTTGGCAAAGAATGAGGTGCCATAGTAGATCTGTATCTTGGTTAGCCGTCACCGGTCATATCCATGGGTGTCATAGGCTTACAATGAAGTTGATACCAACTAGCTGCTGGAGCGACTGTAGAACCACTCCAGTGAACGTGCGCTTGCCAATGGTTCCTCTGAAGCAATCAAGATAGGACGCGCTCCCGAGTGATTTCTCGTATTCGTAGTTGGCTTTGATCTCCTCAAGCTCCGCAATAACATGAGGGTTGTCTGCTGGAAGGCGGCGGAGGAAGACCAAAGACTTGAGAGCCTTCTGGTCCTTACCAGCTTTGACAAGGTAACGAGGCGTTTCCGGGAGGAGAAGTAAGCCAGTGATGAGGATGATGGCCCATGCAAACTGGATAGCAAGAGGAATGCGGTAGCTGCCACTGTCCTGGCGGTTTCGGGTAGCGTAGCTGACGATAGCAGCTAGAAAGAGGCCGATGGTAATGCACAGCTGGTAGCAACCAACGACTGCGCCTCTAATCCACTTGGGCAGAGTCTCCGACTGATACATGGGGATCTGAGCGGAGATGAGACCAACACCAAAACCAGCAAAGAGGCGACCCATGATGAACATGATCTGCTCGGTTGCGGCTGTCTGAAGGGCCACGCCTAGGTTGAAAGGGATCAGGGCAGAAACGATGATGCCCCATCTACGACCCAATAGGTCTGAGACATATCCAGCAGTGAGGGCACCGATGAAGGTACCCACGCTCAGAATTGAAACAATCAAAGCTAAGCGGCCTTGTTGTGGGTTATCGAACGTTTCTTTCCAGTAATCCATCTCTTGAAGACCAGAGATGGTTGCGGTATCGTAACCATACAGGATACCTGCGAAGGAGGCGAACAGACCGACAGTGATACCAGGCCATGCCGCACCAGGCTCGTCGACGGGCTTGTTAAGACCCAACATGATGGCTGATCGAAGATATTAAAGCAGAATGGACGAGATGGGGAGGAGTGATGATCAAGGAGGGACTGGGCATGACTAGTAGCGACGGCCAACGAGGTTTATATGCGATTTACCATAGGCTTGGGGTTCATCATGGCTTTGCGTAGATCCATACCCAAGGAAGCACTGCTCCATTGACAAGCAAAGGCCAAGCAGACCAGGGCAGTGTGGTGAACTCTGGTGACTATGCTGCGATGCGTCTATCGCCGTTCGCTGCATATGGCTGCATCCTCGGAGGGTTCCACAATTGTCTCCAACCAAGCAATGAAGCCGGTACGCGATCGCGATGGTGCGTCGCTCCATGCGCGTTGGCACCATTTTTGAGTTCGCGGGTTGGGCCTTGTTTGGGCTTGATGAGCCTGTCCGCTGCTTGCAATAGAGCGATGATCCAGCGGTGCCTTGGAGCGTTAGAAAGCATGCGATACAGGCCCTGCTCGCATGCCGTCATTGCCTCACGTGAAGCGGCTCCTTTGACCTTTGCGCGTGAGACACAGATTGGAGGTAGAAGACGCCACTGAGAGGGAAGAAAGCGCCACTGCCGGACGCCGCGGCGTCGACTTGGCCATCGTCACGGTAGTTGCTTAGACCGTTACCAGAAGTACTTTTTGCAGCTTGCCGTCAGGTCCAAGAGTAGGGCAAGCATGGCTGAGCCCAGAGACCATGCCACGTCGGCGCTGATGTCGGACGCTTCTGCTCGCTTCAACAAAGTTTGGCAGTGAGCAGCGTCTTGGCGTTGAGATAACACCCCCAGCAGCCATACTCCAGTCTCCGCCCTAACCCGCAAACGAGTCCTCCGCCTCCGTCTGGAGATGAGCTGTGGGCGGTGTCCTGTGTATTCGGCCCTTCTGTGGAATCAACAACGTGCCAACACCATGGGGACCAACATTTTTGCGGGACGCCTGCAAAGGTGTGGGTGCAAGTAACAGACACGCGGCCGCTCTCAGCTCATGTGGTGTGTGTTGCAGAAGTCCATGGAGGATTCACGTTGAGTCCGGAAAGAGCGAGAAGACCATTGATGAGACTGAAGATGAGGTTGCAGGTTGCCAGCAACTGGCGCTGAGCTACCTTTTGACGGCCACCGCCATTGCTCTTCCGGAATCCCATGGAAGCCATCACTTCGTTCTAGTGGGACTATGACAAGCTGAATTCCACCTGCAATGCTTTTTGCGCCTCACTAACCGACTCTTCCCGATTCAATCCTTGATCCACTCATGGTGACAAGCAATAGAATACCCTATATCTCGGATTCGAACCTTGCGGCTTCTTCATATCTCTCCACAGGACCACAGGCTTTCTCACACGCTACACCTCTGCACTAGTAACTCTAGAGCATTGACCGGTGCTCACGCCGTGCACCGCACTCCACCATGCGTCAACATTAGCATGTCCGACGGCATATTCCATTCCCTAGCTATGATGGAGCAGATAGTTCGTTCTATACGTGGTCATTAAGGTTGTCCGAATTTGTACCATGAGACCCTACAAGATATATCAAGGTCGCTCTTTTTGCGCATGTGTCACCGGGTTCATCACGGCATCGTGCCATCGAAGCCAAAGCTAGGAGAGTATATCGGACACAATGTCTCATGGCTTTTGGGCTCTACGCATAAACAAAAAAAAAACAAATCTTCCTTATTCCGAGAACACCAAAAGACAACACAGAACGCCATCATATTTTCTCATGATTTTTTCTCCCACTCACCCGAAAAACATTGGGTCACTAAAAACGAGACCGAGACCGAGAACGAGGACCAGAACGAGAACGAAAAAATATTGCAAATACATGCCAAAGTAGCTACCACAACGAGACACCCAACACGGAAGCTAGATGTTGCGACTTGAAGAATGTTTTCACTGGCATTTCTCCGAGGCTTACCTTATATCACAGATAGACATATTGTCATAACTCTAGACATTAGCAGCGTCGACGCACAAACCAGATTCGCATTGTCCCTCAACATCCACGCGCAAACGTCTTTCTTCAACCTCTCTATCTCTGGCTCTGCCGAAATCTTCAAAATAGCATACACGCCAAAACAACAAAGATCAGAGCGGCGTTAGAAAATTGGCATATCTGCGAGCTACGACTCTATGACATGTGAAGAACGTGGTGGGAAAGTCCATCGAGCGCCAGCAGACCAAGACCAACTCTAGCGCTCATGCAAGGTGTGTGCATGCCTCGCGAACTTACAAGCTCCATAGGCACATGCCAAAAGATCATGCGGCTTGCCTGAAGCTGCGAAGGCGCCTTCTCATCCAAATCGCATGCCTTATGCCTCGGATTTCCGACTCTTTAAATCCACCATGGCCCTTTCCTCCACCACGGCGCTTTGCTCTGACACAAGGCCACGCCATTTGTTCTCATATCTCGCCACTTGGTGCTAGAGGTGCTTGAGATATTTTTGTGGGTTCAATGCGCGCGACCATGATGCAGGGCCGGTCGCTGTTAGTCGCCCATTCATCTTGAACATCAATGGCGCACAGCAATGCATTCGCAAGCGTGGCTGGGTGGGTGGCGCAAATGTGTCATGCCCGAATCTGGTATCAAGTAGCTCTCCGGGAGCAAGTCTGATGGTGTTCGAGGAGATCTTGATTCTGTCTTCTTAGTCAGTATGGGTTCGACTGCAGCAGATAAGAATATACACACCTTGAGAAAGATTGGGTAGATTGACCGACTGATCACACTTCCTCGTGACGATAGTGAGGGATCTTCATGCCGTTGATCGCAGCCATGTCTTCATGATTCCGCATTCGGACCTCTCTTCGATAAATTGCCTGTTCGCTCTCGCCCTCTTTGATCACTTCGTCGCCGCCTCTACCTTTAAAGCCGGAATGAATGGCCCATGCGATGAGCACAGAAGCTGCAGCAGCGACAATAACGATGAAGATAATGAGTTCTTTTGCAAGTTGGGTCATTGTGTCTTTGAAAGAGGTGCCGAAGCTGCGGAGGGTATGTGGCGTTGGAAAGGCGAGATTCGCAGGTTGGGATCGTCCTTTGAGCAAGGCAAGATGGAAGGCTGCAGAAAAGACCGACTGTGGTAACGACTGTAGGATGAGATGTATCTTATGCTTTGCGACTATAGGTGGGAGGAAACGCGATCAATTATACACGAGCCCTGCCAACCTGCTTTCAAACCTTCACATCGTCCATACTAGCTAAGAAGTGCTGTGAGTGGTCCACCAACGAGCAGGTGGGCATGCCGAAGGCTGTGCCCTTGGCCACAAAACAATCGCGCGAAGCCTCACAATCCATATACATGACACTAATACGATTTTATCGACTCTCTGCAAGTGCTGATTGGACCGTTATCGAGCAACCGAGATGCCGCGCCAAATGCAGAATGTGATGCGGTTGAGGAAGTACTATAGGGTTTTGCTGCAGCGGGAAGCTGAACAGCGACAGCCCACTTGGCGTCGTTTTATGCTCTCTTTTTAGCCTTTCTGCAAGGGGCACAAATCCTTCTGCAACGTGAGAGCCTCTGCCATTGGTTGGCCAACGAGCATTCCGGGATTTTGACACCGGCCGTTGCCGAAGCCTGTTCGACGTTTCGTATTCGCGATGCACTTTATGCACACTGGCACACCACGCCTGTTCCGCCCTCCGGCTTGACTGATGAAATTCCCAAGACATGCTCCATCGTGAGCGAGGCTGTACGTCGGTGGTGTTGCTCGTCTTCCGGCTTGTGTTTCTACGCCAAGGTTGTGCATGCGTGGCCTGACCGAATCACGCTGTGGTGATGAGGAGGCAAACTCAAGAACGGTCATGAAAAGGAAGCGAGTAGTTGTTTCAAAACCCACTAGAGATGGGTGTAAGACGTGCCGGTAAGGCTCTGATGTTCGTGTATACATGATGCGGACCGTTAGCTGACGACACTGCAGTCTTCGAAGAATCAAGTGTGATGAGACACGGCCACGTTGCGCCAAATGCACGTCTTCGGATAGGGTGTGCGAATACGGGGTTAGAGTGCTCCCCATCGCCTCCAGTGGCTCCTCGCGCGCTCTGCAGCCAGTGCAAGGAAGTCTCGCTCCAGAAAGAATTAACTATGGCAGATCACTGGGGATCCTCTCGCCAATCACCCCAGAAGGATCTGGCATCTTTTCCTTCTCGGATGTAGACGACCGGAGCGCATATGACTACTTTCTGAAGGTAGTCGTGGGGCCCATAGCGGCTACTTCTCCATCGCAGCAATGGATCAAGCTCGCGCTTCAGAACTGCAACACCAAGTCTGTCTTCCACGCCATGGCCGCTGTTGGCACCGCTTACCGCTCGAGCAACCGCATATATCACTCCACTCTTGTTCACCACATGGGATCATTGGACTTTGGTGCTGCAATTCGGCAATATGACAAAGCTGTCTATGCCTTGCAAGAGTATATCAAAAGCGTTGTTGATCAAGGAGCTGCTGTTGAGCCGGTTCTCCTGGCAAGTATACTGCTCACTTGCTACGAAGTCATGATCAATCACAAGGCCATGGCTCTAAGCCACTACCGGCTTGGAAGAAGAATAGTGGCTCAGAGTGTGAAGACTGCGAAAGAGCGAGGTTCTTATTCTTCGGCGTCACAGGAGACAATCGAATGTCTTGCAGCTGCTTTTCGGACCCTTGGCAAGGGAGGAGAGTATTACTGGAATGAATCGGAGCGCATTGCCATGGACTCATCGCCAATCCAGAATCATATGCTTAAGTCGATTCCACTCAAGTTCACGTCTTTCATTGAAGCGGATGTGCATCTTGAAACGCTCGTACGCTCTGGACAGGACATTAGAAATGAACTGGTGGCCCTGGCTCTAGGAAAAGTCATTCGGATGCATGGTGAATCGATCAGCTCCACAATATCATTCTGCTTGGCCAACTGCTTGGCCAGAATCATCGAGTTACCTGGATCTCTGCAGTATCGACTGGATGAAATCAGCAAAGCCCATCTCTCCTGGTTGGATAAACTTCAGGCATTCAGTCTCCAGGAACCCACGGCATCCAATCCAATACATCTGCTGACACAAATCCGCTACTTTGCTTCCTGGCTGACAATCAGTACGTGCCGGGAAACGGAGGAAATGCTCATCGATCGCTTCGAACCTGAATTCGTCCGCGTTCTGGATCTGGCGGAGCAATACTTCCGCGATGTCTCTGGTTGTCCACAGCCCACACCACCTCCACAGATGTGTGTGGTAGTCGGATTGAGCCTTGAGGGTGGCCTCCTGCCGGCCCTGCACCTCATCGCATGCAAAAGTCGTTCATCCCTTATCCGGCGCCGGGCTATCAAGATTCTGTGTTCCGCCAACAGACAAGAGTTGACTTGTCATAGTGGAGTCATCGGATCTATCGTCCGCTTTGTCGCAGACTTTGAGGAGAAGAAAGCCAAAGCGCTGCGCGGAACTGCTGCACCTGTGATTCATAACCTCACAAGTGATCAAGTTCCGGAAGAGGCCAGGTTCGCGGACTGTGTCGTAAAGATGAGCTTCACATGGGATCACTCGCTCCAACGTCCCTTGTTTCGACTTGTGTGCGCGCGCGTCGTGAACGGGCAGGGGGGCCAGATTGAGGTTCAAGAGTATTGTGGCGAATGCTCCTCTCAAGAGCTAGAGCTGCAAAGCAGTCGCTGGTTTGATTGCTCTAGGGGAGGCGTCGGAAATGTGATCGCGGAAGGTCGGCAGAGCATCTGAGTGTTCGATGTTGAACGCGATCGATGTCTCAAGCGCATGGAGATCCACGACCTTTCGATAGGGACTGCTGCCGGCGAGATCTTGATCTTGTCGGGAGCTCGTTTGCTACGGAGAGATCGCTCCAAAAACCGGCGCCGCTCATCGTTCGTCCGCTCTGATCAATAGTTGTTGGTATCAGACAACATTGTGTTGCTGTGGAGAGTATGCTTGTACCCTCTCTGCTCGGGTAGGCTGCTCTTCGCGTTGAAAGTCAATTTCTGAGCACGCTGTCCCGTGTGTGGATTGAGGTGTGCAAAAGTTGTTTGGAACAAGGCGCGGTTTTCCAACCTCAGTCACGTCACAAGACCTAATGCGTTTCATTGAACGCCCCTCCGACCGCGACCAGCTTGCGAGATTGCACACACACCAGAAGAAATTCCAACCGCATGTCCGCAAAATCAACGATCGTCAAACAACAAATAGCCCAAGCACCAACCAAGCCACACAATGGCTGAAGATCAAGACCTCCGCACCATCGCCTCAATCGGGCCCGAGGAACAGCTTGCACGCAGGCTCGAAGTGTCCCTCGGCACTCTCAGGCATTTCATCCACCCAGGCCAAATCGCGGACATCATGTCCGAGCAAGCAGTAGTCGCCATCCAAGAGAGCATCTTGGAAGCCCTTCGGCTCGATCACGATCATAGTCTGTATCCCGAACCCATGCACGACGAGATCTCTTCGACGCCGTGGGCGGCAGCGGCGGCAATTGCTCGATCACCCACTGAATATATTAGCGACGGAGAGGACCAAGAAGCTGCACACTACCGTCGTAATCTGACCTTGAACGACATCATCGACCACATCGAAGAACGCATCGCCAACAACCTCCCAAACATCATCGCAACCCCCATCCAACCCGCCGACCAAGCCCCCTCCTCCTCCTCCTCCTCCTCCTCCAATCCAAGCAACAACGACGCGCACAACCCTCTCGCAAACACAAGCCTCCACACCGGTCTGCCAGAACCGACGCACTTCGACATCAACGCGCTCGACGATGAATCTGAGCAAGACCAGCCTTCAGCGGTCTTCCGTCGGTACGAGGGGATTTCCGACCCGCCAAGCTCGGACGTGGACCGCGAGTATTCGCCAAACTACGAAGCGCGGATGGCGTTGGGTTTGAGGGGCGAGGACGAGCGATCAGTTGCTCAGGACGATCATATGGATGGCTTCGAATCGCAGGTGGAGGACGGCTCGGAAGATTGAGCGAGGTTGTTGGGTTGGGCAGGTTAGGCAGGCATGGATGAGCAGAGGCACCGATCCAAGGAGCTGTTTGGATGTTGAGATACTCTGAGGACTGGAGGAGCGGTTTAGTTGGTTGGCTTGAAATTGGGCAGAAATCACGCTTGCTTGGGGAAGGATGCCGGAGTTGAGCGAGTATAGCTTGTTGTTAATGTTGACGTTAGAGTACCCATGGTACGAACCGCTCTGTCATTTTTTTGCTTTATGACAAGGCCGTGGAGGACAAACCATCAAGCATAGTCTTAGACAATTATGCTGTACCACGGAAACCCCTCCTGCATGAGGTGATCCTCAGTTTTACAGACATTGCCTTTGATGTTTGTTTGCATAGAGGTGCGATTACCAGCGCAGCCAAATTAAATGACGTTGCTCATTGCACGGAGGAGACCGTAACGTTGAATCAATTTTTTGTCCAGTTCGCAGTTATGCGGTGTTCTGAACACGTACCTTTGTTGATGACGATAACAGCCGATGTTCCTGCAGGTTTCAGATCTTGAAATGACCTTGTTGGATTTCGGACGGACCCTTCCGTGGTGAACTGTATCGATACTTGAGTTTGATAATACTGGCAGTGGCGCATAATGCACACCAAGAAAGGGGATGGCATTTGTATGCTTTAAACTTCGTATCTACTACGCAGGGAATAAAGTGATCTGACAATTTTGCGAGGAAGAAGGTTTGGAAACAAATGGGAAACATCGACATCACGGGAACACTCACATGAAGATTTTCATAAGTCATACAGTTTTTCTTCAACTTACAGCAAAGTGGAGCTAGCTACTCGTACTGAGCTCCTGGGCCTTCAACGGCCCAGTGATTACCAGCTGTGGTCAGTGCTTGCTGGATTGCGCGGGATGTTCGCAATCTGGTATCGTAGAAAGAAGCAAAAGCCGGAAAAAAGAAAAAAGGACCCTCGACAAACCTGATCGCGCACGTTCAGTGCGGACCTACCTCCCCTCGTATTCTTCGATCCAATCGTCGTTCCAAGCATATCGTGTGTTGGCTGATGCTGTTGAGTTCCTTGCATTGTATTCAGTCTTGTGGATCCAAGACCGTGTCTTCGTCGACGTTGACACCAGTGACTGCGGCGCCAATCGGACCCTCGCTCCATTCGACGCCGTTGCGTTCGAAAGAGTACCTAGTCCAGGTCGACATGAGTTCTTCCAGGGACAGCTCGTTGTTGGAAGAAACCAGCCTAGAGCGAGATGGCTTGCTCTTCTTCTTCTTGCCATCAGTGGCGGACTTGCCAGATTTCACGTCAGCGGGAGCGGGATTAATGTCGTCTTGAGCACCATCCATGGAAGCATGGTATGGTTTTACTGCTGAAGCATCGTTGTTGGTTCCAGTCTCGGTTGCATTGGCGTCTGCGGCGGCATCTGCGGCCAATTCTTCGGCAGCTTTGGCGGCGTCGGAGGCTGCGAAACCTTCCTTAAATTCCCTCTTAGTGGACTTAAGCATCTCGTCGAACGCCTCATCCTCCAATTCCTTGGCTGTTTTCTTGACAGGAACAGGACGTTGGACCACGGGTGCATCGTGATAACCGGAAGCTGTGCCATTGCCAGATGGCGGCGGTGCCTGGCCAGTGTGTAGACGCTGCATGTCTTGGCGGTTGAAATTCGGCGGGTCAAAGGTTGGGCGTGCAGGTAACCCAGATGCTGCAGGCAGGCTGTTCTGGCGAGGAAGGCCACCAGACTGGTCCGGCGGGGTGGGTTTCCTGTAGGCCGTGTTGTGGGACGGGGGCCGTGAGACCGTCATCGGAGAGGCCGGCGGGTAGTTGTTCGCCATCGGTGGCGGGGCAGAGAAAGGTGTGTGCGTTGGCGGGGAGAAACTGGAGGCGTAGTGCGGCGGCATTTGCGGCGGCATAGAGTAGGGATGGTAGCCCTGCGCGGGAGCCGGGTAGGGGAATGGGGGAGACGCCGCTTGCTGTTGGGTAGGATGGGTAAGGTGCGCAGTGGGGTAGGCAGGCGCGCTGTAGGCGGAGTTGCTGTAGGTAGGCGTGCCGTAGGCGGGTGAGTGTTGCTGGAAAGATGTCAGTGATCCGTTGGCACTTATCACGTCTGATGGATGGTGACTTACAGTCGCGACAGGAGACTGCACAGGAGCGGGCGCAGGGGCGGATGCCTGGGCAGGAGTCTCACTAGAGGTCGGCGTAACATTTCCCTCAGCCAGAGCCTGTTTTTTGGCCGCGAGTTTGGCCTTGTGCTCGGCAAGACGTGCTTTGATTCCTTCGGACGTCTCGACCTTAGTCTTCTTTACGGCAGGTTCTCCAGTCTTCTGGCCTGGGGGAGGGTTGCCAGTCAGGGCGCGACGTTCAGCCTCGACCTTGAAGAACTCGTTGAGGACGCGCTGCTTGTGTGCTTCAAGGAGTTGCTCTGGGACGCCCATCATGCCGAAGATCTCTGGCTCGACGCCCTCGCGGCCCTCAATGGCGTTATCGATGTATGTGAGGGTCTCCTTGTGCACCTGTTGCATGTGCACTGATAGGCCGCCGGGGGTGTTAAGCTTTCTAGGGCAGTTGCGGCAGCTGAAGTGCTTTGCTTTCTGGTGATCGATGAGGACCCTCTGGTCGTTGAAGTCGCGCTCGCAGTAGTAGCACCATGGCTTCTCGAGCGCCTCCTCGACGGAGGGGCCAGCCTTGCGCTTCTTGTTCGTCATGCTGAGCGCTAGGAGAGGGCGGCGATGGTACGTGTGAATTGAATGCGCTGGGTGAGAGAGATCTGAAAAATTGTGATGGCGTGTCTCGGTGGTGGTAGTGAAGTCAAGTTGCGAAGGGCGTTGTAGATAAGCGCACCAGACCCTCCCGGAAGGAAGGAGCGCGCACGGAACTCTTGGCCCTGTCTCGCTGAAGAAGGGGACCGCACGTGACATCATACTCTGCAGTTAGGTTCGTTGGGAGCATGCTGATCTTTGATTAAAAAGAATTCCACCTGTTCGTCTGCACCAAACGCACAAATCGGGAATATTCGCCAGGTAATGGAAAATAACACCTCACTGGCACAGGACACAAGAGATCCTTTGGCTCTGCTGCCCTCAGAGATCGTCCTGCGCATTCTCGACTTTGCCTCATTATCCTCGCTCGCCAGCCTTACCTGCTTGACACGCGCCTGGCACGCCTTCATCGATCAAACGCACCAGGATGCAATTTATTCTTCACCAACAAAGACCGACCGCTCCGGCTCAGCCAAGGGACTGCCTTCCATCAACCGCTCATTAGACTTTTCCAAGTACTTTAACGACATCAAATCATGGAAGGACTTATGTCGACGTCAGGTAATGCTCGACAAAAGATGGAACCGCGAGACGCCCGTAACTCGTGAATCCACGATCCAAGTCGGCGCCGATCCCATCTGGCGCTTCCGTCCGGATTTCAAACGCCGCATTTTCCTTTCCACATCGCAGATGGGTGGCATGAATGTCACCGACATGGATTCAGGAAATCTTCTGTGGCGATTGGATGCAGATACGGTCCGACCGTTCGCCCATCTCGAATACGACGACGGCACCGCTGTGTGGGATCGGGAAGGCAACTCTGTCGAAGTCTGGAAGGTCGACCCCGACGCGGCAAGAGGCGTCTTCAAGAGGGTGGCCGTTCTGGAGCATGACAGGCAGACAAGAGGCTTCCAATTAACCAATAACACGCTATGTGTCGTATCTTCCGAGGAAAAAGGCTACGTCTACGACTTATCGGGAGAGCCACAAAGAAAGCGAGAAATCGACATTCAAGAAGGCGCGGTCGGCCACCTTGACCAAGGCGAAAACGTCGTAGCTTATTCGTTGGGCAACAAGGGATATCATTTCTTTGAAAAAGAAACCGGCGAATCGCTCGGAGTCTTGCATCCTATGTTCACCAGCAACACTTACCACATCATACATCCGCGTTCGCAGCTGGACTGCCGCCTGGGAGTCGGTAACGTCGGCCGCGCATCTGATGCGTTCCCACCTCAGTATCCTGGCAAAGACCGCACAGTCGCTCTGAAAGTGCAAAAAGGCAAGCACCCACACAGACCGGGTGTCATTGAGATTCCTCTTCACGACGACGAATGGGGCGCGGGCATGCTCAGAGGGAATTTGTTCGTTGGTGTTTCGCGAGGAGGAAGAGTCTTCATTTGCTCAGACTGGCGCAAAGCTCTCGCAAGCAGCGCCAGCTTCCGCGAAGTCAGCGCCAACATCGAAACGGACTCTGACGGTTCAACATTCGATCTAGGCGGCTGGCTCGCCATAAGGGATCACAGGATCATGTTTGAGACTCAAGACCGAGCGTACATTGTTGGTTTGAACGACGACGACACTCTCAAGGCGCATGATGAGAATCCGCAGCGGCCTTCCCACGCCTATGCCACCAGCTCTGCCTCACAACTTGCTGTTCCTGTAAGCTTCATGGGCATCTACGATGACTGCGTCATGGCCACATACACCGTAAGTACAAGCTGATCGTACTCTAGACACCCATCGTTCCTTTACTAACACAAATCACAGACCCTCCGCGAACGCCAACGTCTCGAAGTCGAAATCGGCGGCCAAGCCGAACCGCGAACACGCATTCTTCCCACAAAAGTCATTCGCGTCCTGAGCTTCGCACCAGATCTCGAAAACCCCAAAACCGACGACGAAATCCCGGACCCTCGCGTCAGAGGCGAAGATGAGCCCTTAGCGATCCCTGAAGTCAACACCATGCGGTCGGATTTGATCCAGTTGCTTGCTATGCTTGAGGGTGAGCCGGAGCTGGATGAGGATATTGAGGTGCCGATGGGACAGGAGCTTGCTGATGAGATGGGGCTTGATGAGTGGTTGGATGTGGATGAGGATGGGGAGTGGGAGGATGAGAATACTGAGGATGGAGAGGGGGCGGATCTTGATGGGCTTGATTGAAGCAGACATCTACGGAAGTCATAGTTGAGCTATGGGAAAGAGACCACACAAATTCAAAAGACTTTTTTGATTCTGCCATGGAGGTAGGTATCTTACCTCTCATCAAGATCACAGGCCATTTATGATGAAATCAAAAGTCGGGCAAGCCTCTACTTTTTCTTTATGGTACCTCACAGTCGACCTTGGCCTAGCTGATTTCTGCTGCGGCTCAACAAAATAATCCCAAAACAGTAAAAGCGAATGGCAAATCGAAGAGCGTGGTACACCTGAACATAGAACGCTTACTTCATAAGGATAGACCGAGGCGCTTTTCTAGTACAAGGTACTCCAGCCCGGACGTGCGGAGGAGGTAGGGTACTCACGCTAGACTCCGGGGTGCTTTGCTCAATCGGATTTGCTTATACAACGGTACATCCCTCTAGAGGAATCCACGCACGGTCAGAGACCGCCGAGGGACACGAAAACACATAGCAATGGCTCGTGAATTCCATGAAGTCGGTTTCCATGATAAGAACTCTCGACGGCCGTGATGTTTCCTTCTCCTTTCTCCATGTCCCGCAACAGTGTTTAAACATTGCACATCTGCTCTTTTCAAAAGAAAGTATCAGAAAAAGCCGCGAAATATCCATCATGTCCCCGTTCGCTACTTCATCTTCGTGTGCCCTAGGCTCGGGACCGGTCGCTAACGCGGGTCTCGTCGTCCCACGAGCTGACCAACCAGATGGGTTGGATTCACACACGATCCCTATCATCTTCGGCACGATTGGAGCAGTCCTCGCATTTGCCAGCATTGTCGTCGGCATCTCGGTTGGCATCATTCAGGTCAGAAGGTACAACAACAATACAAGGTCGGCTTTAGACGACATCGAGATGGGACCGCCCCAAGAGCTGTCAGCTGCACGTGGCTCGGCCGATGTACCTGGAAGCTCTACCCTACCGTGAGCCTACTTGTTTCGTATCTGTGCGGTAGCCAGTGATGATACTAACAACGTACCATAGCCGTGTGCATCAGCAGAACACAACTGTGGCCCGCTCGCACACGTTCTGACACCGCTTCGATGCCCACAAGGCTGGGTCAGCAGAAGGTGATGGTGTGCATCGATACGCCAGAGGCCGGGGAGTCGTAGTCACAAACGTTGCCAACAACATGCGACATTGACACAAACAATTCGAACCAGACAGTCACGATTAATGAAGAGGTTAAAGCATTCTTGGTTGGGTATTACGACTGTACCGTGCGAGCATCATTGCCGTCTTCATTCTTGTCCACTGCCTTTGCCTTTGTGATACAACAATCGCCATGAGATCGCTCTTCTCTGCCAGTGGCAATCTTGATCCAGACCGTTCAGACGCAGCGCTTGTGAACAAGTAGTTGGGTGCTCGTGGCATCTATTATGCTTGTAAATCGGTCTGCTTCTCTTGTCCCAAGTCCCGAATATCATACTCAACGATATTTCCACTCACATTGCCATATTGGGTGTGAACACTTGACGGGGTTTTCATGGCGGCGTTGTCAGATGTGCGAACCAGAAGACCTCATCCCGTGATGACGTCTTCATGGTTGTTTCTTCGTGGCGGCAGTATTATAGAGAACGTAGTTGAGATAGGCTGAACTTAAAGCCCCTTGCGATTCCTGCAAAGTGGATTTTAGAAGCCCATACGAAGCATAACCTGTCAAGATCGAAATACTGTCTGATTCGGCGCCGTATTAGCAAAGAGCTGCAACTCTGTATCAATGCAGCGATAGCAGAAATGGTCTTCGGCAGGAGCTGTCGTATAGGTGGAATGGTGCTTCTCGTGAGTTCGTGGTGATTCACTCATAGCTCTTTCCAGAGCGCATTCGCACGCGTCGGAGTCAGGGATAACAGCAAAGTCGAGCGTTCCCAATATTGGAAGTCCTGCTATGATGCGAGTGGCTTTGGACAGACCTCCTTGTTGTTGATTTACCAAAGCCGTCCGAGAGGATGCGTTAAACATACTCTTGCGGTCGTTTACGTTTGGTATACTCATCGTAGTGCGGTGGATAACACGTCAGGTCGTGTCGGGCGTTTGTCCTACCTTCTGAATGTCAAGCGACCAGTCTTGCGTCTTATCAAGGCAGTATCCCAATGCCAATTCCATCAAACCCCTCAAGCACTGCCATCTTTATCTCCATCCTCACATCCAACTCTCCTCACCCTAATCGGCCCTCTCACATCCTCCACATCACCCACAACCACCTCCCCCTTCTGCAAAACCTCACACTCTCCCCTCGCGCGCAGTTCAAAAGCAAGTCGCTTTACATCAGGCATAGCATCGCGCCAGGACTCAAATCCCAGCCCACGAAGCTCCTCGACCGAAAGAGCGCGCGCAACTTCCGACGGGCAGAAAGTCTTCGGCGGTTGGCGGGTGGAGAGGAAGTGGTTGAGGTGGGTTTGGAGGGGCGAGAAGGCGGAGGAAGAGGGGAATGACATAGATCGATTATTATTATTATTTTTATGGATTGTGGGTTGATATGGTGATCAGGGGAAGGGTTCAGAAGGAGGTAGTGGAGGTGAGTGGACAACATAAGCGGCGCTCGCGAGCCTCGGTACTTCCGTAGAAGGAGAGTTTGTGGAGTCGAGACTTTTAGCGTGGGAGATTGTGATTTCTGTTTACGGCGGGTTTTTTGGTGGATGGCGTAAGTTATTTGTTAGTTTGGCTTGTTAGCACTGTTAGTCAAGACTCGAAAACGTTTTTTTGCTTCGTGTGGTTGTGGAGTGCGAATTAGAACGAGTGGGGGCTGCTTCGTTTCAGCTGTGTGGTGTGATGGGTAAGGACAGGACGGCGTGGTGGCGCTAGGATTGTCTTGGTAGAAGGGAGGGCATTCTTGGAGATGTTCCGGAAGGTTTGCCCGTTGTTCTGTGGTCTTGATGGGTGGTAATATCTCGAGGAGTTTATGAACTGATTAATTGGGGAATGGTCAAGATGGAAAAAGTTGTTCACTTCCACCACTTTCGACGAAGGGGGTGGGACAAGCTGAAAGGTGAAACGTGGTTGCTGCATGCAGCTGACGTGCAGAATGTGGCTCTCTCTCTCTCATCAATTTGGCTCGGGATTTAGATTATCCCCGTGTTTAAGTGAGAGAATGGATGGGAGAAAGAATGGGTATGCTCATCGATATAGTCAGTCAGATGGATGGATAGATTGATGACTACCACTTGATCGATCGATGGGTAAACAACAACGTCTATACAAACGACAGAAATGATCTTC
The DNA here is from genome assembly GCA_030772445.1 of Cladosporium sp. MBC 237. Lineage (NCBI taxonomy): Eukaryota > Fungi > Ascomycota > Dothideomycetes > Cladosporiales > Cladosporiaceae > Cladosporium > Cladosporium sp. MBC 237. The sequence goes on along the minus strand of JAPHCH010000018.1, from coordinate 111,151 downwards.
TTGACAACATCCCCAAGTAATTTGGGAACTTACAAACCCTCGACTGGCACCTGAAACGCTGGGGCCTGCCTCAGAATCCACTCTACGCCCCCCCGCGCGCGTCGCTGTCAGTTCACGCCCTAAAAATAACAGTCGGTGGTAGTGAGGTAGCTAGCTAGCCTAGTCCAGCCCTCAGCAGTGCAGCACACCTCGTCGTCGCCCACTTGCTTGCTTGCTGTAGTGCTACTACTGACTACTACCTAACCTGACTACTGTGTCTATTATTCACTACCGCTCTCACTACGCATCCTTACCTCACACACACTACTACCTTACCTATCCCCAATACTTCTCTCACCTCACCACCACCACCTCCAAGCACGTGCACTGCCCATCCCCGGTCAGACCTAACCAGTCTATACCCAAGCACAGTGCGTGCGTGAGTGTGTGTACCTGCCTCGCCTGCCACCCACCCGCCCATTGCACCTTCCGTCGGCTGCCGAGTCCACCACCACCACCGCAGCCTCACAATCGCCCCCGCGCCCCAGACCGAAAGTGAAAGCTGCCCCAAACAATCCAAAAAAACATCTCTACCTAATATCAACAACACCACCAACACCAAGAAGAACAACATCCACAACCATCGCGCATGACTGAGACACCGACCTCGACCCAGGCGACCTCCATGGCCGACGTGGTCTCCCCGCCGGCCACATCGCCTCCTGCAGACCCCATTCCATACACCACCTCACCGGAAAACATCGCCTCGCTTGCGCCGCGTCCTCGTGCACCGCGCGAGCGTGGTCCCAGTTTCAACCGCAGCCGCCTTTCAACCGCTTCGCAACAGAGGGCTTCGCGCCCACACAGTTCCGTCTTCCCAGCCTTTCACTCAAGCCTGCCATATGCCTTAGTCCGCGACTTCGCCTACCCGACTTTCCACCCAATGCACTATGGTCCGCCGCCGGAACCACCATCTGGCGCAACCACTCCCGGCTCAGAATTTAGCCACAGTCGCAGACTTTCAGATCCACAAGACAACTCATGGAGCAGTAGCGGTCGCGCCGGCCCTTGGGGAGGTGACGGCTACCTCTATCCCGATTACGGCGGCGACTTCGAGGCTCTGCCTAGCACGAGCTTTGGCGACGAAGGTGACGATGACCTGGCCATGAGAAGGAGCAGACACAGACAGAGTAGAAGCCTCAATAACATCTCCGAGTGGGAGCGCGGACGTAGACGCGAAAGCAACGGTCGCGACAACGCAGGTTCCAACGATTCCATGTTCCTCTTCAACACTTCGCAACTCGACCCTGCCGGGAGTGAGAGTCTCCGTCACAGCAGAGGCTTTGCTAAGCGCGACTCGCATTTCGCGGCCACTCTCTCCTCCCGCGCTTTCCACAATTCAAATAATCATAACGAAGATGCCTCAGCAGCCCGGCGCACCGGCGAAGACGAGGATCTCATTCCCCTGGACTCCGAAGCATCAACCCATGCGCAATCTCCGCAGCGTGCAAGCATGGGACCCGAAGACGAACTTTTCGCAGGCGAAAGTCTAGCACTCTACGCATTCGAACCCGAGAACACAAATGAACTGCGCTTGTATGAAGGACAGATCATTCTGGTATCCTACCGCCACGGACAGGGCTGGCTTGTCGCCGAAGACCCCGCGACGGGAGAGCAAGGACTGGTGCCAGAAGAATACGTGCGCCTTGTGCGCGACATCGAAGGATGGGACGCCGAGCGCGGTGCATTCATCGAAATCGAAGCCGACGACTTGGACGAGAGCGACGAACAGGCCGACGAGAACACCCAATCCGGCACTTCACACCTGCAATCACGCCTGCAGGCTGGTGATGACGATCTTGACTCTGGCAATAGCAGTGAAGCTGTCACAGATCGCCCCAGTCGAGCCATGCTCGCCGAACCGCCGGACGTCGACCACGAAGAAGGTCTGAGCATGAACGCAAGCCTAAGCCCAGTTAACCGTAAGACGGCTGGGTTCAAGCTTGAAGAAAACGGCGACGAACGCAGACAGGACAGCGGGCACGCAGACAAGTGACGCGTCAACGTCGCTTGAAGAAAGAACAACCTACCAGCGCAGACATGACAGCGGGCACGCTGAGAGTCATACGGAGATACCCAGGCACCGGAAAAACAACACCAGCGCGAACAGAACAGGACAGCTCAGCGAGTACGGCTGCCCAACCATAATGCGCCAAAGTCTTCGCGTCAAAAGATAAAGGGGACATGAAGGGCTTTGTTTTCGACTTCGTGTTTTCTGGACTTTTTTTTGGTTAATTGGAATGAGTGAAATGTGTTAACGTGCCCAGAAAGAGAGACAAGCAAGAAGAAGAAGAGAGAAAGAAAGCAAGAAGAAGAAGCTCTGCTGTAAATAGGCGAACCACCAACACCCCCATGTTTTTGCTTGCTTGCTTGCTTTTGGAGAGTTTCTGATGTGTACGAGTCCCCATCCGTCCGTCCGATTGATGATGATACCTGGACGCGAGAGAGACGGACCGAACGAAGTCGATAAGAGTTGAATAATGCCGAAAAAAACGATTAGGTTTTTAACCTCATTTGTATGTGTGTTTTGTTTCAATTGCTTCTTGTGAATGTTACGTTGTGATTGGTGAGCTGGGAAGTTCGTTCATTTGAGCTTGCTTTGATGGAGCTTCTGACTACTTTTCAACGCCCTCTCAAGCGAGTGTGGTGGTGGGCATTACATTATGAACCGTCGCGTGAAGATGAAACTCTTCTGCAAAAAAGGGGGGGGGGAAGCAAGAAGACAAAACCAAGACAGAAACGCCTCATTCCAACCAACTCCTCTCCACGCCTCGCCTCGCCCCCAAAGTCTCCCTCACAGCCCACCATCAACCACCTCCTTCCCACACCCCCACCGCCTAAGCCTCACTCTTCGGCACCCCCCTGCGTCCCTTCCACCACATCACCGGCAAAACCGTACAACTAGTAGCAAAAAGCACACAAAGCGCCACTCCCAGACCCCAAACAGCTTTCGTCTGAAAACACTCCGCGCGCCCACTGCCCGCCCACCCCGTCAAACCCATGACCGCACTCCCTTCCTTGCCCGACGCAAGCGCCATGGCGAACGCCCAGGCCGATTCGGCGCTGCTCGCCGCGCTGGCGCTGCGGATCGCGCGGCAGTTGAGGTGCGAGAGGGGTTGGCCGAGGAGGATGGAGACTGTCAGGAAGGCTAGGAGGAGGAGGAAGTCGAGGGCTGTGAGGATTAGGAGGGTGGTGGAGGCGGAGCTGTAGAAGAGGGGGAGGGAGAGGAGGGTGTAGAGGGTTGCGAGAGAGGTCTAAGGGTGGGGGTGTTAGTTGGGTTGCATTGGGGGTTGGGTTTCTGGGGGGTTTTACGTACGACTGATAACGTTCCGACGATTTCGCGTGGAGGGTCGATGTTGCTGTCGACCAGTTGGCTGACGAAGTGGGCTGTCATGCCCACTATGGCTATCATGGCTACGAGGCTGAGGGCGCGGGCGATGAGGAAGGTTTTGGCCAGGGGCGCGGAGCTGGTGTTGGAGAGAGACATTATTGTGGGAATTGTCGGGTTGGATTTTGTCGTGCGAATGGGAGGTGTTTTGAGTGGTAGTCTTGTTTTTGTGGTGGCTTTTGATATCTTGGTGCCTGGCCAGCAAGCGATCGACTTTTGTCAGAAGAAACAAGATCTCCTGAGATCTTTTGTGTGGGAAAGTGAGGAACAGAAGAGGTGTTTGTTTGCAAACAACAGAAGGGGAAAACAAAAGAGATGCGGACAGGTAAAGATGCTAGAAAGGTGGGTGATTGAGTGGGTGAGAGAAGGATTGCAAGTGGATAGCGACGTGCAGGAAAGGAAACCGACTTATACTCGATCTTTTCTTGCACGCAAGCTACACGGACTGCACGTAAATAGCATAGCCTACCTGCATGGTTTGTGTAGAGTTGAGAAGTGTCTGCGCCAGGTTCGTCGTTGTGGTTTCAAAGTTGGTTTTTGGAAGCGCCGCTCGCAGCCAATCGTGCCAGTTACCGCGTGAAGTCCTACTCTCTCGGCGGCTACAGGTTGCAAAGCACTCGCTGGACTTAGACAGTGCTGCGTTTAGGACTATGCACATACGTGCCTTCTTAGGTGGCTGAATGCTTCTGTCTTGCGATGAGAATGCACTGATATTTGTTGTCTTGGAGTTTGCTCATGCCATCGTGGGCGGGCGGCTGCGGATGTCGGGTTCAGTTATGGTGAGGGCGGTTGTCATTAGTGCCCAGACCCCATTATCAAGGCCTATTCCATTGGGAGAGCACGTGGATTTGGTTCCAAGGCATCATTATAGGGAGGTGTCAGTTCTCAGCGGGTTTGGATGAGTACTGTCATGGGAAGAAATCAAGGTGAGATGGTACAATGCAGTATTGTAGCACAGACGCGCCAAGAATCTCAGCGGACTTCGTCTGTGTCTTGCTCGCGAGTGCTACAGCCATTGTCCCATTGACCATCAGAAATCTTGCATACGCCATGGCCCAATGCTTCGTCATTTCCAGCTAGAGCAATTGGTGAAACAGACGATCAGTGAGTGATGAGGTGGATGCAAGGCGTCAGTACGGCGCCGCCATGAACCATGAATCTCTCCGCCGGAGCTCTTCTATCTCCGTAGCCACTCCGAGCAACATTCCCAGTGCACCACCGCTGCCGGCTCCAAGGCCATTTCAGAGAGCAAGAGAAGCGGCCAACAGAATATTCGGCTATTCATCCAGACCGCCTAGCCCCAATGGCGAGCAAAGTCGCATCTTTAGCGTGAACAGATTCGCTTCACTTGGTGCCACGCAGAACGCGACGGCAAGCCACAAAACTGGCCTTGAGATCAACACCCTTTCCATCAATGAAAGTGGCAGCCATGCTTTGCTCGGTGGCAAAGAAATCTTCAAAACAGTCAAGGTCGAAAATGGCGTCTGCGTAGAAGACGTCAATCTACGAGCGGCGATCCGAAGCACGCCCACCCAAGCATCTGGAAAGCCCAGGCAGATCTACAATATCGACATTGATGATGTTGCCTGGGCCAAGGGCAACTCTGGAGACTTTGTCGCAGCCGCGACGTCAAGCGGAAAAATCATTCTATACGACCTAGGCCATGCTGGTCTTCCAGCTGCACAACTGCACGAACACTACCGACAAGTGCATCGCATTACTTTCAACCCGCACCGTGGCAGTCTGCTCTTATCTGGTAGCCAAGATGGATCCGTACGTCTTTGGGATGTGAGGGATGCGCGTCGCCACACTGGCAGTACGCAGAGAAGCAGCACCCCGACGACCAGCAAAATGCAGAGTAAAAGTAAATTTGCTGGCCAGAGTGACAGCGTTCGCGATGTCAAATGGTCACCAACGGATGGTGTTGACTTCGCATTCGGCACAGACAGCGGATTGGTCCAGATATGGGACATGCGTAACTTGAGGCAACCCAAAATCAAGATCCCCGCGCATGCCCATGCTTGTACATCTGTTGACTGGCATCCAGATGGGAAACACGTTGTCAGCGCTGGTTTGGAGAAGCTGATTCGTGTGTGGGACGTGTCTTCCAACAACAGAAAGAAGCCAAGTTGGGAGATCAAGACACCGTATCCAGTATCGAATGCGCGCTGGCGGCCTCCTTGCGAATCTTCAGCGCCTGGAGATTTTGGTGTCAGACAAAGCACGCAAATCGTCGCTGCTTATGATCGGGAGCATCCCGTGCTCCATATCTGGGACTTCCGTCGCCCGGCGTTTCCCTTCCGCGAGATGACACCACACCCGGAAGCACCAACAGATCTGCTTTGGCACTCTCAAGATTTGCTTTGGACTGTCGGTCGCGACGGTGCATTCCTCCAAAGCGATATCCAACACGCGCGTAAAGTCATGGACAACTTCAGCGTCAATGTTTGCGCCATTTCAGCAACCGGCGAACTCACCGCCGCGACCATGAGGCGTGTACCAAAGCGATCTCCTGTCAAAGCGGCGCCAGCAGCACCAACATCAGTGCCTGGAGAACACACCAGTCAGAGTCCGGATCCCGGCATCATCAGTCGAAGCTGGGCAGACGACAGTCTTGACAACACATTCTTGAGCGCGTATCCAGAGATGAGGCGCGATCGCTCCGTCAGCAAATCCAGTCGGCCGTCGATTAGTGGTACTCCACCGCACTCGCTGGGAAAGTCGCGTGTAGTCAGTCTCGAGCAGGCATTCGGCCAGCATAAAGCACACCGCCCTCAACAGGACACATGGCGGATGCAATTGCCGCATCCAATGTTCTGTATTGATCCAGCTGTCACTTCGCATATTGCCAAGAATGTGATGCTCAGGATTGACAAAGAGTCGGACAAAACCAGTAGCATTGACACGATTGTCGATGTTTTCAAGCACAACGTCGATGTTCATGTTGAAGCTGGAATGATCGATCTGGCCGAGATGTGGGAGCTTGCTGGTGAAATGACATCAATGCACCTTCGCCGACGCGAGACCTTCCACAAGGCTCAGAGTCAACCTCAAAGAGCTGTCGCCATCAAGATCAACAGCCCATCAAATGGACACGATACTGAGGCTTTCGCCGCTCCACCAAAGAGCCTAAAAGAGCACGCTAAGGTAGAAGCAGAGTATGGCTGGATCTTTGAACTTGGAGGATTCCTGCGGGAACTGATTCGCTGCAACACCGGCGGCGAGCGTATGAGTCCGCAAACAGCAGCTCATCTTGTCCTGGTCTTAGGGCCCTGTCTTCCCGAAACTCGCCCTCTCTCTCGCAAAGCAGCGCGGGCAGCAGTATCGTCCTACACCGAAGCCTACGAAGCTGCCGGGCATGAAGCCGATGAGATCCCCGACCTAGTCAATCGCTGCCACTCACATCTCATCAACAGTGGACTCCAACCGCTGCAAATTGAAAGCATCCTCGCATCATACCACGAGCAGCTCATCCAAAACCGCCTGTACGTCGAAGCAGCCGAGCTACGCGACCTCTGTTACCCAACCTTCCCAGCTGTTTACGAGCAAGCACCTCGCGATACCAGCGTTTCTCTCGCATGCGGCTCCTGTTTCAAACCACTCTCAAGCAATTCACAAGGAAGAATAAAGTGCGAATCTTGTAGCGAAAAGCCCTTCGCTTGTCCTGTTTGTTGGGAGGATCAAAGCCCGTTCAAGGATCAGTCGGTTGGCGCATCTTTGCGCACGCAATGTCTGCTCTGCAATCATGGCGGACATGCAGCTTGTCTACGAGAGGTACTAGTCGAGGAGAATATTGGTGGATGTCCCACTCAGGGATGTCTGTGTAATTGTACTGTGGGAATAGGAGAGGTATGATGGCAAGGAAAGGGCGGCGGTACATGAGCTCAGGTTGGTCTGAAACTCCTTTCTTGTACAAAATTATTTATCTCACAGCAAAAAACTTTTCAATCGTAAACTTGGCGAGCATGGTAGCTGCACGCGCATGCAACAGAAAACAGGTCCCCATCCTCACGCATGGCCATTGAGGCCAGCAGCTCCCCACCGCATGTTGCAGTCGTGTGGTCTCTCGGACCACACCCTGACCTGCATGGGTTTCCCCAGCAGCTTGGTGCCGTTCATGAAGCCGGCGAGGTAGACAGCAGTGCCGTCGTCAAAACTGTTCGGGACATGTCAGTCGCACGTCTCATGGACTTGGTGAGTTTGTGGTGTTGGTACTTACATGATGTCGGCTTCCATGCCGACCTCGTCGCGGTGCACGGCCAGCCAGAGGATCTCTCCGAACTGCCCGAAAATGGTGGCGAGCTCCCCGATGGAGAGGTCGCGGTCGAGCTGGCCGATCCAGATGTGGCAGGAGCGGTCCATCTCTGCGGCGGTGGTGGTGGTGTGTGGGTGGGTGGGTGGTTTGGGTTTGGATGGTTGGTGGAGAGAGAGAAAGTGTATGTGGGTGGGTGGGTGGTGTGTGTTTGTGTGTGAGGATCGCAGCGCAAGTAAGATGTAGTCTCGAGAAGCGAAGGCGCACAATGGCATATGCACGATTGACGCTAGCGCGTTACGCATCAACTGGCTTCACTTCACTGGCATGTGATTACTCGTGGCAGGTGCTTCGAACTTCCTCGCGTATCCTTGCTGACTTGTGATGGTATCTTCAGATGTCTCTCGAACGTCTATTGATCGATCACTGCAATGCTATAACGAACACCCATTCTATTCGCGACCGCAGCACCACGAGGAAAACGATTATTCCGAGCCGATATCAGCGCGAAGCATGTGCCAATCGACCACGGCCGTCTTTGAAAGAGCATGGATATCGTTGGGAGACAGGATATTGCAAGGCACTTGATAGTCAATTGGAACGATTCTCATTTCCAGAAACAGCTGCTATCATGTCAGCTGTCCTACCTCCCATTGGAATTCTTCTGAAATATTGCAAAACGCGAGATACGATAACCGGCTTTGCCTGTCGGACGTTGAGAAACGAGAAGTCAAGTCGTGTGGCGTCTACTTGAGGTATTGGATGAAGAATTAAGATGATATGGCCCTTGAAGATATACACAAGCTTTGTTCCGTACTCATCCGCATATCGGAAACATGTCTTCTCCGTACAATAAGGTTGCAATATTTCTGGTCGATAGCAGGGCAGCGCTGCAGGATAGAGCGGTACATTTGGCATTAGACGAATGCAAGCCACACGAAGAGCAGCATAGAGTCAACGATTGTCATGACAATGAAGTACCTCAACAGTATGAATAATTCAGTTTGCGCTATTGATGAGATGGTGCTTCGTGAACATTCCATTATCTCTAATAGCATGACTTGGTCAGAGAGATGAATACGCCAATAGCCGGTGATTCAATTGCAAATTCATCAAACTCAGAGGTTTCAATCAATCCATCAAGCATGTTCGATTTCTGATATATCCATTGGACGAATGAATAAGAAAAGCAAAATCATATCGAAAAGGGTTATGCGTACTCTGCGTCAAGAAGAAGGGTGAGGTCAAGCAGCGATGCTCGGCAGCAGCTGGAGCTCCCCGCACGCAATCGGTCTCCATCAACCGCGGCTGTACGGACCACATCTTCTATTAGAAAACACACGATGAACATTCTTCAGACCATGCACGAGCACTTATTTCTGCAATGGCGTCCCCGAAAGTCTTCACTATCTCACGATCCGACCTGAAATCTCCCACAGACAGCGTCACGCTGATCACCGGCGGCGCGGCTGGAATTGGTCTACAAACAGCCATCCTACTACACAACATCTCCCAAACCAACAAAATCATCCTTCTCGATCGACAAAAACCTAATACGCAACAAGCACCCACAGATTTCCTCGAATCTGACCGCGTTCTAGCGTTACAATGTGATATCACCGACTGGCGCAGCCAACGCGAAGCTTTCGAAGCCGGTTTGCAGCGATTCGGCAAGATCGACAACGTTTTCGTCAATGCTGGTATTGCTGAGTACAAAGATCAATTCTTCAAGGATGATTTGGATGAGGAGGGTAAGCTGAAAGAGCCGGATAGGAGGGTATACGATGTTGATTTGGATGCGGCGAACGATACACTCAAACTTGCGATTCATTACATGCGGAATAGGAAGGATGGTAAGAAAGGTGGTAATGTTGTGATGACGGCAAGTTTGGCGGGCTATCTTGCCAGTGCTGGAGCACCGCTTTACAGTGCTGCTAAGCATGGTACGTTATTACTTTTCTTATTTGACCCGATGTAGCGGCATGATAGGTCGTTTGAATTTCTATCCTTATTGGAGAAGATGATTGAGAGATGGGTTTCTTTCGTCAAAACACGACCAGAGTAACTGATCTCGTTTCTTCCGCCATTATTGCTAACCTCTTCCAGGCATCGTCGGTCTCATGCGAGCTCTGAAGAACGACACAGCGACCCTCAATATCTCCGTATCCGTGGTGGCTCCGGGAATCACTCTCACCGATATCATCTCAGGAAGACAGCCCGGTGAGCCGCTTGCGGACTGGGCCAAGCGAATGCGCGCTGTTGGTGTCCCAATCAACGACCCTGCCGAAGTGGCAACCACCGTGGTCTGGCTGATAGGGTTGGGCATGGGGGCCAATGGCAAGGGAATGTTGATCCAAGCTGGCAAAGTTGCGGATGTAGAAGAGGGGATTGCGAAGAATCGAAAGGTATGGATGGGCGCGGAGATGTTGGAGTTGTTCAGAGGTGGAAGGACCGCGCCACTATTTCCCAACAAGTTGTAGATGATTTTGTTCATGTCCATACCAGCAAGGTGCCGGTCCCAAACCCTACGTAGCTGAACCTGCAAGCCGCCTTCATTCCCTCAGTAGACTGTAATATTGAAGCTCAGCGACGTGTGGGTGTCCTTGATCTTGAATGGTCGTATCGCGATTAGCCTTTTGTCTGGTTAGCGACCCAAAGCAATAGGTTTACCGCTTTTTCGTGTTGAAACGCTTTGAAGTATCACTTGCGACCGTTATGAGGGATGCCATCATGTTTGCTTTGTTGCCATGTATCACGTGTGTCATCTTAGCCGTTTGTGAGAAGGTCGTGGCAGCCGAGGGACCCACAACCTTGCATCAAGCCGATGAACCTCTCCACCACCTCCAACACCCGTCACTCCAACAAGCAACACAAACCCATCGGAATCTTGCAAGCATCGCAAGCGCCTATTCCGTCACGACATGCTATCTCTGTCGCGCGACGGTGATGCTTACGAACTCAAATGGCATCAATTTCAACCTGTGGCGAGCGATGGCGCCGCATCGACGGCCGCTGCAAGGCCACGGAGCGCGATTCGCCATCCAAGGCGACTCAACACGTCGCATCACTCATCTCGGCGCCAACGACGGTCACCAACCATGTTTGCACCGAAATCAATCACCGCGACAAGTAATATAGGGCGCTTTCGCGATGGTCGCAATGATTGACGAGGAAAACTGCCACCGGAGTCCACCAGCTGCGCTTCACGGACCAAAGCCAACGTGATCGAACACCTCACATCACGACACTTTTACCTTGCGCTCAACCCGTATTGACTGGTCTTTTCGATATCTGAATCTATTCAACCAATCTCCCCAGCAGAAACTCTCGAACCTCACAAGCAACGGTTCAGCAACTTCTACCCAATATCAACGAAGTCTCGTCAAGCCCGTGCGGAGGGTCTCACGCGTACTGAAGCTGGAGACCTCATCAGCTATCTCAGTCAATCATCTCACAGCTGAGCAGTGGAACACAGTGTTGCGCCACATGGACCATCAGGCCATCGCTACCGCCGCCGCAGCTTCTCTGTCATCCATCTCGCCGGAACTCATGCATGACGCCTCATTGATCCGGTCCACAACAGGCCGCGCATTGAGAACTAATAGAGAACTCACGCCAGACTTTAGAAACGATTTACCCTCGACCCAACCATCAACCAATCAGCACTTGTGGTCTAGTGGTTACGATTCTCGCTTAGGGTTACAACACCACTGATTGCGAGAGGTCCCAGGTTCGAGTCCTGGCAAGTGCCTGATCTTTTGCCCTTGTCAGCTATGCTGCTTCTTTTTGGTCTTCTGGACCATGCTCGAATGCGCTGGAGTTTGTGGTCAAAGTGGGCGAGCAGATGTGCTCTGCCAGGCTCGGAGGTACCGCGAAGTGCGCGGCAACTCCAGGGACGTGATTGCTCGAAGAATGAGCAGACTCATTATACGAAGCCCGTACACAGCCTCCAAGCAGTGCACACACGAAGAGTCAAGAAAATACGAAACCGGAAATCAGAACAAAGAGCTCAGTACGCTCGTTACGATTTGAATCTGCAAGGACTATCTGCCGAAAGAGGCTATCCTGCTCTGCCGATGGCTGTGGTTAAAAAAAGACAAAAGCAATGCATCTTGCAAGCAATGGTGTCCCGAACGGGTATCCTGTGCTGCTGCTGATGATGTTCAAGAAAAAGGGAGAATCGTGTCATGCTTCATAACGAAGAGAGGTGCCGCCTGGCATTGCAGCCGTCCCATCACCAAAGTCCACCAAAAACCACACCTTCGCACATCCAAGAGCTTCGGTATGTCAAAGTCTGGTGCGCCGTTCATTCATCCAACTCACCTCTTTGTCGTCATGGCGATCCGTTTAGGGTTGAGAGGAGTGTTCCTTCTCAGTGCTGCGCAATTTCGATGCCGCCTCCAATACGGTGCAGTTGATTTTCGCTCTCCTTGCAGCTCGAGCAAGCACCAGTCACCAGCGTTGCACCAGGAACATCCACATCGTATTTGCCCTTCCAATTAAAATTGTCGCAAGGGATTTTCGACAGCCTCATCCTCTCGGCGAACTGACGCATGAGCTTCGGCGCATCTGGCGGCACTTGCGAGCCTGGTTTGTGATCGCGCGGAAAGCTGGCCGCCTCCAAGTGAAGGGTCTTTGTACGTTGCCGGAGATTGCGGTAGAGGACTGGGGTGTTGGGATCATGCTCGGCGTCCGGTCCGTGGCCCTTGAAACCGATCTCCAAGCCGTCGCTACCGGTCCAGAGATACACGCAGCGTCCTTTGCCGGTGATGGTCCAACGGGAAGAAGCGTTGGAGCTGCTCTGCTTGGACCATGGTGCAGATGTGTCGCTCGATGTCGGCGAGATGGAGGGAGTTTTTGCAGTGCTGTCGGCGTACATGGGATTGGCATCGAAACCCTGGAAACTGCCCGCAATCTGCTGCTGCTGCTGGTCAGGAATGGGGTAGTCGTATCCTCTGGGGAAGCTTGCGCCGTGCCAGGTTGCATACGGGCGATGGTCATCGTAGGGCCAAGCCATGCTGTACGGTTCGCTCATCTGGTTCTGGTAGACGTCGCCAAAGAACGGGCTCTGGGCCTGTCCTGGCTGCCAATGCAAATCTTCCTGGTACTCCGGATCCTGGAATGTTGGCTCTGGCGAGAATACCGGCGCAAAACTGGGCACGAAGTCGCTAGCTGTTGCGCGCAAAGAGCTGGGCTGAGGTCTCATGATCGGCCCCTCAGCATCGTCTCTCATGTACCCAGCGCCGAACGTCATAAATGGATCTGCTTGAGAACCGGCGTTGCTCGAAGGCTTCCGACCCTGGTAGAGAATGGCGGGATCACGAGGCGGCGAGTTTACATCGCTGACCGGCTTTTGGCCTTGGTACAGAATTGCTGGATCGATCACCTGGCGAGGTTGCTGGAGACCACTGCTTGGCAGATCCGAACTCTCATGTTGTTCTCCGGCAAGGGCCTTCCCAATCTCTGCAGAACTTTGGCCGCGGAGACCAGTGATAAGGCGTGAAATCGGCTCATTGCTGGGATCCTTGCTACCGTGGAGCATCGTGCCACTTGGAAAATTTGGAGTCGATGCCGAGTGAACGTGGAAGCGTTTGCGCTCTGGAGCAGAACCTTCTGGGAGTCTGTTCTTAAAGATTGAGCGGTGAGCGAGCTCAGGACTCTTCTGGACCTTTTCCAGGCGAGCAAATACTGGCTTCAGCATTTCACCTCGACTGCCTTGGCGCGCGCCAGTAGACCTCTGCTCTTGCGTCGGGCTACGTTTGAGAAGATCTTCTTTGTCCAACTTCTCCTTGATGGGATCCAGCAGGTCCTCGTCGGAGTCGCGGCGAATGACAACAACGTTACGAACCTCACGAAGTGGCACTGGGAGCCTCATAGCGGAACTGGGGCGCTCAACCGCTGATGGCGACAGCTGATCCTGGAGCGTAGAGGTCTTCTTTGGAGACTTTGACTGCCTTTTGGAGGAAGCGTTAGAGCTAAGGTGCGACCTTGGTGAGAAGAAGACTTCGTCGCTGCTGGTGATTGCGCCTGAACGAAGCGGCGACCTGGACGACAGTGCGGTATCCTTTGCTGCAATTGCTGTATCGATCTGCAGGCCACGTGCTTTGAGGCGAGGTGCCATACGTCTCGGACTCTCCTGTCCGATTGTGGCGACGTTGCGGTGCTGCGCGGACTTGGTAGGCGACATATAACAGCTGGTCTTCTTGCGCAGCGGCTCAGCTGGCGATGATGCAGTGTCATCAGACCTCTTTTGCTCAGCTTCCATGCTCTTCTCGGTAGACCCAGGCTGTTCCTGTGGCGACATCCAGCCCTCTGGCAGTGAGGTTCGCTTTTGCTGACGTTGTGCAGCTCGCTTGTCTGTCTCAAACTGCGGTGCCTTGCCTTTCTTTGACTTGCCGGGAGAAACTTCGGGACTTGACTTTGCTGGCGGAGAGTCTTTGCGAAGGGTTGCACCAACTCGGCGTGCTGTAGCTTGAGTGGGCAGGGCGAAATGAGGACTCGGCTTTTCTGGGTCTGGATTGGCCGTGGCTTCGTGCTGATACTCTGCAGCGTCGTAGTACTTCTGCTGCGTGTCGCTTTGAGAACCACTTGAGGATGCACCTTCTGCTGAGTCTGAGACTCCAGAGACCGGCGAGCTGGTACTGGTTGCAGGTTGGGCGGGCAGTGATCTGTAGGCAGGTCCGTTGAGCATGCTTGGTCCCCCCTGAGCGTACGAGCGCATGGTAGGGATGGAGGATGCCGGATACTCGGTCTTTTCCTCTTTGGTGCTTTGCTCGGATGAACTGCTGATTTTGGTCCCTGTGTAGCGGCTGACTGGAGCCGGGATTCTGGTCGCTTCAGCGCGAATGCGCTGGGACTTCTGATCTGCTAAGGCTGTCTGCTGGCTCTGTGCTGCACGCATGGTCTGGACTTCAGCTTTCATGGTGTCGATTTCTGCCTCGATGGTGTCCAGGTCGTCCAGCTTCAGCGGCCCTTCGACGTCGCTTGCTGCTGTTGTGGAGCCGTAGGAGGTCATGCGCCGGCCATCTGTGCCAATGTGATGGTCATCTGGGCTGCGGCTCGACGTGGTGATGTGCTGCAGAACTGCCTCGCTGCAAAGAAAGTCAGCTCCAAGTCTCAGGGATGCGCATTCTACGAGCTCAACTTACCTGTCGTGGAGGCGGCCGCTCTCGTCGGTCCCGCGGAGGCCCTCCTCGCGGCGACGGGCGGCCGGTCTGCTCTGCGCCGAAGCGCTGGTGGTCTACAAGTGTCGTCAGTCTGGTGTCGGAGGTGGGTGTTGTCTGGGGGGAAGAACTTACGGTTGAGGTGGTGGAGGTGGTGGCGGCCATCCACTGGCGCATGCCGCCGAAGGGTGCCATGGTGGGCATGGAGGTGGTCCTCTCTGATAAAATGTCAGTATATGACTGCCTCGCTGAGGATAGCTGCACCGTCTCCGACAGCACAAAGGGAGAAGAAGAGAGAGAAGAGGTGTACTCACGCAGCTGGCGAACGAGGAAGGCCGGCGCCACTGCCGGCACCGCCTTCTCGCAGTACTCGACCAGCACCAACGAGTGGTGCTGGCAGTCACTGTGGAAGCGGTATGCGTACCGACACATGGTACCGCCTTCCTCGTTGTGGTGGTGTTGAAGCAAGAAGGAAGGGCAGGTGAAGACAGCGGCAGCGATAGCGAAGCCAGCGCAGGGCAGGGCAGGGGCGCCGCGCATGTGACCTGGGACTTCAGGGAAGTCTGTCGAGGTCATATGCTTCCTCATAAGGAAGGATTGAGTGAAACTACCTCGAGGATCTACAATGGTGCTCGAGAGAGCTCGCAAGGCTACTAGAAGTCCACTGGGCAAGGCAGGACATGAACGAGACTCATACCAACGTCTCCAGGTTCAATCTGCGACTACATTGTCCTGGAAAGACAGGCCAGCGACATGCGCAGAGCCCTTCAAGCCAAAGCCCATTGACATGGAGCGTAGCGGTCTCTCTCCCCTCAAGAGCTCGACTCGCGCTCACCCACTCCGGCTACGCCTTGTCGGTTGCCTCGCAGCCTGTTTGTGGGTCAATGCTTGCTGTGCACACTGTAAGATACAAGATTTCGTCAGAGAGAAAGAGTAGGGATTTGCTCTCGAACTCACATACAGACTACGTCCAGTGACCTGGCAGCCCTCCACAGTGCCTCGAAGTCCGCGAACCTTTGCACTACAACTGCTGCAGATGACAGAATCGTGCACCCTGGGCGACGCAAAGGGAGTCGAGGTTCGAGAGGGTTGTGTATTTCGGTTTCGCTTGCATTTGAGTGCAAAGGGAGGCGAAAGAGACTCGCTGTTTACTGTGGGAGAATACATTCAGCCTCGAGTAATGCTCCCAAACGTACTTTCATGAGTATCCGCCGCTCCCTCAGGCCTGCGGTCACTCTCTACGTCGCTCAGCAAGGTCAATCATACCAGTGAGCCGCACGCCACAGAGAAAGGGCAAGCGAAAGGACTTACATCGTCGCATCGTGGAATAATGAACGCAGGCACGAAGATCCTCGAACTTCACAAAAGAGAGCAGAAGTCACACCTACAACGAAACTCACATCACAAAGTCAAGACCACAAAAGCATACCTTAGAAATGTACCGCCCGTATCTGTGCCACGGCCCAGTGGGCTCAACAGCCGTAGACTTTTCAAGGCGGGTGCGACAGCCGTCGCATTGCTCTAGGCTGTATCACCAGAAAATCGGCGGAATACCAGAGTGGAAAGCGGGTTGTAAACAACCCAGCAAAAACGCTCCGATACGAAGCTGATTGCCCAATGAAGCCTTTCCTCGTGCTTTCATGGAGCCCATTTGCGCCGGCGCGAGGCCGGACAAGATGGGTGAAAGACGAGGCCTTTTTGCAGCCGGTGGTGTTTGGAGCTTCGTTGTTGTTTGTTGCGAGCGGAAGAAGTAAGGGCAGCGCGGGCGGTAGGTCTTGGCACGGGGCAGGCAGGCTTGCGGTGACGGATAGCATCGGGTGAGGTGAGCGGGCTTCACATGTTTTCACATGATGTTGAAACACAAATGCTGGGTGTGATGTAACGGATTCCTGAAAAGCAAAATAATGACATCGGACTCGGTAGGTTTGAATTGCAGAGCTACGAGAAGTCGGAGAAAAATGAGGTCGAAGTCGAGGCCCGGCGGGCAGAGCCCAAGTGTATTTTGTCCCGTCGCATCAAAAACGATTCAAGCGCCGGTTCGATCTCGAAAAACTCCTGTGAACAGCAAAAAAGGCCATGGTCAGCCTTGGATTCCATTTTTTGTTTCTCATGCAATGGCTACCCGGAAGAAAATCATCCATTCATTGCCATTCCCGGAACACCTCTTCTGATGATGAAAGAGTTCCCGATTTCCCACCACGTACCTCTTTTAACATTTCCCTCCTCCCCGCATCCCAAACGATCTCGTGCAATAGCAAAATCCTCTAGTTTCCGCTCGCGTTCCAGACGTTCTTGAGGAAGCCGTCCCTCTGGGTGAGGCGGTTCATGCAGTCGTCGCTCTCGCCCATGGCGCGGACGAAGCCGCAGAGGGCGTAGACCTGGTTCTCACCAGTGTAACGGCCGTTCTCGTCAACCTTGGCGATGCTGATCTGGACGGAGCCGTGGTCCTTGGCCTTGATGATGCGGTTGGTCGCGCTGCACTTGCGGGGGACGTACCTGCGCAAGAGGACGAGTGGTTAGTATACGTGTACGGCTGGGTGTGCGCATGTGTGCATTTTTCTGGTGTGTGCTCCTTTTCTCGAGGCCTTCCGGGGGGTGGTGCGCGAGATGTGGATGTGCTGAGGCCTTTCTTTCCGTCTCTTTCTTCGGGTAAGGGCTGGCTTACAGGTCGACAAGCTCGCCGCGGTCGTTCTCCATTTTGACGGTTGTGTGGGTGGGTAGAGAAGAGGGTTTGGGTGGTGGTGGTGGCTTGCGAGGGTGCTGATTGTCTGTCCGTGCCTTTTCGTCGAAGTCGCCTGGCCGTCGCACACTTGAGGATGTTCGAAAAAGCGCAGTGGGCTTTGCCGCCGGAGCTTCCCGCCCTGACTTCTGGGGAAGGCAATCCGGGCTTGGCGTCTGGTCACGTGCATTGCTTTGCGCCTCGTAGATTTACATGTAACTACTCTAATTCATGATATAGATTGATGATGCATGCAATAATTTCGACCAAATGTTGCAAGTGGGCAGTATCACGGAAGCTGTCAACGATTGAAAATTGTCCCGGATGTGCCACTGGACACTTCCAACCAAGTCTTTAGTGCTTCATCGTGCAACGATAGTTATATAGAACGTCGACCATGCAGACGATGCAAGGTAATGCAATTGAATCAACAAAGTGAGAGTAAAGTAAAAAGAGAAAACTTCAGAATTATCTTTGACTACGAAAGGTTGCGCCTATGCACATGACGAAAAGGCGTGGAGACGACGCTCAAAGACTGACTGACACAGCGATGAATGCCTCGCAAACATAACGAGAGCGAAAAGGCGAAAAAAAAGGAAAAAGCGCCAAACTCCGGCGCGTGATGAAAGAAAAAGAGAAAGCCCCCCTACCCCCAGATGCCTCATTACCTCCCCGATTACCACCCTACAGCATCAAAGCCGCAATGAAAAACCCAACAAGCGCAACCGCACTGCCGGCCACAACGTGGTTGGCCTGGCTGGTGTCGGACGCGGCGCCGGAACCGCCATTTCCGCCGGAGTTCTGCTCGAAGGTCGATGGGCCTTCGTCGCTGCCGGGGGTGTCGAAGGCGCTGCCGCTGGTGTCGCCGTTGTTGCCTGAGCCGCTGTCGTCGCCGCTGCTGCTTCCGCCGTTGCTGTTGGAGCCGCCGCTGTTGCCTGCGTTGCCTCCTCCGGACATGCCGGGGACGGACTCGGGGGCTTTCGTGGCGGTGCTGGAGGACTTGCTCGAGCTGGAAGAGGAGCTCTTGGAACCGCTTGAGCTGCTGGGAGATGGTGCGCCCTTGTCTGGGTCGTTGCCGGTGGCTTCCATGGATCCGATCACGGTGCCGTTCTTGCCAATGACAACGGTGTCTTCGGTGCCGTCAGAAGAGGTGTAATAGTAAGAGTTGCCGTTGGAGTCTTGGTTGTTTGGCGGGTCGTAGCACTCGACGGAGATGTCCTTGACTTCGGCGTAGTAATATCCATTGGGCATGTTCTGGCTGTCGTCCCAGTCCACGAGACCACCAGCCCATTCGATGGTACCTTTGCCGTTGCTCGGCAGACCACCAGGCCAGAGGGAAAGCTGCACGCGGGACGGGGTTTGCGGGTAGTTGTGCTGCTTGCTGGTCTCGTTGTAGGTGTCGTCGCGCTTGAGGGTGCGCACGACTTTGCCATCGATCAGCCACTTGGTCTCATCTGGCTTCCAGTCGATCTCGTAGTCGTGCCAGTTCTGTTGAGTGTCGCTGTCCATGTCGATGTCCTTGCCGTTCTCGTCTGCATTTCCGTCAGTATTGCTCACTTGTTCATCAGAATCATCCTTTACTTACAGTTGGTGATGCCCTGGAAGTAGTAGTTGGTCTCGGCAGTCTTGGTCTTGGTACCGACGAATTCGAAATCGATTTCATCCTTCATGTCACTCATCATGATAAACGCGGTGACAACACCAGCACCAGCACTGGTCTTCATCGAAGCCTTGATGTTGCCGTACCAGACGTAGTGTGCGCTCATGAGAAGTGTGCCGACGGTGCTAGGCGCCATGGTCAAAAGGATGCTGTCGGAATATTCCCTAGGCTGGCCCGAAGTGACCCAGTTGGTCTCGCTGCCATTGCCCAGGTATCTCGACTGCGACCTGACTTGCGGGGAGTCAAGCGAGTTCATGCTAAAGTCCTGGCTCTTGCAAACTGGCGCGGGCATGCAGGACTGGAGGTTGAAAGAGTGCCTCGGGTCACAGCCACCGAGACAGTACGCGCCGACACCGCACTGTCCGTACTGAGAGCAGCATGGCGAATCCTCAGGGCATTGGCTGCCATCGCCGCATTTAGGGATGTCGTCGGCAGCCTGGCCAAGGGCGCAAAAGGCGGCGGCCAACGCGGCTGTGTAGATGTACTTCATTGTTGCTTGTTCGAGGAAGGTTGAGGGTCGGGCTCAGGTAATCGAATGTGCCTCGTCGGGCTGTCTGTGTTGCGCGATGGATGCGAACGATGGATTGAAGAGTGGCGTTGGAAGTTGCTGCTGCACCGTACAGCGTCTGTAAAGGTGTGTCGACGCGGCCTGAGGGGAGGCGAAACACGTTCGAGCTAAGGATGCAGTGGTATCTTGCGGAATGAAGATGTTGTTTCGTGCAAAGCAGAGGCGTTTCCACCAGCGAGAGTCGAGGAACCGCGTGTGCAAATGAAAGAAAAGATAACAATGCTGGGGAAACGACAGCGAGTAGGTGAATTATTGGGTGGTATGGTCTAATGCGCAATCAGGTTGGCCGCCGTGAAGAGTCGTCGACGAGCACCAAGGACAGGGGGACGAGACTCTCGGCTGTGGCGGCAAAAGAACGCTAGGAGTTAAACCGTTGGCCCTCTCCAACACTTAGCCAATGGGGAACCTGGCGCTGAGATATTTCGGGAAGTTTTGTTCTGTCACTTCGTGTTTTGGACTGCTCTTGAGCTGCGCCTCCCGTTCTCCCGTCTGCTATGTCTCTGCCTTTCCTGCATGAGATTCACGCATACCTGCAGCTGTACGTGCCACATTATGTGTGACAGGTAACCTTGTACCTCACCACGAGACAGCTCGTTCATGGTCAAACACCATATCATATACATGGCTCGAGAGGTGCCTCGTTATGCAGCAACATGACAATTATAATGGCTGACTAGTTGACATCGCAACCAACCAGCCAACCTAGTGCTGTGGAGGCGTGCCGTAGAGTTCCTTGGCTTGACGGTATTACGAGAAGCATATCATGCCTCTCATATGTGTGCTCATGTGCTGGCTGCAAGACCGCGCCAGCCGCCATAGCCAAGTCTGAGAAAGTCGTTCTGAGTGCACACAAGTGCCATTGCGTTCTCAAGTCCGAGGCTGGTACGCTTAAAGCAAAGCATATATATTTCCAAGAGCGAGGCGTGGCAAATAAATTCCCAGTACTAATCCGCCGCGAACAAGTGAGCCGGCAGTTTATCTTCACTTCTAGAAATTACGGCGTATAGCTGCATTTATGGTAGGTCCTGTTTCAGTGGCCCGATCCGGGCGTGTTCATGGTGTGATTGTTCGCGCTCATTCATGTACAAAGATACGTAAGTGATACATACAACAGCCTTACTATACAAGAGCCACGACCTTGGCAGCCTGTGGCAGAATGCAGTGAGCACTCTCATCACTTCCCACTGCCTTCACTCTTCCCATTCACATCCTAAGCAGCAGAGGCGAGAAAATGAACCCCAACGGAACACCCGCAGCGATTGCATTAAGCATCGTCCAGTGCGTCGACGTTTGAGGGATCATCCTAAGATATTAATGAAAGTCAGCCATCCATTAGGCAGACCCGCCGAATCAAAACTTTCTCTCAGAAATACTCACACAGCAGCAACACCAAACAGCGCTCCCGTGAACACAATCGATCGCGCATCATTGCCCCTCCGCCAGAATAAGCCGAGCGTGGTCATCGCCAGCACAACGAACGCAGGAATCTGGTAGGTCGTGTCGGGATAGTATACAGCGTGCTCAGGCCACTTGAGAATGCCATTGAAAAAAGCTCCCAACGTAAAACTACCCGCCTGCATGACAGCGAGCTCAGCTCCCAGCACCACGGGTGCATCGGAGTGCTTCAGGGTCGACCAGCCTTTTTGCAGCTGAGTTGCGCTGAGGATGGTCATGGACGCGATGCTAGCGATGGAGACTGAGACGCGAGAGAGGGAGCTGGAGAGATGTCAGTATCTATGGACAGGGTTTGTGATGGATTTCTTCCGTACACCGCGCAGGCCAGGACTTGACATAGTGTTCTTGCCGAGTCGGTTGAGATGATTCGGTATGCTTTGAGGGCGATGCAGACCGTTAGGCCCAGCAGCAGGGTTGGGGCGTGGAACATGGTTTATGGTTGGGAAGGCGTAATGGGGAATGATAGAATGGGGTCTGATCACCAAACAAGACAGCGGTGGTAAGAATATTATTGCTATCGTGGCTCTGCGGCGAAGTTGTCCTTTGACCTACAGAATTCGCTAGATGGAGCTATCGGATGTACTTGCTTGGCAACATCCTTGGGATCAAGCATTGTGGCAACAGGCACTCGACATGAGAATAACTGTATGTTCAGAAGTAGAGTAGAGTATACCATTCTCGCATGGGAAAGACGGACAGGGCAGGCGAGCGATGGTCAGTCTGGTGATGGGCATGTTATGTTGCTGCCATTCCTACCTCCTAGCCCTGCCGGCCTCGCCAAAAGCCGATACGAGGAAAAGACCGGGTGCTGGAGATCGGCGAGGCGCTCTTCCACAGCTTCCTTACACTTCCACCTGCAACCCGGGCAACGTGTCCTTCGGCATTGGATGCCTCTTCCATACGAAACCCCAGAGTCTAGACGCGTGCGCCGCGCGAGATGGAAATGCATCGCATGCACAAAAAGCGCCATGGCATGCGAGAAAGGTGTGGTCTGACCCCTCCGTCCGCAACCTGCCCGCCTTGCCACGAAACTTTGTTCGCCGTTGGCGGCGGGTGTAGAGCTGTAGAGGTACACAGTGATACGGACGAGGAAATCTATTCAGGTGGACAGTCGCAAATGCTGCCTCAGCAGTCAGTAAGCAGCAGTTGGGTTTGGTAGTGTGTCGGCGGACCCGGCCACGGAGGATGGATTGCAGGTTGAAGGGCGATCCACAGCGTCGAGAATCGGGTCTCGCGGGTGGATATGGCAATCTTCAAAATTCTGCTGTTATGACCGTGAACTTCATCATGCTGGGTCGGGCTGATGCCACGAAGACGAGCATGAGCGGTATTTCCTAGAAAGCGGAGGACTCGGCTCCGTAGTCGCCACACTACATCACTGGTTTCGCTGGTCTGTCCTCTCAATGCCACCGAGCAACGGCCGGAAGATGGTGGCACGCATTGGGGACTATTCTGTTTTGTACTGCCAGGAGCACTGGCACCCCACGTCGACCATGACGTTGCTGCCCGCAATGCCACCTGTAGCGGGCGGAGGATCGTGCGAGAGTGGGCCGGCCGCCAACTGCACTGCACCGTAGTGGTTTGAGAGATGGAGGGGTATGCTCATGCGAGGTACGGGTGTAGGCGACGTTTATTGCAGATCGGTGGGTGGTGTTCGACGTCCATGGGGCGAATTCTTGTGCATTTTTTTGCTATGTCCTCTCTCAACCAGGCTTACCCTGCATCCGCGGTGTATTGGCAAGCAATCAATCACAATTGGTCGACGTATTATATAAGATCTCACTCATCCGGCTGCATCCAGCTGCTGGCCTCTCGATCGCGATCAGTAAGCTTGGGGCGCGTGGGCGTGGCCATGTTTTGGTGGGGCTCAATGATGCTGCAGATGGTGATGGCTTAGGTTGGGACGAGGGGCATAGCTCTACCAGCCCGACCAGCCTACCAAACAAGTCGATGACCTCGATGCTCGATCCAACCGTCTGCCCTGCCTGTCGAGCCGCCTTCATATAAACCTTTTCACTTCCCCCTCACCTTCATTCCGTCTCTTCTTTCTTCACACCCACACATCACCAACACCACTCTTCCACCTCATCCGCCACCACGTCTGCCAACGCAGCCTCCCGTCTTCAATCAATCACCAACCAAACCACCTCCCCTTCCACATCCATCAACATGCCTGGCCAGCAAGCCACCAAGCACGAGTCCCTCTTGGACCAGCTCTCCCTGAAGGGCAAGGTTGTCGTCGTCACCGGCGCTTCCGGCCCCAAGGGTATGGGCATTGAGGCTGCTCGCGGCTGCGCCGAGATGGGCGCCAACGTCGCCATCACCTACGCTTCCCGTGCCCAGGGTGCCGAGCAGAACGTCAAGGACCTCGAGTCCACCTACGGCGTCAAGGTCAAGGCCTACAAGCTCCAGGTCGACAAGTACGAGTCCTGCGAGCAGCTCGTCAAGGACGTCGTTGCCGACTTCGGCCAGATCGATGCCTTCATCGCCAACGCCGGCGCCACCGCTGACTCTGGTGTCCTCGACGGCTCCGTCGAGGCCTGGAACCACGTCGTCAACATCGACCTGAACGGCACCTTCCACTGCGCCAAGGCCGTCGGCCACCACTTCAAGGAGAGAGGCACCGGCTCCCTCGTCATCACCGCCTCCATGTCCGGCCACATCGCCAACTTCCCCCAGGAGCAGACCTCCTACAACACCGCCAAGGCCGGCTGCATCCACATGGCCCGCTCCCTCGCCAACGAGTGGCGCGACTTCGCCCGTGTCAACTCCATCTCCCCCGGTTACATTGACACTGGTCTCTCCGACTTCGTCCCCAAGGAGACCCAGCAGCTGTGGCACTCCATGATCCCCCTCGGCCGTGACGGTCTCGCCAAGGAGCTCAAGGGCGCCTACGTCTACTTCGCCTCCGACGCCTCCACCTACACCACCGGTGCCGACCTCGTTATCGACGGTGGCTACACCACCCGCTAAGCTACTCGTCTCTTGCGGATGAAGTAAGCGTGGTTGGAACTTAACGAAAAAATTCCCCAACCCAGCTGTGATGACTATACCCCGGCTGGAAGAAACAAAAAAAAACAAACAGGAAAACCAAAAAAGGATTTGGATGATGGATGTCGGTCGCGAGGTTTCTCTCCTCGGCGATTGACAAAGTAGTAGTCACGACATACATAATTCTCTTGAATGAAGTCAAGTGTTACGATTCTTACAATTTGATCAAGCCCTATCAACTGATTCCTGTGACTTCATGGTAATTGTCTAATGCTGAGGAACCATGGAGCTCCACCAATACTTCTAAGTCAACACTGGGCTTTGTATCATCGACTGCGAACCCAGTAGGTCTGTAAGCATTGGCGCTTGAATTATCGACTCCTCGCACAAAGCTACCTTATCAGTCGGTCACTACCTCCAATGGCCGGCACTTGAATTCGAGTTAAGTGCATTCCACTCGCAGTGCACTTATGAAAAGCTGGCATGCAAGGTAGGCTGATTAAAAAAGGACTTGTAGCCAAAATCTAAATCTACCTAGGTACTTAGGCATACCTCCACCCCAATCCCAGCCTCAAAACTTCCTCTTCTTCTTCACAGGCGCCTTAGCCTTCGCTTCCAACTCCTTCCTTAACGCCTCACGCTTTGCATCAGCCTTCTCATCATCCGTCGCCTCCTTAGCAGCTGGCAGAGAAGTTTGATTCTCCTGCTTCTTCGAACCGACGGTTGAGGAATTCTGCTCGAGATTCTGTTGCTCGGCAATATTAGTAGACGGACTAGCTGCACGCTTGCCGCCGATGGCGCCTAGTTTTTTATTTGCTGGTTTTGGACTTGGGGGTTTTGAAGGGGCGTTGGAAGGTGGCTCTTGGGGTTGGGGTGGTTGTTTCTTGCCGCCTAGGGTGCCGAGTTTGGACTTTGGCTTTGGTGCTGGGACTTGTTCGGGCTCAGGCTCTGGGCTTTCGTTGGTTGGAGGTGGTGATGATGTTGGTTCTGTGGTGCGTGCTCGGCCTCCGAGCGTGCCGGGTTTCTTGCGTGGCGATGGTGCGGCCGGTTTGGGAGTTTGGGTCCTTTGGCGAGAGGGGAGTTGGGACGTCGGTTTCTGCGAGGTTCCGGGGGGTTTGTCAAGGTCGTCGTCGGAGCCTTCGGTGTCGGTTTCTTCTTCGTGAGTGAATGGGCCGTGTGTTGAGGGTTTTGGTGCTGGTGGTGGGGAGGGCGATTTAGGGGTTGGTTTACGTGCGGGTTGAGCGTTGTTGGGTGATGTAATTTTTGGTGGTGGCTTTGGTCTCTGGGTTGGTCCGTCGAGGTCATCCTCGTCGTCTGTGGACTCGTCGTCGATCGTTTGTTGGGGTCTGGGTCGGTGATCTTGTTGTGGTGGTACATTGTCGTCTATGTCCATGTCGTCGTTGCTATTCGGCCGTACGTGTTGGGGCTCGTTGCGGAGGTTTGGCGGTGTTGCCTGTCTCTGGAAGCCATCATCTTGGGCTTCGTCTGCTGATTCACGCCGTTCCCGACTTTCTCCGGAGTTTTTGAAGTCACTATGGCTTTTGTCGTCATGTTCGGCTGTGTCTCCAAAAAGATCGATATACTCTCCAGGCGGGATCTGACGCCACCAGTCTGTGCTCGTCTGATCGCTCTCTTCGACGCTTGCTTCGTTAGGCAGAGAAGCGAGGATTGCATCAGATATCTCAGACGACACAGCAGCACCATCATCGTCCCCAGCAGCCATCCGCTCTCGGAACGCATCCTCATCAAAATTGCCTAGCCCTCTCACATGACGCGCCAGCTGTTCCTGTTGCGTCTTTCTACGTGAGAGTTTGACGCCTGAGACGCCATGGAAGACAGCAGTGAGATCATGTCCTGAAGTCTCTAGTCGGTCTGTAATCTTGGCAATGACTTTGTCTTTGGCCTGTAGCTCTGCGATCAACAGCTCCAGATTGTGGTTGAGTTGGTGGGCTCGATGGATGAGAGGGAAGACGACCTCATTCTTGATATTTCCGCTAAATGATTGTGTGAGATGAATCTCCCACTCAAATGCAGGCAGTGGTGCAGGCAAAGGAGTCTCGAGATTCAGCTTCACGTTGCCGTCCTTGGTGCTTGCGATTGCAAGTAAAGTCTTCTTGTCTTGTTTCAGAGCGCTACGAATATTGTCTAGGAAGATTCTGAGTTGCTCATCATCTTCGCTTGGGTCGATACTGCAGCTTTGACGTTTTGCTCGGTCGATGATTTGTTTTCTTCCAAGTGTCTCGGACCAAACATGTGATAGATCGGTCAAACAGACGTTATAACCTTCCTTGCTAAACGAGGCTTTGAGAAGTAGAGGTGGAAGCTGGGAGTTATTGTGACGAATATGTCGCCACTGCTCCATTGCTATAAGATACAACCAGAAAGATGCCGCGAGTCGCAATCCTTCACGCCTTGGTTTCTGTCGCTAGATAACATTACTCTGCTGGAGGCTAGGCATCGCTGTAAGTTTGACTTTGCGGAGTAGCGGGAGCGGCTGGCGCCCCTTGCGGCCCGCGCCGAAATGTTTGCTACTGACGAGGTTCGTCACGGTTCGCGTAAGTGAGCTTCGTCTGATCTAACGACGAGAGCAACTCATCCACCACCTTCACAACAACGACTACGCATCATTCTGACCGGAATTGGTACCCGAAGTTCCACAGCACTTCAACACCACTTTCCGCCCATTTGCGCACAGCAGAAATGCCACCTCGCCCAACAGTCCCCGCCAAGCGCCCCGCCGCGGACGCGCAAGAGGCAGCATGGGTTGCTAATGAGGATCGCTTTGTACTACAACAAGCCAAGAGGAAGGCTGCCATACGTGCAAAGAGCGGGCGTGCTCAACCGATCGATTGGCTTGCTGTGACTCTCGCTTTGGTGGACCCGGAAGGAAATCCGTTGGACGATGAATTGGAGGATGGAGACGTCGATACACTGGATCCGGAGGGAGTCTTTGAAGGTCTAGACCAGGAGCAGCTGGCTGAGCTGGAAAAGGGTGTCGACACATACATTACTTTGGAGGGGAGCAGGAGCAACCTGGATTACTGGAATGTAAGGCTGAGAATGCGCACTTGTTCATTATAGCGTGCTAATGCTGACAGGCTTCTAGATGATGAAAACGATTTGCCAAGATCGCCAGAAACATTTCCGATCCGCCCAATCATCCGCCCGCGGCGTCTCGTCTGTAGCTGGGAACATCGATAAGCTCCTTGCGCCAAAGAGTCTCGCCGATTTGCAGAAGCTGGAAGGCCAGATCCGGACGAAGCTCGCATCGAATGAGCCAATCGACACAGACTACTGGGAACACTTGCTTCAAAGCTTGCTCATTTACAAGGCAAAAGCGAATCTTCGCAAAATCTCGCAATCAATCTTGGAGTCACGTCTGGGCGGCTTGCGCAAACAGCAAGCAGCGGAAGCAGATGCACTGAAAACTAGACTGGATGCGCGATTGCGTGCTGCTTTGCAAGCAGATGAGCAACTCCCGTCAAACACTGGAGCCCCGGCGACCGGGAATGGCGATGAGAGACACCCGTTAGATCCCGAGCCACTGCTACGTCTGCGCCCAGAGGATAAGACGCTTGAATCGTTGTCTGCGAATGAGTATGCTCAGAGTCTTGTAGCCGAGAGACGCAAGGTTCTGACTCTAGGCTACGTCCCTGGCCGCAAGCAAAGCAAAACTTCAGGCAGCCTTGAGCCTTCCTCCAAACGACAACGTACCGGAGAACCACAAGACACCAAAACTTCTGCTATCTTTGATCGAGAAGTTGCCCGTGGACTCAGCGATAACGAAGAGCTGCTGACCACCGAAATTTCTGTCGAAACTAAAAACAAGCACACCTGGCCAGCGGATGTTCGTGCTCGCAAACCCCAGTACTTCAACCGCGCCATTCTTGGATATGAGTGGAACAAATACAATCAAACGCATTACGATCACGACAATCCCCCGCCGAAAGTTGTTCAAGGGTACAAATTCAACATTCTCTATCCAGATCTGCTCGACAAAACTCGCGCGCCAACGTACAAGATCGAGCGAGAAGGCGGACGCAGGCGGGGCGAGGTCACAGCCAAGGCTGGTGAGGATGATACGTGCATCATCCGTTTTGTCGCGGGCGCACCATACGAGGACATCGCTTTCAGAATCGTCGATCGTGAGTGGGATTACAGTGCGAAGAGGGAGAGGGGTTTCAGGAGCAGTTTCGACAAAGGCATTCTGCAGCTTCATTTCCAGTTCAAGAAGGTAGGTCATTCGCTCATTACGGAGCCCCACCTGGTAGTGATACTAATTCCTCATCGCAGATATACTACCGAAAGTAGACCAGCGAAGCCACTTGGCCACGGTCCATCCGTGGGCACGATGTGCTCTGGGCAGAGTTTTTTCGCGAATATTGCTCCGATCAGTAGAATACTGAAGATTTTGCTTGCTGATCCGCTTGGTCCAAAAAAACAACCAGTATGTATCCATAGTCATCTTCGAATGAAAATAATACTCATGTACTCAAAGTCCAACTTAAATGTTGCTCAAAGGCGCAGTTGCAATGGTGCACCAGTACGAATCTCTGGACATCCTTGACAAACCCGATGCGGTTTGCGCAACTTGATCGTTACATGCATGCACATCTCCACTGCAGTGGCATTGACAGGCTACACTACATCGAAAGGTGCGGCATAGAGATTGGTCATACATATGGCCACGCTGTCGAATACATGGATGCCTTGTCCAATTGTGCGCACAACCGGGCTGTCAAGATTACTGTACCAACCAAGATACAGAGGACAATGTCGCGGCTGTTACTCCGTGTTTCTTTTAACGATCGCACACGGTTCGATTTGCCCATGAAACAGCTGCGGTGAGACATACGCGCCGCCTGCACATACATCGCTCGCCGAACTGCTGGCGTCGATGTTGCATGCATGGCGTACAGAGTCCAAAGACACCGGGTGGCTGCAGATAACCGAGCGCTGTTGCAGCCGGGTAGACACTTTGCGTGTGGCGCAATCTCTTATACTGCATCGGCAAAGCACTGAAGACGCTCGAGCAGGCTGTGCATTTGGGTGTTGCCAATGAGGTTTGGTCCAAACAATAAGACTGAAGGCCATGCTTGTCTGCGCTAACAATTACATCAGCAAACGCTCCATCGCAGGAATATCTCCCCGGACGGCCTGCTTTCCCCAAAACCCATCACAACGGGCAATTTGGACAATCAGCAATCCAGCACAATCAAGGACGATCAAGCACTTTCAATCAATATCACGCATTCTTGCGGGACAGGCGTCTGGACCTAATACCCTATCTCAGGGCGTGCGGTGTGCAGGCTGCCGGTGGCACTGCAGCTGTCCATCTATCGGCTACGGCCCTGTATTCCCCAGGCACATGTCTCACACGACCATTCCATTGTCGCTGTTCCTAAAGTGACCGGGTGGCTATCGTGCCGCTGCTTTCCGGGCTTGCGTCCGCCGATGAGTCTAAAGTTCCCGTGAGCAGGTGGCCGTCAGGCACCTTGCTTCATCACGTGCGACTATGTCCTTTTGACCGCCGGCCCGCGGCTTCCTGGCATCCGTCGACGATGCAATACTGCTCGGCCCGTAGTCTTGTGCGCATCTGGGTTCTTCCCTGATCCTAACATCGTAATACAGCAGCCCATCTGTATGTTGGCGCTGTCCACGTCCAATGGTTCTAGGGTAGGTAGGTACGTTTGTTGCCCAACAGTGCCATCGTCCTTTCTTTTGCGATCTGAGTGTCTGTGCTTCCATTCTGTCAAAGCTATCTGCTATGCGGTCTCCATGTGCTGGTGTGTCATGACGAGCACTGCTGCCAGCATGCGCACCTTCCCGACAGTGGCCGCGTTACTGCACAGCCTGACAATGCCATCTGCAGCCTGCCAGCGTATGCGCGGGCTAGCAGCGTGAAGGCAGTCTTGCGCTAGACGCGTAGGTAGGGTTGGTGTGGTTGATGTGCTGCCTCATTTATCTTCTCCGCCGCCGCTCCATGAACCCATCCGGCATTGTTTTCCTTTGCTTTTAACATCCGCGGTTGACGGCACGTTCTCCAATTGGGCAGTATTCTCACAGACGAGTTTGGAGCATATCCTGGATGTCGGAACGATCATCGACGGCTTGCTAAGTTGAGCTCGATTTGGTGGTTGGTTGTGAGAAGGCTGCCAGCGAGCTGCCTCCGCCCTGCACACCACAACAGCACCGCTCCCACGTCTACTTGCCTGACTTCAAAACGCCGACTCAACCCACTCCGAACATCCCACTCGCAGATCCAGATTCTACAATACCACCAGAGCAACATTATCCTGTCGGACTCCTGACTCGCCTAAGACACTTCTTCAACATTTGCACACGAGACACCTCGCTCACGACCAAGTCCCTTATGGACGCCGTCATGAACAACCCGGCTTCAAACACTGCTTGCCACTCGCGTGGCAGCAGGTCATCCTCCCCAAAGCCAGCACCACATGATGGCAACGACATCCTGCTGGACACATTCTTCGATCATTCACAGCAGCTTGACAGCACAGCATTTGACGCTCTACTCGATACCTCTTTCGACGCTGCCGATGACGCTACAACGTCGACATCAACCTCAACATCGACAGTGAAGGCCACTCGTCGCCCATCGCATACAGAGGAGAATCTACAACAACAAGCACTGCCGGCCAGGTCGAATATGGCCGTATTCAACACTGGTAACGACATGGCGATGCAGACCTCTTCGCCAGACTATGCATTCACCACAGCGACATCGCATGCTCGCGGCTTTCCCGCTCCCTCAACCTCGACTTATCACACTCTGCCGGCTCACGCGTACCAAACAAACATGTACGAGCAATCAAACATGACACAACCTCTTCCCATGCGTTTCAACCCCCTGCGACACCAACTCGATCACGAGCACCAGTATCCTGGCCCATCTGGTATGCCTCATATGAGCGACTTCGCACCGACAATGATTCCGCATCAGCACCAGCAGCACCAGCAGCAACTTCCTTTCCACCCAGCTCACCATATCGAGCCTCACCAACCCACGGCGGACCTGCTGGACTACGACAACTCGATCCCAGAGGAGGATGGGATCGATGAGAACGCTAACGGCGAAGTCGCCGATCCATGCTATGCGCAGCTGCTCTACCGGTGTCTACTTGAGGCGCCAGATCACACGATGAGCCTTAAGGACGTATACAGCTGGGTATGTCGACACAGCCAGAAAGCGCGAGATGCGAGCGGCACCGGCTGGCAAAACAGTGTAAGGCACAATCTCAGCATGAACGCGGTAAGTTGTCTAGAAGCTTCTACCAAATCCCCTTCTTGAAGCTGCGAGTTGCTAACATCCATAGGCTTTCGAGCGAGCCACTGCCTCCACTGCGCACGGCGGTAAGAAAGGATCTCTCTGGCGCCTCACCGACCGAGCTCTCCAAGAAGGCGTCATCTCCACCACCAGATACCGCAAAGACCCAAAGCGCAAGCCAGAGCGCCGTTCATCTCCTGCTATCAAGCGCCAACTCTCTGGTGCGAAGGGAGGGCAAGCGACTCGCGCAGCCTCTGCACACAGACGAGCAATGCAAGCTCGAGCTTCAGGTGCGCAAAACTACAGCGGTATCGAGCGGCACCGCCGTGCAGGCCGTAAGCAGGAAGCGACATACTTCCCACCAACCTCCATGCCGGCCGCCGCCGCCGCTCCCCTCCCCCCTCCTCCAGCACAGCCAGGCTGGTTCCCACACAACATGCCTCCCCCTCCCGTTCCCCAACCCATGTCGCAAGCTCCAAGCCCGTACTTTCTCCATCCCATGGAAGAAGACGCCTTCAGCACGATCACGCACCCGACCCTGTCGAACCCACACACCCCCAACGAGGTCCAGGTCGGTTTTGAGGGGGCAGCAAAGCCCATGATGGGCTCTCCAACTGGTTTCGGCAGCCCTTCAAGGGAATCAAGGGGCTTTTTGACCGAGTTCGAGCTATCACACCTCGACCACGAGACCCGTAGTCTGTTCGGCAACCACGACGAGTTCATGCCCGACACCCCCAGCCTGGCTACGGAAGGTAGCTTCATGTCGGAGGAAATGACGCCGATGACCATGGACAGGCTGTCTGTCGAGCCGATGCGCTCTTGAATGTAAGAATACTTTGTGGGTTTATTGGGTTTCTTCCTCTTCTTGTTTCGAGTGTTTTGTTGAAGTAAACCAAGCGATCTTTTTTTTCCGATGAATGAACGAATAATGATATCCGAAAATAAGAAAACAAGCCGGCGACGGTCCCTGCAAATTGCCTGATCTCGTTGATAATGCGTGATTTTTGGGGATAATACTGGCCTTTTTTGGAGTTCCTTTGAAATTTTCTCACGTTGCTGATTCATTTTTATTGATTTCTTGCTTGTCTAATTGTCTGAGTGGTTTTTTCTTCAGTGTCTATAGCTATTTACGGATATTTTTGATCGAAAGTACTCTCTTCCTTTGTTTCCGTGAAATATGACAGTCGTGGCTTCTCAGTGGCAGAGCACTGGATTCTTGTTACTATATTGGCTGGGAGTAGCATGAAGGCCGCAGAGGTAGTAGGCTTACACCATCTCGCTCTCAGTGGTATGGTGGCTTTCTTAGTATACTATGCCTGATGGTAACAGCACCAATGTTGCTGAGACGCTAAGTACTCCCCACCTCACTCTCAGTAGTATAGTGGATTTCTTAGTACTCTATGTCTGATGGGAACAGCATGAATGTCGCAGAGATCCTAGCTAACGTCGACCTCTCTCTGGGTGGTATAGGTCATTTGCTAGTATACCGTGCCTGATGGAAACAGCACGAATGTCGTAGAGATTCTAAGTATATACTATCTTACTCTCAATGGTATAGATCATTCCTTAATATACCATACCTGACGGGAATAGCATACGTGTCGCAGAAACTATGGGCCATCACTATTTTGCTCTCAGCGGTGTAGTATCTTTTTGGATGTACTTTACCCGATGGAAATAGCACAAAAGCCGTAGAGATGCTAAGTCAACATTACCTTGCTCCCAGTTATATACTAATTTTCTCAATATAACCATGCCTAATGGTAATAGCACAAAAGTCGCGGAGATGCAGGCACGAAGCATGGCATTCGCATCGATAATCTCTTAGGCTTTAGCAACGTTCCTATCGTTAGAGTTGATGGCGTATGCACAATAAATGAACATTTTATGGGTTGCGTACTCAAGAACAAATGATGGGTCACTTCTTGATGTGCATGTCAAAGGGACGTGCACTTCCGATCTGCGCTAATCGCACTCTAATCTGGTGGCTTTGTTTCTCTCTCGATCTGGGCTGCGGAATGATATCACGATTGGACGACAATCGCGCATGCTCCTCAAGACGCGGTGGAAATGAATAACAAAGTATCTGCACTGGCCATTCCCGGTGACTGACAAGTAGACATCCCATCAATGGTGAGGACCCCATACTTTCGCTGCTCTCCACTTTCCTTCTGTCAAATTCGCATCCTCGCGACCAACAAACCGTACCACACTACATTCCTGCAGAATAAACCTTTCGAACCACGATTTGCGAGCATGGCACCTAAGCGCAAAGCGACATCGCCTGTGCGCCCACCTTCAGCAAATAAGAAACGCGAAACCACGAACTCCCACGACAATGAACCTGTATTCGACCATTCCCGCCCCGAAGAGCGCTCCGGCATCGTTCAACGCGAATTCTATCCGCCTGAGATGAGCAACGAGCGCTGTAAGCGATACAACAATAACGAAATTCCTCGCCCAATGTCTGTTTTGAACAAACTTCTCGATGATACCCAAAAAGCCCGCGACGACATATCAGCAGGCGAAAGCGTGGTGCATTGGTTCAAGCGCGACTTGCGACTTCAGGATAACCGTGGTCTGTCACTCGCGAGCCAAATAGCGAAAGAGAAGGGCATACCACTTGTTTGTGTGTACATCGTTAGCCCTCAGGACTACCAGGCCCATGCGACTAGTGCTGTGCGCGTTGACTTTGAGTTGAGGACCTTGGAGGTCTTGAAGGAAGATCTCGCTGAGCTGAATATACCTTTGTATACCACGACTATTGAGGATCGTACACATGTACCTGGACACCTGGTGGACAAATGTAAAGAGTGGGGAGCGAAGAACTTATTTTGCAACATAGAATACGAAGTGGACGAGCTGAGGAGGGAGGCCAGGCTGGTCAAAAAGTGCCTTGCAGAAGGTATCAACTTCACAGCCGTACATGACGATGTCGTTGTTCCTCCCGAGACACTCGTGACTGGTGCTGGAAAGCAATACTCTGTGTATTCCCCTTGGTTCAAAGCCTGGATCAGGCATGTCCACGCACATCCGCACTTACTCAATGCTTTCGACCCACCTACCGCCAACGATGAGAGTGCGAAGCAAAGCTTCAAGGACATCTTTTCCGCGCCTTTGCCTGAAGCTCCTTCTAACAAGCGTCTTTCGGACAAGGATAAGGAGCGATTCATCCATCTTTGGCCTCCAGGCGAGCATGAGGCTCAAGCTCGATTGGCGCGTTTTCTAAAAGAAAAGGTCACCAAGTACAAAGACACCCGAAACCTGCCCGCCGCAAACAGCACATCTATACTCTCTGTGCATCTCTCCTCCGGAACCCTGGCCGCCCGCACCGCAGTCCGCGCTGCTCGCGATGCAAACTCCGTCAAGAAACTCGACGGTGGCAACACGGGCATCGCCGGTTACATTTCCGAGCTCGCCTGGCGCGACTTTTACAAACACGTCCTCGCCCACTGGCCTTACATCTGCATGAACAAGCCCTTCAAATACGAATACACGGAGATCGAATGGGAGTACAACGACGAACACTTCGCTGCGTGGAAAGAAGGCCGTACTGGATTCCCAATAGTTGACGCCGCCATGCGCCAACTGAATGAAATGGGATACATGCACAATCGCTGCAGGATGATCGTCGCTTCTTTCCTGGCGAAAGACCTGCTTTTGGACTGGCGCATGGGCGAGAGGTATTTCATGGAGCACTTGATTGATGGCGATTTCGCTTCGAACAACGGCGGCTGGGGCTTTTCTGCTTCCACGGGCGTGGATCCTCAGCCTTACTTTCGCATCTTCAACCCACTTCTGCAATCGGAGAAGTTTGATCCCGACGGCAAGTACATCCGACGATGGCTGCCAGAGCTGAAGGGCATTGCTGGCAAGGCTATTCATGATCCGCACGGGCGGGGTGCTGGCAAGCAGGCGGAGAAGGCTGGGTATCCCAAGCCGATTGTCGACCACAAGCAGTGTCGAGAAAGGGCGTTGGTAAGATATAAGGAGGGTCTTGGTAGGAGCACTGCTAATGTTGGTGGTGGTGTGCACAATTGAGCGATATGAAAGAATTGATGCCTCCCGGAGGATTTTGGTTTGGGCAAAGCGCTTGGGGCTTCTGCTTATGATTGCTTGATAGTTTATACCCCTTATTGTCTGTGCGCAGATGCACTATTAAATCGACGCGATTATGTACTTCATCTCAACGTTCATCAGATCATCCACTGTGACGCTGATGTTCTGTGATTATGTGCGAAGGAGGATTCAGACCAGGCAGTTCCACTTCACCTGTCAAAGACTTCTCATGCTTACAAAACGTTCTAGATCTCACGACATCGCCAGTGCCGCGCCTCCCACAACTCCAGCAACAATGCCAACCCACTTCTTCACCTCCCAGTCCTTGCCGAATTCGATCGCCTCCACAATGCCAGGGAAGGTCGCTCCAGCATAGCCAGTCCAAAGTCCTGGCGCGAAAACTACGTGCTTGAACCACGATCTCGTATCCAAACCAGGCTGGTACAAGAATTTGCGCTCAAGCAACTTGTATTCCTTGTTCACAGCATGAATCTGCTTGAACAGCGACTTCTTCTTGAGGGTGGTGAGGTTGGGCGATGACAGCTCGGTCTGGAGGCTTGTTGCGCGAGCATCGAGTGCTGTGGCCGAATACTTGAACGCGTCAATTGCTTTTTCAAGTGGCAGGAAGACGTCTACGCCAAGGGAATCCTCAGCTTCAGTCGTCTGGCGCATGCGGTGGAGGTAGCTTTCAAGTCCAGTGGCATAGTCGGTGGCGTTGAAACCCACGATCGGCTCTTCGGATAACTTTGCTGCCAGCAGCGCGATGATCTTCGCAATCGCCTCGTGGTATTTGAACCCGGGGTCGCCATATTTGTCCATCCAGTGGAAAGAGTCGTAGTTGGAGTGGTAATGATACACCGGGCCATTCTTTTCACCGCCAAATTCAACGTTGATGGATGGAATGCCGGCGAAGTCCTGGAAAGCGGTGAAGTCGGATCCAGAGCCCATGGTGCTGATGTAGCCATCCCATAGATCTCCAACCGTTTGATCCGCGACTGTCTGATTGGGGCTTTGGACTTGGGCAGAGACATCGTAAATGGCTTTGTTGAGCAGTGGTGCGGCCGAAACTTCGAAGTTCGGTCCAACTGCGCCGACATCAACGTTGATGTATGCGATTGCCGCATCGGTGAGCCATGGAAGGTATTCCTCTACCCACTCCGTGCTGCCAACTAGACCGTATTCTTCACCATCCCAGGATGCGAAGACGATCGTCCGCTGAGGTTTCCAGCCTTTGTCAAGTGCAACGCCAAATGCGCGAATGACTTCGTTGAGTGCGGCAGAGCCGGAGTTAGGGTCTGCTGCACCGCCAGCTACCCAGGCATCGCGGTGGTTGCCAATGATGATCACCTCGTCCGAGATGGAGCCGTTGATGATGCCGATTGTGTCCCACTGATCTGTAGTAACGTACTCTTGCTCATTTACAAGGTTGAGACTGATGTCCGACGGGGTTGGACCAATGTTGTAGCTCACGTTCTTGTATCCCAAACCGCCTCCATGCCATGCAGATGAGAATGAAGAAGCCTTCGGTCCATGTCCGTTCAGAGCACGAAGCAAAGGCAGAGCTTCGGCATAGGATAGGGGAAGGGATGGGATCGTTGGAATCTTGCCCTTTGTTGGCTGACGGGGCACACCTGGCTTCGAAGGATAGCCTATGGTCGTAGGGTCGCCAGGTCCGATGCCTAAGTTTGTGTCAGTCCAAAGCTCTTCGAATGGGGTTGCAAATGAGACAACTTACTCAGATACTCCACGCTGCCTCTCTGCACCGAGCGAGGATGGCGCGCAGGCCCTTCAGGGTAAGGTGCATATCCGTTCTCTTCCGTTATCTCGCCATCGTCCCCAGGATCGGAATAAATGACCACGCCTATCATGCCGAGATCCTCTGCTCTCTTCACCTTGAGACCACGGAAGATCCTTCCATACTTAGCGATCGCGATCTTGCCTTCCAGATGTACACCAGCCTCCTGCAGCTCTTCAAAGTCGGCATAGGTTCCATAGTTGACGTAGACATACTGCGCTGTCGCATTGCCGCTTGCGGAATATCCATGGAAGACAGGCACGCGGTCATCAAGTCCAGTCGTCGGGTCATCTTCCAATACATCCTCTTCCAAGGTAGCCTCAAAGTCAACCTTCCCTTCCTTCAGCAAAGCAAGCCGATGGTCCAAAGGATAGTTGATGTAGACATTGTAAGCCACAACATCACTCTTAACACCCCATTCCTCCCACCTGTCGCGTGTCCATTCCGCCTGGCTCAGATTCTTGCCTGCAAGGTGTGGTCCGGCAGTATAGTACTTGCTCCATTCGCGTGCTTTTTCTGCGTCTGGGGTGTCCAAGAGGATCTTCTTCAGATCCGAATAGCTGATACCTTCGCTTTGCGGCCAAGAAGAATGTGGTAGCTCATGGTTGCTCGTTCGTGATACGCTCGACAGCAAGCTCGTTCCTCGGTCGCCGAAGATATCGTTATCTCCTCCAACCGCTACACAAAAGAAGACGACGGCAAGTGTGAGGAGTGGGACGGCGATGAGCACAACGGTGCAAAAGCGACGGACCTGGGGAACGCGTGAGCTGGTGACAGCGAATGTGAGGGCGCAGTAGTATTTCAGGATGACATACGCCTGTATGAGGATAACGGTCTGTTGGCTCCGCTACGGGAACTCGTTCAAGCAACGGCGAGCGCTCGTGAGGCATTATGGTGGAGGGTTTCTCGCCGTCCTGGCGTTGGCTACGCTTTGCACGTGCCATATATCTGTACAAAAGCGTAGAAAATACCAAAATACACCTACAGCTGAAACTGCGAGCGTGACTACAGGTCACGCGGGTAGAGAGTCGTCTTGTATCTTCACGCAACCCCAAGGACTGCGGCAATCACGAGCTTGCTCTGCGTGATGACGATTCC
The DNA here is from genome assembly GCA_030772445.1 of Cladosporium sp. MBC 237. NCBI lineage: Eukaryota > Fungi > Ascomycota > Dothideomycetes > Cladosporiales > Cladosporiaceae > Cladosporium > Cladosporium sp. MBC 237. The sequence goes on along the minus strand of JAPHCH010000018.1, from coordinate 72,676 downwards.
TATCGGCTCAGCGTTATCGTCGCCTGCCAATCTGAGCATAGTCCGCCGGCTTGTCGACTTGGGCAAAGCGGGGAGTATCGTCGACCTCACCTCTTCTCGCTGAACACCAATAACACACATCATAATATACAAAAGTCCATTCTCAATTGTCAAAATGATGCACCGAAATCTGAAGGTAGTCGCGAGATCTTCAAGACTTCTTCGAAGTCCACACGCCCATTTCCGGGCCAACGCCATGTCTTCGTCCACCCGATTCCAATCTCCTACTGATGTCAAACATAAATCACAAGAGCCGCTTGCTCAACAACTCAATATCGATGATCCAACATCCGGAGATCTCAGGGCAAAGACTCAAGCTGCCCAGTCGAAGTCCGAGAACATCACAGACCCGCCATCAGCAGAATCGTCTAGCCCGGCCACCCAAGCTACCCAGGAGCCAGAAGCACAGAGACAAGACAAGGACGAACCGCCGACTAGTGGATTGAGGGGCCAAACGCATGATGCTATGGCTAGAAGCGAAAATAGCATAGAAAGGTAGTGCATGCGCAGTTGTTTTCTGTTAAAATGTTGATGGAATCTTACAAATGTGCAATTAACGCGTCGACTTTGCCTTCATTCATTTCGTGATTTTTGACTTATATAATTTATTCCTCACGTTCTGTGTACTTACTATGCCCTGTTCCACGTCATGTACCCCTTTTCACCCGTGAAATCAAATGGATAGCCAATGCTTTTGGCGTTTTTACCTGTGAAACATGTTTCCTTGTCGCAGCTGTTTACTGCTATCTTGTGCCATGTATGAAACCGACGAGCATCATACTCAACCTTAATTGCTTCGCCCCATCTGTATCTCCTCTTTCATTCGTCGTACTTGTGTCTCCATCCCTTACAATTGCGCTCTTTCCTCGTTGCTACCAATCCAAACGCAAGCCGATCGGTGTCGTTCGCCAGCATTGTAGATCGCAGGTATTGCATATATCTTGCTGGTGCGTTTTCCGTCCTCCGTTGGCTTACATGGAAGCACCGATCCAGCAGCATCTACGCCGCTCGGTTGCGATCATATAGTCATAGTATCCAATCCAACAAATTATCCAGGTGTACAGTTCCCTTGATGATCCCGTGCTATTTCTCGTAAAAGCGCTCACTTCTCTCGGTAAGCGATTGCAGATTGGGGAATATCGGAAGATCGCTTGCTTAGGATTGTGTCTCTCGCTCGTCGGCCTCAGGGGCAGTCTGTATCGATTGCGGTGCATCGAGCGCATCGTTGGGATGTCAAATCGGAGGACTTGTTCGGAGCGAGCGCGTGTAATGTGATATTCGCGATGCGGACCTTGGTGTGTCGATGGTTTTTCACGGAGCCGCTGCAGTTCTTGTTATTGTCAATCTCACAACAATCAATTACCTCTTACGCAAGCACGTAGAGGCTTTGATGGCAATGAGCTGATGTTGTTGCGGCAAACAAGAAGCGCTGGGCAAGTACAAGACAATTGGCGGCAGTGCGTCGAGATGCTGAGAGATGCAGATACCAGTCTGATCATTTCAAAGGTTGTAAAGCAAGGCACAGAAGTGTCTTTCTAGCTTGCTGTGTTGATCTAGCAATATTCGTAGGCTGATATCGATCTGATATCGTTGCGATCACAGGGACTGCCGTCAATGCGCTAAGAACAAGTCAAGCTCAGTCGATTGTTTTGACATTTCACACTTCGTTTCGTCGTTCAGAACAGATTACAAAGAGACCGCAAACTTCATGATTCCGTCGCCGTCTGTAACATCTAACAGCGTGAGATATGCTTGAGCTATCCTACATTGATCCCATTTACTCCCCGTCATCTTAGCATTGCTCAATGGGACAACCCTATCCCTGCATTGTCGTCCATGCACGTCATCACAATCAAGTCGTTCCTTCCACAAGGGAGCTCCCGGCGTTTGCCTGTAGTCAGACGTGCACGTGGGCCCACTTAATTTCGTGCCCTGTTGTGAAGCCTCACACGCACTCATCAAACCACCAACACACGCACTGCCCAACACCACGACCACCTCGACACTTTAAATGAACGCCATGCGATCGTCAAGCACATCCCAAAGCATGCAAGCATGCTCATCAATGTCAACAGGTACGTATTGCACCATGGGCACGATCCGCCGGTCGCACAGCGGCGTTGATGAAGTGAGATTTGGCGTCCAAGACTCCAACACTTCTCGATCAACAACGCAACACCGGCTGCAACGAGCGCGCATCCTGCACCAATTTCAGAGTCTTCTGCATCCAGTGAATCCACTGGTATCACTCAACACATACGCTGACACTCTATCTAGTCATGCATTGCCGGCACAAGCAACTCACCAGCGTCGCGCCTCGATGGTACGTCGCAACGACTTCATGCCGCACCCAACACCAGCGCCGGCAGGTCTCAATCTCGACCTTGACGTCCAACATCTTCCCAATGTAAGTATCCACTTTACTCTGAAGGGAAACATCAAACTGACACATTCTCACTTACAGATACTGTTGCGCGTGATACAAACGCGCGCCACCAACCGCTACACCACCAAACTCCTTCCGCCAACAACATCAACATCAACATCAGTCGTCGCTGACGCCATGGTAAGTCTTCCTTCTCAATTCATCAATTTAAGTGGGCGATGATTATTCCACGACAATCTTCAAAATAACGTCAGAAAAGGATCGCGAACTCGCGGTCCATGTCGACATATGTGGCCATGCTATATGAGCCTCGAATGAGATCCCTCGAGTCTACAAACAGATCACGATGCGCACATTACTGACCGTCAGTTCCAGTGATCCCACCTTGGCCTTTCGCCACAAGCAAGCAGATGCAGCGGCGCATCCACCTTTGCATGCCAGCGACCTCTGCAGTTCAACACTGGTCAGAAGCAGCGCTTTCTCGAAGGTTATTCGCCCGCCCTCACCCCATTTGACGGCTCCGGGATGATGATAATACAATGCCTGCACTGAACAAAGAGTCAAGGAGATCTACCCTCATGTGCCAAAGGTACAGGTCATGGGTGGTTATTTGTCGACGCTGAGCCCAACAAACTAGCAAAACCTGATCCCCCGAAACCATGCCGCACTCAATCAGTCTAACGGTCGAGCACTTCACTAACATACAATGTTACAGATCGACACCAGCCACTCAAAACTTGTCGTCTACCTGGTCCGCATCGCTGCTTCCAGCCATACCAACCCGCACCTCAAGATAAGTTCCTCCCAAATAAAACCCCCCCAAAACCCCCAACCCTGCTGTTCATAGTCGCAAGACTATGAAAAGATGACACACAAAGATACTACACTCTGATCTGCACGTTGACGAGCCCGTAAGCCCGGTGCCCAAGGGCCGGCAGTGGTTCCTCGTTGCGGAATATGATGAGAAAACTTGAGCTGTGTCTGATGCGCTTTCCAATCCCATACCACTTCCCTGCAACACGTCCCGTTCAATGACTGATATCTAACCTCGCAGGTCGATCCGCCGATACCTTCCGCCAGCTCTCTTCTTGCCACATGATTCCGGCACTTCTCTCCAAGGTTTGTATCCCTCTTTCCACAACTCGGGAATGATGACTTCTCACACGATCACTACACTCCGAACAACCTGTTCGGGGATCCCGTAAGTCCGTTGCCCAAGGGCCGGCAGCGGCTTCCCAGGCACTGAGCGAAAGAATGAACATGTCTGACCCGCTATCGAAACACTTCTTTGCCTTCCTTTCCAGCGTCTTCCAGATTGGTAGCTGACACTGTTCATCTCTAGATCAAGGGACCGCCTCGGTCCAGCCGGCGTCCTCCAGAACCTCTCTTCCTGGTTAGTATCCCTCGTTCGATTGTGCTCTCTCCAACAAGTCCAAGGATGAACAACACATTTGCTTTACTTCTGAGGCCGGAACAGAGCAACAGATTCATTGGCTGTGCTTGTTTCCGGCCGTGATCACATACAACCCTGATATGCTTCCAAACGCCATTCAGTCTCTTTCTCTGACACCGTCATCAACTTGAGCGCTGACACTGCGCAACTTTAGATCGATCGACGGCTTCCTCGACTGAAAAACGACCTCAAATTTTAACAAAGGGTGCTCTACGAGCACCCTCACGGTAATCTGAATGTCTCCCCTAACCCCCACCCGTGGCCAAGCGCGGCAGGATGATGATGAGAATAAATCCATGCTAATCTACTGAGTTGTCTCAACTGATGTCTCGACTCGGGCCATAAGTCATGAGCAACGTGTTGCAAACCAAACACCGCCTGATCTGCCAAAAATGCGCTTGGCCATGGGACTGCTCACTCCTCATCCGCTGATCAATTTACTTCCAGGTTCTTCGTTCCATCAAATGGATACAATCGGTTCCCTCGAGTGCCGCGCGGTAATCTGAACGTCTCCCCACTCCCTTATTCGCTCACGCGCGGTCGACAGAGGCAGCATGATGACCGAGATCCATGCTAATCTACTGAGCCGACCTGTAGAGACAAGAGACCCTCTGGGCCACTTGTCTCTGGCGATGATGAAAAAAACATCGTCTGAGCTGTCTCCTCTGTGGACCGCTGAACAAACTTCTCGTTGGTCAGATCGCTGATCAATCTACTTCGCAGATACAAGGTCGCAATCCGACCACTCGATCGTTCCTCGCCTATTCTCTGCTTCGAAGCAGGAAGGCTTTCGCAAGTGACGACCACTCAACGACACTCGACGCGCATTTGGCGAGGAAACATTTGAGCATCAAACAAGGGAAGTCACCGGATCTCTTCCTCTTATTTCCTTCAATCCTTCCATGATGAACCAAGCATACAGAGTCTTGTTGATTCGTTTCGAACATGCAAACAACAAGCCGTCCTCGCTTAAATGGCAACTCCGATTCAACTTCCAGAGACTTTCCTCGAAATGCCAACGACCTGAGAGTACCGTGCTGACTTTGAGACTCTCCAGGAACCCAATCCGCCTTCGCCAATTGAGCAGGTTCTCAGCACCTGCGTCAACGCGGTCGCAAGTCACACCCAGTCCTGAAGAGCTCTTCCCAAGAAAAGTGCAACACTCCTCCTGTCCAACACTAGCATTGCACGCCTGATGATGAGAACTGTCTCACGAACAACCCTGAAGACAAAACACAGTTGGCTACCTTAAACTGAGGGGCCTCTGCAATCCAAAGTCGTGAAACTCCCAGCTTTCGAGCATTTCTGACCCTTATGGAAAGCAGGTTCTCCCCAACAGGCATTGCGCTCGATGCAATCAACAAGCCCTGTGTCACACTTCGCCCACCGATCAAGCGATGCATTCTCGCCGGCTTCACGCAAGCATTGCACGATCTGATGCACTTGCTCGATTCAAGGTCAGTCGAACGATTCCCCTTCAGCCCGCTGAACACCTGACCATGATGAACCAAAGACAGCACGGGCTGTTTCGTCCGACCTGTAATGCGAGATATCCTTTGGGCAAAATGGGGCATGCCGACTCTGATACCATCCTTTCCCTTCGACTCTGCAAAGTTCATCAACCATCCAGCCATCGCTGACACCTTCTTATACAGCCTTCTCTGCCCGTCAACCTCCGCTTGGGTTCCAAGCCTCCAGCAGCAACGGCGCATCATTCGACACGCGTCCAGCTCCAGCCTTCGGTCATTGCAATGCTTCCGTGGCTCAAGTTCAGCAAAGCGCATGCGCTACAAATATTCGGTCATTATGTTCTCTTCCATCAGCCGAGTAAGGCTAATCATCCACGCAGACAGAACACCAACCCCATTCAGCAACGACAACACAATCGCTGGCGCTACATCCGAAAAAGCGATCGCAGCGCACGGCTACAACGAGGAGGATTGCGGTGCATTGCTCAAGAACGATCACAGAGGCCGCGGCGAAGGATATCATAAGGTTGGAGGTGGATCGGAGGTGGAAGTGGAGGCGGAGGGTGTTTCGGAGGTGCCAAGCTCAGCGAGGCCCGCGGTCGTCTGTGATCAAGGTCAGTAGCAGTAAATAAACGAACAAATCAAACGCGTCTGCTCCCCAAAATGAAGCCATGTCATCCTCGTTGTTATGGCGATCGATCATGTGCTGATGGCGTTTGTTCAACGTCAACTTCACCCTGGTCTTTCAATGTCTGTACTTCACCGTTCTTCAACCAAGTTACGAAATTCCACAGCTGGAAGCTCATATTCGTGCAGCTGGCTTGTCCACATTCTCGACTGCGAGGTTTCACGTTGTGATTCATCGAAAGACATTAGCGAACATGTTCAAGAGGAAGAGATGAGGTGCGGTTTAAGTTCGCTTGGCGCCGCTGCTTCTGTTTGAGGTACAGCTCAGATCACTTGCCCTAGCATAACTGGTCAATGGACGATGCATGAACAGATACAGCATCAAGAGCACATCGACTTGATTCAAAGTTGATCGTCTTGTTGGAGAGGACTTTGACATGCTGCCCGGCGATCATTTGACGGTTTTGTCCTAGCAACCTTACAGATTGCCAAAGGGACAATAGACCCAAGTCAAGGTAATAATAGTACATCATGCATATCTCGTCAGATCAATGGTACAAAACCCAACTCATGCAATTCTCTTTCTCCTTCCGAATGACATCCCTCCCCTCACACCTGCACATTTCCCATCCCATTCAACGCCCAAAATACCTCCTCTCAAGAGGTCTCAAAACCAAATACCCAACAAAAGCAAACGCAAAACCCTGCTCGAACCCAACATCGCCCCCGGTCGGACCATTGCCAGCATGCAGCGCCACAGGACCAACATACCACTGCTGCGACATACCCGTAACCATACCGGCGACACCACAGCAAAAAGCCGCCACAGCAGCAATACCAGGGGGAAGTTTCTCCGGAGAATCGTAATCCTCTGGAACGTAAGAGCTCATCCCGCGCTTGAAAACGAAGTGATCGCAGAACGCGACGCCCTCGTAGATAGCTAGCCAGTAGCCAATAAAGTTCATGAAGTTGTGCAGGATCTGCTCGAAGTGCGAGTAGCCCGGGATGGCGATTGCGATGTAGATTCCGGTGCCGATGGCGGTCCAGATGAAGCGGGGGATGCGCGCTGTGCAGCGCGCGAGGACCTGGGCGGTCAGGCCGACGGAGTAGATGTTGGGGCAGTTGTTGGCGATGATGCTGAGGGCGAGGATGACCATGCAGAATTTGCCGAAGGTGCCGAGGTTGTGCAGGACGGCGCCGATGAGGCCGCCGGTGCCCGTGGAGTCGTAGCCGGCTTGGTAGATGTTGTCGCCGTTGTTGAGGGAGGTGGCGGACATGATTGCTACGGCGAGGAATTGCGTGAAGAGGAGGGGGATGATCAGGCCGAGCCAGGTCCAGAGGAAGACTTTACGTCGTGACTGGGTGACTGGCTGGTAGACGGTGTAGTCGGCTGCGTACGAGGTCCAGCCTGTCGCGAAGCCGTAGATGACGGATCCATATGAGAGCACGGAGCCCATTTCCGCGGTTCCAGTTTCCCAGGGGATGTTAACAAAGTCGCCGCTGTGGGCGAAAACTCCCAGGATGATGAGGAAGATGATGAAGGGCGGGACCCAGGCCACGAACTCGTAGGCGTGCACGATTTTGTAACCGAAAGTGCACACCACGAAAGTGCAGACGGCGATGATGGCGATTCCCGCGCCGCCGGGCACGCTCGGATTGACGGTTTCGATCAATTGCGCGCCAACGATGGCGTTCACCGAGGACCAGCCCAGGCAAGCGAGGACGTTGAATACGGCGACTGTGGAGCGCATGTCAGTTTTCTCCTTCTTGCGCAAGCAAGCTCGGCTGACATACTAAGCTTCACGCCATACCAGCCATACCAAAAGCGCGAGAGAACCATCTGTCGCCTGTTGAGGAACGTCAGCATTCTTGTCGGGTATTCTCAGCAGGGCAACAAAATAAGTGACACTCACAATCCAAACCTAGGTCCGAAAGTAGAAAAGACACAAACAGGTGTAATCCCAATGAGATTGAAAAACAGAATGACCAGCATTGCATCGGCAACACCAAGGCCAAAAACGCTTTTCGCCAACAAGCCCAGCGCAAAAGCCGCCACGACCATGTTAGCTGAAAGCCACATAGTCGACACATTCAGCAGCGCCTTGAACCCCGTGTCGGTTCTCTCATCCTCCGGCACACGCTCAATACCACGCTGCTCAACGCCCAGCTTTCCAGCAAGACGGAGCAGTTTCGCAGACAGAGAATTGCCAGAAGCGAGCTCTGCGCCGGACACGGCGTGCGTTTTAGCGTTCGCATCGGCGGCGCTGGAGGACGAAGCATTGCTGCCAGAGCCAGAAGGCACGGCTTGGGTCGCCGACACCTGTTTTTCAATGTCGTAGTCGTCGGTGGTGTAGCTCATCTCGCTTATGCTGGCTCCTGATCGGAACGACTGGAGGGATTTGGTTTGCTTGCCCAGGACCACGGTGAGCGAGATGGAAGCTATGAGTTTTCGGGGAGAGAGGGTTAGGCGAAGTTCAGAGCAGCGACGAGCTCATGCGATAGTAAAGAGGATTGACAATTCTGCTTTCCAGACTGACAGAAGGAATCAGCAGAGACCTACGCGGTTCTGCGAGCGCAGTGGGAGAGAAGAATGTGTGTGTGTCGTATGTCCAGGAAACGAAAACGCGTCTCTCCCATCGGATCCCATCACGGACTCCGCGAAAGATTTCAACCAGGCGCGAGCCAGCCCTCAGTGATCGCACGTACTTTTTCCAATGCTCGGACCCGAAAGCAGGACGGTGGCCGGGTTAGCCGGGTCCAGAGGGTCTGGTATGACGGATAACGGGTAGGAAAGTTCTGCTGTCGTGGCCAATCATACTTTTTACTACGGCGTTTAAGCTCGCTAGGCTCGCGTGCGGCACATGGCTTTGTGGAGCTTGTTGAATTTCTAGAGAGCTTAGCGTGAGAGAGACGGTGATGGTTCCTCGGTTTAGATTTGGGATCAAGAATGATCAGATAAGAGATTCCGTGGAATAGTCATCTTGGATGTGAGGGCTGTTATAATACTATAACTTAGAAGAAACCTGGAGGTAGACATCTCGATATTCAGAGGGCATGGGAAAGGAATGATTGTTTTCTTTTAAAAAACTTTTTGTATTTTCTTTCTCAGTCACAGCCCGACATAAAAGTCCAAGCAGCTAACTCCTTTTTTCTAGATGAAGATGATAATGATAATGATGTTAATGGAATATGTACAAGCCTCTCTTCCAACAAGAAAATGCTCGCTGAACTTTCTAGTGATAAAACAAATGTGTAAAAATCAAAATTATGCCGGAAGTGAATCCTTTCTCGTCTTCCCCCAAAAATAATGACTTCCCTCCCGCACAAAATGCCAGCGGTAGAAAAGACCACACCACCCACTCACGCACTATCCGCTGACCTTGCGAGCAATCAAACCTCCAACGCCATGTAACACCAGAACAAGGCAGGCAGGCAGCATCATTAGCCTGTGCCTTTTCTTTCCCTCCTTCCGTCTACTTGCGAGCAGTCATGGGAGCGAGCTTGCCGCCCGCCGCGGGACCGGGGCTCTGAGCCCTACTGGGAGCCACACTGGGGGCAGCGGAGCGGTTGTGCGTCATGTGTGCTTTAACGAGGTGGCCGGCGGCCAGGGCGGAGCACAGGGACAGTTCACCGGCGAGGACGCCGGCGGCGACGATCTTGGCGAGCTGCTGGGCGTTGGCGCCGGGGGTGGTCGGGTGGGCGCCGCGGACGCCAAGGAGGTCGAGCATGGCCGCTTGGGGCTCGAGGATGGTGCCGCCGCCGATGGTGCCGACTTCGATGGAGGGCATGGATACGGAGATTTGGAGGTTGCCGTTCAGGCTAGGAGGGGTTGTTAGTCAATCGTTTTGTGGGTTTGGGGCGATGATGATTGCTTACTTTCTCATGACGGTGATACAGTTGGAGCTCTCCACGTTCTGTGCGGGGTCCTGACCGGTGGCGAGGTAGATGGCAGTGACGATGTTGGCAGCGTGAGCGTTGAAACCTCCAATGCTGCCGGCCATGGCGGAACCGATAAGGTTCTTGCTGATGTTGAGCTCGACGAGAGCGTCAACATCGCTCTTCAAAACGGACCTGACGACCTCGCCGGGAATGATAGCCTCAGCGACGACGCTCTTACCGCGGCCGTCAATCCAGTTGATGGCAGCGGGCTTCTTATCGGTACAGTAGTTGCCGGAGACGGTGATGATAGCCATGTCCTCGAAGCCAGACTCGTTAGACATGACACTGAGGGCGTGCTCGACACCCTTGGAGATCATGTTCATGCCCATGGCGTCACCAGTGGTGGTCTTGAAACGGATGTAGACGTAGGTGCCGGCAATGGTGCTCTTGATTTCTTGGAGACGGGCAAAGCGAGAAGTCGAGTTGAAGGCGTCCTTCATGACCTTCTGGCCATCAGCGCTGTCGAGCCACAGCTTAGCGGCGGCGGCGCGAGAGAGAGTCTCGAAACCAACACAAGGACCACGAGTCATACCATCACCAGTGAGAACAGTGACGGCTCCGCCACCAGCGTTGATGGCCTTGCAGCCACGGGAAACACTGGCGACAAGGACACCCTCAGTAGTAGTCATGGGCAGGAAGTAGCTGCGGCCGTCGATAGTAAGCGGGCCAGCAACACCAATGGGCAAAGGAGTGTAGCCAATGACGTTCTCGCAGCAAGCACCGTAGACGCGGTCGTAGTCCATGTGCTTGTACGGCAGAAGAGACTTCTCAAGCTTGGCGGTGAGCTCCCTGGTGGCAGGGGTGCGAGCGATAACCGAACGGCGAACCTTGACAGCGCGAACCTTGTCACCAAGTGTCTTCTCCAGAGCGTAACCAGGAATCTTGCCACGGAGGGAGAGATCCACGAGCTCGTTGTCAGTGAGCTGGGCTGCTTTGCCCTCCTTGACCATAGCCTCGCACTCCTCCTTGCTTCGGTTGACGGATCCGTTAGGCTTCTCGTCCAGCGGGCTGAGTTCCTCAAAGACTCTGTCTTCCGGGTTCTTGATGATGGGCGCAACAGCGTGACCGTTGGTAGCGGGCTTGATGCCAGTCGGAGTGGCTGCAGAGCTTTCATTCTCGGAGCCCCTGATGCTCCACCTGGCGGCGTTGAAAAGGTAGCCGTTCAAGACCAAGCTCATGACGAGCGCAATGATGATCCACTTGCTGAGCACGGGGTCTTCGAAGCTCTTCAGAATGCTCTCAACGACTCTACCGCCAACAGCGGAGAAGACGCCATCGGAGTAGTCGACCTCGAACATAGACCAGTCGGACTTCTCGGAAGGCGAGTAGTGGACAGATGGGTATTGGAGCTCGTACTTGACGGGGTTGAAGACAGTGATGGAGAGGGTCTTGCTGTGAGCCTTGGCCTGGGCGGAGAGGTGGTCGAGGGCACTGCCAGCAACCTTGAAAGGATCCATGGGGAGCGGGCTCATGACATTGGACAGACCGGAGGAGGCGACGGGCGAGTTGGCTGGACCGCGGAAAGGCATGGTGCAAAGGTTGAGCACGTTGATCAGAAGGAAGCCAGTGACCATCAGGACCTTGAAACGGGGAATGCTGCTGTCCTTGGCTTTGCGGCCGAAGATGCTGAGGTCGCTGCTGATGACATCGTCCCTCGGCCAGTCGTTGCTGCTGGCGACATTCTCGGCAACACGCTTGCTGACGCCATCCTCCTCGAGAGCCTTGCGGGTAGCGACGTGGCGCTTGATCCTCGTGATCTCGAGCTTGATCGTGAGAATGGCGGTGTAGAAGGTGAAAAGCATGATGCAGTCGAAGAACAAAGTCCAGGCAGCAAGGAAGCAGAACTGGCGGAGGCCACCCTGGATTCCAGAAGCCGCACCAATGCACAGAATGGCAATCTCAACGGCGTAGTCGCGGACAATCTCAAATCCACGCTCGTGGACAGCAGACTGGACAGCGCTCTGAATGGTAAGAGGAGCATCGCCGTTGTTGGGGCTAGGGCTGCCAGGAGGAGTGGATTGCCTGCCCTTGATTGCGGCAGAGAGCACGGCCTGGGTGAGGATGATGGGCTTCTCGAAACCAACGGTGACAACGAGGAAAGGAAGGCCCTCGGAGAGAAGAACCACGTTCACGGGCACACCCATCTTCATGGTGACCATCAAGCCGAAGAGGAAAGCCATAGCAGAAGAGAACATGACGCTGGTGGCAAGCCAGAAGTTCGAGCCCAGTTTGCGCATGCTCGTGAAGAGCGAGATGAAGGTCAGGTACATGGAGATGTATCCAAGAGACATGATGATGATGTCCAGAGTCTCGGCGTTCTTGATCAGGTCAAGGAAAGCGGTCCACGAGTTCTTTGCCCAGTCGACAAGGTTGCCAGAGTCGCCGGCGACCTTAGAAGACTTCATAAGCCACATCTTCTGCTCTGGCTCGTCGTCGCTGCCATCGTCTTGAGAGGAAACTTCGACAATGGCGGGGATTTCCTTGACGGCCTCGAGGAACTGCGCGGTCTCGCTGTAAGGCATGGAGAACGCAAGAGTCGCGTCAGAAGAGATCGGCGAGAGAATGTTCTCGGAAGAGGGCATGACCTCCGCCGAGCTGTCCTTGGGGACCGGAACGGTCTGAAGGAGGGCGTTCGGGGAGACATTGGCACCAATGTCAGGGAAGGCCAGTGTCACGAGTGCAATGTCCTCACGCAGCTGCTCGGCCACACTGGGCTGAACAGCGGCATCCTCCACCTGCCATTTCCATGCCGTTTCTTCTCCAAATTGTAGCCTCCTGCTGCCTGCGCTCAATGCATTGAAGTCGACCTTGCCGACACCGCTGACGGGGGCGGGCTGGAAGAAGCCAGTCTCGAGGAGACTGATGTAGGTGGTGCTGGCGAGGATGGCGAAGAAGGAGAGGGTGTAGACCGGGTGTGTGCAGGCCTTGTGCGAAACAGACTGCAGGTAGGGGGTGATCTGGCGGTTGTAGAAACCGGGCTTGTCGGGGTTGGTGGGATCGTAGTTGCGCCGCCAGCGCGTGGGAATGAGGGATTCGAGCATGTTGAAGCTCTAGAGGCTCGTATGAGCCGGCGAAGGTGCAAGAGGTGGTGTTTCACGAGTGGATTTCCTTGTTCGGAAAGGGCGCACGCGCGCTGTAGGGCTTAGTATTGTTCAATGCTGTGGAGTGAGGCTTTACGATTCAGCCTTCATGTCGTGCGCGTGTGGTCGCGAGCAGTCAAGAATGTCGTGATGGGGTGTCTCCCTGCTTGATCTTCTTCCTTTACGAGGCCGTTTTCTGCCAATGGGTGTTTTCCAACGGCGTGGTGTGGTGTTGCTGCTGCCGACGTCCTAACGTCCAAGGGTCGTCCGTGCGAATGGGCAAGTGCGAATTCCCGCGTCCTGGAGGGTTTGGACACAGGTCAAAGGAGAGACAACAATGGCGGAGGAGGGGAGAAGGGAAAGACTGGACGAGAGGGATGGCTTGTTCGCGGGGTGGAGTTCGCCCAAAGGAACAAGCGTATAGTATAGTCTAGTCTACAAGGTGAGGGAGGGTCCGAGTTGAGAGTTTCGGGGCGGCGGCAGCGGCGGTGGTGATTCCTCTTGACCAAGATCTTTCTTTTTCGCTGGCAACCTGGGCACACCTCACTAACACGGCAACTCTGGCTTGTTGGCAGCTAGTTGCCTAGATATTATCACCTCCTAGCAGATCGGGAGAGCGGTGTGAGAGCGTGCGCGGGCGGGCTGGGAAATGGTACGGCACAAAACGCTCTTCTGCCGTCCAAAAATCTTGCTGGGCGTTGTATTAGCTCCTTTTTTCCACGGTATGCAGCCTGCGCCAGCCCTTGACGCGAATCGCAACGAAGGTGCAGGGCCCGCCGGGGTGTGATTGGGTGTGCCCAACGGATATAGCCCTGTCGACTTTCCCGAGAAATTGGTGGCTCCACCCGTCGGCAGGGCAGAGTAGAGATGTTGAGGACTTGAGGATCCTCCAAGCCTCCTCCCCTTCAGCTCTTCTTCCGGAAAAGCGATTTCGGACGTTTGTTGTGGTGGTGAAGAAACACCAGCGATGTCGCCTTGTGTTGTTGTTGACCGTTCCGAGAACGGGATGAAAGAGTGGAGTGGTCTTGAGCTGGTTTCTACACCGATGATGTTCGAAGGAACATACGTGTCTACCTTACCTTATAGCGTTGATCATGCACCGCTACATCTACATGTACATGTATACATGCAGTTCGCATCCCGCATACGCAAAAAGTCATGACGCGACTAACCACGCCACTGGGCTAACGTGGCATAGGCTCATAGCACTACCACCTACAGGCTACCACCCATTTGGCATCCCTTCTGCCTTTGCCACAATCGTACCTATCGCCGCATCTCATCTGCACGTAGGTAACAAGCCACGCGCCCGGGAATGACAAGCCACGACCAGCTTTCTTTTCTCCGACAGGCCAATCACTCCTCGCATCATCCCAATAGGATTCATGGAGTGTGTGTCTAATGCTGCACATGCATGTGTACGTACCCAAAAGCCTTGCTTCCTACGCCTGCACCTATTTGTGTCAAGCTTTTGCTGCATGCATCGTGTCATATCGTACGATTTTTTGGGGGGAGGCTGCGTGGCAGGATGTTAAGCTTTGCTGCGCCGTTTTGTGTCGCGTTTTGGGTTGAACTCTCTCGGTTCTGTTTAGGGTTAGGGTTGGGGTGTGATGATATGCGACATTGAAGATGCTAAACACTCGGGCATGATTTTCTATCTTTGCAGAGCAACAGCATTGCGCTCCTCGTAATTTATAATATTGCCGGATTGCTTTCTTGCTCGTTTGAGGGGCTAGTGTGGATACATCGTCGACATACTTCATCTGCTGGCTTTGATAAACAGCCAGCGGAGACACGTTGAAGCTGCAAGACATTTCAAAGACTGAGAACACAAACGAACGCGCCGGTGCTTGATATTTTATTGCATTCATATATAGCGCAGGAGATGCTGTATCGTGTCTTTTATCATGTTTTAGTCATACCCAAACGCCATGTCTATTAACAGGTATATTTTCCAATCTCAATCGATCCCACCTATCCCATCCCTCCACCATGCCTACTTATTATTCACCCTATCCAGCACCGCAAAACCACCCCTCCCATCCCACCCTCTCACACAGCCACCAGCCCCCCTCTCCACCTTCTCCGCCAAACTAACATCCCCACCCGTAACTCGCTGCACAAACTCCCCCGGCGGATCAAACAGCATGACATGAAAGTGCTCAACAGCATGCACACTCTTCAGAGCACCCCAATTGCGAAACCAGATAACATTCTCCTCACCACAAACTCCGACGAAAGTCTCACGCACGAACTCCTCGATTTCCGCTCGCGATTCTGGTAGTAAGTCGTCCGTGATGGGATCGGAAGGGATGGCGAATTTGGTCCACACGACCAGGTGGACGATTCGCGTGTCGATGCCGTAGGGCCAGTCGTTGAGGAGGATTTTGTAGTTTTCTGTGTTGGGAAACAACATCAAATTTAGTTAGCTAGTTGGAAGGCATTTCCCAAAAACAGACCGCGTAATCACGACAAAACACAAAAGAAACCGCACACATAGGCAAGGTACCTACCATCATTGCCAAACCTCCCCTCCCCAGCCCGACTATCCCTCCACCCCAACCTCCGGTCCAACACAAAGCGCATCACACTCCCATACTTGCCCACCAGCTTCTCCGTCCACAGACGATAGCGGCGCAACTCCGTCGGCACGCGAGTGAATTGATCGAGGCGGTTTGCGGCGACGTGTGCTCGCACGGCGGGCCAGGTTTGCCGCTTGTAGTCTTCGTCGCGCGTGCTGAGGTTTGCGCGCTCTTTGGGGTGTGCGAGGGCGTAGGTCAGGTAGGAGGGGCAGGTGGGGGTGTGTTGGAGGGTGGGCAGGTTGGTGTTCCACCAGAGGTGGGAGAGGGAGGTGGGCATCTTTGCTGTTGGGGTTGGTGTTGTTGATGGGGGAGCGGAGGTGAGGATTTGGCTTGATGACATTGTGATGGAGGGTATGTTATTTTTTTGATGCTATTATTGGGGGACCTTTATTGGAATGGAGGGTGTGGTATGGCTATACCGGCTCGCGAGTGCTTTGCAGGCAGCGATGGATATTGTGGGGGAGTCCAGGACAAAGGAAATTATAGGTATGAAGGTAGTCTTGAATGATGATGCAGATCAAGCAAGTTAAGAGCAATATGTGGTTGCTGATAAGCTGTTCGCGTTCATGCTTACCTATACTGAACTCAAAACCAGCTATGAGAGCGGTGTCGATGTTTGGACTTTGAAGCGGTGTACATGCCATGCCAGCTACGTTACCAGTGCACCACACGTGTGTAAGGTGCTGCAAAGTAAAGATTAAGTTATCTGCACGTGCTTGATAATGAATCAGCAAGACCTATATACATGTAGGCGAAGAGAATATTAGCATACCCAGCCAAAACCTACAAGCGATGTGATCAAGCAGAGTACCTGTACTCTGTATTTCTGCTAAATTAATTAAAGAACACAAGCGGCTAGACTGTTACTGTACCTAGGTAGCAGTCACGACTCACGACACGTCTGCAGGCACACAAGCCCAAGCCTTCCTTCACCCTTCCGCGCATCTTCTTCAACATCCCAATCTCCGGCGTGCTTCCACCTTTCGCGCCGGCGTGTCGTTAGCGGCAAACTTGGCGGACAACGGGATAAGTCTAGAACTTACACTTTGACTGGCTCACCACCAAACGCCTCTCACCCACCAAACTTCTTTCAGATGACCCCTGGACGACGCAGGTGGCAGGCGCCCGCATGGGAAAGTCGAGTCGGTAAGAGCTTTGGTGCATGATCGGATGTGGTTTAGTGTCAGGAACCGGAAGCTCTTATGCAGGCGCGAAGATTGCTCTCAGCCAGCGCTTCCAATTGCTTGCCCATGGGAGGAGCTGTGAGGTTGTCTGCTGTGCGCTGCGTCTTCCAGGGGTTCTCCCTCTCGCCTCAAGGACCAACCAAGGAGCCCATCAATCCCCGATCGGCCTGACTCTCCCATCCAATCTGCCTCTGCCCTCGTTAGTGAATGCGAAGGAGTCTTAGTTTAGTCTGTTGTCGCTGTTCTGTTGCTGTTGTCTTTGCTACCGCCGACCTTTCGTCTCTTTCTCCCCTTCCAATCCCCAGTACCCGTTCAATCGCTATTGTCGTTCCATTGTCTTTACCTACCTACCAATACCTTAATTTTCTTCAATCAACAATATACCGCTCCAGTGCACTCTCGCACCCACTCCTCCCCACACGCACACACACTACAGTATCCTCTGTGTGGAGTAATCACAGGCCCGGGCCTTGCGCAGACAATACCTTAGTCTGCCGGTGTTTCTACACCACTATACCACCTCTTTCTTCCATACACCCTGCTCATCGTCCACCGCCCAACACTTTCGAGACACGCTGCTCTCCCATCAGAACTTGCCTGCTGCGCATGCCTAAGCGACACGCCTTCCGAGACAACACGTGCCCGCCGTCCACCACCCCTCGGCAGACACCGTCGCCGCCTCTTCACCACCAAATCCACCCTTGACTGTGCGCCGCCGCATGCGAACGCGCGCCTGATC
Organism: Cladosporium sp. MBC 237; assembly: GCA_030772445.1. Taxonomy (NCBI): domain Eukaryota; kingdom Fungi; phylum Ascomycota; class Dothideomycetes; order Cladosporiales; family Cladosporiaceae; genus Cladosporium; species Cladosporium sp. MBC 237. The sequence continues at coordinate 55,178 of JAPHCH010000018.1, read as the reverse complement.
GCATTCCCAGTTGCGACTGCCATTCCCTTCAACAACCATGAACCGTAACAATGGCCCCATATCTCCACTGTCCATGAACAGTACCGAGTCAGGCTTTGTTTCACGTTATGGAAACATGGGCGGACCCAGTCCCGTCCCAACTCCTCCTCCCAGCGACAGCGGCCCTTACACCAGCGGCGCACCCTACGGCGCTGCGCGTCCTCCAGGCGCTCCCGCCTCACCTCCCGGCTCCCAACACCCCAGTGGTTCCACCGACATGTCAAGACCCTCCGCTCACAGCAGTGTGAGCGGCAGCCAGCGCCCTCCTTCGTCCGCAAGCTCGGCGGGAGGCCGCAGCGATGGACGCCCTCCTCCCAATGGACGCCCAATGTTCAAGCCCGAGCACGAGGCAGCCCTGCACAAGCACTACATGATGCTGCAGCAATATCTGGCCTCGAGCTTGCGAGATGAGAAGGGAAACATCAAGCCGAACCGGGCTAGGGACAAGTTATTGCGGCTTAGTGTGACGCAGTTCATGGAGCTCAGTACGGATGTGTTCGATGAATTGGTACGCCGCGAGGACGAGCGCTTGCAGCGCGTGCCTAACGTGCCGCGTTTCTTGCTTCCCAAAAACACTTTCCACCCAAAACGCAACCAGGCCCGGCAAAAGCTCTCAACATTACCCCTTGATCGCTTCCGGCAGCTGGCTACAGATGTCTTCTACGAGCTCGAAAGACGTGTTCCTCGCTTTTCTGCAAACGGCAGTAGACCGCCAAGTACTGCAAGCAGTGTCAGTAGCAGACGTCCTAGTGAACAGGGTGGCCGCCGACCCAGTGGACCTGGCATGCGCCCTCCCATGCCCGGCTACCGCGGTCCTCCAGGTGGACCTCCTGGACCCATGAGCCCTGGATTTGGACCAGGTCCCAATGGCCCACCACCACCAAATGGTATGCGTCCCGGAGGACCTCCTGGAGGCCCTCCTGGACAACGGAGCAGGGCACCTAGTGAACAGAGTGAACCGAGCTCGCTCGGTAGACCTCTTCCCAAAACTTTCCAGAGCAACACCATCGTACCCAACAAAAGCACCATGGTAGAAGACGACGATGACGAAGAGGGAGACCCACTTGACCGTTCGCGATTCAGCGAGGCACAAGGTTCGTTGGCTGGCAGCGAGAAGGACCGAGAAACCATCAGAAATCAAGAAGCCGAACTAACTCGCTTGCGAGAAGAACTGAACGAGCAAATCACCGTATCAGGCGAACGTGGCCAGTGGAAAGCATTGCGGGAAGAGCTGGAGCAGAAGGCGCTGGACGCGGAACGTTTACGGGAGAGCATGCAGGAGGAGATCGACACACTGAAAAGGGAGAAAGAAGAGGACCAGCGAGCGCAAGCGGAGAATGATCAGGACTTGGCTGATATTCGAAGCCGCCTTGATTCTCTGCGGACTGAGAATGAGAACCTGCACGCCCAAAACGAGGACATGCAACATCAAATGCACAACCACCAGGCTGAAGTCCAGGAGCTGAGAGAACAATCACATCAAGGCGGAAGCGCCGACTCAGACCACCGGATACAACTTCTGGAAGAGCAGCTTGCTACACAGGAGAAACTCACAAACGAAGTACGAGACGAGGCTACGCTATATCTTCACGAGATGCGGGATCTGAGCCGACAAACCGAATCTGCCATTGAGCAAGAGGAGAAGATGGCTGCCCAAGTAACGAAGCTTGAGAAGGAAATCGACATATGGCGGGAAAGATACGCCAAAGCCAAGGCTCAAAACAAGGCTCTTCGTGCTTCTACTCTTGGTCTTGGTCTCTCTGCCGTTGATATGAGCAGCCTCTCTCGCAGCGACAGTTTCATCTCTCCTGACGGTCTCGTCTGCGACGTCGACATCACCAAATTTCAGCTCTCAGTCGACGAACTGCTCAAGTCTGCCCGCCAGCCCGGCACCGACGCCATGCTCGAGAGCGTCAAGCAAGTCACCCTCTGCGTCTCCTCCATCTCCTCAACAATCGGCACAGACGGCTACCCCACGCCATCCCCATCCCCTCACTCTCCTACCAGCGCTCCTCCGAGCACCTCCCCCAGCGTAGCCAAACTCAAAGCCCGCGTCACCGGCACAGCCAACAGCCTCATCACGGCGACAAAACAGCACGCCTCCGCCTCAGGCCTCTCCCCCGTCGCCCTCCTCGATGCAGCCGCCAGCAACCTAACCGCAGCCGTCGTCGAGCTCGTCAAAGCCGTCGGCGTCCGTCCCTCCTCCGCTTCCGAACTCCAAGACGCCAGCGCAGACCTCGACTCCATCTACAGCCCCGACCCCGCCTACCCATCCCCCTCAATCGACCTCGCCCGCTCCCACGACAGCATGGCCTACAACGGCAATGTCGACTCCCCGCCCGTCCCGCCCCTGAACGTCGCCAACGGCCAGGCTAAAAAGGCCAACAACTGGTTCGGCTGGGGCAAGGGCACGAGCGTAGATGGCTCGCCTAGATTGAGCACGGATGAATACGACGTCTACCGTTGAAGCAACACCTCGCGTGACCGTCTTTTCGAGGATGCGAATGACCGAATCGGAGAGAAAGAGAGGAGGAGTAAAGCAATAATGTCTCAAACCATCTAAATTTTTCCCTTTTTCGTACCACTCCCTCCCTTGGAGATATCAGGGAGTCTGGATTGGTCTTTTCCGGAATTTTCTTTTCTTTCTTTCGGGGATTTGGAGAAAGAAAGAAAAAGAACGGATGGCCAAACGTCTTCTTTTTTTGTTCTTGCGTTTTTGGAAATAATGCACTACCCCCAACCTACCTACCGACTCGCCGACGACCTCACGAGGCGTCGAATCCTTTGACTTCACCCTTTTGGAAAGTTGAGGGAGAATCCAAATCTTATTATTATCATTCGATTGTTTTTTTTTCTTCTTCTCTTTTCACGGAACTTTCTTCTTCGTTCTTCTGCTTTCCTTTCGACACATACGATTTCTCGGAAAGGCTTGCTGCATTGCGAGTCGCTTTTTGGATAGCGCTGTTCTTGGAATACCCTTCTTGACGAGAAAATTTGCTTCTTGGGCTTTTGGGTGCAATTCTTGGAGAACGCGGTCTCTAGCCTTTTGGATATCACGATCCTGCCGTTCTTGGAACACCCGTTTCGAGGAGAAATGCTTCTCGACTCCCCGCCTCTGGACCATCGGTCATCGCGCAGACAGACAGACAGACAGACAGACAGACAGACAGACAGACGAACAGAGACCACTTTGGGTAATGCTTGCTATACTTCGGCTCGAGAAGTTCAGGGCTGCGTGATCAGGCGGCATTTTGAGTTTTTGTTTTCGCTTACTTGATTTTATTGCTTTGCTTGATTTGCAAGGCAGATGATGTTTATTTATTGTTGGGAGAGGCTGTTTATTGGAGAGTTTTCTTAATTCTTTTTTAGTATGGTATGAGAGAGAAACTTATTTAACGTGTTTTGTTTATTGTATATAACCCCAATCCTATCCATATATCCACATATCCATCCATTCATCTATCCAACCATTCGTTGATGACTTTTTTGGTATGCTTTCTTGGTACTCTCTGAGTAAGCATCGTTGAACTTCTGCCTGGCTGTTCTGTCCTGTCCTGAATCATTGACCCGTTCGCGGAGACCAGCGGCTGCGGCTGTTCTGTTTGATTGAACGATTTGTTTTCGCTTGGGCGTCGTTGTGACTGTTTGCTGCTTTGCTCGGGCGATGATGTTTCGACACTGTATGCTGCGGACATGGGAATGATATGACAGGCAGTGTGGAATTCGACGTGTTTGCAGAGCTCGAACGTTGTTTGACGGAGGAGCGGCAGTTCGAACCCTTGTTGTTACTTGATATGCTCCTGTCATGAGTTCAAAGGCTGATATTGATTCTTGAGGTTGACACTTGGGAATGGGCTGGAGATGCGGACGCGACAGGAACACTTGTACTTTTGCTGTTCCGGGAAGCGTTGCTTTTTATTCTCATGATTCATCGTTGTCGGAGGATCAGGAAGCGCTGGATATACATATTCATACGGACGAATAGACATACAGAAAACGCCAAAGAAAAGGAAACAAAGATGCTTGAGGCCCAGAAAATCACTAAATCTCGCCGCTTTCCCGCGTCTATTCTCAGCGTCCATATCCACCGACCCTCCCACCTCGCTTGTGTACAATCCATCCTTTCCCAACCTCCTTCTGTTTCTTTTTTGTAAGTCGTCCCTTCTGCTGCATCACTCAGACGCCTGTGGTAGCGCTTCTTCTGGTAGTCCGTCTCTCTGCTCCAGGGAGTCCGGCATTCAACCATTGAAATGCCCCCCTTGATTGATTGAGGTATTTTTGACAGCAGAAGATGGCAATTGGCTTTTCTCAACTCAGGGGAGAAGCCTACATAACGCAAATCCAGAGCTTCTCCTAGTCCTCAATCGCCCTCCTCACGCGCTCCTCTTCTCTCTCAAGCTCCCTCCCCTCCATGGTTTGCTTATAAGTCTTACCTTCTGCTGCATCACTCAGACGCCTTGGATGGCGTCCCTCTCCAGGGAATCTGGTCCCAAGAGGGCAACAGAAGCACAGGCCTCTTCCTCGTCCAACGCTGCCTACTCGCCTCCCCGTCTCTCTGCTCTGGATTTGCGCCTGTTTCTCCCCCCCGAGTTGAGGATGTCGTCTTCTGCTGCCTCGCCTGTCGCCCATTCGCCGATCTGATCGGCGGCCGCGGTAGACTGACCGATGAGACGGCCGCCGTTTGCATCGTCATCATCTTCGCCGACTTCCATCTCCCCGTCGGCTGGGATTGAGGTGTTGTAGCCTGCATATTTGTCGCCGCCTCTCCGCCGCCGCACAGTTTCGTGTCGAAGGTATCCGACGTCATCCCCGCCGTCAATCTCCATCTCCTCTTCAGCGGGGGGATATAGAGAGGCGGATAGCTGGCGGGGGCGGAAGCTTCTTCTGCGCGCGGGAAGTCCTGAAATTGACTCCCAAAGCGAAGTACTTCCTTGGTCGTGAGGTATTGACCGTGCATGTTTGCGATGGCGTCGTCCGGGCCATCGAAGGAGGCACAAGAAGTGATATCGTGGCCTGCCTAGGCCTCCCCAGTCGTGGTCGTAAAAATATTTGCAAGATCTCGAAGATCCTTGCTTGCCGTGTTCTGACGGCGAACAGCGTTCACGCGGCGCGTATGTTTGACTGTATGTGATGTGCTGGGGGGGAGTGCCTCCCAGGATTTGTTTGTCATGATCGTAGATTGCTGTTGAGCGGGTGTTGATGGTATTTCTTGAAGAATGTGTTTTGTCATGAGTGAGGTTGTGTGAGGTCAACCGGTGAGGTTGCTTGTGATAGCAATGGTTTTAAGGGTCTGTGCTGAAGCCCAAACAGTCGCTTTCTGACATCAGGAATCATTCAGACGCCTGTGGTCGTTCCAAAGATTGATCGCAATCGTTTTTAATAGCCTCTAGGAACGATGTTCTTATCATATCTACGATGGCATGGATAGAAGCGTCGCCACGGTCGTATTCCGTCATAGAATATCGTTGTTCAGTCAAATCGAACGCGATTAATCACTCGTTGTCTGTCACATGTCGTCTCCGTTTGTATTGCAGGCACCTGAAAGGCGTAATGTGTCAAGTGGGGCGCGCCTGCCGCTGCTGCTGCTGCTGGGTTTAGTGATATGAGGTTCTAGCTCGCGACCGATTAGCTCTCTCGAACCAACAAACACAAAAACCCGTGCGTATTATCGATCCCAATGGTTTTAATTGACGACGTGTACTAACCGAGATAGATCCACAACAACACCAGCAGCAACAGCAGCCGCAACAACAGCAACCTGTAAGTCCGCCCGAGCTGTACCATGCTCCCTCGATTGAAGACCATTGAGCTGACTTCAGAGCCGATAGCAACAGCACCAGCAACAACCAGCAACAGCACCAGCAACAACAGCAACAGCAACAACAACAGCAAGATGTGAGTGCACTTCGGCTGTCCAACCCTCCCTCTCTTGAAAATTGTGAGGCTGACATCAATGGCAACGATAGGTCCGTTCAAACAAAGCTGTTCGCCATCGAGACCATGAAGACCCGCTCTTCAGCCGCTCGCTCAGCTTTTGAAGCTGAGTTCGAAGACCGCCTTGCTGGCAAGGCCTTAGAGGCAGACGTGCAGAGCGGCCTTGGTTTCGACAAGGTCAAAGCCCTCTTCGTCTGCATCAGTCGCGCGGACGACGACGTAAGTCGTGCCGCATGCGAATGCCTGGCGGAGCTGTCTCGCGTCTGCCTCTACGTTCTCGGGCCACTCGTCGACGACAGCGAATGTCCGGTGTCGCGTAACGATGCCGAAGGAGACGGTGACCCGGAAGAGAAGGTCGGCGACTGGATGTCGCAGCGTGGTTTGGGGATCCTGGAGACGCTCGCCAAACGCCTTCTGGGGGACGAGAGGCAAAGCCTCCACGAGATTGGAGAGGCCGTCAGTTCGTGGGTTTCCATGTACTGTCTGAGGCGTGAGCTGCGTGTTCGCGGGGTCGGCTCTAGGGACGACCTTGCTGAACGTGACGCAAATCGCGTTGAGGCACAGTACTGGGAGCACAGGGCGAGAGATTTCCTGCTTGCCGTGCGGAACTTCCGCCTCGATGGGCGTGGAGACTTGCGCGTCGGAAGGGTATTTCCTGAAGACGACGTTTTACTCCGCGTAACGTCGTGGGCCGAACTGGACCTCCACCTTCGTAGCGAGTGGCGCGCCCTGTTCGACGCGAGAGGCAGTGAGGCAGCGTCCCGGGATCTGGTGATGAGGATCTTGGAGGGGTTCGCGGGACCAAACAGCGATTCCGGGCTCGAGTTTACTCAGCTCGTGCAAAGGCACAAGGATTGGGAGAGATCCGCTCTGGCTGCGGCCGTGAGGAGATCTCTCCAATGAATTGTTGCCTGATCCTGGTATGTTTCGTTTTCCTTCTTTCCTTCTTACTTCTCCCTGCACTACCTCCTTTGAATCCGCTCCTATCCTCTGCTTCTTGCGGATGCGAAGAAACTCATCACTGGAAGCTGGACTAATCGGGACGGAAATATGTGCTGGATGTCGACATGGTGGTGCTGCTCTCGTCAGTGCTGGTCATAGGACCAGAACACATGGTTCAAAAGTCTGGAAGCTCAAAAAGGTCGTCGATAACTTGTGGATGGTTGCCTCTGCTGTTGCCCGAGTTTGGACGATTGTTCCGTTGAAACGTAGCCCGGAGCATGGCGTCCTGCCAATGGATGAAACGCCTGTCAATCAAGATCAGCTCGACTGGACCCGCTACAGGCACTACTGGAAGATGCCATCGAGCGGATTCCCTGAGCAATTTACCAAAGCAGGGGATAGGAGAAACTCGTTGCATTCATATATCGTTAACCTAAGCCCTTTCCTACTTGCTCACAGCCAAATCCCCCTTTGGTAACTTTCTGCATTCTGGGCACAGCCATTCCCCTGCAGGCTCGCTCTTGAGTCCCACACAACTCCAATGAAACCACTGATACTTGCAATTATCATTGTCGCATCCCACCATGTCTCCAAAAGAAACTTTCTGACAAAAGCAATACAGTGTTGTGTCCTCGCCCTCATCCAGATCGTCATCACCCTCGATGTCAGAAACACGGTCAGCGGTGCCATCAGCTTGAGTACGCGCGAGAGAAGAAGGAGTGGGAGAGGCGGAGCCGTCCTCGCTATCAGTCGCCGAGGCGTTGGTGCTTGGTGTGCCATCTCGACCAGCACGAGCAAGTTGGCGTCGACGATCACCTTTGGTGCTGCTCTTGGTGCCCGCACGGTCATTGCGCTTCCCAGTCCTGTCGCGTTTGGAGGCGGGAACAGGCTTTCGACCAGAAGCAGCACTACCTGGAGCCGCTTTCTTGACAGCAGCAGGCGGGCGACTGGGCTGTTGAGATCCGGCGCGGGACGAACTTGCTGCTGGACCGGGTGTTGTGGCCTTGGGCGTAGCATTGCCCGTCGTTGGTTTGAGACCACTCTTCGGCAACGCAATCTCATTAGGACGACGTCGCTTGTTCGCCTCGCTGCTGCCTTCGCGAACCGACCGTGGTGCGCTGACCGGAGTCTGAGTTCCACCGACTCGAGCACCAGCCGAAGACTGAGCCATGCGCAACTGCGCAGCATTGGCGATATTTGCTGCACCGCCCACGGAGCCAATGTTACCAGAGATGTTCTGAAGAACACCGCCAGCCACAGGAGTCGACACGCCAGTAGCGCTACCAGAAAGCATGCTCGGACCGTCCCAGTCGGCAGGAAACTCCTCGCGGATGGTCAGATGGCGAAGACCGACGTCAAGCCTTTTGATCTGCCGTTGAAGCACAATCAGGGCCTTCTCGCTCAGGCCGCATTTCTCAGCTTGCAAGATCTCGCACTTGTCGAAGCAGTCGTTGATGGTCTTGGTGAAGGCCTCCTCCTTCGGGTTCTGCACATGGCCACCGTTCAAACGAACCCATTTCTGGAGTGCCATGTCTCGCTTGTTGATCTCTTCCTTGTACGCCAGAATCTGTTGGTCTTTGGCCTGGATTTCCTCAAGCAGATGAGTGACCTCGGCTGGAGTGTTCGCCACTGGACCGGAAGTTAGCCATGCGCTTGAAAGCAACAATCCCAGATCGAACAAAAATCCCAAGACGAAACTTACCATCGTGCATGAACTGTTCAAGAACCGACGCGGCATCCTCTGGCATGTGGAGACTCATGGTGAAGGTAGCACTCGGGCGCAACGGCTGTTGGCCTTACCCGCCGGATGGTATGGAAATGCGCGCAAATGAGGTATAGCCTCGGAACTAAAGGTCTTGAGCAGCTGCAAGACTGGTACAAGCAATGCCGTGATGGCAAGTGATGGAACAGGCGACAGCGACCAAGCAAACGAAGTGAAAGTTGAAGATGAGGATGAGGTCTAAGCAGCCACGCTAAGCCTGTCCTCCGCAGAGCGGCTCGTTCCGCCCGCCGCCACCGCAGAGCCGCACGTGCAACTCGGCTCCAGACGAGCGAGCGTGTGAGCGATGAATGGCGCATACCACTACTGAAGCCAACGACATCCTGAACCAGGCGCAAACTGTCGCATACCGCCAACACACTCTCGTCAGGACTAAGGCTTCCACTGAGAATAGCATGCGACCGTCGGTCACATGGCAGGCTCAAACATCCCCCGCGCCGATGCGCATGGCGCAATAGTTCAGCAATGGTCTCCAAATCACCTCTCGCCCAGAAGTGGCTCAAGGTCACCAAACCACGCAAACGATCACGATGACGGATATGCAAATGGCGACGACTACACATGCGACGGCAGACCTCCGCGGATACCTACGCCGCAAACGACAGAAGACGACGAGAGGCGCTGGCAGGACGAGGAACTCAATCGCAAGATCATGAACCAGGTCGAGGAGAACGGCATCACACGCCCAAAAGGCTACAAGGTCTCATACCATTACAACAGCACAGTGGAAGATATGCATTTTGGCAGGACACATCCCATGAAGCCATGGCGTCTCACTCTCGCAAAACACCTCATTCTCGGCTACGGCCTACAATACGCCATGGACACCCACGAAGCACTTCCCGCGGCCAGAGAACAGGTCTGCGCATTTCACGACCCCGATTATGTCGATTTTTTGTCAGAAGTCGCACCAGAGACCTTCGACCGACTCTGCCAGAACCCCAAATACGCCAAAGCAGTCCCTCCTGCCCATGACGCAGACAGTGTCTACTTAGGGCCATACAATCTCTCAACTTCTCCCGGTGCCGACTGTCCAGTGTTTGCGGACATGAGCACATACCTCTTCTTATATACCGGCGCCACATTAGCGGCGAGCCATCAACTTACGACCGGGCAGAGCGACATCGCGGTCAACTGGTCAGGCGGTTTACATCACGCCCACAAATCCGAGGCCTCCGGTTTCTGTTACATTAACGACATCGTGCTGGCCATTTTGGAGATGCTCAAAGTCTGGGCTCGAGTCCTCTACATTGATATCGACGTTCACCACGGAGATGGCGTCGAAGAAGCCTTCCAGCGACAGCCTCGTGTCATGACGCTCAGCTTTCACCGCTACGGTCCTTATGATGACACTGGTCACAAATTCTTCCCTGGAACAGGCGACATCACAGACATCGGATTGAGGTCCACCCATGGCGAGCACTTCGCCCTTAATGTACCCATCAGCTCCGGCATTGACGACCGGCAATACAACTATCTATTTACCTCTGTTGTTGGACGGGCAGTGAAAGCCTTCAACCCATCAGCTATTGTACTGCAGTGCGGTGCCGACTCTCTCGGCGGCGACCGTCTCGGCCAATTCAACATCAACATCAAACAACACGGCGAATGCGTGAACTTTGTCAAGTCGCTCAACGTACCAGTACTTCTTCTCGGCGGTGGCGGATACACAGCACGTAACGTGGCCAGAGCTTGGTGCTACGAGACCGCGCTCGCCACCGAAAATGAACTCCCTGACGCAATCCCACTCGACTTCATCCCCAGACCCGAAGCTTTCCAAGGCAGAGGTCATGGCGACGGCAAACTGTTCCCAGCTTTCAACCGAGCCCATCCGAATAACTGCAGCAATACTGACCTGGAGAACATGGTGAAGAAGATTGACTGGGACTTACGATATGTGGCAAACAGCCCGTGGGCAAAAATGGACCAATTACCGAGGAAGACTATGGTAGACACCATCGCTGCGAGTATAGACGAGGAGAGGAAGCCGAATAAGGCAGAGAAGGATCGGAGACAGAAGGAAAGAGATCCAGCTGGGAGAGGAGAGCTGAGATAAAGGAGAAGCAAAGCACAAATGTGGTTTTTGGTGAGAAGAAGTTTGCCATGGCTGGGAAAGATTGGAGGCAAAGGTGTGGTCCAGCCGACAGCTATGATTTGGGCGGTACAGTTCAGTTTCAGCGTGGTGCTTAGGCGTTGTATTAGGGTCGGTTCGACATGACGTTCAGGATACTTGAAGAGGGGGACGAAGCCGTCAAGTTAGATATCAGACACTTTGTCTTCAAGAGCATCAAAACCTCGACGATGGCATTTGAACCGAAAACAAGTCCACTGTCGCGCATCTAATGCGTCTCATCCAAATTTATGCTCCCAAATTTTTCGCATGGTTGCAACAAACCAAGCTACATTATTTCAAATCATGTCAACGCAACTCAACGAACGACTTCGATCTGCTAATCCAAGAAAAAAAGATATGGATCTCCAACATGCAACCCCGGTCAAATCAAGATCGTCGCTTATCTCTTGTCGCCTTCCTACTCAGGAAGCTCGCAGGCGGCGCCGGCACGTCGAAATCCTGGGCAAAACCCCGCTTGACCTCCGCTAAACTCTCGAATGTCACTCTTCACGCCTATGTTCAGCGACAACGCCATGCGACCTAAATACCGAACTGCCTCTCACGTCCAAGTTCCTGAGCGGAATGTCCCTTGCATTTCGTCACGCAATATGTGTATTGGCTTGTCATTGGTAGGGTTTGAGGATCTTTGGCGTGCGGACAAGGATTGTGGTGTTGGCGTTTGCGCTTCTGTCGCTGCTAATCGTACACCAGGGTGACGAGATGCCGTAGTAGATACTATCAGGTCTTGGAAGAGGCGATGTCTTGTGCTCCGGTGTCGCTCTGCTCTTTCTGGTACAAAGCTTGGAAGCCCGCTCTTTCATTCTCGCGACAGATCGCTGGTCGACAAAAGAGAAGTGACCAACGATGTTTCTCAAAGCCACCGCTCTCAGCATTCTGCTGGGCGCTGCCAGCGCTCAGACTTGGAGAGACCTTCCTGGCAGCTTGTACGGCCCTTCGGAGCCATGGGGTTACGCACCAGAAGCGAGCTGGCCGCCTACGGACATTGGAGAAGATCTTGTGCCCCAAAAGCCTGACTCCTTGACCCGCGATATCATCGCTCAAGTCAGCCAGGACCGTGTCGAGAACATCATCACCAAACTTGCAGGCTTCGGCACCAGACACACCCTCTCGACCCAGAATTCCAGCACCCGCGGCATCGGCGCGGCCAGGGATTGGATCTACAATGAAATGAAAGACTACGCCTCGCAAGGCAACGGAAGCATGGACGTCTACTTCAATTCTTACATCCAGCCGGTAGCAAGCAGAATCCTCTTCCCGGTCAACATCACAAATGTCATCGCTCAAGTCAACGGCACATCCGATCCCAGCCGAGTTCACATTGTCACAGCCCACTACGACAGCCGCCGCCTCAATGTCAGCGACTACACTGGCGACGCACCTGGAGCCGACGACGACGCTTCAGGCGTAGCCGTCGTGATGGAAATGGCTCGGATCTGCGCAAAACTGAAGCCCAAGGCCACCATGATCTTCGCCGCCGTAGCTGGCGAGGAACAAGGTCTCTACGGAGCGGATCATCTGGCCAAAACTCTCAAAGCAGCTGGCTACAATGTCGAAGGAAACTGGAACGTCGACACCGTCGGCAGCGGCTCGAACCAGCCCTTCAACCCGATCAACGAATACACCATCCGCGTCTTCGGCGCCAGCATCTTATCCCCCAACATCTCCACCGGCGCAGAGAGCACAACCATCGGCACAATTGGAGGCGAAAACGACTCACCCCACCGCAACCTCGGCCGCTTCATCGCAGAAGTCGCCGCCGGCGCATCCGAAGAAGTCAACATGCAAGTAGCCCTGATCTACCGCCTCGACCGCTACCTCCGCGGAGGCGACCACCGCCGTTTCCTCGAGCAAGGCTTCCCCGCTGTGCGATTCACGGAAGCCGTGGAGGAATTCAAGCACCAGCATCAGGACATCCGGGTCGTGAATGGCACGCAGTACGGCGATACGTTAGAGTTCGTGGACTTCGCCTACACTTCGCGTGTGGCCAAGGTTAATCTGGCGACCATGTGGTCTGCAGCAAATGCACCTGCTATGCCGAGAAATGTCACGATCTCCCAGAATGTTGGCTTTACTGCTGCGGATGAGAATACGCCAGAGGACATTATTAACAATTTGAGCGCCTTCTCATGGATCGCAGGTGATGATCCTTTGGTTGCTAGCTATGAGCTTGTTTGGAGGGTTAGTGGCGCTTTGCAGTGGAGTCACTCGCTTGATGTCGGCAATACGGGCAATTACACTGTCGACCTGTCGAAGGACAACTTGCAATTTGGTATTAGGGCTGTTGGGAAAGATGGGAAGAAGAGTCCGGCTGTTTTTCCTTTGCCTGGTCGGTAGTGGAGTTCAGCAAGGTCGCTGAGGTAAGGGCGTAGGAAGGAGCGCATGGGAATGAATACAAAAATGTTTGGAGAATACAAGGGATTGGATATGTGTATATATTCATGTCTTTTTGATAGAAGGCTTTTACGCTACGATATCTACAACACATGTCTTTACCTCCACTTTGCACCATTACCTCTTGTAAGCAACAGCGTTGTCCAAAATGAAGCGAATACCCTCCTTGCGCCAAGTGTCGGGCTCGTTGAAAGCGTTGCCAGTAACATTGGTATCGAAGACAATGTTCTGCGGCTCCGAGTTGTCGTACACAGGCCAGTCAGGAATAGAAGAGTTCCTACCCTTGTAGCCATTGGGGTCAAGATCGTGAATGAAAGAAGCCCAGCTGGAGCTCATGAGGTCGCCAAGCTCGCGATAAGAAGCCGACTTGTTGGCGTAAGGGTTGACAGTGCCCCAGAGCTCGCCGTAGCCGAGACCCTCGGTGTTGTCGAAGACGAAAGCCACTTCCTGGAAGTGCGTGACGCCGACCGTGAAGGGGATGCCGTTAGGGATGGTGTTGAAGCGGTAGCTGTAGGCGTCGACGCCGTGTGCGGCCCAGGCTTCGCAGGCGCCGCGGCGGTTTGCTTGGAACATGGCGTCGCCCCAGTAAGCGGCGCCGCGGCGGTATTGGCTTTGGTTGGGGTAGGTGTAGTTGCCGATTTCTTCGACGGGCGGGACCCAGTAGTCGGGGGTGTTGGGGTAGGCTTCGAGCGCTTCCTCGACGAAAGACTCTGGGAGGGGTGTAGCCCTGTCTTCGTCGGTGAGGGTATCGATAAAGTCCTGCTCGCTGTCAAGGCCTTGAGGCCCGAAAGCAGTGCCCTCATCGGTGTTGGTGCCGGATATAATGGGGACTTGTACAAAGTCGCCATCCGCAAGCTGCAGACTACCCCAGCGCTGGATGAAGTCTCCGTCCACGATGATGTTCCAGTTTCCACCCTCTGTGGAGTTGAAGTACTCGTTGATCTGCTCGTAAGGAGCGTAGCGGAGGCAGTCAAGGGTATCGGTGGCATTTCCGCATCCAGTGGAGTTGACCAGCGCATCGTAACCAGGCTGGTAGTCGATCACCGAGCGGTAGCTGTTGTAGTTCACGGGGTTACCAGACTGCATGATACCGGCGCGGAAAAGACCATCATCACGGCCGTTGTAAGCCAGAAGGTGCCAGCCCACCGACGCAGCGCCGGCAGACTCTCCCCAGATGGTGACCTTGCTTGCGTCGCCACCGAATGCACCGATGTTCTCCTGCACCCAGTGGAAGGCAAGGCGCTGATCCCTCAGAGCGATGTTGGTGTCGCCACTGCCAGAAACCTGCTCAGAGGCAAGAAGACCCCAGCCGGACAAGCGGTAGTTGATAGAGACACCAATGATGGGCTTGCCAATCTTTACACTGTTCTCAACAATGAAGGAAAGGTTGTAGCGGGCATCGCGGCTGCCACCCATGAAGAGGCCACCGCCGTGGATCCAGAGGCCAATGGGAAGCTCTTGGTCCTCATAGCCAGAAGGGCGGACAATGTTGAGGTACAAGCAGTCCTCAGAAACCGGGTAGCCGAGCTGATCACCACCGTAGCCAACGCAAGAGTTGGCGTATTCGGTTGCCTCGTAAGTGCTGTTGAAGGTGGAGTTCAAGGACTGCGGGTTGCGGAATCGGAGCCCATCAACGGGAGGCTGAGCGTAAGGAATGCCCAGGAAGTAGTCCTCATTGTAGGTCGAGGAGTGAATACCGGAAATGGTGCCATTCTTCACGTTCACGGTGGGAGCACCGCCGTAGCTGGCCTGGCGGCGAAGACTAGGTGCCGCACTGGCCACTGCCAGAAGGCTTGCAAGAACGGTAAGCATTGTTGGTGAGACACAGAGGGTATACCAGCTGTTGGACAGGCAGTTGTGAAAGGAGAGACCGGATGCCAGAGCACGTTATATACTTGACGTAGTTGACCATAGCTGCGGACTTCGGTTCCGAGGCCCACGAAACGTCACAGCGGGCTCTGAGGAAGCATGAAGGCTCATGGAGTTTGCAGCATCTGCCGAAACGCGTCTGAAGTCATGGGAGAGCACAAAGGCAGAATCAACCCCGGTGGGCATGGACGATCTCAGCAAGGAATGGAGATTGGAGGGTCGTGCGGGGCTGGGGTGGAGTTTGTGAGAGTTGTTTCGGCCAAGATCGCTGCATCTTTCCAATTCTCCGCTTGCAGAAGAGGCAGCACGAATCATGACAACGCCACATGGATGCTTAGTGCGACTTTACAAACCTTGTCCCCTCAATTGGGCAATTATCGACCACATGCACGGGCTAAACGATTTTCGATTTTCCTTTTGTTTTTACCATATGCTGCTATTGCTTGTTATTTGACAACACCGCCGCTTTGCAATGACTACGCAAAAAACAATGATTTGTATGCATCTACCATAGCGCTCGGCTGATCAAAACCAAATCATTGCTTCGGAGAGAGATACTCACGCAACAGAGCATCTCAGAGCCAGAGCATTTCATTTATGCCAGTACCTTCAACTTCCTTCTCAAGCATGGCGCAGTATGTCCAACTACAAGCAGTTTTACGTGATTGTAGTCGTATGTGAATATACAAAATAAGGTCTGTCCGTCAGCTGATCGATTACAATAGTCTCTTTAAACAAAGACATCCCAATCGCTACCAATGAGCGAATGCATATAGGCATCTACGCACTTGCTCAGTCTGTCAACAGTGCAACAATAGAGAGCTTTGTACATCCGTATAGATAGTCAAGCATACCGTGTAACTTACATGTGATCAATGCCATCACTCCCATTTACGTCTGTGACACGCAGTCGCAGGCGTACTTTATCAATAGACCGCTTACAATTGTTCACGAGCCTGTCGCGTTTGTCGCTTGCTTAAAAATGGCATGAGCCCACGCTCCGACCTATCTTACAAAACCACTACCATCCGCGAAGAGACAAGAAAATGCCGCGCACGAATAACGACATCCCGACCCTCGACCTCTTCTTCTTCGAGGTACGCTCATCAACTCTCTATGTATTAAAACACTCACTGGCCCAAATCGACAGGAAAATATCACCATGTTGATCCGCACCCAGCAGGGTCAGATGCTGCTCACCGCGAGCAGCTACGAAAGTACGTCCACCAAACTCAGCACTCCCATAGAGACTTATGCTAACTCTTTCGCAGTCACTCTCACCGGCATCCACCTCATGGACGTCGTTGCTGCCATGCATGGCAGAATTTTCACGCTGGAGTCGCTGTTCGTGTCAAGGCATGACATTATCGAGGTTGTTTGAGAAGACGGTGTGATGGCGGATACAGCAGATATCCCATGAAATGAACTTCGTTTGAATTTTGCCTGCTTTTCATAATACCTCCGTTATATGAACCTCTCTTTTGGGAGTATACATTGTCCCTGTTGTGAAACTCCTGCTTCTTTGCCATTCTTCCCGCTCCTGCCTTTTCGCCCATCTGCGCTTTGGTATTACTCTGCCTTTGAGAGCATTGCTCTTCAGCGCGGTCATTTGATCGGTCGCGGGATTCATGCTGTTCGACAGCGGACTGTTGAATCGCCCTTGCTTGACGCGTGGTTCTGGTAGGGTGTGTAGATCGACGGTGTAGAATGATGAAGGCTTGGGATCGTGCGAAATGATGATGTAATGTGTGCGATCATCGTTTTGGTTGATGGAAGAAATTTGTCGGTTGGCGTAAGAGCTCTTGGACAGAGAAAGCTGAAAAGCAGAGACAAGGAAATGCGGATGCCAAGGTGTTTGCTTGTGAGTTGTAAATGGAGATCGGGCTTCTCAAGAAACGAGGAGGTAGACAAGAAAAGAGCTAAAGCGTGCCTTCATTGCTCAATTGGCTCTGGGAAGAGAGAGCCATGCAGATTACTTAAATCTCGATCGTTCGAGAATGGATCGATCAGAGATTCAATGCCCCAAATCTCCCTAATCTTTGCTCGAAATCGGTGCTTGAATCTCTCTAATCGAGCAGATTTGATCTCCAAATCTCTGCTTGATAAGTTACGAATCGAAAGACGTTTTGGTTGCACACCTTGGACAGTTGGACTATAAAGCGTCCACATTGAGCGTGGAATCTAGTCTAATTGTACAATATTTTACTACACTTGATAATCGTTCTTGGTCTGCTCTCGAGCGCACGGAGCAAGCTCTGCACCAGCCCTCCGCGGCAGTCACAAAACAATTCGCTAAATAAACAGCGTAGAAGTTCAATCCACAACCTACCACTGCTTTACGTCTAAAACCAATACCATTCATCGACACATCTGACTTCCAAGGAACCGAATCCCTCACGCCAAAGACCTTCGCTCATACACTTGGAGCAGGCCGCCGCAGCGCCGACACCATGTGGAACCTCGACATCGAAACGGTAATGGCAATCATTTTTGCTGTCATCGCCATGTGCGTTCTTAAACTACTCCTTGACATCCGCGAGATCCTCCAACCTCCGGCCAGCACGGCGGAATTCCTAGCAAACGTCCTTCTTGGGATGGTAGCGGCCTTTTTCGTCATCGCCATTTTCTTCCACATAACTGTCACGCCCTCGGATGTCGTCGAGATCTGGTTGTTGCTGCTCACAGTAGCCGGACTCTTCCTCGCCATCGCCGTTCCCTGGTTTTACGAGAAGTATTGCGAAAACAGAGGACCGCCTAAGCTCTTCTCTGGTACTGTACCATACGACACACTCGAAGAAGCAAGCGGATGAGGAGTACGTCTATTGTGCACCGAGAGGGCCGAAGTTTTGCACACGCTGACGGTACAATGTAATAGCACATGTTGCCGCGCGACGTCGTAGGATGCGAAGAGATTGAATAGTACGATAGCAGCAGATACGGTAGTCGTTTGAGCAGCATCGCAGCAAGAGAGAGAAGACGCGGGTAACACCAGGATAGTTGCAGGTTACTCCATAGCCAATACGAAAACTCATCGATTAATGTACACACCAACGCGCAGAAAGACCCACGCCTGACGTTTGACAATCGCGAGAACACAAATGAACAAAGATCTTGAACAGCCTATTGGAAACACCCTTTTTTGACAGTGGCGGGAGAAGGTGCAGCGGAAATGCGGACAGGTCACCTTGGAACACAATCAAGAGTGGGCAAAGAAGAGGCAAAGAAGAGGAAAAGAAGGGGCAAAGATGAGACAAAGGACAGAAATGGATTAATGAATAGATAGATACAAAATGTTAGATGAGAGTAATGCTTGACCCCACCGCCACCCGACAGGAATGTTACATCTGCCGCGTGAAGCATGACTTACTTCGAGGGTCTCCTAGAGAACACCGCAAGAAGCAGCCAAAGATAGATAAGGAAAAAAAAAAAAAAAAAGAAAAAAAAAAAAACTTGACCCCACCACCACCCGGCAGAGATGTGATATCTGCCTCGTCAAGTGAAAGGCTATGCTCGAGGATCTCCCAGAGGACATCGCACGAGTAGGCCATGCGCCGATCAGAAGAAAGCAAAAGAAAGCTTGACCCCACCACCACCCGACAGGAATGTTACGTCTGCCGCGTCAAGCAAAAGGACACACTCGAGAGTCTCCCGGAGGACACTGCAAGAGTAGACCAGACGTGTCCAAGGGTCTCCCAGAGGATACCACAAGAACACGCCGAAGAACAGAGGCCAGACCAGAAGATAGAATGTACCGGAGTTGCGTTGATTAGTCGACGAAAAATCCAGCTCCACCTGCATCGGGGTCACAAGCAAGCCAGGCGTCTGCCAGAGCGAGACCACCCACGGCAAACAAGGACTCGTCAGGGGAATCCAAAACATTCAGTTCCAGACCCGAATAACATTTTCCAGCTCGGACCCACCAAAACCTACCCTGTCTTTGATGTCGTCCAGAGTGGCCGCCAAGAGAGTTCAGCCAGGCGTCTGCCAGAGCAAGACCACCCGGGGCCAAGACTCCCAAGATGGCCAGCTGAGTGTACCAGATTGTATCCAGGCCCTCCAACCCCACCCTCGTTTTGTCTAGTTCCAAGAGTATGTTTGTGTTTGTCGGCGTACATCTGGAGATCGAAGCCAGGTGTCTGCCAGAGCAAGACGACCCAGGGCAACGATAGCCTCCAAACTCGCGGAGTCGTCCAGGCCCTCCGATCCCACCCTTTTTCCAGTTCCTTTTCAGTGTTTGTCGTATGCGTCTCACCGACAGCCCAGAGGCTACCCCTGCTCGATGCGCCCATCGAACAGCCACCCGGCAGATGCAAAAGCAACGCCGCTGTCAGAGATCCCCCAGTTCCCGCAGGATGATAAGCAGAATAAAAGCTGCAGAGGCAACACTCAGCGCGCCAGCACCCCTCGAAAGGAGTGGGGGCAACACTGAGAAGCTGGACTCCGAGAACAGGGTTGATGAGGAGACGTTGGTCTTGTATGACAGCCAAGGCTGCCAATGCCAATATCTTCTGGAGCAGTGGTGGTCGGACTTACATGGCAGCCAGAGCTGTCAATGCCAGAACTATATTCTATAAAGGCAGGGGGCCGGACTTACATGGCAGCCAGAGCTGTCAAAGCCGGTGAATGTCGTATGAATCGGGGGACTGGTCTTACATGACAGCCAGAGCTGCCAATGCCAGTGTTGTCGTTTGGTGTGGACGGGACTGGTCTTAAATGACAGCCAGAGCTGTGAATGCCAGCGAGTGTATCCGCTGCGGCCACTCAAAGAGCAAGCTTGGAGTCGAGGCGTGCTCACGACAACATGCATGCGGCCAGTACATATGAGAAAAAGCTCCAGTACCGAGTCAACCTCCGCCCAACAGTGTCTACCAGGGTATGCACTGCGAGCTCCAGCCACTCTCACTGTCGCTTACGTTCACAGAGGCACGGACGCATGGATTTGAAGTCAGCGGCAAGCAGATGCTGGCCATGTTGAATGTACAGCATATCCGAAGCCTCGAGGCCGTCGAATTGTTCCAAAAGCTCTTGCTCTCGAGTGACCGTGTAATGGCGCAAGTTGAGGTGGTGCGCTTGTCGCGATGGCTTCTCGTGTTGGTCTGGCTACGCCGGCCGGCGAGCGCTGTTTGGTGGCGACCTGACGAAGTTGATGTGAACGCAAAGCTTGCGCTGCTGTATTGAGTCAGCAAAATTTGTTACTGCCGCAAAAGGACTGGATCGCACATACCAAGTAGCTTGGTGGCGTGGTGGTGAAGTTGCTTCGCTGCCAGGTCGTGGAATTTGGTGTCGAGTCAAAAGTGCGGTGGCTGGTAAGAAGAAGCCGCGCTGTCGCTTGTCAGTGAGATTCACATGGCCTCGGAAAAGATGACGTACCGTGGTACAAGAAAAGTCTCCACGAACTGCGCATGAGGCTGCAGACGAGCGTTTTTGTGTTCGCTTTGAGAAGAGAGGCTGTGGTATCCCGTTTGCGCAAGATAATGCCCTTCTGGTAAACGACCGCAGGGCGAAAATGAATTGTGCCACCTTGTCAGACCCATCGGGCGGCCTCAAATTGTCTTCGACACATTGAGCTGCGTGCGTGGAACTCTGTAGACGTGCGCAAGGATCTCCAAGAGTTGTTTCGTGGCGGCGGCGGTGATTTGCACCATGAGAGGATCGTGAAGGCGCGGCAGTGGCGGAGGTGGTAGAGCGCCAGCGAAGCACATGGCTTCCGCTTCGCTGCCGCCAAGCCGACGCTGATATCCAGCGCTCGCTTAATTAACATGTGAATATCGAATGATTGTAGCAAGTTGCGGTGCTGCATTCACTGCTTGCTTGCGCTGTCGCAAGCGCCGCCTGGGTAACTTACTATGTTTGGAACCTATATCGAGTGCCGCTACGGTGTGCCTAAGTGAATTAACGCCTCCATGTATATCTAGGTATTTTATCTCTGACTACTCATGAGCTCACGTCTCTACACCTTCGCCGAAACCCACGCTGTACTTGCAAATCCACCCCGATGTTTACTCCCTCGACGATGCTCAAGCCATGTGTTACTCTCGAGATCGATCATCCTCATGGGACAAGCCTGACCGCGGTGAAGAACTGACAAGGACATCCTCTAGTTGTTACCAAGTCCGATGATTATGCACCACGCCAACGACTTGAAGGCATTGAATCGAACGAGTGTAATAATTTGCATGTCAATTTTGTTGCGGAGGCAAGGGATGGACGATTGCTGTGGTCGAAAAGAATAATGAAGATGACTGGCTACACAATTTGGTTGGAGGACAAGCAGCTTTGATCTCAGCTTAGCGGATATATCGATCAAAGACCTTCTTCTTCGTTTCGCTGTCCGTAAGTTAGATAGATAATGACGAGAAGCAAGCTTATGTAATTCTGAATCACAAGGGTCTTTGTACAAAAGAACGCCGTCAGCTTGTAGAATAATTCTCGTTGCCATTTAAGGCGAACAAGCCGTTGAAGATGAATCTAGAAATCGCGTAAAGTAAAGGAAGATTGAACTAGAAATGCCATTGCTCGCTGGTTTAGGAAGATATCATTCTGCAACATCCCCAGGCTTGGTCAAGTCGACTTTTTCCATCAGAGAGCAATTCCTCGGCGTACGTTTCGCACGCGGTCCGTCTCACTGATTGGAATACCCCAGAGAATCACATTTTTACGACTAGGCTCATGCTGGAACCGCATCACTCCATAGACTAGCGATGTGCCAAGGAAGTGCATGAGGTGAACCCGTGGCGTTTGCAGTATCCTCGCCACGAAAATGATAGTATGCGGGTAACGTTCCCATGCCTTATTGCGAATTCCTGGACACGGTATGGCAAATCTCTCAACTGAAACGAACAAAACTCCGAAGCAGCGGGACACCACTGGCAAGGACAACATCATCCCGTTTCGGGCTCCAATATCGCACTGATAGGCAAGCCGCAATTCGACCCGAATGATGCAATACCTCGGCATGCGCTTTCGGCCAAAATGTTTCTCTCAGACCCTAATCACGAATACTAAAAAGAACTCTGGTTGGTGCCCACAATCTCCATGCCCCGATACCGCCCCTGACCACGTGGTAAGCCTGTGCGTGCGCCTCGGGCGGCAGCGGCGTAAAGACAGATTACGAATGCCTTTCAGCAATCTCGCATGGTGTTGAGAATTGGAGAATCCCACTTGTAAAAACGCCCACAACGCCGTACTTTGCCGCTCGAAGAGATAAGGTTATCGCAATGTACGCAATCTTCCGGAATCCCGGCCTCGGTCCGCGCCTTAATTCTATTTTAGAGGGCAGATGAAGAATCTAGGTTTGGCGACTAGTCGCGACGAAGTCTATTTGATTGGACGGTCTGCTGACTTGCCACGCTTGCCCTTGGCCGGAGATCTCGAGCGGTCTCGAGCAGCTGTGGAATCTGAGTCGCTTGCGCAAGTGATTATGGGTAAGGTGGGAAGAAGGCTGAACTTGGAGCATTCAGAGCCAGCCCCCTCGTGGGCCAAGATTGTTAACAGATTCTTCGTAATGACGACCGTGATGACCTAAGAGACATGTCCGACCTCCGAAATAGCAAGAATCTCCATCACGAACGCACAGCAACCAACCCTCGTATCCCGCCGAAGGCCGCAACCGCCAACCCTCTCTCACCATAGCACCAATCCCAAGAACGGCAAGCCGGGCCACCGCTGTACGCCCGAAAATCATTATCACCCCCAACTCCACCCTCACAACAAACCTGCCAAAACGCGCCCGAGGGTAGCCGCAGCAAAATTTGAGTTTTCGTTACAGAAGGAATTCGCAGCGTACCCCACAAGGCTGGCTGTGATCACTGTGGGCCCAAGCAAAGCCGCTCGGCTTTTGTGCTGGCGCTAGCACTCCTAGTGGCGCATTAGCAGAGTGTCTTAGCAGTGGGAAGCGATGCGAGATCTCGAGCTTCTTGGGACGTCATGTTATGGTAGTTTTTGCTGTGGGGGGTGAAAGTGTGGTTTGTTGATTTTGAAATGTTTTTTGTGGTGTTGTTCTAGTCTATGGTATTGTGATAGATCGCTAAATATGCCATGGTGGGGTTCGTCCCAAGTGCCATTCAAAAATGCACATGTCTGTACAAAAAAAAAAAAAGGAATCGTGTCAGACCAACGTGCTCGCTAAATGTGATGTCAAAAAATTCGTTGCAAATCATGTCTCGCAACCCTTTCGTTGCGGGGTACGGGGTATTATCCTCTTGGACCCTGTTATTTAGGCAAGGCCGAAGGTTGCCCTCATGCGCCTCCAGATCTCGGAGCCCATGGCCTTCCTGGTGTCGGAAGTCCTGGAAGCGGCGTCCTTGTTCTCGGCAGCGCGGCGGAGGAGGTAGTTCAGGCACTCAGTCATGCTGCCCCATGCAATGCACTTGACAACCTGCTCCTTGACCTTGGTCTCGTCGCCGCCGTTGCGTCTGGTGGCTGCGAGAAGAGAGCAGGAGACTTCGTCAGCCATGCCCTGGAGCTGTGCGTAGACGAGGGGAGTGAGGGTCTCGCCACGGTCGAGCTGCTCCTGGCGGAGGCGCTGAGCGAGGTCGACAGTGTTGGCGTTGTGAGAGGCGATGACAACCCTGCTGTCGGGCCAGGCCTTGGAGGCCTCTTCGGCGGAGGTCGGCTGAACAACAGGGTTATACTGGCGGTGGATGAGGGCGGACATCATGCCGTCGTAGGATGCGTGGGTGTCTTCGATGGTGTCGTGGATGAGGGAACGTTCCTCAGAGAACAGGTAGGCGCCACGGACAAGCTTTGCACCAAGGGTGAAGCCTTCCTTCCTGGCGATGTCGATGTGGCGAGACATGGTAGCGGGTGCGGACTTGAGGTAGCATTGGTAAGTGTTGTAGAGAACGACCTGACCATCGCGGTTGAAGATGCGCTGAAGGTTCAGAGTCCAGGCGTGGTATCCAGGCAGATTCCAGTTCTCCTCAGCAGAGGGCAGGAGACAGACGTTCTTCTCAGCAGCGGCCTTGCAGACGAGCTTCATAGCCTTGTCCATAGCCTCGCTGGGGTCCTTCTGCGCAGCGCACAGGCGGAGCGCCGCGGGGCCCATACCACTCCACTTCAGGCCGATGAAGTCGCCAGCCTGTGCGATGCCAACGGAGGCAAGCATGCCCTTCTGCCAGTTCTGAACATCCTCCACCTCGTTGCTCTCAGCATCCTTGAGGACCTCGAGGGCATACTCCAGGATCACACCACCGTATCCCTGCTCGCGGAGCTGCTTGGAAGTCGCGCTGACCTGCGCAGGAGTGGAGCCGGCGCAGAATTGCTTGTAGAAGGTCTGGTAAAGCAGAGCTCTGGCCAGAGGGTTTTTCTCGAGGCTGAAAAGGAAGCTCTTGCTCTCCAGCATGCGGCGAAGGACCGCAGAAGAGGCGTCCAGAAGGCGAGGCGAAGAGGAGACCGCGGTGATCATCCAAGAGCGCAGGATCTGGGTGAGAGGAAGGAAAGCGAGGGTAGAGGCCTCAGCCTTGGACACTCCAGAAGCGGCGGAAGCGGTAGCAGCGGGGGATTTGAAGTTGGGGTAAGCGGCGGATTGGTCGTTGTGAGGTGATGAGTGCATTGCCCGGCGGTGGGTGTGTGCGTGCCTGGCAGAGACATAGCAGAAGCCAGTGGTCTGCTTGGGGAAAGAGGAGAGTGCGCTCTCAAGCGTTTGGACGCGCATGGCGGTGTTCATCTTGTTGTTGAACACAGGAGACACTCCCAATAGTGATATATCCAAGAAAAACGTCCAAGTATCCAAAGTGGCAAAGGCCTAAGAATGCTTGAAGAAGGAGAGAAGGGAGGAGTGAGTGAGACAAAGGAAAGGGCTCCTACCTGGCAGGGCGGAATATATGGGCGCCATACTGCTCGGCTTGTAGCAAATGGCCTTTGCAAGGCCGCCGTTGCTCATCACAGCAATCGGCGCCATCGATGTTGAGGACTGGACTGTCTGGCGCGGCTACCTTCGGCTTCTTGGCAAACATCGCAGATAATGATCACGTGCCCAGGGTTCGCTCTGGAACTTGCAAAGAATCTCCGCAGTCGCTGGCGCTTTCTCTTCCGGAACCGGCCCACGCCCGGTAAATCCTCGGCCTCAGCTCCAGCCCAGTCTCGACCTCACTTCCACCTTCATCGCCAGAGTGTAGGCAGTCATCACAGCACAAAGGTGCAAATATTTACTCGCGTATATCACTCTCACTTCATTTGACTTCATAATAGCTTGGTAAGCCTATAATTTCAGTACGGGAAGCTGTTGAGCATGCATCGTTGCGCAAGGGTGCTGATAAGCAACCAGCGCCGCGCTTGGCAGAGATAACCCGATGCGGACGGGAGAGCCCCGACACGATGAGTCTTCAGCAGGGGAAGTCACAATGAAGTATGAGATTCAAGTGATCACATAAATTGAGGAAGATCAGAAGCGGCAAAAACTGTATCAAAGCTACATCCGACATGTCGGCATCGGCTTTTCCACCCACATCGCGGCGTCAAAAAAACGCTCGATGGAATGGTTTTTACGATGCTGTTGATATTGGCTAAGCGAACACAAATGAATGCACTCTTACTGAGCGAAGAGGTCAAATGCCGCAAGCCTTCCTGTCTGCCACGTGAAGCGAACCACCAAATGCGGCGCATGCAGATGAGCAGGTGGCGAAATTAGATGGCTTCGGTCAAGCAGTCCAACAAAGATCCACAACTCCTCCCTCACCCGGACATGCAAAGCAACGCGCTGTTTGAAAGAGATCACTGCCCAGCAACTCGAAGCAGCCATGGCGGGAAGAGATGGGTGGCGGAAAAGAAAGGGTGGCGTATCGAGCCAGAGGAAGACGGAGGCCAGGGAGCCTGTGAGTGACACGCATCTCTCCAAGAACGCATTGTCGAACTCCAATCGCGTGTAAGAGAACCTGTGGAGGAAGTCAGCAAATGTCATTCAATGAAGGCAATTGCAAAGAAAAAGACACCGCAAATGCAGCGGAGAGATGTCTGCGACCATGTCACTCCCAGCTCAAGGATCGAATGAAATCAATCTAGCCGGAGCGTTCAAAACGCAGGTTTGATCTTGGGCTTCACACTACGAGCAATACTCATTCAAAGGAGTAGCTCGTGGCATTAATTCAGCCCGCACGGGAGAAATGTGGCAACAGATGATCGCTGGAATCTCCTGGCCCATCGAGGATTGGAAGGGAAATGGGAAATTGCCGCGGGCGGCATGCTTTGAGAGAACTCACGCGTTCGGTTGGCTCGGAGGACAGTGGCCTGTGAGAAAAGTCAGCAAACGAATTGGTCAATGGAGAGGGTGCTCATCAGATCCAAGCACCAGGAAGATGTTTGTCCCAACCAGCATCTAACACCCTAGGATCGAAGAGAACCATCGGAAGGGGCGAAGTGCTTGGATTGACGACTTGGTTTAGGGTTTCTGCCTTGCAATGCGCCCATGAAGAAGAGCGCTGCACCCAAGAAACCCATTGGTAACCTTGAAAATGTCAGACCCGTAGTTCTACGGCAGCCAGTGGGCTTAAGGCGTCCCGCATTCAATTTATTAGGCCTGCGCTCAGTGCTCCATGCGTCAGCTCACACGATGGTTCGAGCGAACTCGATCCAAAGCGAAGCATCTGCTGGTGCAACAGAGCATTGATCTAGGCGCTGCAACATCTCTTGCATCCATTGGAATGAGAGACGAGGCAAATGCCCACCTCGGACACATGGGCATGAGTGATACCCATGATGATTGATACCGTATCAATCGTGATTGAAAGGGACGCGTCAACAGGGGGCTGAAATGTCGGTCTCTCTGTTAACACAACGCCATTGGTCTCAGGCGATGTGCTTCGAAAAAGACCGCGCTCAGTGCTGCATGCATCATCTTACACTGGGGCCGAGAGTACCCGGCCCACAAGCGAAGCGTCTGCTGCAACAACCGAGCATTTATTTTGGGCCCTGCCGGGTCGCACTTCCATTGAAGACTGAAGTCGGAAGGCGACACGCATGGCATCCTTGGAACGTGGGTAGTAGCCACGTCCCAAAGGGGCCCAAAGGGAGTGTGAAGTCGGAGCGCGGCATGAAGTGTGTTGGGGAAAAGGAAGGGGAAGGGAGGGGAGGGGAGGGGAGGGAGGTGTGGGTGGTTGTGTTCGCCTCTTGCAGCAGCTTTCACCTCCAGGACGGAGGCCAAGCATCTGCTGGTGCACCGGGCGATTGTTCATCTTGGATTCCTGTTCTTACCGCCAAACCATTGGTCTCGGAAGGGCAGCTCAGTAAAATCCGGTGGTAGTGTTGGTGTGTAACGCGTGTTGGGGAATGTGAAGTGGGGGACTTGAAGTGGGGGTCGTGGTGGGGGCGCGTTGTTCGATGTCGCCGAAATGCATCGTGGCGCGTGCCATGGTGTCCGAAAGGACTGCAGCAGGTGCACCGGAGCGATTGCTCTCAAGACGGTGTTCGGCACCATTTGCTGCGGAACCTGCGAAAGAAGTTAGCTGATGTTCGACTGATACCGGTATGTCCCCTCCAAAACTAGGCCGCGCCCGATGAGCTCAACGGGAACGGCCACTGAAAGAGGGCATTCATTGAATGGATGTTGGATTGTTCTTGGGCGGCTTTAGGCCACACTTGGTATGAGATGACCAAGTGTGGAAGTGTGCCGCCCGAATGGAAACGGCAAACTTTGCGCGTTTGTTGAACCTGGAGCAAAGTCAGCGTCAGAACTTGGAAAGCAAGCTTTGTATGGGAGAGCAGATGTGGAAAATGTAACCCATGGCGTAGACCGCGCTCGGTGGGCTCGAGAACGCAGCGATGTTCTTTGCCTTTGGGTCGCACACTCTGCGGAAGGGCTCCACGAAAAGCAGAGCCCGTTGCCGCGCAGCGGTGCTTTTTCTTGGACGTCGGAGTACCCGAATTGACACAAAGACTCTGCAAGCAGCGTCGTCAAGCGGGTGCAACAAAACCGACGTCCGATTGGATGTGCAAGCTTGCTGCTTGATTGAGGGCAAAGCGAAGTCTCACCTTGGTTCCGTGCTCGTGGCATTGAGCGCGACACTCGAACAAGTGACGGCAGCCTTGTTGAGCGCGACGAAGGAGGTTGGCAGGAATGACCTGCGGCGTGCGTTAGCAAAGAACAGGCTCTCAAGATGTTTTGCGCGCGTTACCTGTCGGCGCCACGGTCATGCGGGTGGAAAGAGCTCATCAAAGTGGATGAGCAACGCGCGATGTGTCGCAGACAATCTCCGCCTTTCTGTGAGCGCGTTCAAATGCATTGCGTGTCGTCGAAGGCACGCGAAGGTTGCAATGGCCTGTCAAGCATCGCGTGTCAGTGTTGGATCGTTCGGAGCTCTGCGAAAGAGACGTACCATTGTTGTCAGGTCATCAGGTGTTGGTGCGACCTGCGCCGTTGCGGTGTCAAGGCAGCGACCGCGAAGCTGAGTTATTCGCATCCCGACGACGACGTGTTGCAATCCTCGTGCGCATGAAGTGAGTGACGGTTGGACGCTCGCGGCTCCAAGGTTGGAGCCTGAGCGCCTGGAGGTCGTCGCTCACCCAACGTGCGCGCGCGCCGGTCAGAGAGTTGACACAAAGGAGGGCGTTGACATGGTGGTTAACGGGATGACGTCCAGCTGTGCATGTCAGTGTATGTGCAATGATGTGAGGACGGTGTGGAAGCGTGGTGGCGGAGCTTGTTTGCGGAAGCGCGTTTGTGGGAGGCGAAATGATGGAAGTGCGAGCGTTGAGTCAAATCACATGACATCAAGCAGGAGGCGGGGCAGGTGCGAGCCGAGCAATGGGAGAAAACTTGCCTTGTGAAGTAGTTCATCATCGTGAAGAACTCTCGCGAGCGCGGCAGATCGGTCGTCACGCTTAGGTCGAGCGCCGAAGGCATGGCGCCTGCAAATCTCACTTCGCCTGAAGTGGACGGTCGAGCTCGAGAAAGTGTCAGCGCTACAACGGTAACATGCCACGAGCGGCGATGATTGAACGAGCGATGACACTCAGCATGGGTTGGGGTTGTCGCGAGTTCAGGTGGTTTGATCAATGAACCGAGAGTGTAGACTTACCGTTGCGTCTTCACGACTGAAGAACGCGGCGAGCGAGGCCTGGACCTCAACTCCAGCGCACGACGGGAGATTATGAGCTGTTGCTTGCACAAAGGAAGGATCTCGAGTCTTCAATGTGTCATGATTGATTGGCAGAGTCGCCAATGGGATCGTAAAAGTCGGTGGTGAATTGGATGTCATGTTGAGTGGCAGCGCAGTGAGCAAACGCGGCGGAGCCCTCGCTTGCTTCGCCGCCTTCGCGCGCAAACAAACGCAAGAAGCACGAGCCACTAGTCATGCTGGCACAAAAGGCATTTCACACGAAATAGAAGGCAAAAGAAACGTCGAGAGCGGCACGTAGGTGAAAGTGAATAGGTCAAGTTTGGAGCCTCATTGAAATTGGAATCACAGACACATATGCAATGTATTCAAACAGATGAACGCCGAAATGTCGGACCTCTACGCGAGTGTCGCTCTCCAATACATGAGGCTGGAAGCCCTCGGAGAGTGTCAAGGCGAGGTCCTTTTGATCTACGGTCAGAGTTCAATGAACGTGAAGCCGCATGCCATTGAGGGAGGCAAGAGCTTTCCAGCGCTCGAGGCCCCGGCACATATAGTGCCGAGGAGAATCTGACCGAGTTGCTGATTGCAATATCACAAGACCAAGCTCCTTACGGATCGGGTCCAGGGGAATGGAGAGAGAAAAGATTGGAAGCGGGAGCTCGTGAGGTCAAAATATATACACACAAGTCCAGCACAGATCACAGCTTTTCGCGCTAGTCCAATTTGGAACACCCTCTATTGCCTGCACTGCCTCACAATCACGGCGCCATGGCAACAATGCAATGAGAACAGGAAGGTTTCGATTGTGATCAATTGCAATGGTTCAGAGTGTGCTTTTCTCCATGGAAAACCGAGCAAAACATTGCTTCAGTGCACCTTCTGTTCTTCGCCCTTCGTTTCAATCTATCGCTCATCTACGTGGTTGTGATTTGGCGCTGGATCGCATTGGCCGTGGATGATTGCCGGAACGTAGCTTCAGTATAGGCCATGGCAACATTGATTCAAATCGATGTCCATTAAGACTGCGCAACGCGGAAAGATCTTGACGCAAGCATGTCGAACGTATTCTCAATCATGATCGCACAATGGACAGTGAAAAGGCGATTGAACGAGAGTTATTAACGTTACAACTGACGGAGAAGGCAACCATCGAAGAGCATCACTCAACAAACTACGAAAGAGGAGACTACTCCAGCACCTAGCAGCATCTCTACGTGGAAACAGTCTTGTGATGTACCTGAAGATCGAGACGAAGAAGCAGAGCCAACATGTTCACGACAGTGATAATGGTGTATAATTCTAATGCCTCCCATGTTTCCTGATCCAGGGTATCCAATTCCTGTCGCTTGTGCTCAACATCGATCTTCTCGGTCTCATGGCTTGCTCCCAGTGATTCAACAGAAATGACCGTCGACCCGTTGCTCGAGTGTTGTCTTGTTCTCGCGAGGTAAGTGTTCGGTTGATAGAACAGGGGAAAGGATGCGCTTTCAGGCTATGATGCTCATAGAAAACGTGCGGTTTGCTGTCTGGCTCTCGCGCGGTAAGCGCTCGGTCGCTAGGATAGGGGAACAGATGCGCTTTCAGGCGATGATACTCAGAGGAAGTGTGCGGTTTGATCGCGGAAGTCGTTCGTATGTTGAAGACGACTGGATGTGATGGAAAAGCGCTTCCAGCGACGAAGACCTTCCCAGCGGTGTTGCTCGGAGAGATGAGTGCGGTTTGATCATAGAAGTCGTTCGCTTATTGAAAACGACTGGATGTGGAGTAGCGCATGTGGCGACGAAGAGCTCCCCGGCGGTATTGCTTGGAGAAATACGTGCGGTTCGATCGTGGAAGTCGTCCGTTCGCTCAATACGAATGGAGGCGAGGACGGTGAGGAAGGAGTGCATTTGGCGGCGACGAGCGTGAAGATCTGGTACACACAGGAGAGATCAAATCCAACATCTCGTCAACGACGTGTAGACTCGGGCATTTGATTGTTGTTGCACGTGGACAAGTGATGTATTCGCATGACTGCCATGCCTTGCAAGTTGTAACGCCTCAGCTGCAGCATGATGCCCACTGATGTACAAGTTTGCACCGCAATCCTCCTCTTTTCTCAATTCCACTGTGTCCTTTTTGGTATGCTCTTCCTCACCGTCGTTTGTATCCCAGCAAAGAAGGCGCATTGCAGGCCGCCTTGTAGTCGAAGCTCTTTCCGTGTGCTCTTTCAAGAAGCCTTTCAGGCCTTCTACCGGCACACGGTCAGTCAACTGTATTTGAAGTATCACACAGCTCTTGCCGCTCAAGCCTTTGCCTGTTTCAACTGTGATTTGGCAGCAGCGATGAAGAAGCCAGAAGCTCACCTGGGAATTCACGCATCCGAGAAACTTTCCATGTCTTTTTCCACCGTCCTGTGGTTTCGGATTGAAGGAATTGATCCGGCGTTCGTGCGATCCACTACTCGGGAGTCGGCCCTGGTTTCTTGTTGACTTGTTCTTAACGCGACTTTGCTCTTGCATGGACATGCTGTCCCACGAAAGTGCCACGAGAAGGCATGGACGACAGGATTGGGACTCTTGAGAGGATTTGATCCAAATTGGCGACCTGTTGCGTCGAAGTAAATGGCGGAGGCGGACGACGCGGTAAACATAAGGTAGGGAGGTGGTGGCCGATTGGCTCGAGGTCTTGTGTCGATGCTTTCCAGTTTCGTGTAAATTCGGTGAAGTCTTTTGCAAAGCGAAAGGACCAAAGGTGTTTGGTTCAGGCACAAGTTCGTTGGATCTGTCTCTCGGAACAGTGTGCGCGAAGCAGCGCGTGGCACTGTAGCTGAAGGGCGACGAGATCGCAACAACGCCAGCGTTATTTTGCAAATCGGGTGAGAGAGCGGGATAGATATCGATATTTCTGGCCGAGATGAGTGATTCCGATGCACACAATACCATTTGGTGGGTATGAGGAGTGATGTGACGATGTTTCTTGCTGAAGCCTTGCTGCGACCGAATGAAGGTGAAGTTTGCTTCGCCGACCTCTTTTGCTGCTTGCTCCAAACCCGCTTCGACAAAGGAGCAATCGTCTATTATCAAGAGAAAGACGCAGCAGTGTAATTGTAATTACCTTGACGTAGCCCATGATTTGAACTCTACAAAATCCTCCATTCTGGCAATCCTCAACAGCATGTCGAAGAGGATCCCGATGTACATGTATCCCGAAGCACTTCCACTTCAGCGTGACCCATGCGCACAACAAGAACAGTACAAGGTGGTGACATGACAAGGCGAGAGACGATGGCTTTCATTCTTCTCCAAGCACTTGCGAAAGGCAAGAACATGATGAAAAAAATTGAGCTTTGTATGCACATCTGGGAAACACCGTCTGCCAATGAGAGACAAGCGGTGATAGCCCCCAATACCCCACAGAATGAAATTGAGATGCCACAGTGGTAAAGACCAGATTGATGAGGAATCGATCGAGTGAGCGCCCACTGTCTATGGAAGAGACTGGGATGTCAGCACTCTTGACTCCGGCCCTAGGGCATTACGCCCAGAAGAATAAGTTAGCACAGCTCTACTCAAAAAAAAAAAAAAATTGGCACAAAGACAAAGGAAAAACAAAGGAAAGTGGAGAGAGAAGGTCAACTTCGAAGGGAAAGGAAGGGGATACTTATAGGCAGAGGGCAGGCTGTCGAATCACGCACCTTGGCAGACACGCTAATCCGATTTGAGCTCTTGTCCAGGCAGCATTGGTGTCGATTGAGTGAGTTTGGAAGGCACGAGAGGCCTTGGGAGGCATGTGCGGGCGTAGGGGTCGCGAGCGCAAGCTACTTTGCCACGACACTCCACTTTGTGGCAGAGCGGGAGGTGAATGAGGGAGCAAACCGGCGCAACGGGCCTTGTAGCGTATGGTTCCATAGCCAGAGTGAGATGTATATCGTTCAATCAACAATTATAATCGAAAAGACATGCCGTACTTCACTCGTTATCGATGCCCAATGGTGGTTGATGGATCATGGCTCGCACCAGCGTGCTCAGCGTGCTCAGCGTGAGAGCGAAGCAACAAATATTCCACGCGCATGCCAAAGACGCTCGTCTAATGATTTAGCAAACTTGAATGACAAAATCGCTTACAAAGACGAAGAATCGCTTTGTCTCAATGGCATGCGATGATGCGGCGGCGCAACAAGCTGTATTTGCGCAACCGCAGTCTCTGTGAGAGGAACAGCTCGCTGTTTACCTTACTTCGGTACGTTCCAACTTCCAAATCATTTGCTACAAGTGGACGCTTCACACTCAAGAGAGAGGCTACCTATTTCTCTGAAACTCCAAGACAAGCATGCCTAATGTCATCGAGACAGCGACCATCACGGGCCGCATTGTTCCAAGCAGGATTGGAAGATGGGCATTCTTGACGAACACCGGAGAAGAGTGATAGCGGAGGGTCGGAGAAGCAGGGCGGACACGCTTGGGATAACGAGAAAGACCTCAAGAATATCTCGACATTCTCATCGACGGTGCTGCGTCAACCACCTGCCACCCCTACGTTCACCGTCGAATGTTCCACCTCTTGAACACGCTCTGGTATGCCACAAGCGATAACACAGCTTGGCATCCTCAAAAGCATGTTGAGAACGTCTTCAGTCAGCATCATACCAGAAACCAGCCACCTCCATTTTTGACTGTAAAGCTTGTACGCCACCTTCTCCTTTCTCACCGAGACGCATACTTCGACCAAAGAAAGAGCAAGGCCAGAATTCTACATGAGATTCACAAAAAGAAACACAAAAAACCCATCAAAGTTCATGTCATTGGCCATATTTTTCGAACAAGTCAACGGCGCGAACCAATCCGCTCAGCCCAAAACGTTTCTCTGAGTGATGAGCTTGATTCTACCAGCTCGAGAAGTACGGAAGGCGAGGAAATAACAAGTAAGATGCGCATTTTAGCTGTTATCAATGCCGCGCTGACCAAGAAGGCGCTTCGCTCATGCTTACACGCAAACCGTTCACGGCGGCAGCGGAGCCTCGTGGCTTGAACCAGTGTCCTTTGCATGCCCTCCATATATGA
Organism: Cladosporium sp. MBC 237; assembly: GCA_030772445.1. Lineage (NCBI taxonomy): Eukaryota > Fungi > Ascomycota > Dothideomycetes > Cladosporiales > Cladosporiaceae > Cladosporium > Cladosporium sp. MBC 237. The sequence goes on along the minus strand of JAPHCH010000018.1, from coordinate 20,993 downwards.
AGAGTGGACCCAAATGGCAAACCACAACAAAGAGCTCCTTTCCGAGAACATGATTGATCGAACAACAGCAAGAGCGCATTTGACCGCATCTTGCCGCTCAAAGACCCGCGGAGGAGCACGAGAGCACATCCACGAGACACGAGACACAATTCCGAAGATACTGTTCTTGCTTCCCCCAGCTGCTGGAATTCAAGACCATTTCGACGGTAGAGTTGAGTCAGTTGACCGAGACAAGCTACGTATCACGGCGAGCAGACAACGGAGCTCCATGTGGCTCAAAATCGCCAAAAAGCTTCACGCCCTAACCCAAACCCGTTTCACCATCTCTCAATCCTTATCGCTTCTCCGTAGCGGTCATCCTTTGACGGCTTCTCCCTCGATCAAATGACTGGAAAGACTTGCTACATCAAAAGGAGGATAAGGATACCAGTTTTTGCGACCTGCATTTGCACATCAGCACTTTCCAGCCACCATTCGGGTGACGAGCTCAAAGGTCAAGCAGCTGGGACTTTTTGGCGACGTCGAACAAACTGGCCGAAGGATCAATAAATTTTGAATCTAAAGAAGAGCTTGGATCAATCGGGAATGCGTGCCCGCGCCATGGATAACCTACGTCAAGGAAAGATGAGCAAGCAGCTGCTTCTACTTTATCAAAGACGGTTTAAGGTACCTGCTTGGTCAAAGGTATGCTCACATGTACATCGCACTTGGATCCTTGCGTAGAAAGACCCTTGTCGCTTTCGATCAGCGGCTCCTCTGGACCCACACAACGGCACAGAAACGACGCATCAATCAACAGAACTCTGGTATCGTGAGAACCACAGCAAAGATGAACATTGGTGCGCGAAGAGAAACATTCAGTCGACAAACTACTTCAGATGCACAACTGTCCGGTGGGTTCGAACATAGAGACCGCCCTGGAATCATCAGAACTCAGGAATCGCTTCCTAGCTCTTTCCCCAGCGGTGTGGAACTGCTCAGGCAAAAGGCGGACACCATGTACAGACCCGCCAGTGATCAGGGCATATCAAGACTGCGCGAAAGAACCATGGCCAAACGAGCCACAACAAAGCGTAAAAGGCTCGTTGTGTGCAGAAAGCATCATTGAGCGGTCACGCTCATGATAGAACTTTCCCCGCTGGTCATTCGAGAAAAGAACGAAATCGACTCCATCTCAGCTGTTCACGTCGTTCATGCCTTTCTCAGTGATTGCAGAATGAACACAGTCGCCTTTCCAAGCTGGATCAACGTTACTTCCATCAGGAAAGTCGCTGTCGTAACGAGCCAGCCCGAAGTTGAGAAGAATATCACTTCTTCGCCGCCGTTTTAACCAAATAACGCTGCCGATGCAGATTAGCAAACACTGCCGATTTTTCTGACCCGAATCTGGTGCCAAATGAGAGCCAACAAGTCAAGTCACGACCATCCTTTTCCTGCCGATCTCCATCGCACGCATTTAACGCTCGAAGCGCTCCCATCTGTCGATCAAGTCAAACCGCTAAACAGTAGCTCGTTGCTTCAAGCAATTCCGTACCACAAAAATGCCCATTGAACTTACGCTATGAGATGGAGGTTAAGAGCAAGGGAATCATTCGAAGAGGTAGCAAAAGCTGGTCAGACAAGTGTTACACTATACATTTCATTGGTTGCTCTTTCCTGTGGGAAGTATTTGCCCGCTTTTTCCAACTTGCAACCGATGAAATCGGAAGCAATTACAGCGCTCCGCTCAGCGTTTTCACTTCCATACGTTGGCTCACTTCTTGAGTTAAACGGAGGTCGTCGGAGTTGCCGCCGCACTGTCGGTACTGACGAGCCGCATAGCTGCTCCCAGAGAAAAGAAGCAAGTCTGTTCGATCTGTATTCAAGTTCGAGCGTATTAAACATCAAACCCGCTGGATTATGCTCCCGAATTACATCTTGAACCTGTCGAACTCCCTTGATGTTTGCGATCAATCGAGACAATCGTCCATAACTGCAGTCAATCGATACCAAACGAGTACACCTCCATTACAGCCCATTTCACATGCTCATCGCGTCAAACTCACATGTCTATCCATCAATCGATCAAGCCTCAATGCACAATGAAGCCCCTGTACGCGTTTCAAACCATTATCACATGCATCTTCTCAAGCTTCGAGGGTAGAAATATCTACTCCCTCCGCGAAAGGTTCTTTTCTCTCTTCTTCTCTTTTCTCTCCAGAGTTAGATCAAGATGGGGTGCGCAACACCGCCATCGCTTCCCACCATTTGGGAGATCGACGAGTGAGTCCCCTCGAATCCCCAATCTTGCACTGCTTGCGCAGCTGTCAGCGACTTTGGACTTTGACTGACTTGTCTCTTCGCAGAAACATCCAATCTGCCCAAGAGGCAGCAACAGCAACAATCGCAACAGCAATAGCCGCAGTAGCAGCAGCAGCAGCGCCGCCGCCGCCCCCGACGACGACGACGATGACGATGACGACCGATCGCGTCGCGGTCGAAGAGGACACAGGCGAAGGCCTGGATGCCCTTCTTGACGAGTAGGTCTTACTTTTCTGGTTCCATGAAAGAGGATATTTGCTCATGCTACTGCAGGATCAACGACGAGGATGAAGATGATTGACGACGACGACGACGACGATGATGACGACGATGAAGACGAAGAAGACGAAGAAGACGAAGAAGACGAAGAAGACGAAGAAGACGAAGAAGACGAAGAAGAAGACGAAGGAGAAGGAGAAGGAGAAGAAGGCGTTGCTTAGATAGCACGCCGAATGCCAAACCTCCTGCTCAGCACCACCCATTGTGCAACTACAAGCGCCTTCCGCATAGCCCCAGGATCCCCATTGCCCCCGAAAGCACGATCAACCAGCCCTTTCACCTTGTCCCAATCCACGAAACCCAAATTGTACACGTTCTCTTCAGTCAGCAGGCCCGCCAGTAGCTTGTGTAGAGGGCCATCCCTAGGCCATGTGGTAGGTGCAGAGTAAGGATGTTTCTTGCGCTCGTACAGTTCGCGTGTGATAAACGGTTTGGAAGCTTCACGCAGAACCCATTTCTCCACGAAACGGCCCGTGGGATCTTCTTTCGACTGTGGAGACCAGCGCAATTTGCTTGAAGGGGGGAGGTTGTTGACATATTCCGTGAGGTGATGGTCCAGCAGAGGCGTGCGGGCTTCTATGGAGTGTGCCATCTCAGTGCGATCTCCAAGGCAAGTGAGGAAGATGTTGGCTAAATTCCCTTTGCTCCAGACGTAATGGGCGGAGTGAAGAGGATGCCAGCTATCCAAGATCTTTTGGCGAGTGCGGCCGTCGATGTTGTTGGCGATTGTGCGCTGAGGGTCGGTGGAGCCAAAAGTAAAATCAGTCCATGGTGCGAAAACGTCGGGCTGGAAGGCTGACATGCTACTGATAATGGAGATGTCGTTGAGCATTTTGCGGGCAACGCTGGGACCTCTTATGCTGGTTTTTGCGCCAACTGAATCGTAGTAAGCTTTGGCGGCTGCTTCTGCATGTTGCAATTGGGCTTTGCGCTCAGAAGCCGGCAAGGTGTTGAATTCCTGCCATGCAGAATCCTCCTCTCTCAAGTAATCGGGTAAGAAAGGTGGGTATCCTGCAAAGTGCTCGTCCGCTCCTTCTCCGGTAAGGACGACTTTGTAGCCAGCTTCAAGAGGAACCTCGCTGAGCGCAAATTTGCCGACGTAGTTGAGGTCAGGGTTATGATGTTCAGTGTGCCAAGTAGCATCTTCAAATCGACTGGCAAGCTCAGACTCATTCATGTGTTTCTTCTGGTATTTGACTCCCAACCATTCTGCAGTACGATTGGCGATTGAAGATTCATCGAAGCCGGAGTCCTCATCGAAAGCGATGCTGAAGCAGCAAACCCTCTCACTAGGCGGCGCGGAACCCATGGCGATGCCTTGCTCTTTGACGAGGTGAGTGACCATTCCCGCAATGACTGAAGAGTCAATTCCTCCAGACAGATAGACACCGATGGGTACATCTGCTCTGAGACGGAGTCTGATTGACTCAAGCATCCGCTCCCTGACGCCTTCAATCATTTCCTCTGGGGTCTTCGGATCAACAGCTCTTTTGTCAGGATACTCCATGTCCCAGTATTGCCTTTGCTCGATGTGATCCAAGCCTGTAGATGTCAAGTAATGCCCTGGTCTGACCTTCTGCACATTCTTGAAGATGGTTCGCTCATCGTGATTCCAGCCCGCATCCTTGAGACTCCTCACATCCCATTCCGGAACCCATCTAAGTGGCAAAAATGCCTTGATCTCTGCTGCGATGAGTAAATTGCGGCGGAGAGTCTGAGGATCTTGTTGAATCGTCCAAAATAGAGGCTTGATACCGTATCGGTCTCGGATGGCAATAAGAAACTGGGCGTCCTCGTCGAAGAGGACCACGGCGAACTCTCCGCGTAGATAGTGCACGAAGTTCTGACCGTGATGCATGTACAGCGCAATTACAATCTCGCTGTCACTTCTGCTCCTGAATACATAGTCGGTGGTATCTTCGATCTCCTTGCGTATGCGGTCATAGTCGTAGAACTCTCCGTTGACGACGGCGTGGATCTTGAGATTAGGGGAGTGAAATGGCTGGGCTCCGTCGGGCGAGAGGTCGTTGATCGAGAGCCTTACGTGGCCGAGAGCTGTATTGCTTCGTCAGCCTTGTAAGTGCAAGTGGTAAAGTGAGGATGTACCAGAGTACCAACTCTGTTGTCCGCGCTGATCCAATGACCGCGAGCGTCAGGTCCGCGATGTTTGATCTTGTCAAGAGACCGGTCGAGGTCGCGGCGGAGCTTTTCGTGCTGTTGCTGATGCGCCGTATCATCTGTGCAGCCATTCGGAGGGCCATTGATGTCGTGATTAGGTGCGGAAGGCGAAATGTCTCCTAGTGCGAAGACACAAGAGATGCCGCACATCTTCGGCAAGCGGGATGCCGCGTAGCACCAAGGTAAGCTCGAAATAATACGATGTAGTAGGAAAATGCAAGCGAATGCTAGGCATGTAGGTGTGGCGACAAAACCTATACAATGTTCTTGGGATGGTGTTCGATGAATGGACCAACAAACTCAATACCGAGAAAGGAAGCTGTTTACATTTTCAAGGCACTTCTGGCGGCTGCGAAGATTTTGAAGTCGTTTGTACCTGCTGCGCGTCTCTTTCTAATCGGAGCTGATAAGCAATGGGTTGAATCAGGGCAAAGTTGTAGACGGGAGCTCTGCAGACCACGATACGATGATGCGATGAAGCGCAAGGTGACGTCGAGCAATACCGCGTCTGGGTTAGGGTGCATCAACAAGCTTTCAATAATGCTACCTTATCTGCGTGTGTTAAGTCATATCCGTGCCAGAAGGATATTTGACGATCAAGATGACGAGCTAACGATTTTTGGCATGTTTATTGGCTTTTGTGACTGCTGACCGATATCGCGAAATACATGGATTGCATGAATGAGATTGGTTCAAGAGATGTTGATCAAAGATAGTACTTTTTTTTTTTTTGCTTTGCTTTTGTTCAAGAGCAGGGATTATATGAAGATAAGGCTAATTTCGCAGGAAAACAATTAAAGGGTGCAAAGAGACCATGTTCATAACTCCATCTCAACAGGTCTTGGGTGCTGTCTGGTTATCATAAGAATACACGTACTCCGCCTCGTACCTTGTGCGGTTAGGAAGTTTACTTCCTCCTCTGCTGCATTGACATGATCTGGACCAGGCGCACGAAGATGTTGATGAAGTCGAGCTCAAGGCTGATGCTCTCGTTCACAGTGTCCTTGGGCCTCAGACCGCGCTGCGCCATGCGGGCGTGGTTGAGAATCTTCTGGACGTCGTAAAGAGTGAAGCCCATGAAGACGGCGAGACCACCGTAGAGCCAGATGTTCTCGGTCCATGCAAGAGTGCGGATGGCGGTCGCAGGAAGAACCATGGGCGCAAGACCCGAGAGCGCGACAAGAGCCACACCCGCAAGCAGCGGGCCGCCGAGGTAAAGGTATTTATCTTGCTTGGCCGTTGCGCCAACAATTGCAATGCTGCCCATGATACCAACAGTGTAAAGACCGGCGCGGGCAAGGATGGCAGGGCTGAAGAAGAACATCGGAGACAGCAGGGCGGCCTGGGTCAGGTTGAAGGTGGCCCAGGAGCCGTACTTGAGCATGTAGTTGTCAGGGTGGGTGTTGTAGCAGACCATCATGCTTCCGATCGAGCCAACAAGACCGATACCAAGGACGAGCCACGGGTTGGCGGACATCAGACGGTAGGACCAGCCGTTCATGTGCAGGGCGCGCGCGGCAACACCGATGATGCCGACGCCGAGACCAGTGTGCAGGAAAGTATCATTGAGGTATTCGCGCTCGTACAAAGGCATGCCACCATCCTCACGGGTTTCGCGGTTGAAGACCAAGTTGATGGCGAGAAGGGTACCACCGAAGATGGCACCGCCGTAGATGAGGCGCTGGGTCATGTTGCCTTGAGCGAGAGGGTTCTGAGGCGCCTGAGTCTGGTAGCCACGGCGAGAGGCCTGGCGGAAAGAGTTGCGGAAGACATTTTGCTGGCTGCTGGTGATGAATGAGCGCAGTGGCGTGGACTGCTTCGAGAAGGCGGTTTTAACGGGTGCTTGCGCCTGGGTTTGGAAGCTCCGGGATGCGACTTGGGGCGCTTGCTTGAGCGCGTTGACGACGGCGAAGGGTCGCCTAAGCATGAATGCCATGATGACGGACGAGTAGTGAGGTTGTTGGTGGTGATGGGAGGAGGGAGGAGACGGAGCAGGATGGCGAGAGAGCACTGCTATGATCGCTTGTTCTTCTGTACGTCACAACCCGCGTGGCTTGGCGGCTAGATCGCTTTTGCTTTTGTATCGGACTTTGGCGGCTCGGAATTTTCGAGAACATCCATCCGTTAAAGCCATCATTACATGAAAACCGTTGCATTCGCTGGAACATTCTACTTTATCATAGGAAGTACGTGCCTGAGCTGTTGTTAGGCTCAGAAGGGTAGATGCATGCAATTCATTAGAGGGAAGTGGTGGCCACTCTGATGTGTGTGCACTCTACCCTGGTCATCACAGAATGACCACCTTACCAAGCTACAGGATGTGGCGATGAGCCTTGGAAAGCTCGGATTTGCCGTCGGACGAAGCGAATACCTCTGGAATGCGGACAGAAAGTCCTAGGCTGGTTAGAATGGCAAGGATATAATGATGGACGCGAATCAAACTAATCCAGATCGCGCGACCTTACCAGTATATTCTCATCACACCTGGCCATGTACCAATGCCCGGACGAAGAGAGAGCTCGAATGAATGTGCTGGACATGGGCTTGAATGGAACCTACCCATATATATGGAGCTGTGGACCTTTCTGGTCTGCGTTTTGTTATATACAATAGTGGACGATATTGTACACTTATTTTCTGCCTCACGCGTCTTTCCAAATCTCTCGTTGCCGCCGGGACAGTCGTGATTCCGATTTCAAACGGGAACAGAACATGCACTACTTTTTACAATATATCTGCACTTCGACCGGCTCATACCATTGTTTTTACGATCATACTGGCGGACCTGGTAGTCTCAGTGCAACTATCCAAGAGCTATACATGCTCTCGCTGAGCCAGGAGGTATCATGGCGACCTCCGAACGTGCCATCGTGCTCTGCAGCACAGTATCACCTCTTCATTACCGTGCTTACCATACTTGCGTTCTAGTGGGAAACCTTGCCCTCCTTCAGAGGAGATACAGCACATTCGCTTCTCTCTTCTACATCAACATTTTAACAATTCCATGCAGCTCTAACAGCCATGCTCGTACCGAGGCAATGAATATCTTCGCAACGGTAGGGGCGGGTATGCAGGGCCGCTTTGCCCCAGATTGGCGGATGGCCTACCGCATGGGGATGACGTGGCTGGAGCTCCCTGTAACGTCTAAGTCCCCTCGCGGTCTCAAGGCAGCCTTATCACTTCGCGACTACATGCATTCCTTTTCTGCTTCGTCGATATTCCCTATCACCTGGCTTTGGTGGTAGCTAATCCATCCATCTACCCACAACGAACGGGGAAAGATTTCCACTGGCGCCATCATGAACATATTCCGCATTCTAGCCGACCTCTCGCACATTGCGTCCAAGATCACCCTTTTGATCGCAATCCATCGCAATAGCTCCGCAGAGGGCGTTTCCCTCTTGACCCAAATCCTCTACACGCTTGTATTTGGCACGCGGTATCTAGATCTGTTCTGGGTGGAACCTAGTTGGAACTGGTGGAACTTCTTCTTCAAGCTGTTCTACATCATCAGCTCCTTCTATGTCGTCTATCTGATGATGCGCGTGTACCCGCGCACAAGGGAAAAGGAGGCAGCATGGAAGATAACCACTTGGAGTCTTGGGGCGTGTGCGATCAGCGCGCCATTTGTCACGCTTGTTCTGAGTGAATGGCGTGGTCACTTCTTCACAGAGGTACATACGGACACCTCCCCATTCTGGTCAACAGACAGCTAACATCGCAGCAAGATGCTTTGGACATTTAGCATAGAGCTTGAATCTGTTTGCGTGCTCCCCCAGTTGCAACTCCTACGACAGACCTCCGTTCCCACCGTACTCGACAGCTATTACCTCGTCACGTTGGGTAGCTACCGCTTTTTCTACATCATCAACTGGATCTACCGCGGAGCCGCAGAGCACTACTTCGAGCCGACTTCCCTGATCTTCGGGATCATCCAGACACTCCTCTACATTGATTTCGCATGGGTGTACTACAGCAGACAACGCGTCAAGCTGCGTGGTGGAGGAGTGGTGGACTCCGACGATCTGAGCAAGAGCTTCTTGGTGAGAAGGTTCCTGGGTGGAAGAAGGAGCATGGACAACAACGACGACGACCTCGCCGACGAGGACGAGGCTCTAGCAGGCCAAGAGTCCGGCACGATCCGACCATCCGCGCCAGGAAGAGGCACAAGTTGGGGTGCGCGCGGGATTAGCGTTAGCGCGGATGACACCCTCGAACACCACCAAACAGCCGGTGCTTCGGAGATCGCAGACCCATCAGCTTTCGAAGACGACTACGACGAAGACGCGCCACCAACACAACTATCATCCACACCAGCAACAACAACAACAACCACCACCATGGAGCAGCAGCAGCAAGCCTCCTCAAAGTCCGCGAGCGACGCGGCAGACAACAGCACCGCCCAGTGGGCGACACGTGAGGACGAGGGTCGCGACTAGGCGTCGTCGACCAGCGCTCCTTACGTCGTCGCCAACTGGGACTCCTTCGAGTTCCTGTTGCATTGGAAGAACAACGGCCAACCACCTAATCCCGTCATCGAATGGGTGCTTGACCAACTCTCCCGGTGGCACCCGGACTTTTACGAGCAGTGGGAGAACATGCCCGATCTGCCTGCGGATGAGGAAGACCACGAGGACGAAGAAGACGACGACACCGCCGCCGCTGCCGCCGACACCACCACCAATGCCGCCAACGTCGACAAAGACGACGACAAGTCTGTCGACGAAATCAACATCATGACGGGTCAGGATATGGACATCTAAAGATGTCATCCAAAGGAGACGTTGCGCCGATGCCATGAGCACGCGCTGTCGATTGTTTTCTTTCTCTTTTGCGGAATACCCAGAACGCTTCGTGCGTTTCTTGAGAATTGTATTGAAATGAAACAGTGTTTTCTCGCAATAATCCTTTTCAAAATACTGCTTCATTGTGATATCCGCCCGTCCTTCCCAATCATCTCGGTCTATCATCCCTCCGCCGAACATCGGCGGCGTTTGACGTAGTGCGGCTATTGCTCTGCGGGGTGATTTGGGCGGGGCGAAGCTTTCCAATGAGGTTTTGGTGGCCGAGGGATCCATTATGCTACAAATATCCATCGTATTATTCGTCCGTTGTGTTTAAGAGCGACATCCTATTCCTTATAACATACAACCACACACAAAACGCGTCGTTATCAATTGCAAGAAGAGACAAATCCCACCTCCAAACCACTGCAACACCTCCAAGGTCAACACGAAACACCACCTCAGTCATAATGGATCCCTCCAACCTCGAAAAGCAAAGAATACCCGAAGAACCCCGTTACCTCGATTTCCCCAATTCGAAACCTGGCAGCGGTCTGAACAAATACTCCTCCACCCTGACCCGCGAGCATGACTTCCCAGCCGCGCAAGCAATGCTGTATGCAGCCGGTGTGCCGAACGAGCACGTCCTCAAGAACTACCCACAAGTCGGCATAGCGAGCGTGTGGTGGGAGGGCAACCCATGCAACACGCACCTGCTAGACATTGGAAAGGAGGTCAAGAGAGCTGTTGAAAAGCAGGAGATGCTGGCGTGGCAGTATAACACCGTGGGCGTGAGTGATGGAATTACTATGGGCGGCGAAGGCATGCGGTTTAGCTTGCAGACAAGAGAGATTATTGCAGACAGTGTTGAGACCGTCACTTGTGCGCAGTTTCACGATGCTTGTATTACGATTCCGGGTTGCGATAAGAATATGCCTGGATGTGTTATGGGAATGGCAAGACACAATAGGCCTAGTTTGATGATTTGTGAGTACCCAGGAACATCAAGATATACCAGGGCAAGAGCAAGAGAACTGACAATAGAATAGATGGTGGCTCTATCCAGCCGGGCTACTCGAAACTTCTAAAGAAACCGATCAATATCACAAGTGCGCTCGAAGCACACGGAGCATACATCTACAACAGACTCAAAAACCCTGACGACCCTTCTCAAACCCAAGATGAGATCCTGACCGATCTCGAGAAGGAGGCATGCCCAGGCTCAGGAGCTTGCGGTGGCATGTTCACTGCCAACACAATGGCAACTATGATTGAGACCCTTGGTCTTTCACTTCCCGGCTCATCTTCCACGCCCGCAACATCTCCTGCAAAGATGCGCGAATGCCACAAGGCCGCAGAAGCGATCAAGATTTGCATGGAGAGGAACATCAGACCCAAAGACTGCTTGACCAAGACGTCTTTCGAAAACGCGCTGGTCATGATGATGGCTCTGGGAGGCTCCACGAACGGCGTCTTGCACACCCTTGCCATGGCTGGCACTGCTGGTGTTGATTTGACGCTGGATGACTTCCAAAAAGTCAGCAACAAGATTCCATTCATCGCGGACATGGCGCCCAGCGGAAAATACCTGATGGCGGACCTCTACGATATCGGCGGCATTCCGTCTGTTCAGAAGCTGCTCATCGCCGCCGGCATGCTCGACGGCAGCACCATCACTGTGACCGGCAAGACTCTGGCTGAGAACGTAGAATCCTGGCCGTCACTCAAGCAGGGTCAGGAGATCATCCGCTCTCTTGACAACCCTATCAAACCCACCGGCCATCTCGAAATTCTCTACGGCAACCTTGCGCCTAACGGTGCAGTTGCAAAGATCACCGGCAAGGAAGGCATGCGGTTTACCGGTAAGGCGAAGGTCTTCAACAAGGAGCACGAGCTCGACGACGCTCTCAACAAAGGCGAAATCCCTCGCACGGAGAACTACGTCCTCGTCGTCCGCTACGAAGGCCCCAAGGGCGGACCCGGCATGCCAGAGCAGCTCAAAGCATCCGCGGCTATCATGGGTGCTGGCCTGAAGAACATCGCTTTGATCACCGATGGTAGATACTCTGGTGCATCTCACGGCTTCATCGTTGGTCACATTTCGCCCGAGGCAAGCGTTGGTGGACCAATTGCTGTTGTGCAAGAGGGCGATGTCATCACAATCGACGCCGAGAACAATGTCATCAGCATGGATGTCGAGCAGGATGAGATCCAGAGAAGGTTGTCGCTGTGGAAACCTCCGCGCATGCCTGTCACCAGAGGTGTTTTGGCGAAGTATGCAAGGCTTGTTGGTGATGCTAGCAAGGGTGCTATGACGGATTTGTTTTAGATGTAGGAGTCGCAAAAGTTTTCATGTACAAAGTTATTGGAAAAACCATCTTCTTTGGAACTAGATTGCACAATCCTCCAAGGTCTCGCCTTGCCAATGATATTTGCCAACTATCCACCTTCAAACATGCCTATGCATGAACTTGTACATTTCATCAAGCCTTGCCTTCTGGCGCTCAGCACCAGCCTCATTCGCGTCGAACAAGTGATCCTCACCCTCCAGTCTTGCGTATTCCACCTCAATGTCTTCTTTCTTGATAACATCCACAACATCATCAGCCTGCTCGATTCCGACATCGCGATCAACAGTGCCGTGGATCACAAAAGTAGGCGGCAAGCTGCGGGACGCAACCTGTTTGTAGATGCGCCACTTGTCGTTCTCGGGGTCGTTTTGGGGGTCATTCTTGACATTGAAATGAAGGAGTTCTGCGAGATTAGCGCGATCGAGCATGTAGCTGTACATGAAACCTCGAGTGCTTCCAGGCTCGTTGTTCGCGACTGGCTCCGCGTTACGGTCCACGAAAGGGCTGACGGTAGCGTCATCCACACTCTTGCCGTCCCGCTCAGTGGGCCAGGACTGAGAGGTGGTGAAGAACGTTCCCAGGGGATCGGTGATTGGGTAGATGGGTAAGATGACTTGTGGTTTGGGTTCGACGTAAAGGCCTGAGAGAAAGGCGAGATAACCGCCTGCAGAGCTGCCGGAAACTGCCAGGCGAGTGGTGTCTATCGCATCCGCGCCGACATCTCCAAGGTGCTTGACCAGACCATTGGAGTCGCGGATGAAAGCAATGCAGTCGCGAATATCTTCGAAAATGTCTTGAACACCGACTTGGGGTGCTAGGCGGTAGTCTGCAGAGATCACGGCGTGGTTGTATTTGTTCACGCCATCCAACATGTGCCGGGCGACTTTTTGGCGATGGCCTTGCAGGAGGCCGCCTCCGTGGAACCAGAGGAGGACCGGAACATTTTTTGCCTTGGATGGAAGGTAAATGTCGAGGGGAATGTCGAGGTTGCCGACCGTCTTGTAGACAATGTCGCGCTTGGTGATTGTCGACATGGTTCCTGTTATGAGATAGTGGGATGTTCTTTGCTTGTTCGTACTTTCACTTCAATATATGTCGATCTGTTATATATTATTCTCAAGAATGACTCCCTAAGGTGACTCCCGAGGTCTACATGTACGAGGTGGAGCTTTGGTTTAGTCAGAGTTGATCTACGTGTACGAGATGTGAGAGGCGCAATACAGCAATTGAGTGACGTCAGAAGATTCCGGAGAAAGAATACGATTGAGGTAAAAGAATGCGAGAGGACGATTGAGACCATATCGTGTAATGAGCATATATGCAACCTTCGAAGTGCTGTAATTCCCTGAGAGACTGCAAAGTTATCGCCCAAAGCTCAACCTGAGCTTACCGGGGGGATGACGGCTACTTCGTCTCCTTCCCGCACCACAAGCCCATCTTCACCTTTGCTGACTTCCTCTTCGATATCTACGTAATCCAAGTTGACCGTCAGAGCACAGCTCTCAAGCACCTTCTCTTTGATGCCCGAATATTGCTTCTCCAATAAATCAGGCAGCTGAGCGAGCGGCAGAGGACCGGGAAAGAAGTTATGCTGCTTTCGTGTGTACGAGGATGCAGACGCAAAGTATAGGACCGTGAAGTGGCCAGCCGGTGGCTTTTGTGGGCTCATGATGAGAGATCTGTGCAAGTCTTGTTAGTCAAGGCCATATGACAAGAGCTCACTCGCGTAAAGGCATGAGAAGGGTAGTTCAGAGGGTTGATGTTTTGTCTACTGCAGCCAGAAGGCTTTCGGGTAATACATGCTATATTGTTGTTCATCCTGTGAAGGACGCGGGCGAAGAGAGGAAAGACCTTGACGTACCTTTATGAGTTGATGGGATAGAGGGAAAGGAAATGTATTGGGGCGGTGGGAAGAATTATAACATGCCCGGCGGTGGTCGGGTATGGCCGCGTCGCAAGCTTGGACTATGCCGAAACCGCTAACTTATTGGCTTCCTGGGGAATGAGATGATGATCTTTTTGGTACATCTCGATGACGGCGGCAAAAATTATTCCCCTTTAACATACTCCATTACACGCCACTCACATAGCATCTGCCAGTTATTATGCTGTCGCGCAACAATGCGCGGTCACAAAAGTCTGCTCGGCAGGCTTATGTATGCCTCAATTGTCGCCTGAATACGCCGCGCCACCAGTTCGGAACCATCTTAAGTGCTCGCAATACTTCTTCGCAGAGACGACCTGGGGCGACAACCACAGGCAACGAGGCTTGCCGCGAAGCAAAGACCGGGTCGTCATTAAGGCGATCATCGACCAACACAACATGGAGATCCGATGCCCATACCAGTGGAACAATTGACAGAGCGACCAATCCCCGACAACATGGTCGCAAGCGGCCTTCATGGCTCCCTCACACGCCCGGATCGCCACAAATACATGCACGAGCATATCATTCATCGTCGCACTTACGGCAGACTCAAGCTGCCGTGTCACCTACGCTTGAGCCACCCCAAACGATCCGGACGCGGCCCGAGAACTCGAGCGCTATTCGCGCACAACTACGATTATGGCAAGAGGAGCATGGGAGGCACATGGAGGAGATGTACCAACATGAAGACCTGCAAGAGGATCTCGATGATGAATCTTCAAACAACCTTACAAGGCTCAACGACGCTAGCAGCTTCAGCAGGCGATCTGAGTTCGAGGACAGCGAGCAACAGGCTATTGCACATTTTGCTAGAGCGCAGGCGGAAGACCTGGAGGAAGATATCACAGACCCCCGTTTCTTGCACATGGGAGACCTAGTAGAGCTTGAATTCCCCAACTCCGAGAAGGAAAGCCTCCTTGCGGTCTATGTTCGAAGATCGGGTCGACAAAGTCAGTTCTACACTATCCAAGGTCGGTGGCTAGTTTTACAAGAGCGCAATATTCAGTACACTATTCCGGGTTGGGTTTCGCCATCTCTCGTCGAGCCACTCATCGAATACCTTCCTACAGATGAGGACCTTGAAGATCCAGAAGCTCTTTCAAGGGAGGCTTACATCAATGATCTCTCAGTCCCGCGACACGTCGCTGCGCCTCTCGTAAGCCGCATGGTAGCTTTCAACAGGGAGAGCTTGGAGATTTACCGCAAGCATGCCTATGCTTTAGATCATGCACATGATTTGCTCGCACATCAACATGATCTACGGTATGGTAGCCTTGTGTCCGCTGCTTCCATGCTTCTCAAGATGCCCAGCGACAAGCTTCCGCTACCGGCTCTGTTCACTGTTCGCAAAGCTCTGATGCATGCTGGATTCGCCTTCAACGTCGATCGTCGTTCTCACCGCATCACCGGCTACCTTCAAATACGCTCTAAGGAACAAGTTCGGATGGTCGAACAGGTACGTCAGTGGATGCGGGAATGGCAGGATGATCTTGCAACAACTGCCAGCATGGGGAAAAAGCAACGTGATCGCCACACACCAAGCAAGGGCGCCGCGATCGTGAAGAAATTCATACAAAGTGCCCAAGGGATTGTCAAGAAAAGTCGCGAAGATCGCGAGCCTACAATCTTTGGTAGCATTGGGCCGAGCAAAGTCAGACGTGAGATCAAAAAAGACCAAGATTCAGTCCATATGACCACAGACGAACAATTCACCGAGCATGATACGGCCATAGTGCGTTTCATGGAAGCCTGGGCATGTAACAACATGTTCCTTGGACTTCCACGTATCAACTCTCTGCCTCCGTTGATTCTACAAGCCACAGGCCTGTACGAAGACTATGAACTCAACCAGCCCACCGGCTTCGTTTTCCTTCAGGAACTTGGCACTATTTTGCCTTACGAAAACAGGGTTCGATTTGACCAGCACTTGCTGCTGCCCAGTAGCCAACACTCGAGGCCTTTGCAGAATTTAATGGACAAGTTGATGTCCATGAAATCGCAGCCTGATTTCTCTGATTCCATGGCGGAAATCCGCCATGACTTCGGTGGCCTTCCTGTATACTGCATAGATGATGCAGCTGCTCAGGAGATCGACGACGGTATCTCAGTAGAGCGAGCAAATCATGCAGACAGTGATAAGCCGGAGTGGTGGGTTCACATTCACATCGCTAACCCAACTGCGTTTTTTGATCATCACCATCCTCTTGCAAAAATGGCAAAACATATGGGCGAGAGCATCTACAACCCTGAGCGAACGTACTCGATGCTGCCTCGATGGGCCACCCAGCGCCATTTCTCTCTCGCTCCAGACCGACCTTGCCTGACCTTCTCGGCTAGATTGGACGAGAATGGTGAAACTTTGGAGAAGAAGGTCAGAGCTGGGGTGATCAGAAACGTCCACAGAATCACGCCCGCAGAGGCTACTGAAATGGTTGGGCTTCAGCGTGACTCTGCAGAGAAGATTGAAATCACAGTTGGGGGTGCGCCGCCTCCCTCAAAGGAGAGGGTCAGCCCTGTTCCGTTGATGAAGTCGTCTAACGCGGACAACCTCAAAACACTGCAGATGCTTGCGGAAAGGCGCCAGAATGTGCGCAAGGCGGCAGGTGGTGTCTTCTTCGACTCCCACAGACCTGAAATCAACGTTTGGCAGAATTGGCGCACTCCCGGTCTGGCTTGGGACCATCCTTACCGCAAGGGATCTCGCACCGTTGAGGGTGATCCGGTCATCAAGATGAAGACTAGCGAATTGACCAACTGGTTCGCTGCCAGTGACGGTATGAGCGATATTCTCGTACGCGAGTTTATGCTTCTTGCCTGTGAAGTTTCCACTGCCTGGTGTGCAGAGCGCGAAATCCCTACAATCTATCGCGGCTCAGTGCCCAAACCCGACCAGGCCGATCCAGGTATCTTCTACCAGGAAAGATGTGTACCAGCCATTGAAAAGAACAACGGCGAGTTACCAATGCACATTGGCATCGAATATATCCAGAACATGGGCTCTGTCATCTTGAGCACCAAGCCTTTACGGCACAAGCTGCTTGGCCTGGACCACTATGGCAAAGTCACCTCGCCCCTTCGCCGCTACGGCGACATGGTCATCCACTGGCAGATTGAAGCGGCCTTGCGCGAAGAGGCTCGCACCGGCAAATCTCTCGTGACGTCCGGATCCTCACTGTCCGGCGTGACAAAAGACCGCGATTTCCTTCCCTTCAGCGCGCCCGCGCTCCAAACGATCATGACCGGTCTGCAGCCGCGCGAAAGCATGATCACACGCGCCAAATCGTACGCCGACGCTTTCTGGATCTCCATGCTGCTGTTCCGCGCGCACCACTTCGGCGAAGCAAAGCTGCCCTTCGAGACCTGCCACGTCTACCTTCCCAGCAAGCTTAATCCGCAGGTCAGGGGCGTTTACTGCCTGATCAAGGAGATCAACGTGCAGGGCACGATGTCAAGACCTGAGAGGGGGTCTGGGCTTCCGGAACCCCAGGCGGGTGACACGTGGGAGTGCGCGATTGACGCGGTCAATGTGTTCACAAGGACGGCTGTTTTGAAGCCCATCAGGTTGGCTCAGAGATGGGAATAGACGCGATTTTCAAATGCATGGGTAATGTACATTATGTTTTGGGTAATGGGGCCTTTGCAGTTGTAGAATGTGTAAGATAGAGATAGAAACATGGAGCATTACTAGTGTACAAAAGACTTATTATTCAACCAGCGATCCTTCCAGCTCTCCAGCGTGATAAGTGTGACCCTCTTCCCGATCCCTCAATCGAATGAGCATCCAAGTTTCGTAATTCATGATGGTCCGTTATGTTCGCGAAAACCTCTCTTTGCTACCGGTTTTCTTCATTCCGCCAATCTAGTAGCGCGTTGGATGCATCGCCGAGGGAGCAGGAGTCGTCGCATCGTAAGACACAAACGGCATCATGCTATCGCCACCAAGCAGCCAATTATCCAACCCGCCCCCTTGCAAACCGTTCATGTCGCCAAGTGCTATGTCCATTGCTTGCTGCACGCCAAGGTCGCCCCATCCGTAGTCTTGCGACATTGGATCTTGCATGTTACCGAAACCACCTCCGTAGTTAGGCATGCTGAAAGAGCTGTCATCCGCGTAACCAGGCTGTGCAGCGTTGTTGTACCTCGGACCATACGGCATGCCTTGTGTGCGGTCATAGCTCCACTCCGAAGGAACCTCGTTGGTATGCGTCTGTTGTCCGGTGGCCACCTGCGATAGCATTTGAAGGCCTGTTTGTGCTCCATCAATTCCCTGCCTTGCGTTGACTTGCTCAGTCTGTGCCGACACATCATTGCCACTCCGTTGTGCTGTTATTCCCTTCTTGTGCTTCTCTTCAAACCAGTCCCTCAACACTTTCAAAATCCGGATGACCTTATTCGGCCGGATTGCGCGCTGTCGGGCAACTGTGCTGATGTGATCTATCAGTCCGTTAAGGTAGTGTTCGACTCTGAGATCTTCTGCTCGGAACAGTTTTCCCAGCTCAGAGTTAGGTATGCACACAGCGACGTGCATTTTGATGAGGATGACGACGGCGTAGACGCAGCGGACGAAGTAAAGAAGCATTGGCAGAGCAGTAATCGTTTTTCCGTCGAAGTTGAGCATGGCCTCCAGAATGCCATGAGCTGCTTTTACGCATGCTTGGAGAGAGTTCATTTGGTTTTGCGTAAGCTTTCCAAATCCAGCGTTCACATTCTTCAAGCTTTCCTCGTTGAAAGGCATCTTGAAATCATCGACGTTGTGGTTGAGGTGGAGGACAATCTCGTGCGCGTAGAGGCTGCACACGTGTTCGAAAAACATCAGTCCGGGGGTTCGGCAATCGTTCGGTATGTCTTCTTTCCATCGCTTAAGTTCGTTCTCAAAGTGTCGAACATTATACGCCACTTGAGCATCGTCCAGACTGATTGTAGCTGACGGATCGTGCATGCGGAACTGCTGGCCGACCTCCTCGCAAATCCTTTGCAGCTTGACATGCTGGCAGAGCAGTCTATCCGTTGGCGCGGCATCCGGGTTCGTCATCAGTTCTTCGATGCATTCCTCGGTGTACTTTGTCCAGTCAAACCGAATAGGGCGGCGCAATACCATTGCAGCACTACCATTAAGTTAATTCTGTTCATCCATAACCATTTGAGCATATTCGGCATACCTTGCACATAGATAATAGCAGCCAAGCAATGCTCGCCGGGACTCCAGCTCGTCTGAGTTCACAGGCGCCATCTTGATGCCCATATTCGGCAGAACATCTTTGGCGGGTCCCATGAGGCCACGTCTCGCTTTGGCCAGGTTGAAGCGTTGATTGAGCCCAAGATCGTACACCATCGTCGCAGCGATGTTGATGATCTGATAGAAGTTCGTTTGTTCTGCTTGCTCCGGCGGTTTGTACCACAACGCGATGACTTGCATGGACTGTATCAGCTCCATTGACTTGGCGCCATTACGGACTGCACAGTCCGCGATCGTTCCAATGGCTTCGCGCACTGCAGTTCGCGAAATCTCCTGCTCAGCATGCCCAAAAGATGCAGCACCAAGTACGGAGAGATAGAGAAGCGGTTTCTCTTTGAATAATTGGGGTGCTGTCATTCCCGGTGGGAATACAACAGCTGGTAAATGCGGCGCCATCTCGGCGTTGTAGCGCTTGAGGAGATCTGGTGCCCTCTCAGGAGGGATGAGTTCGTTGATCCGCTGTACGAATCGCTGTGGGGTGGTGTGGTGTAAGAATCGTGTGATATCGCTTACCGTGGCCCATGATAGCTCAATGCTTGAGGCCTCCTCTGCTGCCGAATTCTGGGCAGTGGTGGTAGAAGGGCTCCCGTTGCTGTAGGGAAGAGATGGATGAGTAGTGAAAGGGGAGTCTTCTGTTCGACGACGTTTAAGAGAAGGTGGCCCATCTTGAGATGTACCGATCTCTGCTGGAGTTCCGTGCGACTGGAGAGAACTGACACTTTGTCTTCCATAAGGACCCTCGTGACCACGTTCGGGGAGTTGATCGGAAGGAGACGCATATTGGCTTAGCCGCGCGCTCGCTTGGGCGTTGACGGTGGATGTCAGCTCTTCCAGTCGCTTTTCAAGCTCAGCAACGCGACTGGCTTCTTTCTTTTGGCGTTTTCTTGTAGGCGGAGTGATATGACATTCCCGACCGGTCTTTGCGCAGCGTCTGCATGGCAGATCTGGGCGATCTTCAGGAAGCTCACATTTGACCTTCAAATTGCGACAGGAATCGCAGGCTCTCGGCCGCTTGGGGTCTTCTTGTGGTTGCGCACTATGATCTGCCAAAGGTTGTGCATATTGCACGGTGGTGGCGGGTATTTGATGAAACGCCTGGTCGGCAGCTGGCGATGGGGCAACAGGCGCGTGGCCATACTGGTAGTAGGGCATGCCAGGGCCTACTGGCGGTTGTGCCGATGGCTCTGGTGGGCCTCCACCGAGTGCAGGGTCAAGCACACCTTCTGGTCGGCCAGCCATACTGTTGTGCAGGCTGTGGCTGGTGGAGTTGGTCGGTAGTCGGCGCGGTCGGGATCACAAAGTCGGCGGGCGCAGGCACCGTCTCGCCGTCGTCAGAGCACAGCGATGATAATGATGATGCTGCTGCTGCTGGGATGGTCTTGCTGAGATGTTATCGTGCACCCACAAACCGGATCTTGAGATGACTTGAGCTGTTTGGATAAGTCTCACGCGTTTCATGCGCCTTTGCGATGGTATTATTGCACCTTTGATGTTCGGAGTCCGCAAACTATCATCAGCCTCGTCGACGCGCACAGATCGCGCCCGCCCGGCACGCCAAGTTCTCCGTCAGCAACGGCTGAGTTTCGCACGCGCCATGGCGCTATACTCAATTTCAACGACACCTCACTGATCGCAAGGTTGCTCGTATTGTAATTACACTGAAGGCATGATATTATTGCGATTTTAGTGCATTTCATTGTGCTTACTCGTTGATATGAATGTCGTGGTGCAATATTGCTTCCCAAATTCTAGTCACCTCGTAAATACAGCGTGCAAAGCTTGCTTTCGAAGAGACTGTGCTGGAGTTTGTCTCGTGCAGCATCGGCATTGTTCTGACACAGGAGACGCCTTTGATTAACAATTGATGAAATTAAGAAAGACAATAAGTAAGGCTGCGCTCGTACGAGCCATTCTTTCTGTGTTGTAAATACCCCCCC